>OX439378.1:37651930-38851930 GCA_949319315.1 Zelleria hepariella | reverse complement strand
AACTAAAAGGAGGAAAACAGAAGAAGTTCGCTCCTCTGTGGGCAAAGAAGTGATAGTTCACGCAGCGCAAGTAATTTTACAAAAAGAAGGAAAAAGAAACGCCTCGCAAGTCCTAAAAGATATTACAAATTCGCCTGCAGCCGCAAACGAATGTAAAAAAAGACATTCCAAATCAAAGGCACAAGATCCCCTTACGCCTCGGGAGGCACTGCGAATGTGCGTGGACGCTGATTTGACACGAAGTCAATATGAAATTGTGCGAGCAACCAACAGAAGCTTTTACCCGTGCTACGAATTAGTGTTGAAGGCTAAACAGGAATGTTACCCACCCAAAGAGACGCTACGAGTGACCGCTTCCTGTGCTGAAAGTGATCTACAATCTTTGTTAGATCACACCGTCACGCGATTATCAATTTTCCTCGAAGAAGTACTAATGACTCTTACAGAAACTGAGAGAAATTCCTTGCAGATTATCTGCAAATGGGGTTGTGATGGTTCACAACAAGCTCAATACAAACAAAAGTTAATGAATGACGCCGACTCGGATGCAAATATATTTTTGAGCTCATTCGTGCCTCTACAAATTGTTTGCGGCGACGACAAAACAAAAATGGTTTGGCAAAACCCGACTCCTTCTTCACCACGATATTGCCGCCCGATACGATTCAGATTTATAAAAGAGTCTACAGACATTACAAAAGATGAAATAAATTACGTTCGGGACAGTGTGAAGTCCCTAAAAGCCACGGAATTGGAACTGAATGGGCAAAAATTCTCGGTTAGCCACAGTCTTAAAATGACCATGGTGGACGGCAAAGTTTGCAATGCGGCGACTGACACCAAATCAACGAGTAGATGCTACATATGCGGAGCCACTTCAAAAAACTTTAATGACTTAAGTAAAAAAAACGAAATTCACCCAGAATCGCTTGAATTTGGCCTATCAACTTTACATGCCAGAATTCGATTATTCGAGAGTATTTTACATTTAGCTTATAAATTGCCCGTTGGGAAATACCGTGAAAAAAGAACCAAAGCAGAAAAGATGCTAGAACAACAAAAAAAAAAAGAGATTCAGCAAAGATTCAGAGAAGAAGTAGGTATCTTGGTAGATATGCCAAAATGTAATTTTGGTAACACAAATGACGGCAATACTAGTAGAAGATTTTTTGAAAACCCACATCTGGCTGCTGAAATAACGGGAATAGACTTTAATTTTATTTATAGAATTAAAGTTATTTTGGAAGCCATATCAAGCGGTCACAAAATAGATGTCCCGAAATTTGATGAATACGCCATGGAGACAGCAAAACTATGTAGAGTTATATG
The DNA here is from genome assembly GCA_949319315.1 of Zelleria hepariella. Lineage (NCBI taxonomy): Eukaryota > Metazoa > Arthropoda > Insecta > Lepidoptera > Yponomeutidae > Zelleria > Zelleria hepariella. The sequence goes on along the minus strand of OX439378.1, from coordinate 38,850,601 downwards.
GTTGGCATTCTATGACTCCTACCATGCATATAATTTTGGTACATGGTGGAAAAGTTATAGAAAATTCTCTAGTGCCTATTGGTCAACTTTCGGAGGAAGCTGCAGAAGCTCGTAATAAGCACTTTCGCTCATACCGTCTAAACTTTGCTCGAAAGTTTTCACGCGAAGACTGTAACCTTGATATTTATCACAGGTTACTCTTGACATCAGATCCACTCATCAGTTCAATGAGAAAAAAAAAGAAGATCCGATCAAAACCATTTTTGCAGGAAACTTTGGAGCTTTTGCTTCCTGCAGAGCCAAATACAAAAGGCACTTGTGATAAATGCATGGAAAGTGACGGTGAGGAAGAATTGTCTTTTAAAGAGTAACATAACAATTTGTATGTTAAACTTTCATAAAATATTGTCTTATTGTTTATGATTCGGTACCTAACATTGTAAGTAACATTTAGTATAATAATGTGGTAATAACTGTTGACCATTTAATTTTAGTGTATACTGTATTTTTTTGTCATCCATATTTTATTTTCAATTTAAATAGGCATGCAGACTGTAGAGAATAAACATTTTTTTTATGTACGGCCGTCTTTTACTTAACAAATTGTGATAATTCTTAACCCAAATATCAAAAACTACTAAGCCGATTTCGATAATTCAAATGAACTCAAAATATATATTTTACACCAAAGGGAGATTTAAAGAAAATTTAAAAACATTGGCGCTATTTACAAAAATATTTTCACAGAAATGTTTTTTTGTATAGAAAAATACGCTTTCAATGAAACGAATAGGGATAAACATATATATTCACTCTAAAATACCAGATTAGCATTTGTTGTCGTATTTATTACTGAAATAAAGCATAAAATAGTTTTGGCCGCCTAAATCGTACAAATCGACCACTGTGCGCCGCGCAGGCAGTGCTGGAATGGCATGTACAAATGAAAACTTTTAAAGAATACAAAAACATCCAATAAATAAAAGTATCGAGCTTTTTGAAAAGTCGTAGAACAAAAGTTGTTGGAAATCACATTTAGCAGTTGACGTGTTTCAGGAATAAAGCCATTTAAAAATTGCCCTGTAGACTAGCTACACTACATCTTGCTTTTTCTACTGCCTATTCATTTGTATTTTGAATTTCACTGTACCTAAGGAATTTTCAATATGCAACAGCTTTCTAAGTTCAACAGGTAGGTATCTGCAAATCGCAGCAACAGGTTGGGCCCCATCGCTTCTCGTCAAATCTGCACTGGGAATTTAATATGCTGAACTGACATGCCTTCCAAATATACTGCGGAATAAATATGTTACAGATTCGATACTAGACGCATGCCTAGGTCGCTTGTCCACCGCACCGAAACCGTCACCGTTTCCGATAGCGAGATGACGGCGCCGAAGTAGCGGAATATTTATTTATATGACAATTACATTTATAACTTACAGCTAACAAATAACCAAGACGTTATAAACTTAAAAGTAACCTACTTTTACAAAAGTATGACACTAACCTAATCATAAAAATTAAAAGCACATTCATTCCTTTTCAAGCATTCTCTTACATTCTTCAACCATTTTTCCCTTCCCTGTCGTAAACAAATCGCACTCAGGCTTTGCCTTGAGCAAGGAGTTGAACAGCGTACATTACATTAACTATGTTCGCTTGTCCACTGCACGCCCAATACCCAGTTCATTACTAATAAATAAAAATACCTCCGATATTTTAGCTTCTGCATATCTCTTTAACTGCCGAACCGATTTTGATAAAACATCTAAGAACACTTGCTAGAAAACCTGCTTTCCAATAAAATAAAAACCGCATCCAAATCGGTTCACACGATTAAGAGCAACGGTGACACAGACAGACATACACACATAGCGGTTAAACTTAAAAAGCTTATAACCCTGTTTTCTGGTCGGGGGTTAAAAAAAACATTGTGTTTAAATGAAGTTACGAGTTTTTCATTGGCTGTAGGCTCTGCAGTTCATACTTAGAGGTGCCCTAGCACGAAGTGGTATCAAAATCCCGAGCAACTTGTTGATAATGCTGATAATGCACGCTGGGCGGGCGCCCCGCCTCTGTGGGCGCCGCCCCGTCACAGAACAACCGGGTAAGACGGTTCGCTTATGGGCCTACCACACGCACAAGCTTCACCACTGTTTTGCCTGCGCAAGCCAGCTTGTGCTCTGAGCACTGTGCGTCCACTCTCTGGCGCATGCTACCGTCTTACCAACTACACTTCCAGTGTTCACTAAACAAGCTGGTTTGCGCAGGCAAAACTGTGGTGAAATTGGTGCGTGTGGTAGGCCTATAGGCGGACTTGCGTCGGTCAGGGTTAGCCAACTAACTCTGAGTTAGGGACGGCGCAGACGATGGACAATGGCGGACAAAACGTCCGTGGCTCGCTCTTAGTAGTACTGTAATAAGGTTGCACTTTGTCCGCGTATACCGCCAGGCGAGACCAGGTATTGCGTGGACAAAGTGCAACCTTATTACAATACTAATAAGAGCGCGCCGCGGACATTTTGTCCGCCACTGTCCGTCGTCTGAGCAGGCCCTTAATTTGTAATTTCCATACAATTTTTGACGTTAACTTACAGTTAACTGGCTAACTGCCGGTTTCTGATTTGAGAAAATCGCTAAGCAAGTACTTAAATATCGTTCTGTATCTGCGGATTTCTCACAAAAGAACGTGACAGATAGTTAAGTATTTACTTAGTAAAATTCTCAATTCAGAAACCGGGCCTAAACCTGGTTGACGCAAGTGGACCTTAGCAGAGTACACACGACAGCACGTCAGAATGTACACTTTTCTTGCAAAGTCACCCGTAACGTAAGTGAATAGAGTGAACGCGTTTAAGGGTCGACGTGCCGTCGTGTGTACCTACGGAAATTAATTCACTCATGCGATGACGCTGCAAGTCACTTTGTCCATCAATGAACACAAATATTTTCTTTTTCATCTCCCAGGCTCGGAAAGTATGCTAGTATCATACGATGAGGCAAAAGTCATTTTTGCGCGCTTCGAAATTTGAACGCGACGCCCTAAGGTGTAAAGAAATAAAGAACTTTAGAACAAAAGTGTACACTCTGACGTGCTGTCGTGTGTACCTATTTGTCTATTGTTTTTTTTGATGCATCTTAACATAATCATTTTCTCGCTCTGTGAGTTGAAAAGTTGTGTTTCGCATTATTTGCGTCTCGTTCTTCAAGGTTTCTCTTTTTGAACCACACGCTAAACTCGTGGCTCTATGGGCATTATAAAATCCTATTTTTTATTCTATAAATAGAAAATATAGAGAAATATAAGAAAATAATTTGAATATTTTCTTAATTTTTAATGTAACTATTTTTTTTAAATTATTTAAAATTTCTAAAAGTTTTATGTATGACGTCACCACTGGCATTGTGTACTAAGCTCATTGCATTTTTCATGCTTTTAAAAAATAAAAATATTTTGACGTTTGACAAATGTCAGTGTCAAGTCAACAAGAGTTGTGCGTTTTGAAAGTTGTTGTGGTGTTGTGGTTGACGAATGTATTTGTTTAAATATTTGTAGGCAATGGAGCTACCGCATTAGAGCCAATGATGACGTCATCGAAAGAAAAATTAAGTAAACCTTTTTGGCGATAAATATTAACAATCCGTTTTAATTTTACTTATTTAAACCCCTATTAGTAATCAGTATCCCTATTCCTCGAAATGGTTTTCAATTTACGACAATCGATGCCTCCCTGATCAATGCCCAAGTGACTTCAAGTGAGCTTTCTGCGTACCTCTGTATATCCGCTCAACAGATATAAAGGCTGCTACGCGGCTACGAACCGCACTCTCGTAGCAACTCGTAGCGGTCGTAGCAGTCGTAGCAGTCGTCGTAGCAGTCAGCAACCAACCCTATCTACAATGGCTTTGAGGTTAGTGGTGTATTTTTTTTTTAGGGTGAAAAACTGAGTAATAGTCAAACTTTTTTTTTTCAATTTAACATTTAATTTTTAGGTTTCTTTACAATGTTAATTGGTACGCGTTGAGTGATACATTTACTGCGCATCGTAAATTAGAACTTTCTTGAAGTATCGTATATATCCTGAGAATTTTGGGTAGATAGATACAAGTTTCGTAGACCTTATAATTACCAAGGAAAGCCCTAGACAGTTTTATAGGGTGAGAATAAAGACGAAAAGGGTTTCGTTCGAGATTAGCTTTTAAGCTTTTATGAATGGAAAGTTAGTTGCTGAAGTTACAAAATTGTTTCTAACCAATTGTTCTTTTTCTTCTGGGCTTATGGTGTAAGAAAAAAGGGGAAATAGGAAGTTGCGGCTTTGATGGAGATAGTTTTTAAACTTGTATCTGTGGATGAAAAGTTACTAGTAGTTGACAAAGTTTTTTGAACAATGTTAGTAAAATTGTTTTTTCAGCAAGTTTCGAATATTGTGTAAATATTAAATTTATTTTCCTTTTAACTGACACCACACTGCGTGAGTAACATAACCTTTTATAAACCTTGTAGTTTTTAACGTGAGTAAGATAACCTTTTAGTTTTTAGAAACGTTTATAAGCGTCTAAAGCGGTGGTGGTCTAGTGGGTAGAACAGTGGACTCTGAAGTGAAAGGTCCTAGGTTCGATTCCCGGTGCGGGCATGTATCTATGACTTTGTTTAATTTCAAAGTTACGTACATTTGTGAATTTGTAGTAGCAATACCACTCGCTGACAGTGAAGGAAAACATCGTGAGGAAACCTGAGCATTATACCCTCAACGCAAAAATCGCCAACTCGCATTGAGCACGCGTGGTGATTAAGCTCAAACTCTCTCTCTGAGAGAAGGCCTTTGCCCAGCTAGTGGGGCATTTACAATTGTACAGGCTACATCTTACTTTTTATAAGCGTCTCAAATACCTACTTCGTTTAAAGTACCGAGAACCGTTACCCTAAAAAGGTTAATCTACACAAATAGTCAGACAAGAAACTACAAATGTGCTACAAAATCGGTCTGTGGGTAAGCAAGGTACCTACTACTAGGTTTTTTTTGTATGCAATTTGCCCTCGTCTCATCATGAAAGCACAAAAAACTTTTAGAATGCTTTTTGTGCTTTCTAAACAATATGATATCATGTGTGGCCTTGTGGTATTACTACTGCAAATTCACAAATGTACGTAACTTTGAAATTAAACAAATTCATAGATACATGCCCGCACTGGGAATAGAACATGGGAACTAGGTTGATGCAATGGCAATATTTTGACAGGGCACAACCACAAAATGGGGAATTTTCAGGAGCGTCCGACTGGCGACCGCATCCATGAAACGAGGGTTCCATTTGAATTCCACTTCAAAGGTTAAATTGGTTTTTCGAACACGACGGAGTTTTTATTAACGCATCTATTCATATGCATCGACAACTTTTTTTGCATTTTTAGGCCTGGAATAGGAAATGATTGTCTAACTTTTGAATGTATCGCGATCCCTTTCAAATTGACGTTTGAAGGGTACTGACGAACTTCAGACTGCATTTATCTGACACAAACTGTCATTGAAAGTGTTTGGGATAGGCAATGACAATAGGGATAGGGATTGCGACTCGATTTTGAAGGATGTACAGAAAATAGCAAAATCGTTCACTCAATATCATTCAATTTGTATGGCGTTTTTACTCACTCAACCGTTTCTTTAGCGATTGTGATTAAAAACTTGGACAATTCCATTCTTAAGTCGCAATTACAATCATTGAACGAGCGAGCGAAGCGAGCGAAGTTCTCCGAGTCTACTGGAACAATCCGGCGTTTGTATGTATGTATGTATGTATGTATGTATGTATGTATGTATGTATGTATGTATGTATGTATGTATGAATGTTCGTTCGACGATAACTTGAGTAATTTTAGTCGGATCGTGATGAAATTTGGTAGGCAGGTAAATGAAGCCAAGAGAATTTTTAAGTTCGAACATGAGCCAAATCGGTCGAGGGGTTACTGAGATATGGGGTCGCGAGTTCATAGTTCGGGGCGAACCACTAGTTATCCCGATACCTTTGAAAGGGAACGCGATAGATTCAAAAGTTAGACAATTAAGCCCCTGATTCATCTATGTGTTGGTCGTGGTACCTATTATAGACATGCTAGATAGCTTGGACAGAGAGATGCACCAAAAAAATTTACTTAGGTACTAAAACTGAGTAATAGTCAAACATTCTTCTTTAAAAATTATATTTCAGGTTTCTTTACAATGTTAATTGGTACGCTTTGGGTGATAAATTTATTGCCTGTCACAAATTACAACTTTCTTGAAGTTTCGTATGTCCTGAGAACTTTGGGTAAATAGATACAAGTTTTAAATATGTCCCGGTAGACCTAATTAACAAGAGACGCCCTAGGCAATATAGCCACCTCTGTTTTGTATCCCTCAGGGCTGGATTACACTACGGGAAGTTAAGGATTTGGACAATAATTTAACGAATATTTTAAAGCTTTCATGAGATTAAATGAAAATATATGTATCGATATCGAGAATTTATTAATTCGTAAGTAATATATATTTTTTTAAGGTATCACTTATTATCCAAAAAATATATATTGTTTTCGTTCCACGATGCTACTTATAGAATTAAGCGTAGCAAAGTTGCTGCTTCAAGCAATAAAAAACTATCCACAATAAGTGGGAAAGAAAAGCAAAAAGCGTTTCGTAATGAACTGCACTTTAATGAAAGCAAACCGCTCTCGGTCTTAAGGCATAACTTAAGTTATCAAAAAATACCAAAGTATGCACCAAGAACTTAAAGCTATAAAGCCGCCTATTAATGCAATACGTGTGAATTTGTAGTAGTAATACCACACGCTAACGGTGAAAGATAACACCTTGAAGAAACCCGACATTTAGTTGTCCGTATGTCCTTTTCTGTAGACTGAGCCGACTGGGCGAGTCTTGGAAAGACAAGTTTTTAATTAAATTCAACCACGAACTGTAATCGAAAACAAAACCTTGGAGAAAAACATACAAAATGCCCAAAAATCTTAGAAATTGTGCCCGAATAGATGCGGAGGGCTTCTATCAAATGGCTCGCAATGAATGGCCAACTTAATCGGAATTAAAACTAAACATAATAAAGCAGCAAAAAACCGCCCGAGTGCCAGTCAGACTCGCGTTTTGAGGGTTCCGTAGATAAAATATTATTTGTTAAGTATTAAGTATATTATTTGTTGTTGTATATTATTTGTTGAATCTCTTCTGATTTCTGATAGAATGGAATAGAATAGTTTATTTGTCAAACATAGGTGATACAGAAACAAGATGGTCATACTTAGGTTGAGCTCTATGTTGATTCTGAATCTCTTCGGCGATCAGTGTTGGACGCGAAGAGGGATGCACTGAACGCACGTCCACATGTGGTGATCTAATTATTATTTGAACGCTGTGCTCGTATGTCCACTATGCGATATGTTGTTCACAAAAAAGACCGGCTATGTAAACCATAATGCGAGCTCACGAGTTGAAGCAGCCAGAGGTGCAAGAATCTAACTAGCAATTAGTTGATTTTGGTGTAGAATTTGTTGTTTTACTTTAAAGTGTGCACTGCAAAAACACCAAGTTCGATCACACACTTTCATGCGGAACTCTAAAACGTAGGAAGCAGTTTGCAATGGAAGTAAAAACCGATTAAACCAGTCAAAGGAGAATTATGATCCCAGAATAATTGCTTTAGTTTTTGTCCAGGCATTCCTTTTAATTTTCACCGTTGTAAGTATTAATTCTTCCTGAAGGTTTTGTACTCCTTTGTAGGCGTCTATTACATTTTATAATTTACATGTAAAAGACATTTTAATTGCATTTTTCTTTTCTTTGCTTCATTTCTTGATGTGATATAATTACTGCGGACCTTGGAACTAAGCTGCGGACTAAAGATTTGGTTCAACTGAAATGTTTATTTTTATACTCGTTTTCCACTCGCGCTTTACCCGCGCGTAATGTATAGGTAGGTATTCGGTTGGTACAGATGAATTCCTTTTCACTCTAAAAAATCCAACTTTTCACATTTTCGGTCATTAAACAGCGTAGAAATTTTTCTTCAACACACAATATATCTTACGATTGGTTCTAATATGTATATTGTATACAGGTAAGTACGGTCGGCCGCAGTTTAGGATACCCTTTGGTTGCTCTTATCACGCTTCTAATTGCGTTAATCGGCCCAAATTGGCTATCCTAGCGTGTAGCTGTACCTACACTCTATCGCATTTTAATGTTCGTTTGGACAAGTCATCATTCACGTAGTTTACCCTTACATTTAGGTACATGATAATTTACCTGTAATACCTATCTACCTAAGTACCTATATTATTTATGTCCAACAAAAAATAATTGTAGAATCTGGGGATTTGCATTAATTTTACAGGTAAATACCCGAAAAAGTTTAACAAGAAAGTTATTTATTTAAAACTGTCTATAAATACAAATTGGGTTAATTTTTCACCCTACTTAACCTTTTACTTTTACTTTTTATTCCAGTCTAACTCACTGTTCATTTCTGGTGTATAGGTACAATAAAGTGTTCTCTATCTATCTAATGTGAAACGATTGCTTTCCTTCAATTCAATATTCATAAACTTTATAGATTCCAATAGTTTGTAAACTATCGGGGTAAATTATAGCAAAAGGGAGTCCCACGAGCGCCTCTGTTGCAGCCAGTATCTGCTGCAGTCTTTGTATCTTTTTTGTAAATGAGCAAAGAAGAATGGCAACCTTGGTACCCTGGCAATAACTCTTAGAAAGATATATCTTCAGTACTAGACATTATTTAATAAATACTATCGCTAAAAGTGATCTCTTCCAGACAACCTTTGAATGGATGCAGCTGAAATATATCTAAGTACTACCAGATTTTTCAACTTATGTGGTTTGTTTTTGGCATAATATGTGGCATGTATGGAATAATAAAAAACAGGGCACGAAAAAAAACTTTTGAGACTTGATTCCTGACTCTACAATAAACAAAATTTTTACTGAAAAAAAAAAACTATCCATTCTACGCGTTTCTACGCAGTAATTTAGATATAATGTGCCAACATAACGTGAGTAAAAGTTACGTCACTCAAAAACACTCGTTCTTGGAACAAACAATAAACTATTTTCCTAACAAACGTTGGTACCTAAACTAGGCTCTATTGTGGGTTTGTGACGAATAAATTAACAGATACAATGTATCGGTGGACTGTTGATAATGATAATTTGATGTGCACTAGGCCGTAGCTGACAAATTGCCAGCTACAGGCCACGGAGCAGGTCCGGATTTAGGCATATTGCAAGCATATTGCTGATTAAGTTCATGATAAAAATATCTAAATACTTACATTATTTATTTAACATCGTAAGGAAAACTTTTTGTTTTTTTTTTAACCACTAATCCTTGCTAGGGAACATTTAAAACATTTATAATAAATTGAAAAAATTCGCTCGGGATAGGATCGACAGTTCCTTGGCTCTGTAGCTCAATTGGTAGAGCGCCAGTACGGAATGCAAGAGTTTGCGGATTCAAGTCCTGTCCCGAATGTTTTTTTTAACTTGTTTAAAATATCGCGAGGAAAGAAAACCCGATCGCCCAAGCAAATATTGTCTCTGTTTTTTTGTAAAACAACTTTAGGTCATAAAGTTTCCAAAATATCTATATAAAGATAATATAGATAGAGTTTACTCTAGCTATTGTTATACATATTTTTTCTGACACAATAAAAATATTTGTTTTTGTTTTATTTGATTTGATCTACGTGAAAAAAAATCGCTTCTCCAAAACGCGCAGAAAAAACACTTCCCCATTAAAAAATCATACAAAATCCTAGGTCTAGACAAAAACCGTCTGTTTCACGCGGGATTAAAATCCGCTCCAGTTTCAACTGCCCATTTAAGACGAAACGCGGGTAGCCAGCTGCTCCATACAAAAAATACAAAAAGGGAGACCTGTTTCCTCCCTGGATAATTATTTTAGAAAAAATATGTTTATGCCATTCAATTTATAAGTACCTCTGCCATGTCCCTATGTTTTCCTTTTTTTATTATTTTAATAATTTTCCTTTTTTTCTTATTTTAATTATTATTATAAATTTTATTAAAATAATTAAAATAATAAAAAAAGGAAAACATAGGGACATGGCAGAGGTAAATATAGATTGAATGGCATAAACATATTTTTTCTAAAACCATTATCCAGGGAGGAAACAGGTCTCCCCTTTTGTATGGAGTTGAGGTTACCCGCGTTTCCCCTTAAATATTTTCGAGCTGATCCTAAAGCCGGCCCTGCCGCTGTGAGTGGCGTACGATGACTCCCGTGTTTGGTATACGAGTAGAATAGGTTACTACCGACCTTCATTGGCATTGCTTGTTATAGGCAATGGTCAATTTGAACACACAAGTGCATACAAAATACCCCTTACACTCGTAATATCAACACGACCTAAAATATTCCCCTAGAAAGTAGTTTTCTATAACGTAACGTAACGTTTCTACGTAATAGGTAATTATTGTAGAGAGTCCGTTATAAAAGCCCAAAACACAGATATATAAAATCAATGTGCTAAAAGTTCTGTGGTGGTTACCCTAGTGGTAGTATCCACTAGGGTAGAACAGTGAACTCTGAAGCAAGAGGTCCCAGGTTCGATTCCCGGTGCGGGCATGTATCTATGTTTGTTTAATTTCAAAGTTACGTATATTTGTGAATTTTTAGTAGCAATACCACTCGCTAACGGTGAAGAAAAAACATCGCGACTTAGTTGGCTCCACACGTATTGACTTGTCTTTCCTGTGGGCTAGACCGACTAAGCTGACAGGATGGTATAGGTGCTGGGCAAGCCTACTCTATCTAAAAACAATCTCCCAGGCACTGCAGAGCCGAGTGGTCTCTTCACCCATCTAGTGTGAGTGAAGGAAGGTGCCACTGGACGCTGTATACTCGTAAAGCATCTCGTTAAGTAGATGCAAAGGCCCTAGTTAGTGTTACAAGGCCAGTTAATCACCTCTAAAGGGTAACTGGCAAATTGGGCCTATCCTAGAACAGAATTACGCGGCCGAATCAAATTTCGGAACACCTTTGTGCCCAGTTTCGTCGTCTTCCAGGTGATAATGGCCTCATCTCCGGTAGCATAATGATTTAGTTTGGTGATTTGAGTGGGATCTAATTGTTTAGTGTTTTACTTGTGGAAACAGGTAAAATCTTAGACCTTTTCCAATATAATTTTGGTTCGAAACGGGTCGAATCGCGGTTAGTTTAGTAGGTAAATTAATTACCTTTATTATCCTGACATTTAGAAGGTAATTCATTTACCTACTAAGCCCGTCATTTACCTCGTCGCCGACATAGAAGGTAATTAATTTACCTATTAAACTAACCGCGATTCGAACCGTTTCGAACCAAAATTATGTGTGAATATTGCGAATCATTAAAGTTAATTTTCTACTATGTAAATTAACTGGTAGACAGCGTCCAGTGGCGCCTTCCCCTCACTCTAGATACAAATATGCAGTGATATACCCATGATTGTTTGTGCAACAATGACATTTGTTTGTTGTGCAATAAAGTAAAACATCATGAGGAAACCCAATTGTCTGTACACGTGTCGTCATGAAGCTGACAGGGTGGTATACAGGGTGTTAAAAGACCGCCAACAAAGCGGGAAACCACGTATTGTCCTCAACGAACATAGCGAACATTTTTGCCCGAGAAATTACTTGGGAAATTAACGGTTTCAGAAATAATGAGGTTCAAAGTCGGACTTTTCAAAATATTTTTATTGCAGAAATGTATTCATTATCAAGTGCTCAACATTTCTTCCCAAGAAGCAACATCAATATTTTGAATATTTCTTACAAAAAAATAAGTTATAATTGCAACCCGCAATGTATCCTAAACATTGACACATTGATACGTTTATGCCAACGCTTGTGCAATATGACTTCTCCGCGTTACACGTCCAATGAGTGATAAAATATTTATCAAAATTATAACTTCAAAAACCAAAATCGTTTTAGTTAAACGTCAATTATTAATTTATGAAAAAAGGACTTTGTTTTGGTGTCTAGTATGCGTGCCTTTCGGGTCTGTCGGCGGTCTTTTAACACCCTATATGTAAGTAAGTAAAGTAAGTAAGTAAGATATTTATTCACAAGATAAAACACAGTACAATGATACTAAGAACTAAAAATACACAAGTACTGGGCTTGCATGTGAGTGGAAGTAACGTGCCACAGTATGCTTAGCATGGTCGTTTTGACACTCTCTCGAACTCGAGTGACAGACGTGCCATGTCTATTGTGCGAGCATGGCAGGCGGGATTCGAGATGGCAATAGATTAGGGTCATGTCGAGCAGAAAGTAGATAATGCAATTTTTTATAAAAATTTTGTATTTTTGTCTCCATCGCCATGTTGGCGTAGAGCCAACTCGAGCCCGACCGACAAGTTGACAGTTTTGCATAGAGAAGGGCCTATCTCGGGCTTACCATGCTGCACGTACTGGACACTGTATAAAATCACCTGTCCTTAATACATCGATAATACTGTCAAGTTGCCTGCCCTGCGTAGAATGAAAGTCTACGTCTAAAGCCCAGTTTTGTTTGCTCTACTTCTCAAGTATTTTTTATTAAAAACGGGACATGATGAAAAGGTAGAAAAGCTTTTGGTAAACAATTATCTAAAACGCATAAATTTTATTAAAGACTCTAAAATAGAGTCGTAAACATAAAATATTATGTTTGCGACTCTATATAGGGTGGATTTTTGAGACGGGGCAGTAAGGGCAGGTACCTTAACCGTTATTCATACGTAGTTGAAACCGTTCCTAGGAGACCATCCATAAGTCTTTGAGATAATATTATGAACTGCATTCACAAATTTTGGAATGTTCCTAGATGTGAAAACGTTTCGTAAAAGACTATAAGTAGTAAATAATTAAATATAGTAGATATCCTAAAAAAAATATCTTAATTTAGAAACGCAACATCGGTCACTGATACAAAGAAACCTACATTACGAGGGTATGAAAAACAATAAGGGTTAACAAAAACATACCTGTGATAAAGATACATTAGCCGACACTTTTTCTTCAATTTTAGCCTTTATTTTAGATGCTGTAAGAGCAATTATGGACTTTTTTAATTTTTACCTATTCGATGACCTTTCCAGAATTTTTTGAAAGACGAAATATGAATTCTTTCGCGGATAGAATTCAAAATCAAATAAAATTAATTTTATTTCAATAAAAATTAAATACTACTAAAACTAAACTACTAAACTAAAAAATCATACCTACTTAAGACGACGTACGTCTCACAACTAGCGCCGCCAATGGAAAAAAAATCATATCTTTTTTTTGGATGCGTTTTTAGCAAAAAACGCTCCTGCGATTTCTCAACGCGAGGCTTAACTATTTTTAGGACCTAAGGTTTGGATTCCAGATCCTAGAACTTAAGAATGCAATCGATTCTCGCCAAAAGTGGCCACTTTTGGCGAGAATCGATTGCATTCGTAGGAAATCTAATCCTGGAATCCAAGCCTTAGGTCCTAAAAATAGTTAAGCCTCGCGTTGAGAAATCGCAGGAGCGTTTTTTGCTAAAAACGCATCCAAAAAAAAGATATATTTTTTTTTCCATTGGCGGCGCTAGTTGTGAGACGTACGTCGTCTTAAATATAACTTAGGTAAAAACATACACAGTACCTGAACTACATTTGTAGAATACATTTGTAGTATCTCAGGAAATGTAACTATGCAATAATATTGTGACGAACGAACGAACGAACGAACGAAAACATCCACCCAGCCAGGTTTCCCCAGACACGGCAAAGCCGTATATACTGTGCTAGGTGTGCAATGCCGCAGGTCTCTGACAGCCCTAGCACAGTACTGATACCAGGTGGACGTGATTGGTGGTGGTTGTGGAGGGGGAACACGTGCTCGCTGGAAGGGTAGGGATGGGGTAGTGAATCAGCCGGTTATGCAACCTGGAGCCAATATATTAAGGAGAGTGGGATAATTATGGGAATATGAGCGTAGTAGGCCCCTTCTTTTGTGGAAGTAGTCTATGATTAGGTTACGTCGGTGGTAGGCACTAATCCGTCTTCTTTTATGGGTGCTCTGCAGGATCTTGTGTTTCTTGAGTTTCTGGGGTTTCTTGAGTTTCTGGGGTTTCTTCGATGATGTTTATCTATTGAGCAATCCCATTGTTCAGTGTCTGTCTCGTCGTATTCACTGTCTGTTTCAGGGTTTTTGTATATTTCGTTGGCTGTTGCTTTGGCGTTTTCTCTGAAGGGTGCTAGGTTAATCCAGTCATGTTTGCTTTGGAAGTAGTGGCGCACGTCTTGATAAAGGGAGTCTTTCCATGTATAGGGCGCCCATGTTTTTTCGGATCCGCTTTGTAATTCAGTGCTGCGTGTAGAAGGTGTCTTTACGGCGCATAACGTGAGTGTAAAGGCACATTCGGTGACATTTTTATTATTTTAGTTTTATTATTGTACTGTGCTATGCCGATACCTACTGCCGGCTCCAATTTACTAACTGTGTTTGGGTCATTACTTATATTGTCTGGTTTGAAAATATATCACGTAAATAAACTAAGATTCACACTGCACTTGCACTAATACAACATAAAAGTCACTAAATAGTTAGGTGTTTAATTTTTTTATTTAGGCGGTTGAAGCGGTATATGTTATCTTGCCATGGTATTCGCGCCGCGTAGGGCCAGAGATGGGCGGTGGGTATATACCCAATCTACCCATTTGGGTATTTACCGGGTACATTGGGTATATACCCGGTAAATACCCGTATGCACCCATTTGCTGGGTATATACAATTTGTGACTTAAAATTAACAACAAAGTATGCCAATCAGTTCTAAAACATGTTCCCTACGCAAAGTATGTCTTAGTAATTTTTCGTTGAACGCATATTTACGAAGTTATGCATGTTTTTGCGATTTCTTTGTATGAAAACGAATATTCATAAGGACATTTGTCTTATATTTTTATAGAATTAACAACCGGTATGTTTAAAAAGTACTTTGTCATACTTTGTATGACTAATATAATAGTTTTTAATATGAATTTAACAATAATTATTATTGATTAGGAACCAAGTGTCAAAAAAATATATTTACGTTGAAACGGTAGACAATACACTGATGAAGTCAGGTAATTTCGGTCTAATTAAAATGCGAAGACGGGTTAAGTGTTGCAAATAACCAAAAAATATAATCATAAAGTATGGTTTTATGTTTGTTCTCCCCGAACAAAGAATAACTAAAACTTATTAAATTCGTTTATTTTATTTTGCAAATGGCATTGTGCTCAAAATGCTATACGGTGAAATGTAAGCCGTCCAGCCACCTCATTACATCCGAGTCGGCCTCATCTACACCAGCTTTGGATGGCGAACAGCGGGTAGTCGTAGTTGATGTGGAACATCGTATGAACCCGCCCGCACACGCAACTCGGGTCCGACCCACATTTACATTTTGTGTATTTAGCTCCGCACACCTTCCCCGTAAGACCCGGAATCGATTTATTTGAGTCCAGTGCTTTCTGGGAAGATGGAAACTTGGCACACGGATATCTGGCTTGGACTCGAGATGCTTGTAAGGCAGGTTTACAGACGTCCACCGATCCCGCCATTTCTCCATCAGCCATCTGTCGTTCTGCAAGAGTTCATGGGCCTGCATGGCATGGCAAGATGGTTGCAATTCACTGATGCAACCCCGGTTTGGTCAAAATCCCACCAAAATTGAGGGTTGCTTTGACCAAGTGCTTGTAGTAACTTCTAAAATCGAAGCAGGATTCCAAAAGAAACTCAAAACAGTGGCGGTATTCGTGGATCTCAGCTCACGAATACCGCCACTGTCTGGAAACAGAGACAATCAGGGACTACCCTACGAGCTCGTAATTTTTTTTAAATGCAACGCACGTATTGTCTTTATGACGCCCTTTACGCCCTCCTTTCAAAGGCCAAACTCTGAATAATAGTGTTACGCAGGGCTTAGTCCTGGCGCCTACGCTTATCAACGTCTACGTCAGTTACACATCAAAAGTCTCCGGGCGATCATTTATGTAGGCGACGACATTGCCATCACAGCACAAGCTTCGACACTGGACAAAGCGACAAAACTGGTTCAGGAAGCCGTTGCAAAGTTTGAGCGCTATTTCATCGACTGGGGACTTAAACCTAACCCATGTAAAACTGTGAGCGTGTTAAAGTGAAGGTGTTAAACGCAGTTTCTGCAATGAAGCACGACCCTAACCCAGGCTATCTTGGTGTAACTCTAGACAGAACTGTCACTTTTAAAGCCCCCTCAAGAAAGTAAAGAAAATGGTATGAAAAGGCTGCAACCTGATACGGAAACTGGCAGCGATAACATGGGGCTGCAAAGCGGATACACTGCGCATATCAATAGCCCTTGTCCATAGTGCGGCCCGAGCCAGTGTAGGCTGGCCATCATACTGACCTGGTTGACGTTGAACTGAACAGCGCCATTAGGAACATATCCGGAACCGTCAGACCCACAAACACCAATTGGCTTCCCGTCATTTCCTACATATTCCCGTCACGTCTGTGGAGATAATTAATGATCAGAATGGAGTATAATAAGATCAACAATATGCCGCACCTGTCACTAGTACCTTATCTTCAGGCTAACCGTAGTGATCTTCGCCTACCATCAGAGAGATCTTTTGCCATGCCATGCAGGCCCACGAACTCTTACAGGACGACAGAACGCTGATGGAGCGAAATGGCGGGATCAGTGGACATCTGTGGACCTGCCTAACAAGCATCTCGAGTCCGAGCCAGACATCCGTGTGCCAGGTTTCCATCTTCCCAGAAAGCACTGGACTCAAATAAATAGATTCCGGGTCTCGGGGAAGGTGTGCGGAGCTAAATACACAAAATGTAAATGTGAGTCGGACTTGAGTTGCGTGTGCGGGCGGTTCAGACGATGTCCCACATCAACTACGACTACCTACCCGCTGTTCGCCATCCAAGGCGGCGGTGTCGATGAGGCCGACTCGGACGTAATGAGGTGGCTGGACGACTTACATTTCACCGTATTGCATTTTGAACACAATGCCATTTGCAAAATAAAATAAACGAATTTAATAAGTTTTAGTTATTCTTTGTTCGGGAAGAACAAACATAAAACCATACTTTATGATTATATTTTTTTGTTATTTGCAACACTTAACCCGTCTACGCATTTTAATTAGACCGACATTACCTGACTCCATCAGTGTATTGTCTACCGTTTCAAGGTAAATATAAATTTTTGACACTTGTTTCCTAATCAATAATTATTGTTGTTAAATTCATATTAAACAATATTTTATTAGTCATACAAAGTATGACAAAGTACTTTTTAAACATACCGGTTGTTAATTCTATAAAAATATAAGACAAATGTCCTTATGAATATTCGTTTTCATACAAAGAAATCACAAAAACATGCATAACTTTGTAAATATGCGTTCAAAGAAAAATCACTAAGACGTACTTTGCGTAGGGAACATGGTTTAGAACTGATTGGCATACTTTGTTTTTCATTTTAATAATTTTCATTATACTTGAAATCACAAATTGAATGTACCCAGCAAATGGGTGCATACGGGTATTTACCGGGTACATATCGGGTAAATACCCACAGGTGGGTATATACCCGGGTACGTGCCCATCTCTGCGTAGGGCCTTTGCTCTCGAAGCTGTTTGAGTGTGGGGAGCTCGTGACTCGTGTTGAATCCATATTTCTCAAAACTTTCTAATCGTGTGTTCACTGCTTAGTTCGACCCCGCTAAATGGATAGAATCATTGTTAGCTGTTCCAAACATCGACATCTGTGGGACACATTCGTGTTTGCGACCGAGGTTCTACGCCGGGTCCAAGCAGGTAGTATAGGACAAAAGATGTTGTCGAGGGATTGTAGATCGACCGTTTGACTTGTAACACAGAAACAAGAACAAAATAAACGCTTGTTTCACAATTATTTTTGTTAATACCCCGACGAAAATAGCATGAGCCTATGAGCATTTCACTGCACTGAAAATGACAAACTCAAGAACACAATCACATCATCACATAAAAACACTATAATTTATTTCTCCTTCTTTACTTCGTGCCTGCAAATCTGCCCATAGGTTAGGTGGTACAAAGCCGGCTGTTTGGTTTGCGAAGCTAGAGGAAGTTACTTGCCGTTCGTTCCGTGTGCAAAGAATTGTTGGACTTCATAAGACATTTTTATGGAGACTTGAATCCTTTACGGTCCTTTTAGACTTTTCTGTGTTTTTGAGACTTTTCTGCGTGCTATCTCCGTGACTTCTGTGAGGACTATCTTCTGGCATATTATATAACTATAAGGCATGCCCAGAGGTTAATAATTATGTATGAGCACTGTTGTGTAGCTTGCATTGCAGTCTATCACCGTCGTTGTCAGTTCCGTGAGCCTTAAGTAGTTGCTTACTTCAGACTCAATCAATCTATCGCGGTTTTTTTTTCTTCGCTCTGAGTGATGATACTCTATTAATCTCTATCCACAAATATGGAGTAAATAATTGTCGTAGATTTCGGCGAGAAGGCCAGACGCAACGGATCGCTACTTCGCAACGGGTTTTCGGTACCTGCTAGAACAATGGTTTCGGGTGTACAAGCTTTGTGATTGTACTTAGTTTCTCGGCGTAAAATGTAAGTGACCCTGCAAGCTCAAAACAGTTTTCGTTTGTAAACGTGAGTAGATATACATATATATAAACCTAGATAATAATATGTGCAGTGGGTAATAAGATGGGTAGATACTACTAATCAAGCCTTATTATTTTTGTTTTTGTGTTTACGCTTTTCTTGTCCAAATGTAGCAGAGGCGACTTTAGCGATACCCTGAGTTGAATTTATGGTGGTGTAACAGTAATTAACAACCAAATTACCGAAAAAAAAAACATATAACCTGATTGAAATAACTGTTTAACAAGGAAATAAGTAAGTATAGCGCATAATATGTACCTACACGCGACAGCACGTCGACCCTCACACGCCAGTACGGGCGGGCCCACAACAAAAGTGTACACTCAGGCGCGCTGCCCTGTATACCTCTGATACAATAAACACTTAAAAATAGCAAAAAAACCGATATGTTGTTGGAGAACTAGTAAAAATCAACAATCTGTGGTACACACGACAGCACGTCGACCCCCACACGGTAGAACTCCACTCGGCCACGCCACGGGAAACCCTACAACATGGAGTTATCTCACCCAGACTGCATCATTTTCTTGGCGTTAGCGAACACTGCCAGCTGCTGTAGTAAGGGAGACCCGAAGTGTTGATACGATTGTCGCGCGCTTGTGTATTGATACGCGAATGTCGGAATGCGAAAGCTAGAATAGCATTTTTCACTATAGTATGAACCATAGCTGCCAATTATTCGACTTCAACCCGATACATCGGGTATCGAGCGAGGCGGCGGGAATGCGGCGGTCACTCAGCGCGGGCGCACAGTCCAACTATGCAATAATATTGTGACGAATAAATAATGATATACATACGGGAAAAGTCTGTTATTTAATCGGCGCAGACATCCTGAACCACATTCCAAATCATAGCAAAATGGGCCAAAAAATAATCACTTTTTCCATACATTTGTTGGGCCAAGAAAGAAAATTGTAGGTAAGCTATGTCATTATGGCCCGGTTTCTGAGTTGAGAAATTCGCTAAGCAAATGGGTAAGTATCGTACCTAAGTAAGCACATACTTACGTATCGCTCTGTCACGCTCTTTTGTGAGAAATCTGCAGAGACAGGACGATACTTACCCATTTGCTTAGCAAAATTCTCAACTCAGAGACCGGGCCTAAGTCATCTAGACGTATCCTCTCCTCACAATGAATATGAAAAAAAATGTGAATGCAGCCTTTTATAAAATACTAGTGCCTTACCTTCCATTTTACAATTATGATTAAGCGCGTTCTTATCAAACAGCCAAGGATTATGTTTGCTCAAATCTAAAACGCGACGTGTGGCCCTCCCTTAGGAAATCCCGCCTTCTTATTGTTTCTCGCTGTAGGCGGGGGTTGGATTCTCTAACTACAACATCTATCGCGATCCCTGTCAGCTTTGTTAGTGTGACCGTGATCGGGAGTTTAGGATGGAATTTCCTAAGTTTTAAATCATATATCGTCATCATCATACTAACAGAAAGAATGGGTCAAATCC
The DNA here is from genome assembly GCA_949319315.1 of Zelleria hepariella. Classification (NCBI taxonomy): domain Eukaryota; kingdom Metazoa; phylum Arthropoda; class Insecta; order Lepidoptera; family Yponomeutidae; genus Zelleria; species Zelleria hepariella. Next base: position 38,830,390 of record OX439378.1, on the reverse strand, counting down.
TTCGATCAAGGATAAAACTAGATACAACATAGAACTCTGAAATGTGTCTGGAAAAATAGATGTCCAAACTGCCTTTGGGAGCTTATTTGCTCGTCGTCTATGCAATTAAAGTAAAACTGTACACTAATGCAATAAGGTTGACATTCGAATATTAGACGTATGGTCGAAATGATGTTTCTTATTGTTCTATTGCTGATATCATTTGTTTCTGTGCGGACAAGTTTTTATTGTGATTTTATACGTAATGCGGATTCGATGGGATTTAGTTCGGTGGTCAAATTATACTAATTGAAGTTTAACCCTTAACCAGGCCGAGGTACTATAAAATTTTCATTGGTTATGTGCTCTAGGTATTGCGAGGCAATATAGTTTTAATTGATGTGAGGTCCATGCTTGCAAGGCCTGCTTAATTTTTAATTTCATTTAACATATCGATTTATAGAAAAAAAATCTATTATGACGTAATAATGATTTAAATAGCCTTCATTAGCCGCTTCACTCGTCTAGACACTTAGAAAAATCGCAAAAATAGTTAGACACTAACTAATAAACGAGCTTTGAAGTATGAAGTTTGCCAAATGACAATTAGTAAGTGATTGTGCGTGATTGATGTTGAAGTGAGGCAATCAGACCCCCAGGTAGCTTCAATTTAACATTTGTGGGTACGAGTATTTATTTTCATTTCGCCGACTGCAATTTTAAAGCAACTAAGATCTCCAGGGGAGTATTTTTTCTTCTTCGATTGAATTGTAAAGACACGCGCAAGCAAGGGGGGTCTTGAATAATGTAAACGCTGCAAAGATAAACAAAAGGGGGTCGTTGCAACGTTTGCTTCACATATGAGGAAGATTTAATCGCAGTATCATCGTTGTTTGATTTATAGGTGTTACAAAAGGTCCTAATCTCGCTTCGCTTCGCTTGCTCGTTCAAATATTTCCGTTTTGAAATGTCAAAAAAATATTGTTAGTTTCAATAAGGGCTGTTTTCGAATGTTTTGACGGGCGACGATTGAGTGGATTTCCTAGGGTGGCAATAATAGTCGTCACCTCAACCTCGAGCTCAAGTAGGTGATCTCAGAAAACAAAGTCACCGAACAAAAGCTGGAGCTTGAGAAGCTGTCAGCATATTATTGAGCTTGACATGACATTATTCAAGGTCTCAAGTCGGTTATTTTGTTTTCTGAGATCACCTAGGTACCGTCTGCCACAATCTCAGATACCCCATGGCAGCTCTTACCGCGCGCGGCATAAGGGCGCCAATCGAACAAAAAGGGGTATCTGAGACTGTGGCCGACTGTACTTGTGCTCGAGCTTGAGCTTACGACTTATATGCCACCCAGAGAATCGACGCGCAGGCAGGCACTGCAGAAGGATAAAAAGCCTAGGTTTTGAACTGCCCCATATCAGACCTGGATCTAGGGGGGGGCAAACCGGGGCACCCGCCCCGGGCGGCAGTTTCAGGGAGCGCCAAAACCATAAAAAACCGTGGGCGTCCGGATGTCTGTGTCTACCAATGTGGCACGATCACGCCCGTAAAACTTACGTATCGAGAAAAAAATCACGAAAAATGCCAACCATTCACGAAAAATTAAATTTTTTTTAGTAATTAATCTAATATGTTGTATTTTCTAAAGCACTAACCCGTGCTAGGGAACTTTATAAAGATTTTTAGATTTTTTTTTCTTTTTAAGATTTTTTTTTAGATTATTAATTTCAAACGCTGGAGAGAGGGGGCGCCAGTATCAAGCACCGGTTCGAAAAAATCGTAGATCGGGGCTGCCCCATATCCTTACCTTTCCCTTTCTGTTACTTTAATGTTTGTAATGCAAAAATGTCGGTCCTCTGTCAATTAGAGCGCGAAATGAACGGGCGAGCCTACCGGCCAATGAATTCATAGGTGGCACTGCCCGTATTAACATATTAATTATTTGATTCGGGACCAAGCTGCCACAATGGCCCAGGTGAACAGGGGCCTTAGCCAACGCAATGGTGCCAAAATGAGCTTCCAGTTGACAGCCGGTCCTTTCAATGTTTTTGTAGTACAGCAAAGAATATTGTGATTCTAATTCTAATATATATTGAGGTTCTAGTTCTCTGGTTGTAGGTGAAAAACGAGGAAACCCCGCTTTCGTCCTTCTGCTGGGACGCCATCGACACGCCATCAAATTTAGAAGTTAACGTTTTTCAGAAATAAAGCTACTTCAAATTGTCCTGTATACGTATACTGTTTGTTTATATATGAAAAGGCCTAGCTAACTATCAAATCAAATTACCTACAGCCTCAAATTACCATCAAGTTAAACCGCATCACTGATTAGTCCAAAAGCGAATCTGCTTACTCCAAAAACTGGCATTTGTCAACCGACCATGATGAATTATACATCTGCGCTCCAAACTTTTGGCAGACCCACCTTTGACACGAAAAGTATATTCAAACGCACTAAAAAGTAAACGTTTCTGTCCAAAAATAGTTCTTATGAAGCGTGTAATAAGCTGTAAGTTTGTACAGTTTTGATGCTACTGACTCTACCATGCTACAGTCCGCCAAAAACAGGAGCGTCATCCGTCATAGTTGCAAACCATTTTGAGTGCTCTATGACCTTTCGCGTAGAGCTGAAAGTAGGGTGGCACAGGTCACCAAAGAACGGAGGGTGGTAGCCCGTATTATGCGCCAGCACGCCGACAGTTAATTACAAAACAGCGCGCTAATTACTTCACTTGTTAACGGACAGGATTCAGTTTGAATTTCGAATGGCTACTGCGGTAGTCGGTAGAAGGGTTCCGGCTGGGTACTTAGTGGAGAAATTGTCAGTTTTCTTTTCTTTCAGTATTGTCTATGAAACTATCTTAGAGGTGCTAAGGCATAAGTGGGAATAAGAAACCTAGGTTTTGAAAAGTAGAGAGTAGAATATTTTAAAAAATCGCGAGGTCGGATGGAATTCAACTGAATATCTGCTGTTACGCACTTTTTATACCCACTCGTATGACGCTATATTGCAGTTTTGCATATTATAAGTTTTCTACCTACTTTAGAAATCCTTGTTACTTAATGGGAATATTTGTGGACTAAAATTTTAGAAAGTTCTCTTAAAAAATGACGCTTTCTTACAAAAACTAAAGATACAATCTTAATTTCGATGAATTGGTTTTTGCGACAAAAATTTTGACGACTTCTTATCTCTACGGATACAGAACCCTCGACAGTAACCTTTCCACAGCAGAAAATGTTGCCATGTTGTATATAATTGGTTATTGGGAATACAGGACTAATGAGTGGATAACAGATCTTTAATGAGAGACAGGTTGCGACTATAAACTTTAGTTACATTTTATTTTTATTTACCAACTATTAAAAATATATCAGCAGTACAGCAGTAATAGGTGTCCATTAGCTGTCAGGATGGTATAGGTGCTGGGCAAGCCTACTCCATCTAAAACAATGTCCCAGGCACTGCAGCGCCGAGTGGTCTCTTCACCCATCTAGTTTGAGTGAAGGTGCCACTGGACGCTGTATAAATCATCTCATTACGTAGATGCAAAGGCCTTAGTTTTTTTTACTTCCGTTAATTTGGTGCCATAAACATTACCTTTCATTGACGCCTTACCAAACCTGTCTAGCCGTTGTAACTTTTCGTGGTTTTCTGTCTTGTCTTGTCTAGTTTTTTCTGTTCTACACAAGGGACTGCAGCCAGACACCTGTCCGGCAAATTGTGACAAATGGCTCGTCTAGGGCGCACGCACCTTGCATACAGATCTGTGACTGAGTGGGTAGACGCCGCTGCTTTTTTCATTACAGCCCCTCTACCCTTGGGGGTTACCCTTGAAGCTATTGCGATCAAATTGAAAAAGTTTTAAAATTAATTTCTCTTTGAATTCGCATAGTAATGCTTTGATTTTAAATACTTTGTAATGTTTATTCAAAGGTAAGGTTGTTTTATTCAATAAAAACACAAAATGCTTCTTAATTTTGTAAATTGCGCCATATTGCGGCCGTACTTATTGGAAAAATGCGTCAAGGGTAGAGGGGCTTGACGCATGTTTTTCAATATGGCGGAATTTACGAAATTCAATATTTCACGAATTAAGACTCATTTTACATTGGTATTGTACAAAATAGTATAAACTTTGTATAAACATTACGAAGTATATAAAATTAAAAGATGACTATGCAATGTAAAAGAGAAATAAATTTTCAAGCTTTGTTAATATGAACGCAATGGCGTCAAGGATAACCCCCCTGTTTAGAGCAGCCGTACTCAAAGTGTGCATCGGCAACTGTCATAGGAAATTATAAAGAAAAGGAACTTTCTTCTATAATTTTGATAGCCTCCCCGGAGCTCTACCAAAATTACTTATGTTTGGAATGTTTCTGTTCTGTGGCCTAAAAAATACCTAGTCTTTTTACATATTAGCTAAAATTATGGGAACAAGGTACCTATGGTAAAAACAGGGTTCCTCTTTAAAGCGTTTGCGGCATAAGCGCGTCAATCGAACACATTCGTATTCTAAGGTTCCGTAGGTAAAAAACTTTGGAAAAAGCTGTGAAATGAAGCAACTTCCATTGTCCCCAAAAATACACTATTTATAGGTACTGTGTTTTTTCATTCTACAACCTACGTAGGACCATAACTCATCTAGTGTGGGTGCCAGATTCCCCAGAATCAGCCCCCGCAAAGCTAGCAACACCGCACCAGACCGCGTAAGTTTCCGTGCGATTTGTTATCCGTCTACCTTTATTAGTTCCCTCTGTTTGACATTCGATCGCGCGGCGGCCACGGGAGGAAATTGGCCGAATGCGTCCTCATTTGTACTGTTTACCCTTCAATCTGTGGTGGTATTGCAGCCATTTGTTACGGGAATACGTTGCGGTACAGGTGGGCGTTGGCGGATCCAGGATTTGGGCTTGAACCCAATGAGCGTAGGTTTTCAAGATAAAAAAGTATAAAGTAAAGTTCGCATCGGCAGTTACTTGACTCGGTAGCTCAATTAGTAGAGCGCCTGCACGGTATGCGAGAGGTTGCGGGTTCGAGTCCTGTCCCAAGTGAATGTTTTCAACTTAAACATTTTTTTTTAAGTATTCATTTGATTATACAGGAGGGTAGCCCCCCTTAATCCGCTGCTGCAGATGGGCAGACATCACGTCGCATAGTTCATAGTCCGCGCATTGCATAGGCTACGATTTGAAAGAATTCGCTTATTGCACATTGTAATAGATTTACTTATACCTAGTATGATTTTAGTGTCAAATGTTTCTGCAGATTCTATTATAATTATGATTGAACGGTTTCCTTTTTTTGAAATTCAGGATAGTTCAAGTAACCTTTTCCTTTTTTAAATCTTCGTGAGCTTTCAAACTGACCATTCCTACGTTTCACGAGTAGGAAGTTTTCCGAATACCTACTGCATATTCATTGCATTCCCTGAAAGAGCTACCCTAGTCCAGCAAAACGAATGTGGGCAGATTTCAGAATAGTTTTACCCTGTACTGTAAGCCGATAGGATAGTCTGCACACGAGTCAGTTGAACCAACTACACGCAAATGAACTAACTTATTCCCAACATCAAAATTGCATCGATACAATGAAGGGACTCGGTAGATCAATATCAAATAGAAGGTTTAAGTTTTGAAGCTCAATCTAACATCTCTACAAAAATATCCTTGGACTAATTGAACGAGCGAGCGAAGCGAGCGAAGTTCTTCGAGTCTACTGGAACAATCCGGCGTTTGTATGTATGTATGTATGTATGTATGTTTGTATGTTTGTATGTTTGTATGTTTGTATGTTTGTATGTTTGTATGTATGAATGTTCGTTCGACGATAACTTGAGTAATTTTTGTCGGATCGTCATGAAATTTGGTAGGCAGGTAAATGAAATTAAAAGAATTTTTAAGTTCGAACATGAGCCAAATCGGTCGAGGGATTGCCGAGATATGGGGTTGTTAAGTTTATATGGGATGATAGAGGGCGCCACTGCTGCCTCTCAGTAACATTAAAATAGTGCTAAAAAGTGATTTTAAAAGTGATAAAAACGTAAATCTAATCAGTAAACAGTTAAACCAGTTATAAAAACTAACAAAAGTGAACTATAAATACAAATTCTGTTTGCAAACAATATTGTGGATATCGGACGTAAAACTCAGTGGAAACAATAAAAATAAACTTTTACGGGTCGCGAAATAATCCGTAACAAGAACTCTATTTTAATCCAATAAATCCAAAAATAACCAAAAAGCTAAAGTACACCAAATTAGAAAATACAAAACAGCGCCATCTATTTTAAAAAAAAATGTTATTGTACTTCCTAACAGAGGGCGTGACAATTTTTTTTATCAGAGCCATCTAGAGTGCAAAATTATAAACCAAAAAGTCCTTATGCTCAACAATAGAGGTCGCTTTATTTCAAAACTACAAGAGAGTCCTATACAAAACTTAAAATGGAAGAAATACTAGATAAACTACAAAAAATCCAAAATTATCTAGAGGCACAAAAACTTGAAATAAGAAAAAGCGGCGAACAAGTTACAGAAAACATTCAAAGAATGTTTGGCGAAAAACTAAACATGCTAGAAGAAAAATCTGAAAATCTTGAAAAACGAGTGGAAAATCAAGAGCAAAGACTGCTATCTAGAAAAAAATGCAAGACAGAAAAAAATGGTTTTCTTTGCCGTCGAGAAACGTGAAAAATCGTAGTTTGAGTATTTTTATTGAACGAGCGAGCGAAGCGAGCGAAGTTCTCCGAGTCTACTGGAACAATCCGGCGTTTGTATGTATGTATGTATGTATGTATGTTTGTATGTTTGTATGTTTGTATGTTTGTATGTTTGTATGTTTGTATGTATGAATGTTCGTTCGACGATAACTTGAGTAATTTTTGTCGGATCGTCATGAAATTTGGTAGGCAGGTAAATGAAATTAAAAGAATTTTTAAGTTCGAACATGAGCCAAATCGGTCGAGGGATTGCCGAGATATGGGGTTGTTAAGTTTATATGGGATGATAGAGGGCGCCACTGCTGCCTCTCAGTAACATTAAAATAGTGCTAAAAAGTGATTTTAAAAGTGATAAAAACGTAAATCTAATCAGTAAACAGTTAAACCAGTTATAAAAACTAACAAAAGTGAACTATAAATACAAATTCTGTTTGCAAACAATATTGTGGATATCGGACGTAAAACTCAGTGGAAACAATAAAAATAAACTTTTACGGGTCGCGAAATAATCCGTAACAAGAACTCTATTTTAATCCAATAAATCCAAAAATAACCAAAAAGCTAAAGTACACCAAATTAGAAAATACAAAACAGCGCCATCTATTTTAAAAAAAAATGTTATTGTACTTCCTAACAGAGGGCGTGACAATTTTTTTTATCAGAGCCATCTAGAGTGCAAAATTATAAACCAAAAAGTCCTTATGCTCAACAATAGAGGTCGCTTTACTTCAAAACTACAAGAGAGTCCTATACAAAACTTAAAATGGAAGAAATACTAGATAAACTACAAAAAATCCAAAATTATCTAGAGGCACAAAAACTTGAAATAAGAAAAAGCGGCGAACAAGTTACAGAAAACATTCAAAGAATGTTTGGCGAAAAACTAAACATGCTAGAAGAAAAATCTGAAAATCTTGAAAAACGAGTGGAAAATCAAGAGCAAAGACTGCTATCTAGAAAAAAATGCAAGACAGAAAAAAATGGTTTTCTTTGCCGTCGAGAAACGTGAAAAATCGTAGTTTGAGTATTTTTATTTGTAATGATTGAACATTCTGCATGTGAAATGAAACAAAATGAAAAAATAATGTAATATCACATTAATTGGATTGTAGTACTACGGCGTGCGTGGGGACGTATCCAACACGTAGAGGCCCGTTTGACAACTTTGATCTGATGTAAGGTGGTGCACCTGTTGGGTACCCCAGAGTGCAACCAAACACACAAAAATACATCTGAGAATCCCCATCAGGTGCATCACCTACATTGACCTGGTGCGACGTGACTATGCGTATCCTCAAGGTCCATTCTGCGAGGACACCATACACCAAAATACACTCGCAGTACTTTCCCGTCAAGTGGACAGGTCACGCCGACCTGATGCAATGTGGGTTCACAAATTGGGTCTACCACCTTAGCACACCACAACACAAAATGCACTCTGGTGGCTTTCCCGCAATGAACACAGGCTATTGTAGAGTTGGATGGGAGCAAAGAATTGGGTTATGGGGATGCATATGGATGGACTGGGTAACTGGGCTATGGGCTTTGAGACAACGGTCGTCTGCCACTAAAATGTCTCAAGTAATTAAATTGGCAGACGGTGACTTGCTGTTCACTAAATGGGCCACCTAAATAAGCCGCCGCTTATGGGTCTAACCCTGGACAGCAAGGTGGCAACATCGTTGTGAACAGCTCAGGGTGTCGAGAGGTGTGCGCCGCTTTCTACCCAGTGACTGTAGTGATAGCCACAGTCACAGTGCCAACTCGCGTCTTATGCATCTTTCACATCCATCCTGCGAGCATATAGCTCTTGCGCTCCACTCTGGACGGCCGGTAAAGGCAAGCCAGAGGTGAGGGTCCCGGTCCTCTTGGTTTCCAATCCACTCTTGTACAAAGACGACGTTATTATTAAGTTTATATCGGGTCGCGAGTTCATAGTTCGGGGCGAACCACTAGTTATTAGAAGCTAAGCATGGCCCCGTCTCTAATAAAAAAAATCCTACTTTAAGAAGGGAGGGGAGGGAGGGAGGGATACTGTATCAAATGTAAAGCTAACCTTTCATGTGTTGTAACTTTGTTCTTTAGGGCTTGCATTTGTTCGTCCAATTAACTTCGTTGGACGTGATTCTGCACGTACATACGACAGCACCTCAGAGCGTTTACTTTTGTAGTAAAGTCGCCCGTAACGTAACCGAGTGGAGTTCTAGTAGAGTTCTTTCTAGATTGTAAGGGTCTACGTGCTGTCGTGTGTACGCAAGTTGTTTAGGGGTGGGCGTACGAGAGTGAATGGGAACTTTTATATCGATAAATATTTGTAGAATAGGTGCAGCCTGAGCTACGAGCAGAGGTTTAATTTTACACTTTGCTCCACTTTACTGTTGAACCGAAATACAATTATTTTTAAAGAAAAAAAGTCTTGCTTGACATACAGAAAACGAATGATCCTATAAATGTTTCTCTTTTCTCCAAACGCCTTTAGTCCTTTTGAGAAAAGAGAAAACATCCATTAGGATGCGGTCGGACGTGACTTTCAAGCTTTTATGTGTTAGGTACAGTCATGTAAAATATCCTACACATGGCACGAACCGGGTTCAAACCCGGAACCGAATGCATGTCAGGCTCTACAAAACGCTTTATTTCAACTATCAATCAAAAAGCGTATATGGTAAGAGAGCTCTGCAACGCGCATACAAAGCACTCATTAGCTGTGAATAAAAATGGTGGATAAAAGCACTAAAACTGGGTTGGCAATTTGAATGACATGGAAATTCATTGTGGAAAATATGTGTCACACCATGGATTTCATGGGAATTCAGACTAGATTAAATCCCCGATGGCGTATTGTACAGTCGGCCACAGTCTAGGAAACCCCATGGTAGCTCTTACCGTGCGCTGTATAAGGGCGCCAATCTAACAAAAAGGGGTTTCTTAACGTGTGGCTGACTGTACCTAGTACACGTTACGACTGCAACAGAAATATAAAGGAGATCAGTGTGCTTATTTTGTCAAAAAGAATATTATCCGCTCAGTTGCTAGTCCTCAAAACCGGTTTATTTGCAGGAAAATAGCTCTTATTGAAATATAATATTTTTTCGTCCAATAAAACATACAATGCATCTAAATTTCAGAAAGATTGAAAAATTGCATCAAGACTAGAAGGGCTGATTCATCTCTGCGCCACCCTGTATAGCATAAAGTATCCTATACATTATACGACTCGCACAAACACCTCTCGTTTAGTCGGAAACCATTAACGAGACGGTAATTTGCTGTTCGTTTGAAACAAAAAATAAAAGAAAAGAAGAAAACGACTTTGTTAAGTTAAGTAGGTTTTAATCGATGTAAAAAGTAAGGAAAACCCTTAGGTAGCCTTGAAAATCCTTGAGAAGAATAGGCTAAAGAAAACCTGAACCCTGAAATAACCTGCCTGATCAGAAGGTCTAAGTAGCTAAATGTCCAACAGCGCGAAACCTCTAATGAGCAGTACACACGGCAGCACGTCAGATCTGTGACTGTGACCGTACACAGCACGTCAGAGTGTACACTTTTGTTGCAAAGTCGCCCGTAACGTAACAGAGTAGAGTGCTAGCGTAAGGATGAATTTTGGCGGCGCCGTCGCTTTCCCCCAGCGTCGCGTTCCGCCTGCGTCGCGTTTTTTCATGGCGATGCCTTCTGTCTGCGCCGCTCAAAGTAAGTCTAATTAGCAAATTGTCCATGTAGCAAAACGTTCAACTATAAAGCGTGAACCCACTATTACAAGGTGTTATTTTGTGTAAAGCGACCACCGACTCAGTAAACGATACTACAGCAAAAAAAAAACTGTAAAAAAATACCAAAAAAACATTAAATTGTGGCCCTACTATTAAACTATCTCTTGCGGCCGCACTCTCAAGTTCACAGTTCGTGAAATAGATAGTTTTTTTTACGTTAGTTGAGTGTGTTGACCTGCATTTCTCTTACCTATACGAGAACATAATTAAGTTGTTGAAGCAATAGGAACCTTCGTAGGTATTTATTTCCCCAAAGAGAATCTCGGTTTGCAGTCCATGCGACCTTTGAATTGAATTTGCAGTAAGTTTAGGTACTCCAGGCACTCGCAGGTTAAACAGAGCCAAACTTGGCATTTATTCCTGCCGCCGAAATGATGTCTTCAAGGTGTTACAAAAGATCCTAACTCTTTTTACAGGGTAATAGCACCCGGTGAACACAATCTAAATATATTTTTTGCTCTATAACATTCCGTTGATTTTGGAATTTATAAAATGTGAACGCTGTGGCGGGAGATAAGTATTTTTTTGAAATATAGTAATATAATTGGTTTCACAACATTTTAACAACTGAAAGCTATGCAAATGCACCTACACGCAAACATATTTTCGAAAAAAAATACATTTTGAGGTGGTAAAATAAAAATTCTTTTTTACAGAATTGACATCCTGTTGACCAGTAGGTTACACCCTGTAAAATAATATTTTGTAACACGATATGGTGTTTGATACACCGAAATGGTGTGTGAAATTCGTTCCTTGAAACCTACACCATGCTATAGATTTCACAGAATTATCAGAAAACTTGAGGAATGAGGCCGTTGTGTAGTTTTTTTTAAACGGCTATAATAAATAGATACATGTCAACGAAGTGATTATGACTACACATCCACTTGTCGCCAATGCTTTCTACTTTGCAAAACATATTTAAAGTTGTCTACTTTCCACTTTGGATCACAGTTTTTCTTCCTGTTCTCGTTTGTATTCTAAACGGATCGCCGGCTCGGCAATCCACTTCACACTGCTGATATGATTGGATTATTGTATTTGGTAGATACTTGCCCTTTTAAAAATGGTCTGTTCGGTTCTTGCCCCCTTTCAGCCTTTGCCCCCTTAGTATGATTCCCATAGTATTTGTAGAGATATACCCCCTTTTTGAAAAACCCTACTTTTTATTCGAACTTTGCCCACTTTCTGAATTTGCACCCTATTTTGATTAATCGACCTTTCATTCTTGTTTTGTACAAAATTGGAGCTTTACTTTTAACACTTCGTTGTTTGCCCCCTATTTGTACAGTAATAGGGTATAGGAACTCCAGTACCGTAAATCAATACATGACTTGAATTTAATTGGTCACTATGTTATTGCCACGAACGAAAAATTGCTAAACAAACATAGCTTAGTTTTTTTAGCTTAAAAATTAAAAATAAAATCCCGCCACGCTGCTATCGTCCAACCTTAAGCTATAAGATATAAGAAAAGTATTCCAAATCTCGCGCCAAAATACCAGATACTTGGCCCTATCCGAAAGGATTAGTGAATCCACCACGATGCTGCGAGTCGTTATTGCTACGTCAACCGAGAGCTACGAGATTTTCTACGAAAACTACTAGTGAAGTGCTACGATAATTTATTTGCTACGAAAATGTAATTTGTACTGCGTTAAACTACGTTACGCGCTAAGGACACTCATTTATTACATTTTGTTACACTCATTACTACAAGCACCTACCTAGGGCATTGGATATTTAAAAAGGTGAGTACAGACTGACCGAGCAGCTAGTAGGTAGAGGCTGCCGCGCGTGGCGAGGCAAATGCTCGGTCAGCGTTAAAAATCTGTCTAAAGAGTCTGTTTGTGGCACCGCAGCTCTTAAACGGGTGAACCGATTGGTTACGATTTTTTTTATTTGAAAGAATATTTTCTAGCAGTGTTACTTAGATATGTTTTATCAAAATCGGTACAGTCGTTTATGAGATATTCTAATTTTAAAATTAGAACATCGGGGAATTTTTATTTTTGAATTCGTGGTTTTGAAATTTACTAATAGGAATATTTGGTTATTTACGGTGCTTAAGAGAATACAGGGGCAGTTCAAAGGCGGTTCGCCCAGTCAGTATCAGCACAGAGCGTTTGGCTTGCGCGGTAGCCTCGGCGAGCTGCTTGGTCAGTCTGCAGGCACCCTTTGACTAACGGTTCCATCGATACTGTTCACACATTTTACATAATTTTCCTGAAATTCAGCTCTTTCTTAGCGTAGAGGCCATAATTTTTGGGGCTGACTTTCAAAGTTTGGCGAAAAATTAAAACGAAATGTAATTATAATTTTGTTTTGTCGTCACTTTGAAAATCAGCCCAAAAAAGGGAGCTCCTTTATCGTCCCAACATCTTTCCTCAGTGCAAAAGCAAGGCAAATATGTCTACACTTTCGCGAGAAGCTATTTCTATTTGTATACAAAAAAATCACACCCGAATACACCGGGCAAGGCATTCCAATAAAAACTGCAGTCTGACACGGAAAAGGAAAAATTCCGTTGGATCAGAGGTTCAAATACCTTCCACGGTTTTTAGAGTTCCGTACCTACCTCAAAAGGGAAAAAAGGCGATTTATAGGCGGATTATTAGGCTTAATAGGATTAATAGGCGAAAAATTACCAAATTTACTCCGAAACTGCATGGCCTAAGATTTTCGAAAAAATACAGAAATTAATTTAACATAGGAAATTTCTCAATATTTATAGCCTTCATTATTTTCTGGTGTACAATAAAGTGTTCTCTATCTATCTATCTTCATTTGCAGTTGTAAAGTTACAGTCAATTTGATTCGAATATGCTACATGTAGGGAACCCTCTCTATGCAGTTTTGCCTCGCACTTGTCCGGTTTTTATTCACAATCTTACGCGAATGTGGTTCGCTTAGTTACCCGCGATGTGGGGAAAAGATTGGGGAACGCGGATATTTAGATACGATTCGTGAACGGGTGATTCTAAATTTTTTTGTAATTTCAGTGATCCCCTCTCAGAACTTTGTACAGTTAGCCACACCCCAGATAGCATTTTTTGGTCGCAAAATATTTGAGTCAGTAACAAATTGACAAAGTTCCGTTATTGTTTCGAAACAATGCGACTGTGTGCGTTTCAGTTTATATGTGTGGTATTAGTGTTTACACAGTTTGCCCGGAACGTGTTTCAGTAACTCTTTGTAGTCGTTGTGTCGACAAAATATGTATGCATTTGAGACGACTTCAGTTTGGTTTACATGCGTTGTAACAGTGTCTACACAGTTTGACCGGATAGTGTTTCAGTAACTCTTTATAGTCGATGAGTCAACACAATATGTACGGATTTATGTCAACTTTATTTCATACATATTGCGTTGAGTTTTCAACAAGCGAACAATCAAAGATGAAATGTGTTGTAACGGAGTGTCAACTTTGTTACTGGAATGATATTCATGTACACAAAGTTTCGTAATGTTACTTCATAGTTCCAAAACAAAATTTTACCAAAATAAGCGTAAAAATATCAACCAGCTACACCTGGTTCTCAAATATATCTGAATTGTATGCCAACTAGGTACGAGTATGAGTAAGTAGCCGAAAAAACGTTATTTCCGGCACGCATCGACTTACTTACTACATGAAAACCAACGATTTTGTGAGACGAAATAAAGATCCAATAAGTGATTGCTTAATTTATAATATAATATCTGCCGGTTTCTGAGTTGAGAAATTCGCTACCTACCTAAGCAAATGGGTAAGTATCGTCCTGTCTCTGCAGATTTCTCACAAAAGAGCGCGACATTGGAATATCGATAACATTGGAACTTGTCTCAGCTTTATTTATATACTAGCTTTTGCCCGCGACTTCGTCCGCGCAGACTTAGTTTTTTTCCCGTTATCACAATAAAACATAGCTTATAGCACTCAGCAATAACGTAGCTTCCCATCAGTGAAGGATTTTTTATAATCGGATGAGTAGTTTTGGAGATTACGCCCTACATACGTACATACTTACAAACTTTTCCTCTTTATAATATTAGTGTTGATAGCTAGTGCCCACGACTTCATTCACGTGGCTAAAAGAAAAAGGATAAACGTGGTGATTTTGCAAATTGTACCTAGCATATTTTTTACCACCTAGTAGGTATGATGTACTTAAAACACACCCCCTGCACTATCAAAGCGTTGGCCCGAGATTTCGATCCCGTGGACCACGCGTTGTTGTCTGCTTCGACCAAACTGAACGGAGCAAAGATGCAGATACCTACTGTTATAGGCGTCTAACTGATTTAACGCGGGTTACCTACATTTCAAGAAACACTAAAAGATTATCTTTTCTTTTTAGCCCTATCCTATTATTTTGAGTCCGCTAATCTGCTACTCCTTATTGCAAACTTTCAGTCTGGGTTGTCTCTGTTCAGTTGGTCTCGCCCCAAGTCTTCGTGCCTTTGTGGCCTTTGTGGTCGTTGTGGACACTGCATCTACCGATGTTAGATAGCCCTAATGCGTAGTTTGATACCCAAGTACACACGACAGCACGTCAGACTGTACACTTTTGTTGTAAAGTCGCCTGTAACGTTATCGAATAGAGTGCTAGCGTGTAAGGGTCGACGTGCTGTCATGTGTACATCTCGTTTGCTTGCGCTGTTTGGTGAATGAATATTTATCAGCATTCGCTGCAGTACGTCACAGGTCTCAACATATCTCTGGCGTTCAATAAAACTGTAAAAGATCTCCAACAGAGCTAGCTAGCGTCACCTACTCGTATTATAGGCACAGAGTTACTTAACAGAGAAAAACTTTAAGAAATTTTATTTTATTTAATCGCATCATACCATTTCAAAGAGAATGATCATAATAATTGGGTTCTGACACCAGAAAATATGAGATAATATCAGGAGATACTTAACCATATTATTTCTATCACATTGAATAGTGTTTTTTTCTATGAGCTACTCTTCTGAAACACCCAACGCGTCTTTTTAGCATCTACGATGCCATAGTCTGAAACAACCGTTTTGAATCGTCGGTCTTATTCTTCTTTCGTGTTGAAAGTGACACACACACGTCGCGCTGGGGTCGCCTCCAGGAAATCCGATAAGCTGGACTGTGGAGCATCAGGACAGGTATGACGACGCGAAGTTGTCGGTATGGTTTAAGATTGTAAAAAAACATCTCTTCTGGCTCTATTTCTCACATATCTTTCATGCGGGCCACACCACCACGCAGGCCGTTCAGGGATTTTCACATACTCCAATCTTCTCGTCAGTCTGAAGTATGTGGAAAGCCTATCAGAGTTGTCAACAATGAATAGGCGACTATGATATTATGTAAAAGTGCACCGGTCCAGTGTCCAGTCCTAGGTACTTACTTAATGGAAATAAAGCGATCATGGTACTAATGTTACACCATCAATAGCTGATGTTATGCAACTATGGTCGCTCGGGACTCTACACTTGCACAGTACGCACAGCTGATTTTTTGGTCAGAACATCGTATCTTTATTTTTCTTCGAGGTCTGGTGCATCCTATTCTTCCCTGAATAACCAGCAATCAGCAATGCACTCAACGGACGTCCCATTTCGTCTGGCCAAAAGATCTCAGGATGCAACCGCAACTTTGTAAAGAGCTTTGATAAAACTGCCGGATGCAGAGTTTTTAAAGTAAGGATTTATTGGCTCTTTCAGATTGTACGTAGCTATCACTGAACTTATGTTTTTTGCCTGTTTTGAGTAATTAAACTTATAGATTTTTCCTTTATTGCTTTGTTGATATACCATTTTTGTGACAGTGACTGATGACAGCGATAATTAAAAACAACTTCTTCACTGTTGTGCATCGTTTGAGTTTTGCGGCACATTTGGGCCTGTTTGGTGCATTAAAATTCACCGTTGTTCAGTTTTCGATGGATTTACGAAAGTAAATAGCTCAACGCTACGTGATGACAGAGGGTCTTTGGTAAATGGTTTTGTCGTTCACTTTTATACAAATTGCCACTACATGATAATCTTTGTGTGTTTATTTTGCTCCTAAGCACCAAAGCGTGATAATATGTAGCCTATATGTTATTCTGATGTCTCAGCTATCTACATTCCAAATTTCATCCAAATCCGTCCAGCGGATTCCGCGTTATAAGGTAACAAACACACTCACTCACTCACTCACAAACTTTCGCATTTATAATATAAGTAGGAAGTAGGATAGGATTCGCTTAAGACATTTTCTTCGATAGCATCTGTAGTCTGCAGAGACAGGACTATACTTACCCATTTGCTTAGCAAAATTCTCAACTCAGAAACCGGGCCATAATTTGGTGTTTTCAATAACAGGATTCAATGCAGGTTGTTTTTTTTCTTGAATCATATTTTCTTTGTATTCCATCATTTCAAAATCAGCGTTTACAGTAATAAAGTAAATCTCCTTCTACGGACCCCAGAGCTGGATGTTTCCTGTTCATTTCACGTGTTTTGTAATACCTGTAAAAACGATCATTGTATTTGGCAAGATTGTTCGAAGCACACAGATCAAATATAGGGTCTTTCGAACAAATTTTACTATGTCCCATAGTAAAAGTTTTTTGTATTGATACAATGACCCCTTAAAATATTTTACACTATTTTGGAAAGACCCTATATTTGATCTGTGTCAACAGTTTCAGAACCGCTGGAAAGAATAAAGTGAGAGACACCATATTAGAAATTCAGTAACTTTGTGTCTGCAAGTCGACGCAGTGTCGTAACTTTTTTACCAAATACGACTAGAATAATTTTACTATGAAAACAAATGTTTTTGTAAGTTATGGACAATTTTTGATGAAATATCATATTATTAGCGTAAAAAGTGTACAGTTTGATTAAACTAAAAGGTCTGGAGTCGAGAAAATGAACAAAAATTGGAGTGAAAACTATGCAAACATTTCAATAAACTGGTTAAAATACAATTATATGATGGCCCATCGATGATTTTCGATGTATTTTGTTAAATAATACGACAAATTTCTTTTCCCACTAGTGTGTCGGCAGGGGAAGGTAAGTAAAACACGTCTGGTGTGCTTGGTGGATCTATTTGACTACCGGTGACGAATGCTCGCCGCTCGGGCGATGATCATACAATACATAGGTACCTATAGATAGACATCGATATACATCACCTCCACACTTAATCATTATTTCTCACACAACAAGTCTTAAAACTAATACACCTTACTAACTAGTAACACACAACAACTCTTAATACTAATACACCTTACTAACTAGTAAACACCTATCGAGTACCTAGTTATAATTTTTGCCCGATCAAGCATTCTATAATATAACAAATCCGGCCGTGCAAACAAAAGCCGGCGGAAGCCTTTAATATTAGTCAAAATCTATACCGTAACGTTTTACTGGGTATCTCACACGTTTCGACCGCACACACGGACTGGGGCTAGAATGTGAACCAGTAGGAAGCGGACCCTGAAGGGGCTGCGCTTCCGTGAGCGCGCTCGGAGCGCTCGTGCTGCTCTCGCTCGCCAATGCTTGATTTGGACTACTTACTCTGACCGACTCAGTCGTCGTATTTACATTTCTGTCACCACTATCTTGTATCTGTGACGACAATGGTGCGCATATTTCTGCAGTGCAATCACCGGCACCTGTCCTACTTACAATCGAACCAATATCACTCCGATGTGGGCCACTCTCTGAATCTACTGTTGATTCCGTTGGAACTACGAAAGAAACCCTGGACCTACGTTTCAGTTGATCAATGTGACGATGACTTTCATTACCGTTCCCGTCTCTCACTCTGTAGTTTGTAGTACCTACACGTGTAACGACCTCACCCGGCAACCAGTCCGCACTAGACCTACCGTAGTCCCTAAGAAGCACTGGCTCTCCCGGCTGCAGCTCCCGACGACACCCGCCTGCTGTCTCCGCCTGCCGCTCCTGGGTCTGCTGCGCTCGTGCTAGCCTATCTGGTTTTAGTGCGTCAAGTCTGGTTCTTAGTGACCGGCCGAGTAATA
This sequence comes from Zelleria hepariella, assembly GCA_949319315.1. Lineage (NCBI taxonomy): Eukaryota > Metazoa > Arthropoda > Insecta > Lepidoptera > Yponomeutidae > Zelleria > Zelleria hepariella. The sequence continues at coordinate 38,811,907 of OX439378.1, read as the reverse complement.
TTTTTGCTGGACTTTCTCCAGTCGCAGAATGGTCAGTATTTCTGTACAGTAACAAATACCTATCCAGTGCCGTTTCTACGTCTATTTTATCACTTATTGCTTTCTTTATGACTGACTTACAAAGCTTGACAGCGTTTTCAGCCGCTCCGTTCGAAGACGGGTGGTATGGTGCTGTCAAACTTTGCGTTATGCCATTGCTGCTTAAAAAGCTTCTAAATTCAGTACTTGTGAACGGCGGGCCGTTGTCGGAAACTATCTGTTTAGGTAACCCAAACTGAGCAAATAAATTCCTCAATTTTTTTATTACTTCCAACGCATTTGTGCTACTCATTTTATATATTTCGATCCATTTAGATGTGGAATCTACCACCACCATGAATTTTGAACCTGCAATGGGACCCAGAAAATCAAGGTGCAACCTAGTCCATGGCCTACTGCTGGCGGGCCACCTCTGCGGCGCGTGCGCGGGCGGCGCGGCGGCATGCGCGCTGCACGTGACACACGCTCGACACTCTGTTTCGATAGCTTCGTCCATGCCAGCCCACCACACATAACTTCGCGCTAAGCTCTTCATTTTTACCATGCCCATGTGTGTTTCATGAAGTTCTAGTAGAACCCGCTCTCGCAACTTGGTTGGCACAATGACCCTATGGCCCCACATTAAACATCCTAATTCCAAATAAATCTCATTGCGTCTATTGAAATACGGCTGCAATTGCTGTATTTCATTGTCATTGGGCCAACCATCGCGAACGTAACTAATGACTCGACTCAACAAATTATCTCTGTTTGATTCCTGTCGTAATTCGTTATAATCAAGCATCAACGCATCACGGGCAAAGTGCAAATATGTTTGTTCAGGTTTCTCAATTATATTATTTTTGTTAGGAATTGGTAACCTTGACAAACCATCCGCACTATTGTTTTGCGATCGAACATATTCTATTTCATAGCGATAAGCCGATAAAATGATCGCCCATCGCTGTAGCCTACTTGCTGCCATTGTCGGTACTCCAACTTTTGGTCCAAGTATGGTCACCAGTGGTTTATGATCTGTTCGCAGTAAGAAACTCCTACCATACAAGTATTGATGGAATTTCTTCACTGCGAATATAATAGACAGCGCTTCCCGCTGTATCTGACTATAGTGGCGCTCGGCCGGCGTGAGCGCACGCGAAGCATACGCGACTGGGCGCTCCTCGCCCCCGCTACCCCTCTGGCTGAGGACCGCGCCGACCCCCCTCGAACTCGCGTCACTAATTACAATTAATTCTTTATTTTGATCGTAATGAGTTAATACCTCGGCACTCGTTAGTAGCTTTTTTACATTTTTAAATGCTTCCTCACACTGTTTACTCCATACCCACGTCACTGACTTCTTGAGTAAATCGTATAGCGGTGCTAAATGATAACTCAAGTTTTGTATAAATCTTGCATAAAAATTTACAAATCCTATAAAAGACCTGACTTCTGATACATTGGACGGCCTCGGCAACTTTACTATCGCTTTTATTTTGTCCTGATCTGTATGCAATCCATTTTTGTCGATAATATACCCTAAATAGGACACTGATTCCGCTAAGAAAATGCATTTGCTTTTGTTAAGCTTGAATCCATTGTTTCGCAGCCTTTCCAATACCAGCTGCACTGTTTTTATATGCAAATCATTGTTTTTAGCTGTTACTAATATGTCATCCATAAAAACAGCTACCCCTGTAATACCTCTCATCATGTTTGTAATTATTCTACCAAAAATTCCGGGACTGCTAGCTAATCCATAAACCAAGCGGTTGTACCTAAATAGACCTCGATGAGTATTTACGACCGTGTACTCTTTTGATTCTTCGTCTAACAAAATCTGGTTATACGCAGCCGACAAATCAATTTTAGTAAATTTTTCTCCTCCATTTAGGTTAGCAAATAAATCCTCTACTTTTGGTAATGGAAATTTGTCAATCAACAGGGATGGGTTCAGAGTAACTTTATAGTCTGCGCACAACCTAACTTTGCCGTTCGGTTTTGGAACTATGACTAAGGGAGTGGCCCACTCAGAGAATTCAACTGGTTCGATCGTACCGTTTGCAAGCATGGCGTCGAGTTCAGCATCGACGCGCTCCCGCAGCGAGTAGGGTATAGCGCGCTCACGGAAATACACTGGAGCCGCCCCTGCACGCACGCGCAGCGCCGCGCGGCCGCCGGTGTACTGGCCCAGTGTGCCGTCGAACAGCTCAGCGTATCTGTCGAGGAGCATCATGATGCGCCCGTCATTACATTTATCACTAATGATATTATGCACACAAAAATCCGGAACTTTAATATCCAACTCTGTCAACCACTGTCGACCTAACAGCGATGTCGTTCCGCCGTTAAATACATACAAATCTAACATTTTTATCCTGTTATTGTGAATGACCTGCACCTCGATCATACCTATAGGTTGAACTTTACTGCCATCATAGAATTTTATCTTTATCACACCCTTTTGTAAGGGTACATCGGGAAAAAGGTTGTTATAAGTATCACTACCAATACATGAAAGTGCACTGCCTGTATCTACTTCCATCAACACTTCCCTGTTATTTATCATAATGGGGATGCTCACCGCCGGGTAATCCTTCAAGGACATCTGGAAAATGGCCTCTTCTTCGGAAGAATCCACTTCTTCTTGCTGATCCGTATCGACCGCTTCTACGAAATGTTGGGATTGGCTGCCACCGCGGCGCCGCCAGCCCCGCTGGCCACGCTGGCCACGGGAGCGCGCGCCGCGCCTGCCAACGCCGCCGCCGCCGCGTGACTGGCTCATCCCGGGCTCGGCTGCCGCGGCACCCGCCGCTTCGCTCGCCGACGACCCTCGCCGAGGGCATGCCCGCCGCAAATGTCCTACGGTGTTGCATCCACCGCATCTGTAATTGCTAAACTTGCAACTGGACGCCACATGGTTGTATGCGCCGCATACCGCGCACTGCATCCCGCTCCCTGGTGGCTCCATCGTGACGGAGTTCAAGTCTTCCACGTCACGGTTTGTCCCCAAGGCTCGGGATTCCACAGAAGCCGCGTTCTTTTCCGCTGCTTCTAACGCTGATGCAAGGGCCACCGCCCTCGCATATGTCAATGTCTCCTCCGCAAACAGCCTTTGACGGACGACATCACTGTTCATCCCACACACTAATTGATCACGTAAACTCTCCTCTAAGGCTGAGCCAAACTCACAGTTCCGCGCTAGCCTTTTTAACTCCGCCACATACTGCGCCACTTTTTCCCCCACGTGCTGACGCCGCAGTCGAAACTGGTATCTTTCTGCCATAATTGAGGGTTTTGGTTGTAGATGGTTTTTCACTGTTTCCACTATATAGTTATACGTGCATGATGACACCGTTTTTGGGCTGACTAAATTTACTATTAGTTCATAAGTTACGTCACCAACAACGGAAATTAACGTAGGCAGCCACAGTTCTTCTTTGATCCCATTTGCTGTGAAATACATTTTAAGTCTTTCCGTGTATGCTTGCCAATTACCGTTCGACGTGTCAAACTCTTTCATCTTCCCGATCGACATGATTTTTCGAATTTCTTACGCACGCGTTTATAAAAATTATTTTAATCCTCGGCCGCCATTAGTGTGTCGGCAGGGGAAGGTAAGTAAAACACGTCTGGTGTGCTTGGTGGATCTATTTGACTACCGGTGACGAATGCTCGCCGCTCGGGCGATGATCATACAATACATAGGTACCTATAGATAGACATCGATATACATCACCCACTAATATCATACTACACACACACGTGTAAAACTAATTAATTTCAAAAATAAACTTACGCTGTCAAAATAATTATGGTGAAACAGACAGAGTTTTCTTTGACAATGACATTTAACTTATTTTGTTTCTTGTAGGTTGAAAAGAATGAATGAATTGACGAATGAACGAATGATTTCTGAAATTGTCGTCGCAATGTTACCATACAGCGTCGTAACTTAAAAACCAAATGTTACCGTGTCGGGATCTTCCCCATTTTTGTCGCAGCGACCGAAACAAAGTCGTAGCAGCGACCAAAAATGTTACTGGTGTCGGCTTTTCAGTGTCGACAAGTTTCGTAACGGCTACCAAAAAATGCTATCTGGGACGCTAGTATACCCAATTTTGTTCGATTGGCGCCCATATACCGCGCACCGTAAGAGCTGCCATGGGGTATCTGTGACTGTTGCCGACCTTACACAGCATATCAGAGTGTACGTTTTTGTTGTAAAGTCGCCCGTAACGTAAACGTGTAGAGTGCCAGCGTGTAAGGGTCGACTTGCTGTCGTGTGTACTAATTTACTCAATACAAGTTTGGCAGGCGTAGGTAACCTTTTACAGAATGAATTATTATCTGCAGGTGCAAAATTAAAATGTATTTTTTTTTTAGAATAATGTCATAAGTTATTACGAAAATAAACCTTGAAAATGGAGGGATAATTAATTATTATCGAAGGTTGAAACCGCCATCAAAATAATATACAGCAGAGCTGCCCTTTACTCTATAAGTAAACGATTTTCTTTGATTACTGGAAATAGACTGACAGAGACAGATCTGAAATGGCAAAGCTTTAAACTTGTCAAATAGCTTGACATCCTTTGTATCCTCAAAACCTTAGATATTACCTATAGCTGCCGAAACTAGTCGGCCACACAACGCTAAGTTTAACAGTTTACGAAATACAAAATGTGCTGTGCTTACGAAAGTTTAAGTGTAAAAATTACATCCCACCAAAAACATTCTGTAAAAACTAGCCAGGTCTCGATGGATCTGCTTGTTTATCTCTAAAAAAGTAATGAAATCTAGACAAAGTCGTGCCAAGTCTAAGGTTCCTTACTGCGATTTCTTTATTATTATAGTTAATGTTGTGAGACTTGGCCGTTGAAGGGTACACAAGCGGTTCTGGCGACAGATTGGTGCAATGGTGTCATGGAGCACCTGGTTTTGTACCCTTGTGTACCCTTCAACAGCCAAGTCTCACAACATTAACTATAATAATAAAGAAATCGCAGTAAGGAACCTTAGACTTGGCACGACTTTGTCTAGATTTCATTACTTTTTTAGAGATAAACAAGCAGATCCATCGAGACCTGGCTAGTTTTTACAGAATGTTTTTGGTGGGATTTCACTTCTTTTTGTAGAAACGAGGGCATATTGATTAATTTTATTAGATTTTCTTATTTGACACAATTCTTAAATTTGTGTAATGTTCGAGTAGAATAAAGTTAATCGTCCGACTATTTCTTGTTGAACGAGCGAGCGAAGCGAGCGAAGTCCTCCGAGTCTGCTGGAACAATCCGGCGTTTGTATGTATGTATGTTTGTATGTATGAATGTTTGTTCGACGATAACTTTATTCTCTGTAAATAATTCGTTTTTGTGTACAATAAAGAATATTCTATCTATCTATCTATCTATCTAACTTGAGTAAATTTGGTCGGATCGTTATGAAATTTGATAGGCGGGTAAACTAAATTAAAAGAGTTTTTAAATTCGAACATGAGCCAAATCGGTCAATGGGTTGCCGAGATATGGGGTTGTATAGTTTAAATGCAAAGCGCGCGCGCGCCTGCACGAATGGCGTAAGCAAAGTTATACATCTGTAACTGAGATCGTGAGTTCATAGTTCGGAGCGAACCACTATTGTGACCCTATAGGCTAGATTAAATGAAGATGTGTCCCACTACGCTGGATTTTTGCAATGACAGTCGATTTTTTTATGTACCAATAGTAGAAGGGGCATTACCATAATATCTCTAATAAAGCTGATACCAGCTGAGGGTTCTTCATCAGATACTTCAGACCTTAGATTATGACATCAAATGAAGCGGCCCACCAAGTTGAATATTTTTTGTAAGGGCGGTATATGTCGATCTATAATAGTTTGGTTGGGCTCTTGTGTTTTCTAATCAGGGTCACCAGGTACTCCAGATCTTCGATTATCCTAGTTTTTATAGTTTTCCCTTTATGTGCCCATTACACCCTAACTCTGTACCAAATTTCAGCTCTCTGAGTTTATGGGAAGTACTAGTTCTATTAGGGCTCTTGTGTTTTCTAATCAGGGTCACCAGGTACTCCAGATCTTCGATTATCCTAGTTTTTATAGTTTTCCCTTTATGTGCCCATTAAACCCTAACTCTGTACCAAATTTCAGCTCTCTGAGTTTATGGGAAGTACAGTTCTATTAGGGCTCTTGTGTTTTCTAATCAGGGTCACCAGGTACTCCAGATCTTCGATTATCCTAGTTTTTATAGTTTTCCCTTTATATGCCCATTAAACCCTAACTCTGTACCAAATTTCAGCTCTCTGAGTTTATGGGAAGTACTAGTTCTATTAGGGCTCTTGTGTTTTCTAATCAGGGTCACCAGGTACTCCAGATCTTCGATTATCCTAGTTTTTATAGTTTTCCCTTTATGTGCCCATTAAACCCTAACTCTGTACCAAATTTCAGCTCTCTGAGTTTATGGGAAGTACTAGTTCTATTAGGGCTCTTGTGTTTTCTAGTCAGGGTCACCAGGTACTCCAGATCTTCGATTATCCTAGTTTTTATAGTTTTCCCTTTATGTGCCCATTAAACCCTAACTCTGTACCAAATTTCAGCTCTCTGAGTTTATGGGAAGTACTAGTTCTATTAGGGCTCTTGTGTTTTCTAATCAGGGTCACCAGGTACTCCAGATCTTCGATTATCCTAGTTTTTATAGTTTTCCCTTTATGTGCCCATTAAACCCTAACTCTGTACCAAATTTCAGCTCTCTGAGTTTATGGGAAGTACTAGTTCTATTAGGGCTCTTGTGTTTTCTAATCAGGGTCACCAGGTACTCCAGATCTTCGATTATCCTAGTTTTTATAGTTTTCCCTTTATGTGCCCATTAAACCCTAACTCTGTACCAAATTTCAGCTCTCTGAGTTTATGGGAAGTACTAGTTCTATTAGGGCTCTTGTGTTTTCTAATCAGGGTCACCAGGTACTCCAGATCTTCGATTATCCTAGTTGTTATAGTTTTCCCTTTATGTGGCCATTCATCTCTAACTCTGTACCAAATTTCAGCTCTCTTAGTTTATGGGAAGTACTAGTTCTATTATGATGATCATGAGTGAGTGAGTGAGTGAGTGAGTGAGTGAGTGAGTGTGTGTCATAAATGCGAAACTTTGCTTTCGCTTAACTTCGGAACTAAATGACCTACAGACTTGAAATTTTGGATTTTAAGTATGTGATTATAGCTTACTAGATGACGAAAATTTCTGCGTTCTGGTCTTATCCAGAGGTTCTCAAATAGGGGCCTGAAAATGCGGCGAAATGGTTCCAGTAAAGGATGGTACGGCAGTGTTTGCTTCGCGCTCGACCTGGCGGGGGCACTGCCGTGCCCCCAGATATACCTAACCGAAACCAGTAACTTTTCACCAATGTTACTTTTCATCGATAGTACGAGTAGGTACTATGGAGTAGGTACTACCTATAGGCACGTTTAGGTAAGCAGCGACAAAGGAATATGCACCCAGACAGACAGACGCACGAGTGATCCTATAATTCTTTTTTTTTTTTTTTCAATTTAAAAGTTTTTGAACGAGCGAGCGAAGCGAGCGAAGTTCTCCGAGTCTACTGGAACAATCCGGCGTTTGTATGGTTGTGTATGTTTGTATGTATGTATGAATCCTCGTTCGACGATAACTTGAGTAATTTTAGTCGGATCATCATGAAATTTGGTAGGCGGGTAAATGAGGCAAAGATAATTTTTAAGTTCGAACATGATCCAAATCGGTCGAGGGGTTGCTGAGATATGGGGTCGCGAGTTCATAGTTCGGGGCCAACCACTAGTTATTTCGGACGAATCCATAGTGTTAGTTATAATGGTAACTTATTCTAGTAATGGTTCCGCTTTACCCTTTTGAGGTACGGAACCTTCGATCAAGGATAAAACTAGATACAACCTAGAACTCTGAAATGTGTCTGGAAAAATAGATGCCCAAATTGCCTTTGGGAGCTTATTTGCTCGTAGTCTATGCAATTAAAGTAAAACTGTACACTAATGCAATAAGGTTGACATTCGAATATAAGACGTATGGTCGAAATGATGTTTCGTATTGTTCTATTGCTGATATCATTTGTTTCTGTGGGGACAAGTTTTTATTGTGATTTTATACGTAATGCGGATTCTATGGGATTTAGTCCGGTGAACGGAACCCTAAAAACTAGATTGTTTAGTATTCGTTCCTTCTTCCTCCCGTAGAAGTATCGCATTACGAAGGCTGTGACTGCCTTCTTTGTTCCTTTGGGTGTCCCCTTACATAGAGTCTACACTAACGAGCGCAAATTGCATTTGGTTCGCGCTTTTCTTTGCCGCTCGAGATGGCGTTGCTGTAGGTATCATTGACGTTTTTAAAAGCTAGCATAACTTGCGAATGTACCTATCCCTCGTTTTTGTTGAGACTCCCTACGTAAAAATAAGGGACTCTACCAAAAACGAAAACACTAAGAAAGCCCTCAAATGCTGACTGCCGATTTCTGAATTGAGAAACTCACTAAGCAAATACGTAGGTATCGTTGTCTCTACAGATTTTGCACAAAACAGCGTGACGGAACGATACTTAAGTGTTTACTTAGTAAAATTCTCAATTCAGAAACCGGGCCTTAGTTTTTGAAAGGTCTACCGATCTCCTGTTTTGCGCCCTGCCTTTATCCCTGTATCCCTATAAAGTACCTTACACAACTAGCCTTTGCCTCTGGCTTTGACTATAATAAGACGAAACTTGAAAGATTAGTGTTTACCGCGCTCACTCCCATACCAAGGAAGAAGTCGTTTTCCTATCCCTAAATATTATCCGATTCCGTCGATTTTGGTTGAATCACTCAATAAGGGTTTTCCGCCTATGGTCAAGGGCGCGATTCGTCAAAATATCTCGTTTGTCAAAGTTGCCTTTGGTCAAATTACGTTTGTCAAAGTACGGTCGGCCGCAGTCACAGATACCCCATGGCAGCCCTTACCGCGCGTGGCATAATGGCGTCAATTGAACAAAAAGGGGTATCCTAGCTGGTGGCCGATTGTACCTAGGTGAGTCTTCTTTGTAAAGTTTAGCTAACCCTCGTCGTCACTTGTCCTCAGGAACGAAGCGTGGCGCGTGGCGGCCCTGTGCGCAGTGCTCGCGGCACTGCTGGCGCGCACGGAGGGTGCGCCGGCGCAGCTGTGCGCGGGCGCCGCGGAGGACGACCCGCGCGCCGCGCGTTTCTGTCAGGCGCTCAACACCTTCCTAGAGCTGTACGCCGAGGCAGCCGGGGAACAGGTGCCGGAATATCAAGGTAATCTTTATATCCAGCTCATGATCACTTCTGGGACCACTTCTTCTTCCAGCCTGTTGTCTTCTGGCCTTTTCACGCCAATCTCATTAGTCAGAACCTGATCTTGTCTTGCTACGCTACGCTTGATAACCCCCGGCTCTTCAAGCTTCGGTCTTCGCTGGCCTTAGCCTCGCTAGAGCGAATATTGGGCTGTTTTCTGGGAGCGTCTAGCCCGCTCCGAGCTCTGCTCTCCCCTGGTGTCAGCCTCCGACCTCGCTGGACGGAGCTCGGCTTTCGGCGTCTCTTAAATTAGGTACTACTGCATTGGCCTTCAGCTTCCGTCCAGCCCCGGCCGCACCACACAGCGACATCGTGCTATTGAGCCATTCTTTACGTAGTTACATAAGGCGAGATGTCTGATAAAAGCGTTTGTGAATCTTATGCCTTATGGTTTATGAGTTGAAAAAGGTTCTGAGGAATAGGTGCTAGAGCAGTTTGTTTGTGGTCTTTGCGCTGATGGCTTCGCTTTCCACTGGTCTCGGCCTTCGGCATCGATAACGGAGCTTGGCCTTAGGCCTCGCTTGAGAGCCAAGATTTGATCACCAACAACGTTTTTTCATCTTTTTTCCAACTTGGGAAGTTAATCAGTACCTTAGAAGCCTAATAATTTAATCAGGCCTCTAAGGTACTTGTATTTTCTTGTTTAAGTATCACAAACCAAACCTTTTCGGTATCGAAGCCACAAAAATAAAAAGGTTTAAAATTTAATATTTAAAATAACATACAATCGAAATTAAGGTTGAGAAACCCCTGTAAATTGGGTTGGCAAACTGGCCTTCCTAAAATTTTTATTTTATCTATTTTAAATGAATCTTTTTCGGTTTTTCGTATCTTTAATGTCTTTGAAGCCTGTTTGTATCCGATAACACATCTCGCCCTTTATATGTATTTTACCCTAAGCCACTGAAATTTGAATTTTTTTGTGTATTCACTACGCAGACGACAGACTTTTCTGTTCAAACATTATGCTAATAAATACCTAAACAATTTATCCAACGAGATCGCTATCAGAGACAATACAAGGAAGCCTGGGGCATGCTTTATTTAGATGGAGTACCTAGGCCTGCCTACCATCCTCTCAGCTTAGTAGGCCTAATCTAAGAGGATGTGAAGGTCAGTAAGTGCGGTATCTTTCATGAAGTTTTCCTTTACCGACAGCGATCAAAATTGCTCTCTATTCATGTGTCAATATTGATCTTTATGTTTTTTCTAAAGCACTAACCCGTGCTAGGGAATATTGCACCTGCACGGTATACAAGAGTGCGGGTTCAGGGGGGTTACCCTTGACGCTATTGCGATTCTATTGAAAAAGTTTTAAAATTAATTTCTCTTTGAATACGCATAGTAATGCTTTTATTTTAAATACTTTGTGATGTTTATTCAAAGGTAAGGCTGTTTTATTCAATAAAAACACAAAATGCGTCTTAATTTGTAAAATATTAAATTTTGTAAATTGCGCCATATTGCGGCCGTATTGGAAAAACGCGTCAAGGGTAGAGGGGCAGGTCCGGGGGCTACCCTTGACGCTATTGCGATCAAATTGAAAAAGTTTAAATAGTTATTTGTTATGCAAGAATGCAAAATTATTGTTTGCGGCGAGTGCTTGTATTGAATACCGAGCTAGCGAAGGTTTCTAATATTGAGCCACGAGCGTAGCGAGTGGTTCAAAAAAAGAAACCTGAGCGTAGCGAGGTATTCAGAAGCACGAAACGCAAATAATATTGCATTCGTGCGAAACACAAAACTTTTCATCTCACAGAAGCGAGGAAATGATTTTGTTAGCCAAGCGTGACAAACAATAGACATAGGTAGTTAGGTACCTACCATAGAGGTTAGTGAAATGAGTTTCCTTCTTTTTTGCTTCTTCTCAAAGGAGTTTGTGGCATTGCCTAGCAACGGGTTGTTGATTTCAAATCATGTCTTCTTGAAGTGTCATAAAATCAACAACCCGTTGCTAGGCAATGCTACAAGTTGAAGGAGTTCCTTATATTTTTTTTATTAGGGCGTCGAGTTCAAATTTCGAAGCGCACAAAAATACAAAGCGGTTTAAAAAAGGATCTTCTACGATCGCATGTTTAAAGTAACAGCGTACTTTCCGAGCATGGGAGATGAAAAATAAATTTATGTTTGAATTCGCATAGTAATGCTTTGATTTTAAATACTTTGTAATGTTTATTCAGAGGTAAGGCTGTTTTATTCAATAAAAATACAAAATGTGTCTGAAACTACAGGGTGCACTCTAAGTCGATAGCGGAACTTTAAGTAGGCTGTCTAGTGATCAATACAAACTAGGTGGCGAAATAAATGGAGCAAAAAAAAATTAGCTGTTTCATACATTTGGCGCAGTACTGAGTGGACCTTTTGTATGGAACAGCTGATATTTTTTTCGCTCCATTTTTTTCGCTACCTAGTACAAGATGTTTGTATTGATCAGTAGACAGCTTACTTAGAGTTTCGCTATCGACAGAGTGTACCGTGTAGTCGGCTACACCGACATAATACAAGTAAGTTTAACCGTTTACGAAATACAAAATGTGCAGTGCTTACGAAAGTTTAAGTGTAAAAATGTGTCATAATTTGTAAAATATAAAAATTTTAAAATTAGAGGTAGAGGGGCTGTCCCAAGTCAATTTTTTCAACTTATTATAAATGTTTAAAATATTGATCTTACTAAAGCGTGACTCCCGCTCCCCCAGCGCTGGTGCGGGACTACCCTCAACTCCTGGACTCTGGCATGAAGCGGCAGGACGTCGTCCACAGCTTCCTGCGCTTCGGGCGCCGTCGCTGACCTGCGCGCGCGCACCCGCTCCGCTCCCATGGCAAATAGAACCTTCTGGCTCAGGGATTAGGGTTCAGATTTGAGTGGCGACGGAAAGAAAGATGGCGGTCGAAGTTTTTTTAAGTTTAAATGTCAAGCTAAGTTTGGCATGTTTTTAATGCTGTCAATTTTATAGTTTTAGCTTTTGACAGCTTTAGTTGGTAAAGTGTTTTCGTCGCCACTGAAATGTGAATCGCTGATTATTTTTAACAGGACTTTGTAAAGTCAAACTGAAAAGTGTTTAGGTAGTTGAGCACTTTTCAGTTTGACTACGCCTTGAAAATATAGGTACATTTTTGCCAAATTATTTTTTAAAACACAACCACTGGATAATGTTGACAGACCAAGAACAAACTTTTTATTTAAAGTTTAGTTATTTCGTCCAAAACATTTTAACTGTATAACGATTTTCAAAGTTCCTTAGATGTAAGTCTTAAATTATTATAGTGTTACTAATTATAATGTTATTCGAAAAGAATAAAAAACTTGCCAATGTCAGCCATATTTTTTTAGGAAAATTAAAATAATTTTCATTCTCTCTTGAGAAAAGAAATATGGCTGACTATAAACTGTAAATTACCACCATGCGTCGACCTCTCTCTCCAAAAAATATAATAAAATAAAGGAATCGATGTTAATAAGAACATGTACTACATAAACCATTAAAAAGTATTATTACTTAGCATAAAATAAATGTTTGTGATTAAATAAAAAATATTGTTGTCAACTGTTTTGGTCGCTTTTAAGTTTCAATATTGTAAGGTTTAAGAAAATAAATATTTATTGACAAGCCGGTTTGGTTTTTATTATAACTATCAACTAACTTTAAAATTTAAAACACCCCCGACACTTTAATTTCAAATTAGAATATCCTTAGAATCAAACAAAGTCGTGTCAGTTACACCATTTACAACTCGAGAACGGGTGGACCGATTTTTATGATTTTTGATTTTTTGGTTTTCTCTCCGCTCCGAATAGCAGAATAACCATAAAACAACGGAAAAACTCACGAGAAAAAAAAGTCTGCGCGGACGAAGTCGCGGGCAATAGCTAGTATCTATTTCATAAACGGTTCAACCGATTTTGTTAAGACTATAATTTTTCTCCTACAATCAGCGAAGTATAATATTAGGGTGGTATTCTTGAACGCTACTTAAACTCAGTTCAAACTAGAACGCGACTTGAACTCTAATTAAACTGAGTTTAAGTAGAGTTTAGTAGTGTCGACTGTCGATAAATCAGTGCATGTTTTGATTTAAATATCCCTCCCTTCATATCAAAACATGCACTGTTTTATCGACAGTCCGAACTCTGTTTAAACTCAGTTTAAGTATCGTTCTAGAATACCACCCTTAGAATAAGAATATTCGTTGCTGTACTAGAAAAACATTTATGGGACAGTCAGCATTTATAACTCGTAATTGAAGCCTACAACTGGGAGCCTATCGAGGCACTATTATACACCGTGGAATTTTAGTGGTTTTAAAGCCGAAGGTATTTAGTTGCACTCGGGATTATGAGCCAAATTCCAAAATTTTACTTCAAAACGAGCGAAAACAAAAAAGCACTTCCCAATACAAACGGCTATCGCCAGTCGACACCATTTGTATGGAGAAGTGAATATTTTTTTCGCGCGTTTTGGAATGTAATTTTGTAATTTGGCTCGGAATCACCAGTGCAACAAAATACCTTCGGCTTTAAAACCACTAAAATTGCACGGTGTAGACTCAGGCCAGAGAGAGAACGAGAGAGAGAGAGAGAGTACTGAAACGCGAGCTTCATGCTAGACGTGATGGACACCCTTGATTTATTTACTAGGTACCTATATGTGAATTTATCTTCATAAATAGTTGAAAGTCAACGAAAAGTTTGATAGTAACTTCTAGATTCTACGAATTTATATTTGGTAGAGTCGTTTTTCAATCTCCAAGAAATCTCAGTCATTTCCTACAAAAAAGTTTAGAAAAAAAGCTCATCCACCGCCTAAAATCGGGCCTGGAAACAGTGTTTTGAATATTTTATTTAGGAACCAATGTGGATAAAAGTACTTTGTGTCACAAAATATTACAGAAGGTCGAATCATTTTCAAGGTCCGGAATCTTTGATTTTTTTTGTCCTCGAAATACAGAACACACCCCAAAATTTGCAGCTTCGAAGAACGTGTATGCCGAAACGTTTACTCGAAAAATATGATCTCGAATAAAACTTACGCGAGTTCAAGTTAGAGCTAGAAAGCTGCGGCTGTGTCATGTGTCTTAAAATTAACCCCTAGACTGGCAAGAGCGCCTTTTAGTGGTCGAAAAACGCAAATTTTGTCGTACCGCCACCAAGGGGGTTAAGAGGATATCACAGTAGGCAGTGTTTTCTTCATACCTACAAACGTTAGCCCCAGATTTCCTTTCTGGATAATCGCACTAGCGCAAACATTTTTGGTATGCTTAGGCCCGGTTTCTGAATTGAGAATTTTGCTAAGCAAATACTTAACTATCGTTCTGTCACGCTCTTTTGTGAGAAATCTGCAGAGACAGGACGATACTAACCCATTTGCTTAGCGAATTTCTCAATTCAGAAACGCGGGCCTTAGGGCCGCGTGTGAGAAATCTGCAGAGACAGGACGATACTTACCCATTTGCTTAGCAAAATTCTCAACTCGGAAACCGGGCCGTAGACAGCTTCTTACGAACCTCCCCCATGACAATACATGTAGAGTCATAGAGGTGATACCAATTAAGACTAATCCACGCAATCTTGTCAAAGTAAATATAGTACATTTTCGCTTTACTTTCACAAGGTTTCATCCCATTCTCATCGCGCGCGGATTATACCGTCTTAGTTGGTAACTTCTTTTCTTATCACCTCTATGACTCTACATGTATTGTCTCGGGGGAGGTGCGTAAGGAGCCAAATTGGCGCAGAGTGGTCGCAGGCTGGTGCACAAAGTAAAGGTAGCGTATGAGCTCCTGCTGTAATGGCTACATAGTAACAGTGTAAGTGGATGTTTCCTCAAATAGGTAAAATAATAATAATAATATCTTTATTTATTCAGATAACTGAAATCCATTGAGTTACAGACTAGTTTAAAATAAATAATAGTTTATAAGTAGGCAATATTTCAGAAGTAAAACTGAGGTTTCAAACGCGTGTTTGACAATTCTAGTTATCAGAAAAACAGCCTCAGTTTTCTGTTGTAAACAATCAGTCGGTATCTATCTACGTAATTAAAGGTAGCCTTTAGGTACAGCTTCCCTCTGGAAATTTAAAACAATAAGAACTTTAGAGGAGCGTACCCTGTCCACTAGCACCGCCAATGAAAGAAAAAAACATTAGGTAGGTATCTTCTTTTTGGGTGCGTTTTTTGTTAAAAATGAGCCGTCAAACGTGGCGGGAAATGATTTTTTTTCAGTGTTTTAATTTTTGAAGCTAAACTGAAATGATTATTGACACGAGCCAACACACAAGTGTTATTTATGCAAGTCTTATCTTGATTGGAGTAACGCTTCGATCAAGGATAAAACTAGATACAACATAGAACTCTGAAATGTGTCTGGAAAAATAGATGTCCAAACTGCCTTTGGGAGCTTATTTGCTCGTAGTCTATGCGATTAAAGTAAAACTGTACACTAATGCAATAAGGTTGACATTCGAATATTAGACGTATGGTCGAAATGATGTTTCGTATTGTTCTATTGCTGATATCATTTGTTTCTGTGGGGACAAGTTTTTATTGTGATTTTATACGTAATGCGGATTCTATGGGATTTAGTTTGGTGGAGTAACGTATAAAACGTTACTCCAGCAAAATCTTTATTTTCACAAATTTCATCTCTTGTTAACATTTACAGGAGACGATGCACAAATTTTCTATGTGACTCAAATCTCTGTTTGTTAAGATTGGCGATCAAATTTTGCTGGGGTAACGCACACCATTTTTCGTTCACAGCACTAAAATAGTATTATTTTCATTATTGTAAACAACAGAACGCCGAGGCTTAGACGAGGTGAGCAAAGGCATCTCAAAGTTGAGAGTTCAAACTAATTTTAACTAATTTTACAGCATCGGATAACATGTTTAACGACTGTTCGACACGACTATCGATGACTGAGCGAAGGGGTGTAAAGTTTTTATTGGCTAGGTGTAAAGAGTTTCGCGACGTGATTGCCAGTAGGTAGATAGGTATTTTACCAAAAAGCATAACTTACCTAGGACCTAAACTATACTAGGGGTATTATTAAGGCCAAACCTAGGCACAACTAGCGCCGTCAATGAAAAAAAAAACATATCTTCTTTTTGGATGCGTTTTTTACTAAAAACTATTAGGTTATCAACGCGAGGCTTAACTATTTTTAGGACCTAAAATTTAGATTCCAGATCCTAGAACCCTATATGCCTCCTACCCCCCCCCCCCCCCTGCCTAAAACCCCCCGAGACAAAAAGAGGGGTGTGGTTTGAAAAGTTTAACTTTGTCTTTGTATGTCTGTCTCTGGCATCGTAGCCCCCAAACTGGTAAAACGAGTTGGTTCGATCTTGATCGACATTGTTCATATGAGACGATAGAGATGATTCGAAATGAAAATGACGGGGGGTTTTAACATTTTTTGTAACTATGGTAAGTTATACCATATATCCAAATGTATTTTCCCGGGATTGAATTTAAAATACAAGAGTACAAGGTAAGTATAGTTTGAAAATTTTATTCTTTCTACATTGGTATTTCATACAGTAAATAACACATATAAATTGTCAAAAGTACATCAAAATACACATTACACAGTTTACCTAGATATTACATTCAGATAAAACGAATAGATAGGTATTTTTAAGGTGCTATCAAATTAGCCGACGTTTTTTGGGTCACTATAAAATGTTTGAGATAAAACAAAGAAACTTCACATAACATGTTTCTTAGTAAAACTAAAAAACATCACCTTATCATTTCGACTTCAAAATAACGATCACACGCTTTTTGATTTCTAAAGTCGGATGTAGAAATTAGTGCGCAATGTTTTATAATGATTCAAACAATGACCACAAAAATATTCGCAGCTAATTTGATAGTAACTATGAATATAAACGATTTCAACATAGCACCAAGCGAAGTCCACTCATGAATTTGAATTATAAAAATTATGTTAATTTATGTACTAAGCCGCGCCAAAAGTTTAGCATCAATCGATACTATCAGGAACTAGCTTTTGCCCGCGAATTTGTCCGCGAAGACCTAGTGTTTTTTCCCGATATCACAATAAAAAATTGCCTATATCACTCAGCAATAACGTAGCTTCCCATTGGTGAAAGAATAAAAAAAATCGGATTAGTAGTTTTCGAGATTACCTACCCCACATATACTTACAAACTTTTCCTCTTTGTGTTTGGGTCAATAAATTTATTTTATTTTATTTTTTATTTTATAATATTAGTGTAGATAGGCCTTTATTTTGTAGCTAAACTGAGCTATTTTTGTTCAGCGATTTTAGTTTCACGACAATAAAACAGTGATATTTTCATTTCTTAACAACAAAATAACAACAATTCAGCTGATTATGAGATTTGCTCAAACATTTAGTTGCGAGTGTTGTTCGAAACAAAAATTGAACACAATTTTCCGAAAAATAAAACTGTTTCAAAGTAATGGTTAGTAGCGGGACAGCAACTATTGGCCGTAATTAATCTCAGTTAAGTATTGCAAAATATTCACAACATTGTTTTAATTTTAAATAAACCCGCGTAGCCCATACAAACATTGACTTTTCTGACCTTACGCAACACAAGCGACAAATCTAAGCGCGGTATCTATTATAACCTCTCAGTTTTTGCTTTTTACAGAGAGTGGCTATCTATACTTATAATAAAACTCTAGCGAAGTCAATTCTGTACATTGAATATTTTTAGAAAAAAACTAGCAGGGGTTACTAAGTAAACTATACTGATTACAAAAATGCAAAAAAATCGGTCTATGTCTGTCTGTCTGTCTGTCTGTCTGTCTGTCTGTCTGTCTGTCTGTCTGTCTGTCTGTCTGTCTGTCTGTGTGTTACCTCATCACGCGAATACCGCTGAATAGTTTTCAGTCAAATTTAGGGCCGTGATAAGTCCTGGTTCTGGGCACAATCTAGGCTATCCGATGTTCAGAATACATTGCGGGTTACAATTTTAACTTCGTTTTTTGTAAGAAATATACATAATTTTGATATAGCTTCTTGAGAAGATATGTTAATAACGTGATACTGAATACATTTCTGAAAAAAAAATCAGAAAAAAAACAGAAAAAAAAGTCCGACTTGGAACCTCATTATCTCGGAAACCGTTGATTTCCTAGGCATAGTTCCTTGGGCAAAAATGTTTGTTATGATAAGGGGTGAGGACTATACAGGGTGTTAAAAGACCGCCAACAGACCCGAAAGCCACGCATACTAGACACCAAAACAAACAACTTTTTTGATAAATTGTTGCTGGGAAATGATTCTTTAGGTTACAATTTTGAAAAATATTTTATCACGCAATGGACGTGTAACGCACAGAAGTCATATTGCGCAAACGTAGGTATAAGTTTATGGTACTTAAGCTTGAAGTGCCGATGTTTAGAATACATTGCGGGTTCCAATTTAAACGTCGTTTTTTGTAAGAAATATTCATAATTTTGATATGGCTTCTTGAGAAGATATGTTAAGAACTAAAAACTGAATTCATTTCTGCAAAAAAAAAGTTTTGAAAAGCCGGACTTTGAACCTTATTATCTCGGAAACCGTTGATTTTCCAGGCATAGTTCCTTGAGCAAAAATGTTCATTATGATGAGGACAATACGTGGTTTCCCGCTTTGTTGGCGGTCTTTTAACACCGCTCGGTATTCAATACAAGCACTCGCCGCAAACAATAATTTTGCATTCTTGCATAACAAATAACTATTGTTTACCGTTGAGTGGGATAGACAGAGTTATTAGCCGTATGCTTTGCTTGCTGGCTTAGCATGAGAATGAGTAAGACCTTATCTATGGGCTTATTCTAACTTTAACTTTATCTATCCCACTCTACCTCGAGGGAGATACATATAAACCCCTTTACTTCCTAAGCAATTCTTATGCTAAGCTTCCTGGTATCTTATCACCACGGGCAATACCTTAATGTAAACAATCCATATTTATTATTAAATTTATGAATGTATTGTTTAGATTAGGGGTTTTATTCTATTTTATTCTATTGCTTTCTTTTGAGCCCTGCTACCGCAAGTTAAGAAATAATAACTATTAAATTAAAATACCCCCGACATTTTAGCTTCAAATAAGCATATTTAATAAATAGCTGAACCAATTTTGACAAAACATAACTCAGAACATTCGCTAGAAAAACTGATTTCAAATTTAAAAAAAAACCTTAAGCTTCCAAATCGTTTAGGTACCCATTTAATAGCTACGGTGCCACAGACAGACACACCCTCATAAACACATACCTATACAGACACACTCACAAAGCTGTCAAACTTATAACACCCCTCTTTTTTGGTCGGGGGTTAAAAAAAACCTTCCTTTTGAGTTTTCCTCCACAGTCGAATTTAAATTAAATGTCAAATGTGTAAAAACGCATACGAAGTCGCGGGCACAACTAGTTTTTAATAAGTGTCATGAACTGGTATTGGTGGTATGTATTTGATAACACTAACCACATTGAGTGCATGATTTAAGTACTAGTTCTAGGTGGTAAGTATGTTTGGTATTGATAAAAAAGTGTAGAAAAAAGTCTTATAAAACGGCAAGAAACTATTCAATAAAAATTAAAAAATACATATGTGTTATAGTCCACGCGGGATGAGAATGGGATGCGACCTTTTGGAACTGAGACGCGTGCGGTAAGCAAACTCGCGTTGAAGCAACCTTGTCACAGTAAAATAAAGTAACATTTCGTTTGACTTCTACAAGGTTCCATCCCATTCTCATCGAGCGCGGATTATGCCTAATATCATATACTTGCGAGTACGCCATTTTTGGTGTAATTTTTAATGTAGTTCATTTTTCCTAATAAAATAAGTTATAAATCGATAATACCAACTTAAAATAATAATAAGAAATCTTACCTATAAAACACATTAAGTACATACATACATACATTCGTTTCACATTAATTTATAGATATTTTTGTCATTTATACCACAAATATTACTCTAATAGCACACGACATATAACCTAACGATGATTTTGATATTTTAAGACACGTTTACAATATTCTTTTTCTGAGAGAGCGAAAAATCATCTGATAAATGAGAAGAAGCAAATTAAGTACAGGTCTGTAACGCAATGGTGAGGTTACATTCAAATCCAATCAATTCAAATTGATAGTCAAAAATAGAGCAAATCCGTCGGCACCATTTTGGGCAAGAAAATAAATCGTAAATAAAAGTAAAGTTTGATAAATCCGCTCGTACATCTTTAGTGGATATGTCATTTTTGATTTTTCTAAAGCACTAACCCGTGCTGGGAACATTTAACACATTTCTAATAAGTTGAACAAATTCGCTCGGAACTGGTCTCGTCTAATGGACGGGGGGCGCCATCTGGTGTGAACATTTTGCACTAATCTACACCACCCAAGCGTTTTTTTTTTGTGTGTTCAATATGTGATGTGCACGACGTCACCGCCGACGGATAGGAGGCATTGACCCTGGTGAGGAAGAAAATAGAATCATTTGGGAACTAGTCGAGAGTGAGGAAGAAAATAGAATCATTTGGGAACTAGTCGAGAGTGAGGAAGAAAATAGAATCATTTGGGAACTAGTCGAGAGTGAGGAAGAAAATAGAATCATTTGATAACTACTAAAGGGTGAGGAAGAAAATAGAATGATTTGATAACTATTAAAGGGTAAGGAGGAAAATAGAATCATTTGATAACAACTAAAGGGTGAGGAAGAAAATCCGTTTAAACCTCTTACAACGTGACATTGAATTAAAATAAAAGTATTGGTAGTCATGAAACCTACAGGTGTACAGGTCCATGAGAGATCGCATGGAAGCTATTATCAGGTCAAGGGCATGTAACACTAAGTTTTACGCTAAGAAGAATACTAAGTATTATTGTATTCGAAACGGGTCGAATCGCGATTGGTTTTTAGGCAAATCAATTACCTTATTTATCCCGAAGTTTCGGCCGCGTTACAGCCGTGGTCGCGAGTAGACTGGTTTCGAATACAATAATGTTTAAATATCGCGAATATATTAAAAGTGAATAATACTAAGTATTAGTGTAATTTGAAGCATGATTTTGTGATTTTCTATGTTAAATTCATAAGCGTATTGAAATCCGGTTTTTTTTTCGCGAAAATCATCTTTTTCTCTCAAATTTCGCTTAGCACAGATCCATTTTTACAGCCGTTTTCCGGATCTGCTATGGCCACGCCCGCAGGCGCCATCTATGAAATACTTTGTGAGATGTGTGCTGAAAACGCCTCATTAGGACGACATACCTGATTCTTATGCGCGTTGTCCTGTAACATCAGCTGCGTGATGTAGAGGGACGTGAGTGTGTTACCTCCCAGCGCTGCCGTGTACGCGCGGACTATTGCTAGCACCTGCCAATACGTATAGATGAGATTAGATAAGAATACACAGGGCAATTTTTAAATAGCTTTATTCCTGAGACACGTTAACTTCTTAGGCCCGTAATATCAATCGCAGTTTAAACTCAGACCATAGATGTAACCTCTCATTTTGTATGAAAATTAATCGACAGATAGGGTTAATTTATTTTTTTTGGCTTTTTTGGTCTGTAATGTGTGTAGAAACGCTTAGTTCGCCCAACTAGTAGTTGTACACGTAGTTCGCTCTCGCGAGAGAGAGAGAGAGAGAGAGAGAGAGAGAGAGAGAGAGAGGAGAGAGAGAGAGAGAGATAGAGAGAGGTAGAGAGAGAGAGAGAGAGAGAGAGAGAGAGAGAGAGAGAGAGAGAGAGAGAGAGAGAGAGAGAGAGAGAGAGAGAGAGAGAGTGAGAGAGAGAGAGAGAGAGAGAGAGAGAGAGAGAGAGAGAGACAGAGAGGAAACGTACCTCGCAAGTGAACGTGTGTAGAAATCCACTCAGTCCACCCAGCTCTCTCACAGCAGTAGTCTCTCGCACGAAGAGAAGCCGCAGCGCGCACACGCGACGCACTATGCGCGCACCGGTGACGTAGCACAGTGACGTCAGAGACACCGTCGTTGGGACCTGGGGAGGAGATACGTTGTTTTACAGTCAGCAGAATGGAGAAGAACATTCGTATCTTTGATTACGTATCTTTTTGTGCCCGTACCAGCAATGCAAACATAAAAAAACGCTAAACGATCGGTTGGTGGTTCCGATGAGGCCGTTTGGCTCAGTTTCGGAGGCCATAATCATGAATGGTGTAACTGTAGGTGTTGGGCAAGCTTACTTCGTCTAAACACGTCCCAGGCACTGCAGCGTCCGGGCGGTCACTTCACCCATCTATAGGGTGCAATCGAATTCCATACATTTGATGCAGTGCTAAGTCTACCTAATGTATGGAACAACTGATATTATTTTCGCTTTTTTTTGCCACCTAGTACAAGTTGTTTTTAGTAATCTGCCTACTTAAAGTTCCGCATCGAATTCGATTGCACCCTGTGATTTTATAAGACAAGATATATAGCCGAAAAAACATAACCCAACCCCAATATTATGTGCATCTACGTCTATCTATAATATCACTATCTTATAGCATGTACCTTGTGTAGTATAAGTATATATGCTCGCACGCTTTATTGTCCAGTGGCACCGAAGTCGCAACCCCCCCCGTGCGTGTGACGTCGAGCGCCAGATGGGGAGAGTGAAAATTATGAAACTTAAAGGGACCATCTTAAAAAAGAATGTGTAGGGCCAGCCATTTTATTTTTATTTTAGAAACAAACAGTCATACATTTGGCTATATTTAAAGTTTCTTAAAGTATATAGAGACCTATAGTTTCTCATAATAGTTCTATAAATTTGGTAAGTGTACATGCATCAAAAAAAGTAAAAACAATGACACAAAACAGAACAAAAAAACAATGAAGAGTACAACACACTCGTTATGAAGAGTTTGTAGAAAATTATAAAAATTACAATTTTTAAACAATACGTTAAGAATTCTGCCGTATAGGCCTGCAATATTGATATAGCATAGCTATAGCATAGATATAGCATATTGATATAGCATAGCAATATTGATTAGGTTGAAATATTTACCTATTAATTTGCTGGCCCAACGAATCGGTCATCATGACATGATGTCGGTATGACCATGGGTTGGCGGAGGGTCTTTGCACCCTGTGATGTTAGTGAAAGTACCACTGGACGACATGATACCTTTACGTTGGTGCAAAGGCCTAATGCCTGTTTTCACCAACCACCCCTAATTTTAAAAGGCCTTTTAACGAAAGTTATCTGCACCTCTTCAAGTCTATGGGGTCATGGATGAAGGATCATACACACTCAACTCATAACGCTTGTGAGTGGAATTCGTATGGTTTTCATCCATGACCCCTAGACTTGCAGAGGCAGAGATAAATTTCGTTAAAAGGTCTTTTAAAATTAGGGGTGGTTGGTGAAAACGGGCATAGGTCTGTCTTCTAATCAACGAGGAGAGAAAAAGGCTTCCAAACGAAGACCAATATAATGTAGACCTAATAGACCAAATAAAGAAGGCAGGAAAACTGTATTTAGTCACAAAGAAGTAGATTTACCTGTCCATTAGTAGCCACAGCTTTTTCCTCCAGCACTTTTTCAGTCTCCGCGTAATCCTTTTCCTTCCTGGCCACTTCCTCTTCATCCAGCGCGAAGATATCATCATCAGCGTCCCCATGGCTCCCGTGGCCATTCCCTTGACCATTCCCCTGGATATTCCCCTGGCTGCTCTGGCCATAGTTGTTGTTGGTGGTTTCGGCGGGGAGGCCGTTTGGTTCAGGCTTGAAAGGGTCGGCTAGTTGGATGGCTGCGCCTGAGAGGATGAGCTGGATCTCGTCCTGTGGACAAGTTTTGGGGTTCAAATGGTGTTGTTTGTCTTATCGTCGACGACGACAGACAGTGTGACTTTGAATACGCCAGCCAAACGTTTAGCTAGAGCATTGTTTACCGCGGTCGCTCCCATACAAGCGTTGAAAACGTTTTCGCTGTTAGCGAATGCTATTGTTGGAGTAAATGCTGCAATATACAAGGTGTTGTTAAATAAAGTGACACCCGACTCAGGGGTGATTATTTACACGATGCTGAAGCCAAAAATATATATATGAAAAATTAAAATATGTAGTAGAAAAATACCCAAAAATCATTATATTCTGGCCTTCCTTAATTATTATTACACTAACGCTTGCGGCGAGTCGGGAGCCATATCGCGCGTGCGCTTTGAGAAGGCGGGAGTGTCCGAACGTATAGAACAACTTGAACAAGGCAATTTGTCGATCAAAAATATTTTAGAATAAAAATAGACTTAGCGTTACTCAAACTATCGTCCCCAGTCCGGTGTTACTGATCAAAACAACACCCTGTATTATTGCTGAATGTTATACCTCGGGCAGTTCAAGCTGGAACCTCGGCGCTAACAGCGCGCAGGGCTTCAACCGCCGCAGCTTGTAAGCGACGCCCTCCAGAGCCCGGGCCACGTGTCGGTCCGCCGCCGCCGCCGCTGGTTATTAGGTAAAGTCGACAGCACGTTGACCTTTACACGGCTACACTTCACTCGGTTACGATACAGGCGACTTTACACAACACTAGTCTGATGTCTTGTGCTGTCGACTCGACTGGAATTAGACGTTTTGGGAAGTGGACCTTTTGGGAAGTGGACATTTTGGGAAGTGGACCTTTTGGGTAGTGGTCCTTTTGGGAAGTGGTGAAAAAATGAAAAAAATATTTATTCATGCTTAAGAAAATATGTCACAGACAGCTATCTTTACATAATAATTGTTTTGTATGTTTATTCACATGAAGAGGTTGCAAAACTGTCCGTACCCATAAAATTGTTGCCCTGACTACCAAACTAGGTTGCCCTGTATCATGGCAGTCAGTGATTCCACCGTCTTGGTAAATAAAGCATGAGATAAAAGAAATCACGAAAAGAAAACAAATTAAAAAATAAAGTAAAATATTATAAAACCTACCTAAATATTACTTGCTTACCGGCACGGCGGTAATAGATAAATATAGATAAATAATGGATTAATAATAATATGGATAAATAATATGAATAAATAAATGTATTTAGTATCGTATTTACATACGTGCCAAGTGGCTACCTACATAAGTAAATATTTTAACAAATAGGTTATTCCTACACAACTGGTCCTTTTGGAAAGTTGACCTTTTGCACCTAAAGGAGCTGGAGGGGCGAAGTCATTACCTCGGGCAGCTCAAGCTGGAACCTCGGCGCTAACAGCGCGCAGGGCTTCAACCGCCGCAGCTTGTAAGCGACGCCCTCTAGCGCCCGCGCCACGTGTCGGTCCGCCGCCGCCGTCGCGCCGCCACCGCCGCTGCCCGGAGGGGCGAAGCGTGCGCGCCATACCTGTGGGCAGGGTTCGAAAGGATAATGGGCATCGTCAAATCTTATTTTTTATTCTATAAATCGAAAATATAGACAATTATAAGAAACTAATTTGAATATTTTCTTAATTTTTTATGTAAATATTTTTTATTAATTATTAAAATTTCTAACCCCCTTACTAATAAACGTGGAATAAACGTTATACCGAGGATAAATATATGGGTAAACCTCGTTATAACTTTTATTCCACGTTTATTAGTAAGGGGGTAAAAGTTTTGTGTATGACGTCACCACTGGCACTATATACTAAGTTCATTGCATTCATTCATGCTTTAAAAAATCAAAATATGTTGACGTTTGAAAAATGTCAGTGTCAAATCAACAAGAAGGTTATTTTCTCAGTTATTTGACACTTTTGACAGTTGTTTTTTTTTAATATTTGTAGGCAATGGAACTTCCGCATTAGAGGCTATGATGACGTCATCGAAAGAAAAATGAAGTAAACATTTTTGGCGATAAATATTAATAATCCGTTTTAATTTTACTTATTTAAACACCGAACTAAATCCCATAGAATCCGCATTACGTATAAAATCACAATAAAAACTTGTCCCCACAGAAACAAATGATATCAGCAATAGAACAATACGAAACATCATTTCGACCATACGTCTAATATTCGAATGTCAACCTTATTGCATTAGTGTACAGTTTTACTTTAATTGCATAGACTACGAGCAAATAAGCTCCCAAAGGCAGTTTGGACCTCTATTTTTCCAGACACATTTCAGAGTTCTATGTTGTATCTAGTTTTATCCTTGATCGAAGTATTTAAACCCCTAACAGTAATCAGTATCCCTATTCCTCGAAATGGTTTTCAATTTACGACAATCGATGCCTCACTGATTAATGCCCATGGAGTCATACGTCAGAGCCTGATGCGAAGCGCGGGCGCAGGCGCCGCGGTACCTAAACCAGTCGCGCCGGCCGCGCCACCTATCGGAGCCAGCGCAACTCACCTCACCTTCGACTAACTGATGTGTGGACACCTATTTCCTTTTGGCGACTTAGATAAGATAAGATAAAGATAAAATATTCTTTATTGTACACCAATATAAATACAGGCTAGGAAAAAAACACTAGGTATATCAGGAAAAACGACTAGGTATAAAAATGTCGAATTTTCTAATTTTGATATGATATAATTAATTTAAGGGTGGACGATAGCAACGTGGCGGGAATATCAAATCAAAAAGCCATCCAACCTTAATGGTATAGTCAAATGTCCGCCATTTAAAAAAAATCGCATATTTCCGGCTAACGTTAAAACATGTCTCAATCGACAGAGAAAGCAATTATAAAAATTAACTATTCTTAGTAAAAAATACGAAAGTGATATACTTTGGGAAATATAAGGGTTTAAACATTTGTTTGAGCATAAAACAACTTGTTGTAAGAAAACTCTTTGCGCATGTAAAATAGATCAACAATTTAATATTAAAGCCGCGTTTTCACAGTAAAATTACTTATAACGAGAGTACCGTCCAAGTAAGACAAGGCTTCTGATCTGCCGGCCTTTTATTTAATTTCCATCCAAGGCAATTTTGACGATTAGAGCTCCGTCCTAGTTGATGTTTTTGCGCCCATAGACAAAATATCAGAAGAACCGACCAATCAGAAGCCCCGGCTCTCTTGGTCGGTGCTCGTCAATCTCGTCATAGAGTAAATTGTACTCTTCGTTTTATTGTAATTTGACTGTGAAAACGCGGCTTTAGTGTAAAACAAAAGAGTTTCCAAAATGTGCGTAAACTCCAATTTTTAATTCGAGTCCACGGAATGTCAGTTGCTACAAAGGCTTTATCTGTCAGTGGCATACTAGCAACTGTCATTCCGTGGACTCGAATTAAAAATTAGAGTTTAGGTTTTATTTCTTAGGGTCGCATTTTTCTCAAGTTTCATGTTTTCTTACAATCATTAATAGTACATTACTGCCGCGATCTGTAATGGGTGCGTTTCTGGCGCGCTTTTGATGGCCGAGAGAGCGCAGCGTAGCGCAGATCAAGGCCATTACAGCGTGGTCAGCATTGCAGCCCTTGATGGAAAAGCTTTATAGCGCGGACAGCAAGGGCTGCAATGATGACCAAGCTTGAGGGCCGAGAGCGTAGCTAAGCTAAGCTCGAGGCCATCATAGCGTGGCCAGCAGCGCACTCATTGCAGACCAAGGCATGTATAGTGCTTTACTCAAACAAAGCGAGTAATTGATAAAGACCTAGGTCCTAAGTTCTAGGTCATAGGTGCTAGGTCCTGGGTCCTAGGTCCTAGGTGCTAGGTACTAGGTCCTAGGTGCTAGGTCCTAGGTGCTAGGTCCTAGGTCCTAGTTCCTATATTATCTTTATCTTTATCTTTATCTTTATCTTTATCTTTATCTTTATCTTTATCTTTATCTTTATCTT
Organism: Zelleria hepariella; assembly: GCA_949319315.1. Classification (NCBI taxonomy): domain Eukaryota; kingdom Metazoa; phylum Arthropoda; class Insecta; order Lepidoptera; family Yponomeutidae; genus Zelleria; species Zelleria hepariella. The sequence goes on along the minus strand of OX439378.1, from coordinate 38,783,807 downwards.
TATCTTTATCTTTATCTTTATCTTTATCTTTATCTTTATCTTTGTCTTTGTCTTTGTCTTTGTCTTTGTCTTTATCTTTATCTTTATCTTTAGCTTTATCTTTATTGTATCGTTATTTTATCTTTATCTTATCTTATCTTATCTTATATCCTAGGTCCTAAGTCATAGGTCCTAAGTCTTATTTCGTAGATCCTAAGTTCTAAGTCCTAAGTCCTAGGTCCTAGGTCCTAGATCCTAAGTTCTAAGTCCTAGGTTCTAGGCCCTAGGTCCTGGGTCCTAGTCCTAAGTTCTAAGTCGCAAGTACCAGGTCCTAGGTCCTAGGGCCTAAGTCCTAAGTCCTAGGTCGTAGGTCTTAAATCCTAGGTCCTAGGTCCTAGGCCCTTGGTCTTACGTCCTAGGGCCTAAGTCCTAAGTCCTAGGTCGTAGGTCTTAAATCCTAGGTCCTAGGTCCTAGGCCCTTGGTCTTACGTCCTAAGTCTTAAGCCGCAAGTCGCAAGTCACAAGATGTATAAATCATCTCATTACGTAGATGCAAGGGCCTTAGTTTTTTTTCTGTCAGTTGAGGCAATTTTCATCACTGGCCTTTTTGGTCTGATGACCTTCGGCTATCCCGCCCGTGCAGGGAAAAACTTAAAAAAAAAAAAGAAAAATCCCTGGCCTTTTAATAATCTAAACCAAATACATATTGTAGCTTTATTCGCTGCTACGGGCCTATGCACACATGCTTTACCTTCAATATGTGTTGTGTCGTCGTTTTTTTTTATCGTTGAGGTTTTGTGTTCCAAGACTTTTCTTTTATCAACATGGCGGTCTGTAGTTTTACTCTAGGCAAAACTGAATTTTGAAACCACTAAATCTCCGTAAGTATATCGTTTCAGACCTTTTTCCTAAGAATGTTTTCGTCTTATTTTTTTTTGCTCCGTCTATTAAGATATGTTTCGTCCTAAGCTGGAAGATTTTATTTAAAATCAAAATCTCCGACCCCATAGGAAAATGTCGGACTGAAAACTTCAATCTCCATAGAAAAGCGGATCTTAATACTCTAATATCTTCATAACGATATCGTTTTAGACATTTTTCCTAAGAATGTTTTCGTTTTATATTTTGTTTCTCAGTCTAATAAGCTAGGTTTAGTTGCAAGCTGAGAAAACGTGATTTTTTTAAAATGGCGGCGGTGTCACTATGTAACTTGCCATACAAAATGTTGGAAGCTCTTTTAATGCGATAACGTTGACATTCGAATATTAGACGTATGGTCGAAATGATGTTTCGTATTGTTCTATTTCTGATATCTTTTGTTTCTGTGGGGACAAGTTTTTATTGTGATTTTATACGTAATGCGGATTCTATGGGATTTAGTTCGGTGTTCGCGGCAATTAAATAGTATTCTTTTCATTATTGTAAACAACAAAAGAACAATAATTCAGCCGATTATGTGTTCTGGTCTACGATAAGTTTTTCGGCCAGTGCCACTGATTCGTAGACCAGAACACATAATCGGCTGAATTATTGTTGTTCTGATGTTTCAATTTCGGTTTTGTCCTTCTACCTGGGCCATTGATACGCCATTGTGTTACAGGCTAAGGCCCCAGGCCGATATGGTTACGGACCTGAGCGAAGGCATGCGGCGGCGCACCGACCGCGGGCCGCATCCCTGAACGGTACACTTGCATGTGAGTACGACGGGACGCGAGCACCCGCGCTGTCTCCACCTGCAACAAGACACATAATGTTATAGGAGGAGCGGGTTATGTTATAGAATCTCGTGGGTCCAAAAAGTCCGCAATACCACCGTGCTCCAGAGGATGAGAAAAAACGTTGAAGTAATGAAGACCATCAAAAAACGCAAACTTGAGTATTTTGGCCATATAATCCGCAATACCCAATATGGACTCCTTCAACTAATCATCCAAGGGAAGATACCAGGCAGGAGGAGACCTGGAAGACCCAAGATATCCACGAGCTCCTTGTTCAGTTTGGCAGCCTCAAAGGAAGAAATAGCCAAGATGATTGCCTACCTCCGATAGGAGACGGCGTTACAAGAAGAAGGAGCGGGTGATCATGCTCCTAGACTATAGGACTTGTAGGACAGCAGTACTCAACTCATTTTAGGTCATAGGATATTTTTTTACTTTTATTTGCTTAATTTTTATAAACGATCACTTACAATGCAATGTTTAAAAATGTAACTGGTTCCCCACGTCACAGGCCCAGTCTAGTGTGGGGACTCGGTAATTACCAATTTGTAAAGAAATGATTAAATAAAGATATTATTATTATTTATAATTTGTAAGATTCGTGGCATTACGCTAAGTTCGGGACCCTTTTTATTGCCATGACACATAGCATATTTATTTCTGTCTTGAACTAAGATGTAGACCGCCAGCGGCCATACAGTACAACTATTCAAATGGAATGTTAACGTGTAGCCAGTGCAACCGCACTTTTACAGCCAAGATAGGCTACTTAAGTCATATGAGGGCACATGACCGACGCCTTACCCAGCCGCAACAGTCGCCGTGACCGAATCCGGTCGGATGGAATCATCATCATCATCATCATTTCTGTCATATTATTTGATTTTGCATGCGATTAATTTTACATTCATTGTTTTATAATATTATCAATGTTTTATAATTATGTTTTGTGGTAATTTAATTAATAATTTATCTAATCTAACTATCTATAAAGGGAAATTTCCTGCCAAGCAAATGTTATGCTTGGGGCCCGGCCGGGTCCAACCAACCGTGGTTGGAAGTTGTATATATACTCAGCCACGAAAGATATTTTGCTGGCGCGATGCGGGATTAGTAGCGAGCAGAGTATTTGCCATGTTACCGGCCAATGTTACAATGTTATCGGCCAACCAAGTCTATTTAACTTGGATGTTTGCACGGCGACGAGCTGATAAGCCTTTAGGAGGACCCGCTCCTCCTAAAGGCTCATGCTCCTCGACTATAAAGGGAAATTTCCCGCCAAGCAGATATTATTCTGCCCAAATACGTACATCTTCAGTCTCGTCCAGCTCTAAGAGGGCAGCATCTTTGTCTGCACTCAGGTGAAGCGCCGGTGGCTCTTCGCTCTCGGCCACAACCTCGCTCACGGGCGCGCCTAGCTCTGCAACTATAAATCAAGATTCATTTTCATCTTGCTATCGAGCACCGCCATCTTGCTTTACGCAGTGAAATAAAGAAAGATGGCGGTCAAAATCGGTTGATGCGTTGTCATTGGCTACGCTGCGTCTCTAGTATCGGTCAAGGCACACTAGCGCCGTCAATGAGCCGTTTTCAGCACAAATTCACAAAACATTTCATAGATAGCGCCAACATGCGTGGCCATAGAAGAACCGGAATACGGCTGTCAAAATTAATCTGTGATAAGCGAAATTTGACAGCCGCATTTGCCTTTTTTGCTAAAAAAAATCCCAAGGATGGCTTTCCGGCTCTGAGGATCCTAGAACCTACGAATAGGATTTAAAATCTAGGCCTTAGGTCCTAAAAATAGTTAAATTCTCATTCGACGGCCCGCTTTTAGCAAAAAAAACGCTTTCAAAAAGAAGTATATGTTTTTTTTCATATTCGGTAGGATAAATGATGTAAATAAAATGATGTTTTCGTTGCGTACAAGATTTAGTTACCCCCCCTTTGAAACACTCACGTAACAATGATTTTGCTATCGATTAATAATAATAATCCATCCTGTTGACCAGTAGGTTACAGATTTAGGATCTTTTCTAACACGTTGTATTGTTAACCTACCCGTGTCATATCCATTCGCTGTTTTATTTGCGTTGAATGTGTCCCACAGTGCCTTCTGTATCTCCAACGCGGCTTTATCGTTTTCTGACGCCTGAAACAGTAAATTGTGTTATTGGTTTGTGACTGTTATTTGAGTTATTGTGTGACTGCTGTTTGGTATGTGACTTCTATTTGGGTTTATACCTTTTTGTAGCGATTTTAGTTTGTGGTGTGTGGAGTCATCTAGTGTAACTGCCACTGGACACTGTATAAATCATCTCATAAGGTAGATGCAAATATCTACGTTTTTGGGTTCTGAGAATCCTATTCTACTTGGGTTTGTGGCTGCTATTTTTGGTTAGTAACTGAAATATTTTCGTGATCCCTTGCACATTAAACGATCATAACTACTAAATAAAAATACCGACATTTTAGCTGCAAATCAGCATATCTCACAAACGGCTGAACCGATTGTGATAAAACATAGCTAAGGACACTCGCTATAAAAACTTGCTTTCAACTAAAAATAACCGTACCCCACTTTTTGGGGTCGGGGGTTAAAAATTGTTAAGATCGTAGTCTAGTTTGCGTCAGTGACTCCATAGCCCAACAATAGAGGCGCTTTTTACAAGAGCAACCTTTGTCCCCAGAGAAAATTTGGTGTTTTTTGGCCAAAACGATTGTCCTACAAGCAAACCTTGGTGGTTTTTGTAAAATTGCCTAAACTTTCCGATAGAATAACTGTGGACATGGAAAGTTTTTGTAAAAACTGATTAGTGGGGCTAAAGCAGCTTGTTGACCACTGTTGGAAACAGAAATTCGTCAAAATTTGACATTGGCTGTTCTTGTAAAAAGCGCCTCATTATATTCACAAACCTTTATCCTCGGAGGCGTAGGGGGCGGTAGGGCGGCTAATCTCACACCTCACTAACCTTTATCCGTGGAGGCGTGGGGGGCGGTAGGGCGACTAATCTCACAGCTCGCTAACCTTTATCCGTGGAGGCGTGGGGGGCGGTAGGGCGGCTAATCTCACAGCTGTTCCACTCGCCAGCGCCATTACACACCTCTCGCCCACCGCTATTTGGGTTTGCAAGTTGAATATCGCGTTTGCACCCTGAAATTAATAGAACAAATTAGGTTACTTAGGGTTATTTATTAGAAGATTTGAAGAAAAAAGTGGGTATATCTAAAGTCTAATTCTTTATTCAGGATAGTAAACTGACAGATGGTAACTGTCACTTTGCAAAAAAATGTTGCCATATTTATTGTAATAGTGATGTATTCCACTCGTTGTGCGATTCAGCTCAGTCACAAAAAAAAGCGAAATACGAAATTCCGCATGGTAGCCCGTGCGTCAGGAATAAGGGATTTTCTGACAGCTAAAAAAATAAAAAAATAGTTCTAAAAGCTGTGACAGATGGCGTTGATACGACATGTTTTCTATCACAAAGTAAATTAGTGCTTAATACAGCGAAAATATTTCTTCACTTCATTGCTCTGTGACTTCATCTTTCATCGTTGTAGCTGTCATTCCATTTTACAGTACATGAAAAAGTGCACGACTTTGTTAATGTTCTTGTATGAGTGAATGGTAAATCCGAAAACACTTCATTTTGCTCCACAACTAATACCTTAATGTGTTTGGATGTATACGAAGGCCAACGAGCGCGAACTGGCATACAAAAAATAACATGTCTCGTCAGCGACATCTAGTTACAAATTTGGAACTACAACTTATGAGCTGTCAGAAAATCCCTAATTCCGGACGGAAAAAAAAACGTTCGGAACGCAATACTTCCATAGGTCATTTAAAAAACACAAATTTTAACGCATTTAACACTCCTCAAAAAAGTGGACCAAAACACACTTTCTCATTACAAATTAATAAGTTTTTAGTTAATTTCATATAATAAGCTTTTCATCAATCGGCCTATAAATCGATTATATCGATTACGCAATTCGATTCATGTCAAACTTTTTGTCACCACACTATTTAATTTTCACCAGAGACTGGTCACACCGTAAACGTCAGTGTACTATCTTGAATGAAGAATTAGACTTTAGACCTCTTTAGTATTTATTATTGGTGATTTTGCGCGTCATACCTCCTAAAAACTTACTTGCATCCTTAGTTTGGCCAACAGTAGTTTGTGCAGTTCGTATTCCAGGAAGGGCAGCTGGTCGGATATGTCTCTAGCGCCGGGCTCTGACTGCGGCGGCGCCCTGCGCACTCGCGCCGCTGCAGAGAAAACAGTATATTTCATTACAAGTGTGGAAAGGCTGTCATTGCAAAGAGTTCCGACAAATGGCTACCCGAGCCGAGGCGCAGCCGAAGGCGAGGGTTGACAGTCGGAACAAGTTGCAATGACGGTTCCGCACGTGTACTGAACGACTATTTTTAATACAGTTGCGAAAAAATTAAGCAATTTAATAAAATAATAAAAACAGAATAAACTCAACTAACTTAACATTTTTGACTTTTCCGGTAAAATGTTCTCCGAAGCATTTTGTGCAATTATACTGAGTTCCGGTGGTGTTAATAAAAAAAAACTAGGGTCGTAATTACTCATTTTGTGCAACAAACAACTAAAGCAAAGAAAATTTCTGAATAATCAAAATGGCGCCAACCGTAGAATATAAGCAGAGTTTTTTTTCTTCACCCATTCTGGTAGGCAAAGGCAACTATGCCCATACAGCCAAGTCTTCAGTAGAAGTTTTTTATTGATATGAAATGAAAATGAAATTTAATGAAATGAAACCTAACCAAAATCATTCAATCAAATCATTAAATCTAATATTGAAACAAATTAGTAGCTTCTTTTTAGAAATATACGTATTTGCATGAATCATAAAAACTTTTTTGGTAAAAACTTCATGGTTGGTTTTTCTTTTTAATAGACATTATTTTGACAGTTGGGAAAGAGAACGCACGAGTGCGGGAAAGGTAAAAAAAAGCACGAGTGTGTAATAGCCCACATCCCGAACGCTATACGTCCCTGCAATACGCCACTTTTTGAGCAACTGTATTAAAAAATAACTTTAAATACCAATAACGAAGGTTATTAACGGAGGAAAATGCTCAGAATCCCGTGGACCGCCTTCAGAACCAATATTTCCATCCTAAACGAGCTCAGAATAACGAAGCGACTGTCAACAGTCTGTCGCCAGAGGGCCCTCAGCTTTGTTGGGCGTATTATACGATCACTACGTTATACTCTGGAGAAACAGATAATTTTGGGCCAGATGGAAGGCAGACGGGCGAGAGGCAGAACACAAATGCGCTGGTCCGATGCCCTGAAGAGGGCAGCAGGTGGATCCATCCAGCACGCATCCCATCGCACCCATGACCGTGATGAGTGGAGAACCATTGTATATGGTCACGATCCTCAGAATTGGAGGGACCTATCCAGAAGAAGAACGAAGGTTCATGATATCGGTGATCGAATTTCGAGTCTCAAGTAGAAATGGGCAGGACACCTGCCCCTCTACCCTTGACGCATTTTTCCAATACGGCCGCAATATGGCGCAATTTACAAAATTTTATATTTTACAAATTAAGACTCATTTTGTGTTTTTATTGAATAGAACAGCCTTACCTTTGAATAAACATAACAAAGTATTTAAAATCAAAGCATTTTTATGCGAATTCAAAGAGAAATTAATTTTAAAACTTTTTCAATTTTATCGCAATAGCGTCAAGGGTAACCCCCCTGGCGAGGAGGGAAGATGGCCGGGGACACTTACTTATAGTAGTATTTTTAATGCAATAAGTGTGTAACCAGCAAGATATTTTCGTAGTGACTTCAATATTTATATTGAAACCTGAGTTCAAGGTGTTGGGCATGCCTACTCCATCTAAACCAAGGTCCCAGGCAGTGCAGCGCCGAGTGGTCTCTTCACCCATCTAGTGTGAGTGAAGGTGCCACTGGACGCTGTATAAATCATCTCATTACTTAGATGCAAAGGCCTTTATTTGAGTTTAAGGCGACAAACAGTACTTACCGACGGCAGTTATGGTGACAGCCTTGGCGTGAGAGGCGAGTCGACCGGGTTGCGCACACGTCGCTAGCAACACTGAGGGGACGCGGGCTCGGCTGGGGATAAGGCAAAAAAAAAAGATCGATGGTGTCGTAATAATTTACTTACTACAGGCAGAGACGCTATGCACAAAGTCAACGTTGCCCAAAAGAGCCATGGAGCGAGCAATGCTCGGTATTAAGAATCCCCTGGAGCTCTGCAGCCCTCCCGCTCGCACTTTTCAACATTTTAATTTATTGTAAGAGAATGATTCAACTTTGGACGATATAAATATTGAAGCTATCGACATGTGGACACACTTTTATTTCACATTTCTAGTTAAAAAAATATATATTACTGAACTACTACTTCTAACCGAAGCAACTACATTTTATCGTCCAAAGTTGAATCATTATCTTACAATCAATTAAAATGTTGCTAAGTGCTAGCGAGAGGGCTGCAGAGCTCCAGGGGACTCTTAAGCTCTTGGACCGTATACCGAACGTCGTAATAAGAAGCCGCACAAAAGTGGCAGACGTCGGAAAAAGCATAACTTCTTTGAAGTGGATGTGGGCAGGACACCTGGCTAGACGTGCCGATGGCAGATGGACAAAGTCCATTGCGGAATGGCGACCTCGAGAGGGGAAGAGATCGGTTGGCAGACCACCAGCCAGATGGTCCGACGACATTCGCATTTGTTTAACCGATGGCCTCCGAATACGATTAATTAACTATAATTTTAAGGATAAGCAGGTCTTGTTTCAAGCCTTTTGGTAGTCAGGTTTTAGTATTTAACTTTTTTTTTTTTTATAAAATTAATCTATGGACATGTGGACACACTTTTGACTTCATATTCCTAGTTTTTTTTTATATCACTGAACTACTGGGTGCACTCTAAGTCGATAGCGGGACTTTAAGTAGGCTGTCTACTGATCACTACAAACAACTTGTACTAGGTGGCGAAAAAAAATGGAGCGAAAAAAAAATCTGCTGTTTCATACATTTGGCGCAGTAGGTACTGAGTCGACCTTTTGTATGGAACAGCTGATTTTTTTCGCTCCATTTTTTTAGCCACCTAGTACAAGTTGTTTGTAGTGATCATTAGACAGCCTACTTAAAATTCCGCTATCGACTTAGAGTGCACCCTGTACGGTTTTAACCAAAGTGGAACAACTCTTACCGACATCCGCCGCAGTGCGATAGCTCAGCCCTGTTCGGTCCAGTCCCGGGCGAGTACGGGACATGTGCGATGCCGCAACTCTCCAACTCCACCTCTTCTATCGTCGACTTTGAGCCGTTTTGGGCTGCTGCTCCTAATAATAAGACAAAGGAAAGTTTAAAACAAAGATTACAAATTTTAGTTTTTTCTAAAGCACTAACCCGTGCTACGGAACATTAAATAAGTTAAAAAAAAACACTTGGGACAGGATTTGAACCCGCAACCTTTTGCATAAGTAGCTGTCGATGCGAATTTCTTCAACTGGTCTCCGTCTACTGAACGAGCGCCAAAAATTTACATCGACAGTTACAGGTATCGTCACGAGTTATGACCGCTCGACGAAACTGGTGGGGATTTCTGCGCAAGTGTGTACAATCGCGCGCAAAATGTCTAATATCCACGCGGGATCTAAGACTGACGCTGAGCTGAACTATAGTTGAGTGAGATACTATAAAAATCGGAGAAACTGACTAAACTTAACGATTTAAAGTATTCTTTGCGGATTTTGGACACGTTATATTTTAAATGGTTTTCTATACAATAATCCTGACATTACGATAAAACGGGTGTACAATCAATGAAAAATAATCTCTATCCAATATGTATTGTACTCAATAACTTTTTTGAATCTTTCTGAACGGTCTTTTTAAAACATTTTGTTTCGGCATTCTTTCTGCGAGGAAATAAAAAAACGTTGTGTGCGACTGACTGTACCCCGAGACTAGAGCGACTGATCAACCAATCACGCGCCCGCGGCGATCGCGCCTCCCCGTCGCCCCCCGCGTCCCCCGCCAAACAGACCGAAAATGAGTTCTGCGCATTCAAGGTCAGCGCTCATAACTCGTGACGCGACCTGTACTTGACTCGGTAGGTCAATTTGTAGAGCGCCTGCGCACGGTATACAAAAAGTTGCGGGTTCAAGTCCTGTCCCAATTTGATTTTTTCAAGATATTATAAATGTTTAAAAAGATTTCAAAATTAACCTCTCATGACTTAAACATGACGGCAGAGGGTCCGAATATGCGGATGGCGATACCGTGAGAAGTGACGCGAGAGGAAAAGGCCAATAAGGCAGAGGGGGGCTAAAGATGATGATGATGCTTTTTATGAAGTGTCAATTGGCACGAGTGCCAGAATTTGTGTGTGCCAGTTACCTGCCAATGAGGCATCCAAGTCAGCGTTGAAGTCACAGTCCAGGTTGATGACGGCCGCCGTGCCTGATGCTGAGAGGACGCACACGTCTTCACTGCAAATGTTTCATTACAAACAAGTTAAAAAGTCATAATTATTTAGGCGGACTTGCGTCAGTCAGGGTTAGCCAACTTACTCTGAGTTAATTTGACATTTCCATGCAATTTTTAACGTTAACTCAAATTTCCATAAAAGTAATGCACGTTAACTCAGAGTTAACTAGCTTACCACGCACCGTTTACCGGTGGACGCAAGTGGACCTTTGAAAAATAACACCTTTACAGACTTGAGACCCTGATAGGTCGATGACATAAAAAAAGCGTTAGGAAAGCAGTGACAAGGGACCAGAGAGTTAGCGCGACAGGTCAGGCCTACCCTATAAAACTCATACGGCAAAAAATTAAATAAAAAGTCCACCAACCATATAGCAGTATTCTCCGTATAAGCGATTACGGCGTTACACCGAAGGGCTCTGGCATGCGCGCGCAACTCAGTCCTTAGCTCCGCCCACCACGCGGCGCGTGCGGCGCTCTCCCCTCCCCCGTCCACAAGCTTCACCGACCGGGCACACACGCACCCACCTGGGTACAGAACAAACACACAATAGTACTAGACGTAGAGACAACTCAGTCCTTAGCTCCGCCCACCACGCGGCGCGTGCGGCGCTCTCCCCTCCCCCGTCCACTAGCTTCACCGACCGGGCACACACGCACCCACCTGGGTACAGAACAAACACACAATAGTACTAGACGTAGAGACAACTCAGTCCTTAGCTCCGCCCACCACGCGGCGCGTGCGGCGCTCTCCCCTCCCCCGTCCACTAGCTTCACCGACCGGGCACACACGCACCCACCTGGGTACAGAACAAACACACAATAGTACTAGACATAGAGACAACTCAGTCCTTAGCTCCGCCCACCACGCGGCGCGTGCGGCGCTCTCCCCTCCCCCGTCCACTAGCTTCACCGACCGGGCACACACGCACCCACCTGGGTACAGAACAAACACACAATAGTACTAGACATAGAGACAACTCAGTCCTTAGCTCCGCCCACCACGCGGCGCGTGCGGCGCTCTCCCCTCCCCCGTCCACTAGCTTCACCGACCGGGCACACACGCACCCACCTGGGTACAGAACAAACACACAATAGTACTAGACATAGAGACAACTCAGTCCTTAGCTCCGCCCACCACGCGGCGCGTGCGGCGCTCTCGCCTCCCCCGTCCACTAGCTTCACCGACCGTGCACACACGCACCCACCTGGGTACAGAACAAACACACAATAGTACTAGACATAGAGACAACTCAGTCCTTAGCTCCGCCCACCACGCGGCGCGTGCGGCGCTCTTCCCTCCCCCGTCCACTAGCTTCACCGACCGTGCACACACGCACCCACCTGGGTACAGAACAAACACACAATAGTACTAGACATAGAGACAACTCAGTCCTTAGCTCCGCCCACCACGCGGCGCGTGCGGCGCTCTCCCCTCCCCCGTCCACTAGCTTCACCGACCGGGCACACACGCACCCACCTGGGTACAGAACAAACACACAATAGTACTAGACATAGAGACAACTCAGTCCTTAGCTCCGCCCACCACGCGGCGCGTGCGGCGCTCTCCCCTCCCCCGTCCACTAGCTTCACCGACCGTGCACACACGCACCCACCTGGGTACAGAACAAACACACAATAGTACTAGACATAGAGACAACTCAGTCCTTAGCTCCGCCCACCACGCGGCGCGTGCGGCGCTCTCCCCTCCCCCGTCCACTAGCTTCACCGAACAAACACACAATGGTACTACTAGACATAGAGACGCAGTCACGCAGCCACCTGGGTTTGAAGACGTTGGTTATTATTATTTCATAATCGATGCATCGACGACATTTCGGACCCTGATGATAGTAGACACCAAATAAGGTTGCAAAATCGACCATCGCGCGCAATCTTAGAGAGAAAAAACAAGCTATTTCTTACACGGCCACCAATAACGCAGAAGATTTGTTACTGCTTCACTGAGCGTAGCTATCTGGGGCCTGAGTCTGTAACGCAATGGTGCGAAAATGGGCTTTCAGTTGACGGCTTCAATTACAATTTATTGATGCTGTCGGTCCTTTTAATGTTTTTGTAGTACAGCAAAAAATACTCTGATTCTAATTCTAGAGGATTAGCTCGCTGGTTGTAGGAGAACAACGAGGAAACCCCGGTTTTTTCCTTCTACTAGGACGCCATCGACACGCCATTGCGTTACAGACTCAAGCCCACAGAACAAACCAACTGCAGTAGTACTTGACGGGGATACAACTCAGTACTGAGCTCCGCCCACCCGCATTTTCTTTACTTTGGCAGTGCTGAAAGTTTGTTGAACAAATCTTACCAATATGCACGATCAGGCCTGGCGGACACTCCGTCATGGTGAGGAAGGGGTACTCCAGCAGTTCAAGGTTGTTGCTGTTCATAGATGGACGCAAGATGGCGCCACCACCGCTGCCCGCATTGCCTGACGCGTTCAGGGAGCTGCCTGGAAACGGGATGTTTGTTTAAGGTGATGGTTAATGAAAAATCTTCTTTTCGGATGCTGTTTTTTTCTAAAAAGGAGCCGTTAAAAGATAATTCCTAGGTTTAACAATTTTTAGAACTTACGAATAAATCCCGCACAAGAAAAAAAGGCAACTTTTGCCGGTGGATTACGTTTGATCATCAAGTAAGCGGTATCTTCACGCACTCGACATGGGGTTGTCCAATGCTAGAAACCGTAAAAGTCTTCTAGGGAAAGCATACCTTAGACCGGACTTCCTAACCTCGGTGACGTTCTAACGCTTGTGACCTCGGTCTTCGGGGTGACACAAAAGATCCCACTGGGTCCAAGTGTCCCGAGCTCTAAGCCTGGCCCGTACTCATAAGATAAGAAGCGATATCTTTCAAGCTGAAAGATATTTACGCAGAAACATTTTAGCCCATAGCAAAGCTCTACATTGCATCTGTTCCAGCTGTTTTAGCATAGAGCGCGATAGCTAGAGTGCTCTCTCTCATTTTGTTGATGGCAACTGTGGGTTTAACTGATGGGCTGGATAGATAGACAAATAGTGGAAAAGAAGGCACTAATAAACTCCCTCCATACCGATCTTCACTCTGTCCAGATCAACAGATTGACACAGAGCAACGTATCGCACGCTATCGAGCCCTTTAAATCCCGTTTTACAAAACAGTCTTACCTTTTAATGATTCGCGATATTTAAACATTATTGTATTCGAAACGAGTCGAATCGCGATTGGTTTTTAGGCAAATTAATTACCTTATTTATCCCGACGTCCGACGACACCGGTGAAAAATAGACAGCCGAATAAATCCGCTGTGGCAGAACATCTGCTAAACGCCGGGACTAACCACTGGATAGAACTCCATCAACCAAAAATCCTCTCCACCGATCGACACTACTACCGTAGAATGGTACGGGAGGCGATCGAGATCAAAAAGCATAAAAATTTCAATCGGGAGGATGGTTTCAAACTATCATCAACGTGGAATCCAGTGTTACATAAATTTAAGTCACGAGATTTATCTTCGGACATATCCGCCGATACTGTGAGTGTTGTGTGCCGGCCCACTGCAAATGACAATAGTGATGTGAGGGTGGTTTCCCAACTGTCACCACAATAATTAAAACACTCTCCGCTCCAGTCTACCCGCGACCACGGCAGCTGTAACGCGGCCGAAACGTCGGGATAAATAAGGTAATTAATTTGCCTAAAAACCAATCGCGATTCGACCCGTTTCGAATACAATAAAGTCTTACCTTTAGGCGTTACACTCAAATCCGAGTCCGACGACCGGCGATGCATGCCGACGGGCGTCGACGTCGCATTCAGCGACGAATTCTGCGCATTGGACGACGCCGACATCGACTCCCTCCCCGTATAGGACTCATGCCGGGCGTGTTTCGGCGACCCTCTGTCCTTCCCTTCGCTTCTGTCAACAAGTATAGAGCCATCCGCATGCTGGTTAACACACACACTAACACAGTTAGTCTCCACGCCCTCTACGTCTAGGCTTTCGGTGAAACTAGTGTTGTCGGGCAATGATGGGATGGTTTCTAACAGTGGGCCGCTGAGCAAGGGGTGGAAATGCTGCAGCATCGGCTGGTTTTTGCTAGGCAACGGTATGAGGGTGATTTCGTTGGACATCTTGCGCGGGGTCTCGCTTTCGTGCTCGTGAATGCTGTCTTGGCGTTGCAGTTTGTTATGATTGCTCCTGTTTGGCGGTGGTTCTGGGTCTATGACTTTGGGTTCTTCAATGGAATCTAGCGCGCTTTCTACTGCAGTTATCTCTGATGGTATGTCTTTAGTATTTTCCGTTTCAAGGCCTTGAGATTCTCGTTTTAGATCCGATTGTTTCTCGTCTATAGAATCGCCGGCAGTTTTGGGAAAACTGTCCTGTTCTATGCGGTCTAATTTCTCTTTTACTTTTCGAATCTCAGCGTCTCTGTTTCTAGATTCTTCGACGAGTTCTAGCTTTTGATTGACGTCGTCAAAGAACTGCTTTTCCGTCGCGTTCGTCGGATGAGCGTCGGGTGATGTGGGGATGAGCAACGACTGGACTTTGTCAATGAGAATGGTTTCCATGGCCGTGTGAAGCAACCCTGTAGCTTTGACGGCCAAATGTTTGTCCTTCTTATGAGACTTTTCCTCATAGAAAATGTAGTCGTCTTTCCCGTGATACGGTGACGATGGACCGCTTACAGATGCTCTAGAAGCTGGCTCAGACCCTATGTACATTTCTACCTTTCTGATTGGTGCTATTTCATCGCTCTTATGGAATACTTTTTTGGGAGAATCATGTTCATCCTTGTCTAAGCTTAGCAAATCGGTGTAGGAGAGAAATGGAGAGCCTAGTACGGTTTCGTGGCTTGGTGCCTTAGATGGGACGTCAGAGGATGATCCTGGTTGGCTTAATGACGATTTTGCCTCGACATGTTTCTTTTTAGGGATAAGAGAGATGTGTGAGAGGCTTTTGATCATGCTGCTCTTGGATATCTTGGAGAGTTGTCGTCGTATGCGCCTAGATGAGCGGTAGACGAACCCGTGCTTCTCAGTGGGAGATGAAGGGGCGCTCACACTGTTTTTATGAGTGAAAGGATTGGTGAATTTCATCGAGTGAGATCGCTCTTTTCTTACGAACTTTTCGCTCGACGTGGACGCTTCGATTTGCTGGTTTGTATCGTTCTCTGTCTCTGGCGCTTGCAAGGTATCCATCTTTATATCTTGAGGTTTAGGTTCATTTTCCTTTGTGGCATCAGGCTCTGGTGTTACCGTCTCCAAAACGCTAAGTTTTCTATCCATCATTTGTATGAGATTTGGATCAATTTCTTGCTTCAATACCGTCTCAACGACGGAACTAGTCGTCTCAAAGGACCTTTCAGTATCTGTCTTCAGATCAGAACTATCGTCATCTTCCTCAGAAGTGGAGTACATTTCTGAACTATCACCGGAAAGTGCGGAGGAAACTGATCCGAAATAACCAACTTCACCAGGCAATTTGAGTAGGTTTTCGCTTCTACCGGCAACTGGAGTTGTCGGACACGATCCGGAAAGCGTCCTTTGTCGCGTTATAGGCTGAGGTTCTGTGTTAACATTGAGCAAAGAGGAACAACGAGTGTCGATTTTACTATTGACTTCTTCTTGTATAGAATCTACGTTTTCAGTGACAATCGTAACTGGACCCATCTCTTCTTCCAAGACGTTAATATTCGGTTCAGACTCGCTGGTCCTTCGCAAAGTGGAGCATGGGGAATGTTCGGAGTCTTGTGTCTCCGCTATGCAAGCGAGACTCGTATGTGCGTGTATGACAGACCTCGCCAGTATGGACGCCATTCCGGTTCCCTCATCATGAGGGTTTTTAAACGCTTTCCGGGCGAACTTCGGCTTCTTAAGACGCTTTAGTTTCTTGAACTCGTTCTTTATGTCAGTGAGCGATATCCTTGAAGTGTCGGAGGAGTTTGATTGGATTGATATCTGATCGTCGCTCGGTTTGTCAGCTTTCTTCGATCTGAGGCTTCCTAAGCGCTTAGTGAAGAAGTTGGTCTTGATTTTCTTTATTTTCTGGATGGGAACTGGGGAATCGGAGTCGCTGTCGTCTTCGATTTGGTTCAAGAGTTTGTTCAAATCTGTCTGGTCTTCAGAAAGATGTCTCATGCTTTTTTGAGCTGCGTAGTCGTCTTGATAGATCGAGACGGTATCGGTGTATCCTTTGATGATAGATGAGCGGGTAAGGTCCATACTTTTGTCGTCGTCCTCGTTGACTTCAACTTCGTCTAGAAAGTCGGCCGAGTATTTCGGATGGAGGACGTTTAGAAGCTTTTGTAGCTCTTCTTGATGAGTTTTGAAGTATTCGTTTAAGTCCGGTATGTTTTTGTTGTCCATGCCCAAAATGTCCAAGTACTTTTTTAGTTGTCTAGTGGTTTTAATTTTGAATGAATGGAATGTGTGTGTTTTTACAACATTAAGCAAACGCACACCATGCAACAATGATCTTATGAGTACTTTTTGCTTCGTTTGTTTTTTTCGTGGGGGTAAATAGGCAATTAAATGTGCATCCAGAGTGTAAGTACAACATTGACATATTACCGTGAAGATGAAATGTAGGACTTTATTATTATAGCGGTAAGGTTCTAAATACCAAATTTTCAATCTTTTTTTTTTTTTTTTTGTTGGTACGTTTTACCTTCCTGGTAATATTGTACAACATTGACTGTACATTTTACATTGAAAGCATAAAAATCCATTAAATTGATTAACGAAATAATACCTGAATGTGGCTACAACAAATTACTTTCGGTTTTTATTCTGGAGAAGGGCTTTTTTCAATAATTAAGCAAGTTATTCATTTTACAGAGCAGGGATGCGAACCCGCCAGTGATAATTGAACATATTTTCTGTGTAGGACAGTAAGAGTAGATTTCTACCTATACAGGGTGTTAAAAGACCACCGACAGACCCGAAAGACATGCTTAATAGACACCAAAACAAAGTACTTTTTCCAAAAAATATAGCTGAGAAATGATTTTGGGTTTTTATTAGGTTAGAATTTTGAAAAATATCACGAAATGGACGAGTAACATAAAGAACTAGTATTGTGCAAGCGTTGGCATAAACTTATGCAACTTACGTTTGAGGTGAAATGTTTAGAATACATTGCGGGTGCCAATTTAATGACATATTTTGGAATAAATATTCAAAATTTTGATACTGCTCCTTGAGAATAAATGTTAAAGTTCACTGGTTAAATACTTACTCTATAATCAACCCAATTCTCAAAAAAGAAAAATGAAACGTCCGACTTTGAACCTCATTATCTCGGAAACCGTTGATTTCCCAGGCATAGTTCGTTCGTTATGATGGTTTCCCGTTTTTCTGGCGGTCTTTTAATACCCTGTATAATACTCACTGCTGACTGCAAGGCGGGATGATGACAGTCTGACTCGGCGTAGGGACCGCTGTTATGTTCACCGCGGTTCCTATACAACAAGACATAATAACAAAGATATAAGCCGCGTCAATAAAGAAACTATAATTATGAAAATGGCGGCGGGTACTTATGGTAAGGTCGGAAAAAGAGGTCACATTCTCACATTTTTGGTGAAGAAATATTGTTTTATGATGCTTTATTTATTGTTTGTTTTACATTGGGTTTGGGGATAAACAAACATCTCGATGAAAATTGGAATTGACGGATGTAGCCAGCATTCAAGCCAGCCTAAAACAAACCAGCCCAAAACTTTGTTTTAAAGATTTTAAAGAATTCATGCAGGGCAATTTTTAAATAGCTTTGAAACAAGTCAAATGGTGATGTGATTTCCAACAACTTTTGTTCAACGACTTTTATCATAGCTCGATGAAGCTCGAAAAAGGCGTTTCTACAAAAGTTGTAGAACAAAAGTTGTTGGAAATCACATTTAGGCCCGTAATATCAATCACAGTTTAAATCCAGACCATAGATTTAACCACTCATTTTGTATGAAAATTAATCAACAGATAGGGTTTAAACTAGCCTTTTTAGTTTAAACTGTGATTGATATTACGGGCCTTAGAGGTTGGCGTGTCTGAGGAATAAAGCTGTTTAAAAAATTGCTCTGATAAAGAAGAGGAGGAAGTTACCGATGGCTCTAGCGACGACCCCGGCTTCGCCCTCCAAGTCGAAGTCTTGTTGGTAGCCGATGACAGCGTTGGCGCCGAGCTCTGCCGCTTTCAGACCGACCAACCGTTGCACCTGAAAGTGGAATTATACAACGTGTCATAAAACATCCTAACTCTTTTTACAGGGTGTAACTTTCTGGTCAACAAGATGCCAATTCTGTTTAAAAAAGTTGAAAAAAATAAATTATTTTATATTTTCAAATATTTTATTTTATTTTTTGTTATGTGTTAGGTGCATTTGCATGGCTTTGAGTTGTTAAAACATTGTGAAAGTCAATGAAAACATAAAAAAAAAATACTTTTCTCCCGAAGCTTGCAATGGCACTAACACAAATATGGTTCACAGGGGTCACAGGAATGGCAGGGAAGGCATTTTTAGCATCACGTTGTCACAGATTAGGTTAGGTCTCTACCGAACAGATGAGCGCGAGTTTGATAGCTCAGGCAAGTGTGCCGTCTACTGGTCAGTCAGTTACAATAAAATCTAAGTATGGGGAGACTAAGCTAAGTATGGGTTAGAGCAGTGGTTCCTAACCTTTTTAGTCCGGCCACCCCTTTAACCTCCAAGAAAAGCTGATCTTACCCCCTTCAAAATGTTATCCAAGTAAATAATAGTAGTTTCTATTGCTGTATATTCTAAAGTTTTATATCTAAAGTTTTTTATTTTCGCTCTGAAACGGCAATATAATTATTTTTCGTGTCCCGAAAATTCACCTACTTCAATCTTAAAGAATCTCAATAAAGGCGGACTTGCGCTGCCACTCGCGGTAGGAATACTGATTTGCGTAATTACCCCCGTAAGAACTCTCTTTTACCCCTACGGGGGTAATAACCCCCAGGTTAGGAACCACTGGGTTAGAGCGTGATGGAAGATATCACACTACAGAGGGTAAATAACATTATTATTTCCATCCTCTTACCTGGTTGCTAAGGTTGATAAAGGCGACCTGCCGCGCCTCGTTGCTGGCCCGCGGCGTGCGGATCTTGTCGATCCACTGGTACTCCGGATCGTCGTTCACGACCAACTCCTCGACGAAGCCGTGGATCGCGGTGGCGCGGTAGCCCGGCGGGATCATTGGACCTGAAAAGGCGAAGAGACGGATCTTAAGGTTGGACGATAGCAATGTGGCGGGAAATTTTCACAGTTTTTTACAGTTTGTAGCTAAACTGAGCTATTTTCGTTCAACGATTTTTCGTTCGCGGTAATAACATAGTATTCTTTTCATTATCGTAAACAACAGAACAACATTAATGAAGAATGTCCGTGGGTCTGTTAAATCACTTGAAACTTTATGACCGTGTAGCCTAAAAATTTAGAAATACACCTGTTTTTGTTTCATTCAAATCGAACCAGTAGTTTTAAAGTTACGACGGTTTTAGTTTCCGTCCTTTTGGAGTTTTTCGCGCGAGCGCGGCAAACTCGCGTGACGTCACAACTCTACACGCACCCGACACATACACCGTAACACTCATTCAAACGGCTGTATCTTTGGAACCGTACTAGGTAGCCAGTTGAAATTTTAAGAGATTATGTTTTATTATGGTGGATTACCCAAGAAATAATAAAAATAAAAAAATATTAAAAAATAAGAGGGGTCCCCCATACAAAAAACGTTGTTTTATACTTTTTGCTCTTTAGAAAAAACGGTAAGAAATACAAGCATCAAACTTGGTATGATTATAGGACTTACTCCATAGTATAACAAAAAAATATAAAAAACGGTCAAGCGCAACTCGGACTCACGCGCCGAGGGTCCGTATAACCAGTTTTTTTAATGTATGGTGGTACAGAACTCTCAGTGCGCGATTTCTACTCGCACTTGTTCAGTTTTTATGTGTGTTTAGTCAGTGTTACAGTAGTGTTTTAATATAATATTACTTAGTTATAACGTTAAAAATTCGCTTGGGACAGGTTTTAAAGCCGCAAGCTCTGTTTAAAATATTCCCTAGCACGGGTTTGTACTTAAAATAATATATTCTTACTTAGCTATGGATGACGACTTTGAAAAATGAAAAATGACCTGACTAAACACACAAAAAAACTGGCCAAGTGCGAGTAGAACTCGCGCACTGAGAGTTCCCTACCGCCATACAATAAAAAAAAAGATTATACGGACTCTCGGCGCGTGAATCCGAGTCGCGCTTGACCGTTTTTAGGGTTTCGTACCCGAAGGGTTCCACACGGGACACTATTACTAAGACTCCGCTGTCTGTCCGTCTGTCTGTCCGTCTGTCCGTCAGTCTGTCACCAGGCTGTATCTCATGAACCATGATAGTTAGACAGTTGAAATTTTCACAGATGATGTATTTCTAATGCCGTCATAACAACAAATACCAAAAATCAGAATAAAATAAACATTTAAGGAGGCTCCCATACAACAATTGTGATTTTTTCACCTTTCTTATAGATGGTAAGGAACCCTTCGTGCGCAAGTCCGACTCGCACTTGGCCAGTTTTTATATTATTTTGTTATACTATGGAGTAAGCCCTATAATCATACCAAGTTTGTTGCTTGTATGTCTTACCGTTTTTTCTATAGAGCAAAAAGTATAAAACAACATTTTTTGTATGGGGACCCCTCTTATTTTTTAATATTTTTTAATTTTTATTATTGATTTGGTAATCCACTATAATAAAACATAATCTCTGAAAATTTCAACTGGCTACCTAGTACGGTTCCAAAGATACAGCCGTTTGAATGAGTGTTACGGTGTATGTGTCGGGTGCGTGTGGAGTTGTGACGTCACAGCAGCTGACGACCGCGCGCCCGTCGCACAGGTAGTTTAAAATTAAATATCTCGAGAACTATAAGTCGTATCAAAAAAATTTTTTCACCCAAATTTTCCATTTTTAATAGAGTGTATGGTAAGATAAAAATCAAAAGTTGATGGTATTCTTCATTCCGCCGATTATTTGTTCTGGTCATCAACAAATTTTTTGGGCAAGTTTTTTTTTGTCACTGCTTCGTAGTCCAGAACACATAATCGGCTGAATTATTGTTGTTCTGTTGTTTACAATAATGAAAAGAATACTATGTTATTGCCGCGAACGAAAAATCGTTGAACGAAAATAGCTCAGTTTAGCTACAGAATGTAAAAAAACTGAAAAGTTCCTGCCACGTTACTAGCGTCCCACCTTAATCTCTTCCTATTATGTTGAAAGAATTTCTCTTGAAAAAAGTAAAGAACGAGAAATATAAAACGGCTCCAGTAAATTAAAGTTATCTTTTTGTGCAAGTTCTCAAAAGCCTCGCTCAATACCAGCAGGTGTCCCACAGGGATCACTCCTGGGCCGGTACCTATTTCTGCTTCACCACATACGTACCTGGCAGATGTGTGTCGAATACTTGGATCACACCGATCGTCACTTCTCTGTTAATATCCACTCAGCGTTTTGCTTTGAATTAGAAGTATTTTCCAACGGAAAAATCTTAGATTCTTAGCGAATAGGCCGGCTAGAACTCATAATTTATCGACTTCTGGCTGCTGTTAGAAAACTGAAACCTTCCAGACACCTCAAACAAACACCTCCCTCTTTGGTTTGGGAGGGGCTTGAACCCAATGAGCGTAGGATTTCAAGATTACAAAATATAAAAAAAATAATATTTTTAGCCCCTAATCCGCTAGTGCGATATGTGCGGTAGGTCTTGCCGCCTTGGCTTGCGCTTCGCAAAGTCTATTGGTCTTGCCTATAAACTTACAGTGAAAGAACTGAACGCCGCACGAAGAGTCCTTGTATTTGTTGAAATCGGCGAACAGTTCCACTTTGACGATCACGTTGAGCTCGCCGCGGATGCCGTGCAGCGTGTCGAACACTGGGATCCATCCGGACATCACGGCACCTGGAAATACAACAAACTAAGGCCTTCGCGCTCGATTTTGACTAAGCACTCATACAGACGAACGGCACGTGCCAACTGCAAGCGTCGACGGCAGTAAAAGCGTAAAAACCCGTCGACGGCATCCGTCGAATGCCGTTGACGGCAGTCGACGGCAGTAAAAGCGTAAAAACCCGTCGACGCTTGCAGTTGGCACGACGTGCCGTTCGTCTGTATGAGCCCTAAGCTGCCTTAGAATAAATTAAAGTACTCTTCAAGAGCTTTCATTTGACATGCCTTTTATTGAGGTCGGAGAGATAAATAAGGCTGTAGGTCGGACAATGAAAAATGTCAACTGTCAGTGGACCCAATATGCCCATCCCCAAAACACCACTTTTGCGCTCGATTTCGACTAAGCTGCCATAGAATAAATTGAAGTAATCTTCAAGAGCTTTTATTTGACATGAGTTTTATTGAGGTCCTTTAATGAGATGATTTATACAACGTCCCGTGTCACCTTCACTCACTCTAGATGGTTGAATAGACCACTCGGCGCTCCAGTGCCTGGGACATTGTTTTAGATGGAGTAGGCTTGCCCAGCACCTATACCATCCTGACAGCTTAGCCGGCCTAGCCCACAGGAAAGACAAGTCAATACGTGTAGAGCGAACTAAGCCGCGGGAACACGAGAATAGTTATTTGTTATGCAAGAATGCAAAATTATTGTTTGCGGCGAGTGCTTGTATTGAATACCGAGCTAGCGAAGGTTTCTAAAATTGAGCCACGAGCGTAGCGAGTGGTTCAAAAAAAGAAACCTGAGCGTAGCGAGGTATTCAGAAGCACGAAACGCAAATAATATTGCATTCGTGCGAAACACAAAACTTTTCATCTCACAGAAGCGAGGAAATGATTTTGTTAGCCAAGCGTGACAAACAATAGACATAGGTAGTTAGGTACCTACCATAGAGGTTAGTGAAATGAGTTTCCTTCTTTTTTGCTTCTTCACAAAGGAGTATGTGGCATTGCCTAGTAACGGGTTGTTGATTACAAATCGTGTCTTCTTGAAGTGTCATAAAATCAACAACCCGTTGCTAGGCAATGCTACAAGTTGAAGGAGTTCCTTATTTTTTTTTTATTAGGGCGTCGAGTTCATATTTCGAAGCGCACAAAAGTACAAAGCGGTTTAAAAAAGGATCTTCTACGATCGCATGTTTAAAGTAACAGGGTACTTTCCGAGCATGGGAGATGAAAAAATAATTAATCTAGCCTTTTCCGGCGACTTAATTACCATACGATCAAAATTACATGTTTAATGTTTCAGTGATTTTGGACTATGGTGTTTTTTAATTATTTTTCGTACGGCACATTATCCATTGATACATTCTGTCACTTTCGCATAGGTGGTGGTGTTATTAATATTTAGGAACAAAAACACATTAGTGGTAGACTGAAGCTCATTTGCATGGTTGGACTTCCTTACCTGGGTGTGTTGTGAGTCCTTTATGCGCGTGCGTACTCTCCCGCGCCAGCAGCGGCGCCAGGCTGATAACCACCTGAATAATAAATACGATTAAGGTACAAAGCAGCCTAAAGCCCGGTTTCTGAATTGAGAATTTTACTAAGTAAATACTTAACTATCGTTCTGTCACGTTTTTTTGTGAGAAATCTGCATAGGCAGAACGATATTTAAGTACTTGCTTAGCGATTTTCTCAAATCAGAAACCGGCAGTAAGGCCCGGTTTCTGAATTGAGAATTTTGCTAAGCAAATACTTAACTATCGTTCTGTCACGCTCTTTTGTGAGAAATCTGACGACGATCGACGACGGACGATACTTAATTACTTACCCATTTGCTTAGCGAACTTCTCAATTCAGAAATCGGCAGTAAGGGCCTAAAAGGAGCCGTTTTCAAGGCATACATTCAAAGTACTTCATAGATGACGCTTATAGGCGTGCCCATACAAAAACCGGGACACGACTGTCAAATTTTGCTTAGCAGTATTAATTTTTACAGTGGCGTTCCGGTTCTTCTATGGCCCCTCTACCCTTGACGCATTTTTCTCAATATGGCGCAATTCGGTACACAAAGTTTTTTGTTCGAAAGTCCGTTATTGGCTTAAACTTATCTTTAGACAATATTGAGAAACTAATTTAAATATTTTTTTATTTTGGTCCAGTAGTTTTGTTTTTATGCGCTCAAATGTTTTGTTCCTATGACCGCCAACAGTATGCAGACCGTCGCGTGAAGGTCATAAAACCGTATCTTTGAAACGTTGTAAAATCCAAACTACTGAACCAAAATAAAAAATATTGAAATTAGTTTCTCAATATTGTCTAAATATAAGATTAAGCCAATAACGGACTTTCGAACAAAAAACTTTGCGTACCGAATTGACTAAATTCTATAATTCACGAATGAAGACGCATTTTATACTTTTATTGTACAACATAACCTTTGAATAAACATTACAAAGTATATAAAATCATAGCATGACTATGCTAATACAAAGAGAAATCAATTAAATAACTTCGTTAATTTAGACGCAATAGCGTCAAGGGTAACCCCCCTGTAAGCGCCATCTATGAACTGTTTTGAATTTGTGCTTTGAAAACGGCTCGGTGATTCGTCAAGGCACACTAGCGCCGCCAGTGAAAAAAAAAAACATATCTTCTACGACGAATTGATCCCGCACAACCGCACAAGTGAAAAGTTGCCGTTTTTTCTTGTGCTGGGTTTATTCGTAGGTTCTAGGATCTGGAATCTATGCCTTAGGTCTTAAAAATAGCTAAGCCCAGGATTCTCATTTGAAGGCCCATTTTTAACAAAAAAACATCCAAATATATGATATTTTTTCATTGGCGGCGCAAGTTGTGCCTTTCCTTTCGCCTTAAGAGGAAACACGGGTAGCCGCTGCTCCATACAAAAAGGGAGAACTGTTTCTTCTTATTCTGTCTTATTTTAATTATTTAAATAAATTGTATTAAAATAATAAGCTATAGAAAACAGTGTTTCACGCGCTTGGCCATCGCCGAGTTCCCACGCTTCTACAGGGAACTCTTAAGAGGAGGGTCCTTGTTATTCATCCTGGTTATTGTAATTATGTCAACTTGACCTTACCTTTCCAATCGCGTCGTTGGCCGAGTAGGTGTCATGGTCCATAAGGCGCAGCTGCAGCGGCTCATCTTGGAGCTCCGACTCGTCTACCTGGTGGAGGTGATCAAACAATCATCATCATAATCATCATGAAAATTTTCTGCGCAGACTAAGAAATAAGAGCAGGAGAGTCTGGAAGGGTGGTGGAGAGTGGAGGGGCACGAAAGCATTGATTTGTAGAGAAATACCCCTTAACTTTTGGGTAATGATTTGAAGACCACACTCTAGTTGACCCTGCTCCAGAAACTAGAAATGCTCTACTAGAAATACTATGAAAGTAAATAAATATAACCTTGTCATTATAGAAAACATTTAGGATGTACTTCAAAACACTCTTGCTTAATTAATACAATCAAAGCGAGACAATGCTACTTTAGAAGTCCATCCTAAATGTTTTCTTTAATCACATGGTTCTCAAAGTTTAATGTAAGATGGGAACAGCTGCATACTACATTGCTTGGCAAGTGAGATGACCCATATGTGACCGATTTATTATCATTTACGATGCCTTAATTTAGCCAGCCAACAATAACAAACAAAGAAGTTTAACACTCAGACCGTGTTCAGTAAACATTTAACTACTATCTTTATTTTACTGTCATTTAAATATTGAATCTCAGCCAACAACACATGTTTACATGCACTCGGAAAAAACTCTGAGCCAAATTGGTGCAATACTCCATACTTTCCTCTAAACATAGTGTGAATTTTTGCACAAACGTAAACAAATTATAGCAGACACGCGGCAGACGCAATGAGAGTATTAATACCCACACATATGGCTGGCTCTTGTACCGAAGCCAAATGTCATGGATGGTAAAGATATCAGATTGGATGAGGAATTGGGACGTGAGCAAGGAAGTGTGACTTTGCTTGCATGAATGCTGCTTTTAAATTAGAAATGAGGAAAAATAAGAAATCAATTTAATTTGGATATTATTGACAACTCGGTTCTGAATTAAAGTTAGGCCTTTTAAGTAGTGGGCTTAGATGCCTATAACACTTTCTCATATCAACAAAAACAATTAGCTGTATTGTTTTGCTTTAAAATAACTATTTTTTATTTTTATTGCACACATTTAGTGAGTCATGCTACAACCCCTAAGTAATATCTAGTCCTTTTTTACTAATCCAGCACATTTAAGAGATATACTGGTTGGTGGGTCAAGTTGGGACTGGTACATTATAATAACTAAAAAGACTTACCTCAAACCGATACCACTCCGTATTACTCCAGTGCGGATTTAGCGACTTGCGGCACACATCGGTCTTGTGCGTAACTCCTCCAAACTTGATCTCCACGAAGGCATCAGTGGTATCACTTGCACGGTCCATTACTGGCAGGTTCCTACCTGCCAGCACCTTCACTTTTATTTTTCCAGGCATCTTCACTTGTTTTTCTTCACTGCTAAAGCTTGGTAATGGTAAATGTCAATATTGTAGGTTGGAGCTACATGTTAGAATGAATTATCACTTCCTTCATTCGCGATTTGAGCGTTTGGCACCTTCTAATCAATTGATGATGTATGATTTTTATCTGTTTGATAACACAATAACACAGATATTTTTGAGACAGCTGATGGGCAGTTTCACTTTTCCTGAATGGATTTTTTGTAGGGCAAATGTGTGGGCGCTGTATTAACGTCGCAGAACCGAGGTGTAGCACGCTTTTTGGTGGAAATTCGTGAGTGCACTGTTTGTTATTTGGGTTGAGAACTTTACGCTTGGTTTTCGCATTGTTGTCGGCTATTACGTAGTTTGATATAAACAGTGTAGGTCGTGACGCCGGCGGTACACCGAAATAGTCGGTACAACTAATTGGGTTCGTTTATAAATAGCCGAAATGAAGCTTTGTAAAAATAAGTTCGTCGCTGAAAGAACCACCCGACGACGACGATGGCCAGTGAAATGTCAGACAGAACAGTCAGCTTGACAGTTGCGTTCCGAATCACATTTTTTTGCGTTTTGTTAGTGCATTTAAAAAAGTATACACGACATACCTTACAAAAGGGTAAGCTGAGGCACAGCTCTGCTGATACAGATAGATATCGCATGCTACAATACTATTGTACCTTGCAGTTATTTGTTTGTTGTTTGATGAACAATTTAGTGTGTTAAAAATCCACGATTGAACAAAAACATCAACCCATAACCCATAACCCCTAGCGTGTCACTGATTATAATACGTAAAACAATAAAACAGCATTTAATTTTAGTATTTTAGACATTTATTTACATTAATTTCATTGACTGATTCATATTATTATTTTCTAATACCTACTTGATTTAGTTTTTGCAGTCTTGTAAAATGACGTGACAATGCTACGATGGCAGCCGTAGACCCGGCTTTTGTACTTTGTCTAAGCTTGTAGAAAAGCAGTGTCTACGCTTGCTGTGCTAAGCCAGGCTAGCATGAGCGCCATTATACAGGGTTTCTCAGGCACTGCAGCGCCGAGTGGACTCTTCACCCATCTAGTGTGAGTAAAGGTGCCACTGGACGCTGTATAAATCATCTCATCGCGAAGATGCAAAGGCCTTTATTTATTTTCTTGTAAATAGCTTTATTCCTGAAATACCTACCTTCTAAATGTGATTTCCAACAACTTTTGTTTTACGACTTTTTGTATAGCTCGATACTTTTTGTTTATTGAACGTTTCTTATTCTTTTAAAGTTCCAATTTCCACTTTCTACCACCTTTTTAGCCTCTCCTGCTCAGAGTTGTAACTCCGCGCCGTAAATTATGCAAAAAAATAATATTTTTTGTTTTTTTTTGTATGGAAAAATAAAATTGCGCTTTCACCAAAGTCCTAGAACAAAAGTTGTTGGAAATCACATTTAGAAGTTGATAAGTTGTTTGGACTTTCCCGCCAATTTTCGCTCGAGTCAGGCAGGACTTGAACCCGCAGACCATTAATTGTGGGGCCAATAAACCTAGACCTTAACAGTTTTAAAAGGTAGGACCAAGGCCTTAACATAAAATAAACTTGCCCATGTATACTTATAATATCTAAAGGCAATCTACATCCCCCTGCGTCTCTTTTGCTCGCACTGTATCTCGCAGTCCTCTAGTCTGTCGCGCGCTTGCTTCAGTTCACGCAGCATACTCCTGACATGCGCCTTGTCTACCAGAACCTCTCGCTTCCCCTTGCGACCTGGAAGATATATAATGTTATAGTTAGTGGTAGTAAAAGTAAGTCTGTTTTGATGCAGGTGAAATCTTCTTTTTGGATGCTTTTTTTGCTAAAAACGGGTCGTCAAATGAGAATCCCTAGGCTTAGTGTTTAGGATCTACGACCTAGATTCCAGATCCTAGAACCTACGAATAAATCCCGCACAAGTCAAAATTGGCCGTTTTTCTCTTGTGCAGGATTTATTCGCAGGCTAAATGAATCTGGAATCTAGGCCTTAGGTCCTAACATAGATAAACCTAGGGATTCTTGCAGCACAACCCGTTATTACAAAAAAAAACCGCAATAAATCAAAATAAACAAAAAACCCGAGTGCACGAAAAACTTACAACAAAAAAATCTGTTAAATAACAAAGAAAACCTAACGGCATCAGTCTTAGCAGGCGGGACCAATAGCTGTTTGAACCTGGATTTAATTTACCTACTAGTCGGGTTTTAGTTTTTAACTTCTATTTTTGGTTGCGGAGGCCAAGATTCACTTTGAGTCGCTGAGCTAAGAATAATGAATGAATGAATGAATGAATTACCTGTGACGCTGTCCTCGGTATAGAGGGTCACTTTCATGGTCAGGACGGACCCCTCCGGGCCAGGCTCCACCTCAACGTCGGTCAGGTTGTTTACTGGACGAAAAATCAACACAATTTAAATTAATTGAACGAGCGAGCGAAGCGAGATAACTTGAGTAAAATTCGGATCAAATTTCTAGGGTCGGCGGACTTAACCATATAAGTCCTATACAATTTCTATAGGACTTATGTGGTTAAGTCCGCCGACCCTAGATTTATTAGGCGGGTAAATGAGCCAAATATATTGTTTAAGTCCGAACATGAGCCAAATCGGTCGAGGGGTTGCTGAGATATGGGGTCGCGAATTCACAGTTTCGGGGCGAACCACCAGTGATAGCCCTTGGAACATACTACTAAATAAAAAAATAAATAATTCCCCCAACATTTCAGCTTCAAATTAGCATATATCATAAACGGCTGAACAGATTTTGATAAAGGATATCTAAGGACACTGGCTAGAAAACTGTTTTCGAATAAAAAAACCGCATCCAAATCGCTTCACCCGTTGCCACAGAGACATTGCATTGCACACACAGACACACATAGCGGCCAAACTTATAACAATCCTTCCTCTTTGGTCGGGGGGTTATAAAGCAAGTTACCCATGAAGCCGGATTCAGCCCTTTCTCTCTCTTCGTCATCCCGTAGAGTATCCAAAGTCTCGGTGAGCGCCATGGCATGCGTCCGGGGAACCCCCAGAACTAGCAGCTCTCTGGAACGAAAGAAAATGTTTCACTTTGACCAAGCAACTCATTTGAGGCGCGGTCGGTGTTTAGTGAAAAGCCCGCGCGCAAAGAATAATGTACAAAATCGATTCCTGTATCAGATACACACGAATCGAAAAAGGCACAGATCACCCCCAATAGATACCACATACAGGGCAAGCGACGCGCACCACGCATAGACTCAATAGCTCCTATACGAAACAAAGCTTGAATGCGCTCCTTCAGTCCAGACTAAGTGTCAGATCCGCACGTAGAGATGGATCCGATATATTCCTATTAGTTAAGATATCACTAATATTGGATGGATTCATGTATTAGAATCCGACGAATTCAAATATGCTAATAGGACGGTATTCACTTCAACTGTACACTGAACATTACGTATGGGTCGCTTATTATCGCACTTCGGCTCTGATTCGTCAATCCACGCGATCTTGACGAAGCTCAGACTAATACATATTAGTGTGAATATTCTACGAGTCGCAATTTGTGATTGGATACAGGCACGAATATAATATCGAGTTGATACCAGCGAACCACTAACCAACGTGATACGATAATATTGTACAAGTCGCGCAATCTGTGATTGGATACAGTCGTGAATCTAATATTGGGTTGTAAGCAGCGAACCAATGAGACATCACCGATATTCATATATGTGTTAGGATATTATAATATTACTTTGCTTGATATTCAGTATTAATAATACTCGAAAATATCGGTATTAACCCCCACGTAGTGTGCAATAATTAACCGTTGGGGGTGATCTGTGGAAAAAGTACACCTAAAGAACACTAGAATTAGGTGAGAGCTATCTCGTAACACCGCAAGTTTCGTGTTGACATTCATAAACGTTTTGAACATATTTTCGCTGAAAAAAAAAATAGGCGGCACTCTGCAAGCCGCGCTCTCGCCCATAAACTAAGGCCTTTGCATCTACATAATGAGATGATTTATACAGCGTCCAGTGGCACCTTCACTAACACGACATGGGTGAAGAGACCACTCGGCGCTGCCCTGCCTGGGACATTGTTTTAGATGGAGTAGGCCCATACAAACGGAGTAAACGAAGAAGTCGTTTTGCTACCCCTAAATATTATCCGATTTCGTTGATTTTGGTTTCTATCAGACAGAAACTAGCGCCCTCTATATTAGTTCCAAAACTCACTCTAAATGGTGTTAGTTTCTGTCGCGTTTTTTCTGTCATATCTTTTGATCCCTGATTTTTCTAGGTGCCAAGCGTCTGCAGACCTGAGTATTTTGATATACAAGGTGTTACAAAAGATGCTAACTCTTTTTACAGGGTAATGCACCCGGTGATAGGGATCACAACCTAATTTTTTTTTTTGCTCTATGACGTTCCGTTGATTTTTAAATTAATAAATTGTGAACGCTGTGGCGGGAGAAAATTATTTTTTAAATATTGTTTTCATTGACTTTCACAATGTTTTAACAACTCAAAGCTATGCAAATGCACCTACACCCACAAACATATTTTTAAATTAATTTTTTAAAGATTTTTTTTTCAATTTTGAGGTTATAAAATAAAAATTGTTTTTTTCAACGTTCTTGAGTGAGCGGATGAACGCCAAGACGAACGCGTCGTCCATCCCTCCTCCATGACTAAGACTTCCGGACGAAGTCGAAACATGTCGGCTATTCCGACGAAATAAAAGTAAGTGAAACCGTTAAAGCGATATAAAAATGTGCAGTGCTTACGAAAGTTTAAGTTTTAAAATTCTTGAAAAAAGGTCTTGGCAGACAGACAGGCGGACAGCAAAGTGATCCTATAATGGTTCCGTTTTTTTCTTTTGAGGGTAGGTACCTCAGGAAGGCGCTGGTGGGGCAGCTACAGGAGCGCGCTTGTCGCAGCGTCCAGCGGATGCCGATGGCGGCGCGCGCGGATTCCTCGCGGGACGCTGCAAACGATAACAGGCTACATGAAAAATTATAAATAGTGGCAGTGGCGGATCCAGGATTTTCGTTTGGGCGGGTCGGCTTGAACCCAATGAGCGTACGTGTTCAAGATTACAAAGTATATAAAATTTATTTTTATAGAGGGCTTGAAACATTGTGATACTTTGGTGGCCCCCACACTAAGGGTGGTAGGTATTCTAGAACGCTACTTAAACTCAGTTTAAACTAGAACGCTACTTAATCTCTGTTTAAACTCAGTTCAAACTATAAAGCTCCTTGAACTCTGTTTAAATTCAGTTTAAGTAGAGTTTAGTAGTGTCGACTGTCGATAAAACAGTGCATGTTTTGATTTGAATATACCTCCCTTCATATCAAAACATGCACTGTTTTATCGACAGTCTGAACTCTGTTTAAACTGATTTTAAGTAGCGTTCTAGAATACCACCCTAAGACATGGCCTGTGTTGTGCCGGATAAAATATTTAAAAGAAAATAAAAAAATAATAGTAGCAACAACAATGAGCTTCCACCAACTTGAGTAGGTGCTGTGAAGCCTAAACTAAGTCGATATGTGGACTCCACACTAATATAGAACCATCTAATAGATTGTAAAGTAAATGCTTTTTAAAGTAAGCTATAAAATGTCTGCTGATAGCACGATTAATACGAATTTCAAGTGTCGCTACGATTCAAAATCAGCAAAGTAGGTAACTAATTATTCTTTGCTGGTTAGAAGAAACAATAGGTATTGCCAGTAGGTATTTCTCGCTTTAAGCAACTAAATTAATATTCATTCAGTGAACTTTAATAATGCTTACAGAGATTGGTATCCTTCAGACATTCTCTTATTGCGTCTTCCTGAAACAAACAAAAAAATTCTGAACAAAAATAAAGAAATCAGCATTTTCTATTTCATTGATGAAGGAGGGATGAGGCCAATCCACGTGTAGATAGAATAATATGTTTTTTTTTTTACTAATATTACGCAGGTACTTACTAAATGTCGAAAAAACATTGATTATTTCGATTCAATCAAGTAAACCGATTTTGAGGATTAGCAGCTGGTACAGCAGTTGGTAGAGACAGAAATATACCGTCGTACTTAGAGGGGGTCGGTGGTTCAATCCAAGCGACTTTTTTATTGTTGGGTGGCCCCGATAATAAAAGTTATTGGAAACATACATTCACGAATAAGAATTATAAAGCATTCTTTTTACAAAATAAGCACACAGCTCGTGCAAGTGTTTTTTCGTAGCTTCGTAGCGAATGGTCTGCCGCGAGGCCCGCCAGTTGTTGTGACTTGTGTGTGTCCTCCAAGAAAGTAATTTAATCCTACAACTAGGTAGGTACCTAAAAATAACCGCGACGAACAGAGTAAGTAGGTAATATCATACTTAATATAAATTATCACCGCGACCAAAGAGAATATAATTGAACGAGCGAGCGAAGTTCTCCGAGTCTACTGGAACAATCCGGCGTTTGTATGTATGTATGTATGTATGTATGTATGTATGAATGTTCGTTCGACGATAACTTGAGTAAATTTGGTCGGATCGTTATGAAATTTGGTAGGCGGGTAAATTAAATTAAAAGAATTTTTAAGTTCGAACATGAGCCAAATCGGTCGAGGGGTTGCCGAGATATGGGGTTGTTAAGTTTATATGGGGTCGCGAGTTCACAGTTCGGGGCGAATCACTAGTACTCGTAAGTCTAGCCGCGACGGAAGAATGTAGGCAAAGGTCAACTCTATGATTGAGATAACAGTATAATAATACCCCCAAAAATAGTTCCCTAAACCAATTTGCACCACCGAAACCACGTCCATTAGTTGCGTTTGATACGGCTGCTTTGTCCTTTATCCTTTGCACTTTTGTTGTTCGCGACGCGACACATAGGTAAGTACTTACTAACATCTTACATTTTAGGGTTCCTTATACTAAATCAAAAACAATGCCCCAGGCACTGCAGCGCCGAGTGTCATCTAGTGTGAGTGAAGGTGCCTCTGGACGCTGTATAAACCACCTTTTTAATTATAAAACAAAGTCGTGTTAGTTACACCATTTATTACTCGAGAACGGGTGGACCGATTATTATGATTTTTGTTTTGTTGGATTTCTCTCCGCCCCGAATAGCAGAATAAAAACTCACGAGAAGGAAAATAAGTCTGCGCGGACGAAGTCGCGGGCAAAAGCTAGTACCCGATAAAAATGCGACACTTTCGTGGGGCTGTCTGTTCGTTCTGCCAGAGACTTTAAGGCCGATTTGCACCACTTTCTTAAATGTGGTTTAAACAGCATTTAACTAAAATTTTCATACAAAAGTCGATTTAAATGGAGATTAAGTGGCATTTAAGAAGTGGTGCAAGACGGCCTAAATTTTCAAAAGTGTCTGGGACATTGTTTAGGTGCTTACATCAGGAGGAAACCTGCGGCTTAGCTGGGTCAGCACGTGACATTGTATTTTAGGAACTGAATACCTAGGTGTTTTATTTCTACTTATATTCATATCTCTACGCCGGTAAGTTTGGTCACGTAGCCCCATATCGGAGACACTTACCGTTTGCTCCACCTACTGAAAGTTTTGGCAAATTCAATTTGACTACGTTTTCATTCACGGAAAGTGAGGTAAGTAGTTGTAGACTATGTATGACACTTCGATGATTAAGGGTGGCATTAATAGTCGTTAGCTCAAGCTCGAGCTCAGAAAACAAAATCACCGAACAACAACAAGAGCTTGAGTCAGCATAAGCTTGAGCTTGACATTGAAATTAGCCAAGGTCTCAAGTCGGTTATTTTGTTTTCTGAGATCATCTATTTGCTATATGTATTTTGAGTTCGAGCTTGAGCTGACGAAGTGACGACTAAGGTTGACATAAGGTTAAATTTTAGAAACCTACTGTTTTGCAAGGGATCTAATTGAAGCATACATAAATCTGAACGTAAAATGGGAAGAGAGCGCTTTGCGCAGTTTTCTTTCCTTTTCCTTTTACAAGGCTCTTCGAATCACATCAAATCAACTTTGATTCGAACGTCCGTGACTCTACGCGTCTGTTTTTTTGCTGTTGAGAAGTTGGAAAACAAACCCTGACTATTTTATGTGTGGGTACCAATGCAATGTCAGGGTTTGTTTTTCAACTTCTCAACTTCCCACTTAGGTAGTAGGTATTCGCCAGTCAATTAGTACAAGACCAATAAATTGGTAAAATGCAAATAAACCACATTTTTTTGCTTTTTTTAGAGCACTAATAACTCATACATACATAGATATAACGTATTTAGAGACTATCTAACTAACTAATTTAAATATTTTTTATTTTGGTCCAGTAGTTTTGTTTTAATGCGCTAAAATGTTTTTTTCCTATGACCGCCAACAGTATGCAGACCGTCGCGTCACGTCATAAAACCGTATCTTTGAAACGTTGTAAAATCCAAACTACTGAACCAAAATAAAAAATATTGAAATTAGTTTCTTATAATAGCCAAAAGTTTTGAATAAGCCAGTAACGGACTTTCGACCAAAAAACTTTGGGTTCCGAATTGGTTGGTTATTTACCTACTTGGTAAAATTCTCGAAGTCGGCAGTTGCAGCTCACTTGGGAGAAAGCGAAGACATTCTGACACCAGAGGTTCAGCCACTACTACCCCGTAAGATCAAATAAAAACCATGACACACTACTCGGCACAAGAAATTCATGGTATAGAAGGGCCTAAAGCGGCCCATACCAACACTTGAGTGAAACTTACGTTGTTCTGCAGCCCTTGTATGCATAGCTTGGCTTCAAGCGACGGAGACATGGCACCTAGTACTAAAACGTCTTACGTAAGGCCGGAAGTGATACTTACGCTATTAGGCACCTCTATAAGACCCAGCAGCTTGGAGTACAGGGGCTGAGGCAGGGTGCTGGTGGCATGCAGGGCCGCCAGGACCCACGGGGGGCAGTCGCCGTCGCCGGCGAAGCGGAACTTCTGCAAGGGTTGACGGTGGATGAGGGTTGGGCCACCCATGCATTTGCATAGCTTTGAGTTGTTGAAACATTGTGAAAGTCAACGAGAACAATATTTAAAAAATACTCGCCACAGCGTTCACATTTTCACAATCAACGGAATGTCATAGAGCAAAACAAATAATTCGGTAGAAATCCCTATTATACTCCGTGGAATTTTAGTGGTTTTGAAGCCGAAGGTATTTTGTTGCACTGGTGATCCTGAGCCAAATTACAAAATTTCATTCCAAAACGTGCGAAAAAAAAATTCACTTCTCCATACAAATGGTGTCGATTGGCGATAGCTGTTTGTATTGGGAAGTGTTTTTTTTTTCGCTCGTTTTGAAGTAAAATTTTGGAATTTGGCTCAGAATCACGAGTGCAACTAAATACCTTCGGCTTTAAAACCACTAAAATTCCACGGTGTATAACCAGGTGCTATTACCTAGTTCTTTTGTAAGACCTTGTGTTTCAGATACAGGTTGCTTCAGAAAGGTCTTATGACATGGTTCCTTCGGCGAGAAGCGCGTGACAAGGCTTTACGGTCGGGTCGAGTCT
This sequence comes from Zelleria hepariella, assembly GCA_949319315.1. Classification (NCBI taxonomy): domain Eukaryota; kingdom Metazoa; phylum Arthropoda; class Insecta; order Lepidoptera; family Yponomeutidae; genus Zelleria; species Zelleria hepariella. Next base: position 38,747,540 of record OX439378.1, on the reverse strand, counting down.
GGTGCCGGCTTTAAAATGTGTCGTGAACTCGTGATGTAGTCTATTCTTAGGCCCGGTTTCTGAGTTGAGAATGTTGCTAAGAAAATGGGTAAGTATCGTCCTGTCTCTGCAGATTTCTCACAAAAGAGCGTGACAGAGCGATACGTAAGTATGTGCTTAGTAAAATTCTCAACTCAGAAACCGGGCCTTAATCAATTACTTATGTGTACAAACCATGCTGATAACCTAACTTCGCAAGTGTGAGGTGCTCTTCATTTATTTGGATCTCGAATCTGAAACAAATACAAAGGTAATGATTATTATATAATTTTTGAATGATCAATGTGAATCAAGTGGGCCACTATTATGTTAACAAAATTTTTTTCTAAAATGTTCCTTATAATGGCGAGAAAGCTCTTCTCAGTTTTTTTTTTCAAATTTGTAGCTTAACTGAGAAACTGAGTTTTTACTGTCGTGAAACAAAAATAGCTGAACAAAAATATCTGTTTAGATACAACATTGAAAAACCCGTGAAAATTGTGCATACCTGAAACGCTGCGCAAGAGAGGTTTTTGGTACACCAAAAACTCTTGTCTTCAGCATTTTGTCGTAGTTGTCAGAATTAATTACAGTCTGTCAGTCGTCTTTTAACACCCTGTATTAATAGCAATGTAGACACACATGTCTGCATCAATAAGTAAGGGTAAGTACTCGTAAAATTACTATATACAATGCAGCTGAATAAAATTATCATACGAATATGTCCAAATGGTCTAAATGATGTACCGACCACCATTATGGTGACGCTTCATGAAGTTTTAACTCTTCGTCCAGTGATACGATGGATGTAATGGCTCCATATGAAGATGCCCTTGTATTTGTGCGTAAACATTATAATGGCACTCACTCCTACGGAATTTCATAAATACCTAGTTGTTTTATAGAAAGGCGAAAGGGAAATAATAATTTTTTTAGGCGTAGTTGTAAGAGGCTATTTGCCGATTTTTAAAGCAAATACGTAAGTGTCGTTCTGTCTCTGCAGATTTCTCACAGGGCCTATGTATTTTTTTAAAATTAAAATATAATACCGTATGTATTTGTATTTGCGAAGGGTTCAAAATGTAACAAGTAACGTAAGTAGGTATAATCCGCGCGGAATGAGAATGGGATGCGACCTTTTGGAACTGAGAAGCGCGCAGTAAGCAAACTCACGTCGACGCAACCTTGTCAAAGTAAAATACAGTATGTTTTCGATTGACTTTGACAAGGTTCCATCCCATTCTCATCCCGCACGCATTATACAATGAAAGTCGGTTCACTAGTACCAAACCAGTGGTTCTTAACCTATGGTCCGCGGACCACTGCCCGACTGTACCTATATTGTACATGCCTTAAAAGCATTCGTCTCTTTGTTGCTACAATAGATGTGAGATCTCGTATTATCATGCCTGTCCTTCTCAGTAAACTTGACTCTACTAAAACCTATAGGTAAAATTGTTATTACTCCCAGATCACTAGCAAACAACAGCGACTTATTAATTAAATATAATCGAAGAAATAATTTTATAAAAATAAACGGGGATGACTTCATAGGATGAGGATTATAAAATACCTACTAGATTTTCGCCCACGACTTCGTCCGCGCAGAAGTTGTCTATATTTTTTACCATTATCAAATCAGCACGAATAGTCTTGGGTAGTGTAAGCTATCTGTATTCCAAACATCCAAATCCGTCGAGCAGTTTCAGCGTGGAAGTGTTGTTTTGGTGAATGAGCCGTTTTCAACTGACAGTTAAAAGCTGATTTTAAAATGCTTGCTAGATGGCGCAGAAAATACGGCAGTCAAATAACGCTTTTCCCCACAAATTCACAGATTAGAAAGTACTATTACTAAAGATACACAAACATCACAGATAAGAATCAGGCTTGCCATGTTCAATCGGTAAAAATGCCGTGTCATATATTTGCAATTTTTATTCTTGAAAGCAAAAACATAAATGCTTTTGGATAAATATAGAATAGGTAGGAAGGATGCATCAACTACGTGATGCGATAAAATTTGCAAGCAATTAATTGTGTTTCTGGTTATGATTATTACAGAATACGGCAATTTGTCGTACCGTTGGCAACACTGGTGAAATTTTAAATGACTGCCGTATTATGAGCGCCATCAGTGGAGAAAAAAAGGACTACCTACGATTTTTTTTCTGAAAACGGGCCATTGGACCAAACATTCTGTGATACTAAAACTTACACAGAGTAGGTCAGAGTAGGTCGAGGTCGTTGCCATTCTGCCCGTAGCCCGAACGAAGGATTAAAAAAAATACTAAATAAAATTCAGACACAATACATTGCAGATAAGCTTAAAATCGCCCGTCAGTAGGTACAGCGTGCATTAGAAATTAACGAAAAAAAAATCAATAAATTTATTTCAACAATATTTTAGTTTATTTTTTGTGTCGATTTTTTATGTACGTAAGTAGTTTTGTAATTTTAAGATATTTTTTTTAGCGAATTTATTGTCAAAATTAAGATTTAGATTTAGTCTACTATTTCGTCGCTTTTCAACGGTTTCCAATCGCGAGTAGCAAATCAACGGTACCTATAGGTACTAATACAAAAATGTAGATACTCGACCGAGATACTTTTAGCCAGCCATTTACTATGCAGTTTGATTGCCAGCTCAAAGTAAACACACAACGTGTTACAAAAGGTCCTACCTACCTAACTCTTTTTGCAGTAACCAGCTCATAAAATATCTGTAAAAAAAACAATAAGCCTCATAATAAAAACAAATCAAAAGATTTTTGTATTTGGATTGATGGTGTGCGAGGGTGAATTTGCTTAGCTTTAAGTTGATAAAATAGTCAAAGAAAACAATGTTTAAAAAATACTTTTCTTCCGCCGCGGGTTAATTTATTACTTCAAAAATTAACGGAGCGCCATAGAGCAATAATTTCTGACCGGGTGCTATGCTATTACTCTGTGAAAAGAGTTAGGACTTTTTGTAATACGTTGTATTATTATTCTACGTCAGTCAGGCTAGAATCAAGCACCTAATGTTACTTTACTACAGTTATTTTTTCATATTATTGCTGTAGATATCCAAAGGAATCGGACGCTCATTCATCTAGAGGGGGCGTTTGACATTTCATACTCTTTGTTTAGACGATATTATTGCATCTGTTGAGGGCAGGTAAAGCTCTAAGTATTACTACAGAATACATAATAGCACAAGTACAGAAGATTCACCCTGCAATATCATTGAAATAAGTAACGACTCTAGCTCCTACACAATAAAGTGCAATTCATCTCTTTCATCTCTCAGTTCACTCGGAATCAGTAACAGAGTACATTTTCACCAGTGAAGTTCATTTTATTTTATTATAATGAGACTTTGAAATAAAGATCCACTTTGCAAGGTGAAGCCTAAAACGACGTATGATAAAGTCTTTGCAATCCTTTCAGCTAATTCGGTCAGTAAGAAGATGGTAAAAGCTAGGTCGGCACTCTTAGTAGGTGACTGCATATTTTATGTAAGTCCCTAGGCCTTTGCATCTTCGTAATGAGATGATTTATACAGCGTCCAGTGGCATTTTCACTCACACTAGATGGATGAAGTGACCACTCGGACGCAGGCCCGGATTCAGGGGGCGCCAAAATCAGTCCCTGATCTAGAGGGGCTAAGTCAAAAAGCGGCAAATTCAAGCCATCATTTTAGGGTGAATCTGTAATTTTTCGGGCGCGCTGACGCGCGCCTTTTTTTCACTCGGACCAATATTGATAAGTATGGTTTCGAACTTTTTAACACTGATAGTACTGACTACTGGTTAATAGTCAATACCTGGAGACTTGGTCTGAAAAGGGGATCTATAGCGGATTTAGGGTGGGGGCTAAGGGCCTCAAATCTAATTTTGTTTTGCTTTTATTTAAGAAGAAAATACTTTTGAATTTTAGCGTGCTATGTTTGATGTTTGCGATTTTCCGGGCGCGCTTCGCGCGCTCATTTACAAAAAAACAAAAGAAAATCACAATGCGCTTTCAGATCGAACATAAAAAAACTTTCGAATGCACAGCAACAAGTTATTTATTTCCATATAACAAAATCGGTGAATTTTCGGGCGCGCTTATTCGGTCTTACAAACTGGAAGAAATGGAGTTTAGTTTTTTTCTATCACTTTTCCTCTTCCCAAATAAGTAGTTGGACAAGGAATTTAACCGGTTGAACTCTTCAGCTATGTTGGTTTAATAAAAGTTAACTTAACTTTTTTGATTGATCAGTCTCAAATTCTGAGGAGGGGCGCCAATGTCAAGATTTTGCCCTCCCTCGGATAAATCCTACATCCGGGGCTGCTCGGACGCTGCGATGCCTAGGACATTGTTGTAGATGGAATAGGCTTGCCCAGCACCTATACCATCCTCTCAGCTTAGTCGGACACAAAGACAATGTCAATATAAAGATTTTTTTAAGGTTAAAAAATTCGCTCGGGACAGGATTTGAACCCGCAAACTCTTGCATTCCGTGCAGGCGCTCTACCAATTATTATTGAGCTACTGAGTCAAGTAATGTCAATATGTGCGGAGCCAACTAAGCCAGGATGTGCATAGGCACATGAATGGCTTTAGTTTATTTCAAAGTCACGCATACAAGGTGTTACAAAACGTCCTTACTCTTTTTACAGGGTAATAACACCCGGTGATAGGAATCAGATCCCAAATACTTTTTTTGCTTTATGAAGTTCCATTGATTTTTAAATAAATAAAATTGTATCCTATCCTACTTCCTACTTCCTACTTATATTATAAATGCGAAAGTTTGTGAGTGAGTGAGTGAGTGAGTGAGTGAGTGTGTTTGTTACCTTATAACGCGGAATCCGCTGGACAGATTTGGATGAAATTTGGAATGTAGATAGCTGAGACATCAGAATAACATATAGGCTACATATTATCACGCTTTGGTGCTTAGGAGCAAAATAAACACACAAAGATTATCATATAGTGGCTATTTGTATAAAAGTGACCGACATAACCATTTACCAAAGACCCTCTGTCATCGCGTAGCGTTGAGCTATTTACTTTCGTAAATCCATCGAAAACTGAACAACGGTGAATTTTAATGCACCAAACAGGCCCAAATGTGCCGCAAAACTCAAACGATGCACAACAGTGAAGAAGTTGTTTTTAATTATCGCTGTCATCCGTCACTGTCACAAAAATGGTATATCAACAAAGCAATAAAGGAAAAATCTACAAGTTTAATTACTCAAAACAGGCAAAAAACATAAGTTCAGTGATAGCTACTTACAATCTGAAAGAGCCAATAAATCCTTACTTTAAAAACTCTACATCCGGCAGTTTTATCAAAGCTCTTTACAAAGTTGCGGTTGCATCCTGAGATCTTTTGGCCAGACGAAATGGGACGTCCGTTGAGTGCATTGCTGATTGCTGGTTATTCAGGGAAGAATAGGATGCACCAGACCTCGAAGAAAAATAAAGATACGATGTTCTGACCAAAAAATCAGCTGTGCGTACTGTGCAAGTGTAGAGTCCCGAGCGACCATAGGCGCATAACATCAGCCATTGATGGTGTAACATTAGTACCATGATCGCCTTATTTCCATTAAGTAAGTACCTAGGACTGGACCCTGGACAGGTGCACATTTACATAATATCATAGTCGCCTATTCATTGTTGACAACTCTGATAGGCTTTCCACATACTTCAGACTGACGAGAAGATTGGAGCATGTGAAAATCCCTGAACGGCCTGCGTGGTGGTGTTGCCCGCATGAAAGATATGTGAGAAATAGAGCTAGAAGAGATGTTTTGTTACAATCTTAAACCATACCGACAACTTCGCGTCGTCATACCTGTCCTGATGCTCCACAGTCCAGCTTATCGGATTTCCTGGAGGCGACCCCAACGCGACGTGTGTGTGTGACACTTTCAACACGAAAGAAGAATAAGACCGACGATTCAAAACGGTTGTTTCAGACTATGGCATCGTAGATGCTAAGAAGACGCGTTGGGTGTTTCAGAAGAGTAGCTCATAGAAAAAAACACTATTCAATGTGATAGAAATAATATGGTTAAGTATCTCCTGGTTATCTCATATTTTCTGGTGTCAGAACCCAATGATTATGATCGTTCTCTTTGAAATGGTATGATGCGATTAAATAAAATAAAATTTCTTAAAGTTTTTCTCTGTTAAGTAAATTTGTGCCTATAATACGAGTAGGTGACGCTAACTAGCTCTGTTGGAGATCTTTTACAGTTTTATTGAACGCCAGAGAGATGTTGAGACCTGTGACGTACTGCAGCGAATGCTGATAAATACCTATTCATTCACCAAACAGCGCAAGCAAACGAGATGTACACACGACAGCACGTCGACCCTTACACGCTAGCACTCTATTCGACTTTACAACAAAAGTGTACAGTCTGACGTGCTGTCGTGTGTACTTGGGTATCAAAACTACGCATTAGGGCTCTCTAACATCGGTAGAGGCAGTGTCCACAACGGCCACAAAGGCCACAAAGGCACGAAGACTTGGGGCGAGACCAACTGAACAGAGACAACCCAGACTGAAAGTTTGCAATAAGGAGTAGCAGATTAGCGGACTCAAAATAATAGGATAGGGCTAAAAAGAAAAGATAATCTTTGAGTGTTTCCTGAAATGTAGGTAGCCCGCGTTAAATCAGTTAGATGCCTATAACCTTCCCTATAACAGTAGGTATCTGCATCTTTGCTCCGTTCAGTTTGGAAGAAGCAGATAACGACGCGTGGTCCACGGGAGCGAGATCTCGGGCCAACGCTTTGATAGTGCAGGGGGTGTGTTTTAAGTACATCATACCTACTAGGTGGTAAAAAATATGCTAGGTACAATTTGCAAAATCACCACGTTTATCCTTTTTCTTTTACCCACGTGAATGAAGTCGTGGGCACTAGCTATCAACACTAATATTATAAAGAGGAAAAGTTTGTAAGTATGTACGTATGTAGGGGGTAATCTCCAAAACTACTTCACTAATGGGAGGCTACGTTATTGCTGAGTGCTATAGGCTATATTTTATTGTGATAACGGGAAAAAAACTAAGTCTGCGCGGACGAAGTCGCGGGCAAAAGCTAGTATATAAATAAAAGTGGGGAGATTTTTTTTTTCTAATATGGTTTTCATTAATTAAACAAAACTAGTGTTTTATAAACTTAAAACTTTGCAAATGCGCCTGCGTAGGTGCACACAATCATGTTTTTGGATATAAAAAAAATGGAAAATCAAAAACTTTCAAAAAGTGTTCCTACTTATAAAAATAAAATTGTTTTGTTTAGAAAAAAACATCCTTTTGACTAGTAGGTTACACCCTGCAAAAAGAGTTATGTATGACCTTTTGTAACACGTTGTATACATTTGTGAATTTGTAGAAGCAATACAACTCATTCAATGTTAAGGAAAATACCGTGAAGTCCATAGAGATGGACGCTTTTAGAATTTATTTTTGTTGTACAGTCAACAGCACGTGAACCTTTACATTTTCAATGCAAAGTCGCCCGTAACGTAACTGTACAGAGTGCACGCGTGTTAGGGTTGACGTGCAGTCGACTGTAACTAGGTAGGTAGGTATCTGAAACCCATATTGTTCCCTAATTTATTAGAGAAGTTGTTAGGTTTTATTGCTGCCCTAAGTCAAGAATCCATAGCCTTCTCAACTCTCTAGTAGAGACTAGAGTGTTAGTGAAGTGCCCGTGTTGATTGGCAGTGTGTTTTCTTTCAATTATTTAAGGTGCCGGTCGTTAAATGTATGAAAGTTCGGCAGTAGTTTCCCTCCCTTGCTCCCATTGGAAACATAAATACGTGGCTTTATGACAATGCATGAATGAAAGTAGCTTGGCGGGAAAGCCCAAATTTTCAGTTTTATTTTTTACCCTAATAATAAATCCTTTTCAGTAAGGGTTATGTTCCCGCAAGTGTTTTTTTTTCTGAGATTCTTATGGATACAAAAGTGGCCAACGTTGAATATAATAGGTATGTTACGCCTGCCGGGAAAAGTAGCAGTATCGTGGACACTGCATTCATTTTGATAAATTTTACCTACAATGATCGTAGACAATAGAGAAGTCTGCGGGTGCCAATGCAGCGTTACAAAAATAAACTTTTTAACATTTTATAGCGAGATTTTATATATTTTAAACGGCGTAGGTAACTTTCAGAATATATGTGAAGAATAACTTAAAAACTTTGTGAATACAAAAAGGGTTTGACGCCTTCTTGAGACCATAGATAATTATATGCTTGAGACTATCACTAATATCGCTTACTAAACCCATAATGGAGATCTCGCCAACACGGACACAATCAGATTTTCAGACATTGTCCGAAATTATACTACTTACTGTTTTTTTTTTCCGGTGACTCTGTTACCATATTGAAACTGTTATTACCTCGTTCATCTAAACGGCTAGACGGATTTCCAAAAATAAGATCATTGGAAGTTTCCACGCCACTACCGGGTCCAATTGTATTTTTAAATCATCCAGGAAACCATCGGAATACCCATATAACATTTCAACCCAATCGGTTCAGCCGTTTAGAAGTTACGTGAAAAAGATAAGTACGGAAGGATAATTTTTACTACCCGCTGTCCTATTACCCGTTTTCCCGTAGGAATGAAGCATTTTCCCGCTGTAAAAAGTAGCCTATGTTCATCAGAGATATGTCGGCTTCTAATGGTAAAATAATTTTTCAAATCGGTCCAGTAGTTTCGGAGCCTATTCAATACAAACAAACAAACAAACAATCAAATCTTTCCTCTTTATAATATTATAGTGTAGAAGTGTAGATAGTGTAGATGAGTTGTCGCAACTGTTAAAAACTATTCCAGTCTGGTGCCATCAAAATTGTTTATATTAGGTAACTATATGCGGAGAAGTCAATAGCCTTCAGTTTTTCTAACACCACAGTCTCATGAAAAGGGCGTAACTTTTCACTTGGGTATCGATACCTACCATAAATAAAGCATAACCAATGGCAGGAATAGAGAGATTTACTGCATCTATGGGACCAGAGTGTGTTAGCATCGGGCTGAACAAAAAGTTTCACAAAACCGAGTGAATTGCTGTCGGTCCTTTCAATGTTTTTGTAGTACAGCAAAGAATATTCTGATTAGTTCGCTGGCTGTAAGAGAAAAACGAGGAAACCCAGGTTTTGTCCTTCTACTGGGATGCCATCGAAACGCCAATGCTTTACAGACTTAAGGCTGGAAGATAGCAGTGTGGAGGGAAATTCAAAATTTTCACAGTTTTTTTACATTTTGTAGCTGAACTGAGCTATTTTTGCTTAGCGATTTTTCATTCGCGGCAATCACATAGTATTCTTTTCATTATTGTAAACAACAGAACAACAATAATTTAGCCGATTATGTGTTCTGGTCTACGACAAGTTTTTTGGGAAGTGCCACTGCTTCGTAGACCAGAACACATAATCGGCTGAATTCTTGTTGTTCTGTTGTTTAAAATAACGAAAAGAATACTGTTTTATTGCCGCGAACGAAAAATCGCTGAACAAAAATAGCTCAGTTTAGCTACAAAATGTAAAAAACTGTAAAAAAATTGAATTTCCTGCCACGTTGTTATCGTCCTCCCTTAAGCATCTGGCGTCAATCAGTGCAACAGGAAGCTAACAGTCTCGGGATGAGCATATCCGAGCTTGAGATGAAGGGTCAAAATCAGCCAGACTTCGATCAAGGATAAAACTAGATACAACATAGAACTCTGAAATGTGTCTGGAAAAATAGATGCCCAAATTGCTTTTGGGAGCTTATTTGCTCGTAGTCCATACAATTAAAGTAAAACTGTACACTAATGCATTAAGGTTGACATTCGAATATTAGACGTATGTTCGAAATGATGTTTCGTATTGTTCTATTGCTGATATCTTTTGTTTCTGTAGGGACAAGTTTTTATTGTGATTTTATACGTAATGCGGATTCTATGGGATTATTAAGGATTGTTCCACTTAATGCACCTGGGGTAATTCACCTGGGTGCATTAAGTCGACTGAAAAGTAGACTTAATTCACCTCGGGCTAAAGAACCTGGGTGAATAAAGTCGACTCAATTTTTATTGAAATTTTTGGTATACTTTATTCACCTAAAAATAAATCATCATATTAAATTATGTATACGGCTTAAAAAAAAAATAAAACAAAACATATTATGCTTAAAAAAAAGGAAGAAAAAGTACAATAGGTAAAAATAAAACGACGTTTGTTTTCCCCTTTTTTTTATTATTATTTTTTTATTATATTTTATTGCTTTTTATATATATATGTTTTTTACCACGTTTTGTTTTTTCTAAAGCACTAACCCTTGCTAGAGAACAATGCAAAAAAAAAATGAAAATGTTAAATGTTTATATATTTTTTAATTTATTTATTTATTCATTTTTTATACTTTTTTATTGTTATTTTTTTCTTGTTTTTTTTATACATATTTTTGTTATAATTTTTTATTATTATTATTATTATTTTCTTTTTTCTTTGATACTTTTGTATTGTTATTTTTTTATTGTTTTTTTATATATTTATTTTTTATTTTTTTATTATGTTTTATTTGTGTTTTTATTTATTTATTATTATTTTTGTTTTAAAAATTGTTTAGTGGTATTTTTTTTCTTGTTTTTTTATATAATATATTTTTTTATATATTTTATTTTTACTTTTTTTTTTAATTTATCATTATTATTATACTTTATTGTTATTGTTTTTTTATCGTAGCATTTTGACACTATTGACTTATTGTAGAGTGTGTGTGTGTGTGTGTGTGTGTGTGTGTGTGTGTGTGTGTGTGTGTGTGTGTGTGTGTGTGTGTGTGTGTGTGTGTGTGTGTGTGTGTGTGTGTGTGTGTGTGTGTGTGTGTGTGTGTGTGTGTTGATAATTCTTACTTATTTAACTTACTAACATATTTGTGCGTTCATAATTGTGCGAATTGCGTCATTCAAATTTAATAATTATAAAAAAATATTTAGTGGCTTGTAAATTCAATAAAATAAATATTGAAAAAAAATAAACATATCCCAAAAAAATTACTTTATGAGGCTACGATAGTGTAATTATCAGAGGCTACAATATTATACGTAGCAACATTTTATTTGCGACGGCAATCCCAAATCGGCAATCGTAGGGCCAAATTGGCGTGTTTTTATTTACTCGATATTTTATTTTGTTTAATTTTATTGAATAGGCAAATTAAAAAATAACACTTTTTTATTACTAAAGAAATAAGGACAAATGATAATAATATTAGGAGTTTGTTTTTGCTGATTGTACCTATCTATTATGTACTTTTTAATATTTTTTATAATTATTTGATTGACGCAATTCGCATAATTATGAATGTACTTGTTTTGTTTTATTTAATTGTTTAAACTGTAGTCATGATTTAATATAACGATTTATTTTAAAAAAAAAGTAATAAAAAATAATACAAAAAACATTTTAAAAAAACTGTTCATTTTTACATATTATGTCTTTTTTTTACTTATTATTCGTATTAAGTACCTCATATGTTTTGTTTTTTTATTTTTTTTAAGTTGTATTCATAATTTATTATGATAATTTATTTTTAGGTGAATAAAGTACACCAAAAAATTTTGTCGACTTTATTCACCCAGGTTTTTTCGCCCGAGGTGAATTAAGTCTACTTTTAAGTCGACTTAATGCACCCAGGTGAATTACCCCAGGTGCATTAAGTGGAACAATCCTTTGGTTCGCTGCAGCCAGAATGGAAAATGATTTCAGAGCCCTATGTCCATGATAAGGGATGACAGGGACTGATGATAACACTCATACAGTCATAATATCATCGAAGGGGTACGCAGAGGGTCTGCCATTCACGCTTCATAGGTACAGTCGGCCACACGCTAGGATACCCCTTTTTGTTCGATTGGCGGTAAGAGCTGCCATGGGGTATCTGTGATTGTGGCCAACCGTACTAAGTTGGGCCCAAAACTCTAAAGTGCCGGCCAACTAAAAAATTTAATACAATAGGAAATGATTTAAACATTTATAATAAGTTGAAAAAATTCACTCGGGACAGGACTTGAACCAGCAACCTGCACGGTATGCGAGAGGTTGCGGGTTCAAGTCCTGTCCCGAGTGAATTATTCCCTAGCACAGGTTAGTGCTTTAGAAAAAACAAAAACAATAGGAAATGCTTAAAAGTTTGGAATTATTATTTTTCGCTGGCCGGCCTTCATCTGAAATTCTGAAGAGTGTAGGCATGGATCTGTATAATAATATAACCATGAACAGCGTTCTTAATTAATTTATTGCCTGGCTTAAGAAAACAAATAAATATGTGTCTGCTGAACCAATATTCTGTTGTGTACAACAATTAACAAAACTACTGCGCGCGCCTTCAACTCGCGCTCCACCACACACGCTGAAAATTTTTCCCTACACGCTCGAGAGGTGACGAAGCATTTTGGGGCCTTTTATTTCCTGTCTCCTTTTATTTTTCTTATGAATACCTATACATCGCAGGAGGAGACGGCAATACGATAAAATAACTACTATCTCAAAAATACCCCCGAAATTTTTGCTTCAAATTAGCCTCAAAACGGCTGAACCGAGTTTGATTAAAAAAACCGTTTCCAAATAGGTTCACCCGTTTAAGGTCTACGGTGCCACAGACAGACACACCCTCACATAGCGGTCAAACTTATAATATAACACCCCGACGACAGCACGTAAAAGCTTACACTTTCGTTGCAAAATCGCCTGTAACGTATTGAGTTACGTTACGAGCGACTTTGGTCGAGACCACGGTCTCACATCTCGCCGTTCCTTAATAACGCGTCCATGCTTAATATGGACTCACGAAGACAGTTACACATGGCATGCTTAATGTTTGACATTATAAAATTTACAAATCCTGAGTACCTATTCACAAAATTAAAGTTCCCCCGTAATCGTAATAATATCAGATCGACGTGCCCCCCTCTTTCGACTCATCAACGTAACACTGCAGCGTTTGCTGGTAGTTTTCGGTATAGCGCGACCAAATGCTGGAATAATATACCTCCCCCAATAAGAAGTCTCAAATATAAGTTAAAATTTAAAACCCTATTTAAGTCGTTCCTCCTTGAAAAACAAAAATTGGGTATTCCTAAGGCATTTGAGTCCGTAGTAATGTGCATTAGCTAAAAATGGTTTGAAGCTATGTGGATATTTTTGGTAAATCCAGGTACAGGTAGTTAAAAATTCTTAAAAGGTGTAATTTCATCCGGCAACATCTATTTAATTTTAATTTTATTGTTATCGTCCATTTTAGCGTATCCGTTAGGTATCATTATCATAGTTCACATAAAGGTTCATAGGTATTAGTATCACTGAAGTAAGTAAGCACTACCCTGATTTAACTTTGTTTTAATTTTTTTTTTTTAACTTTATCTCTTTTTTTTACTGTTGTTTATCCTTTTTATGTAAGCTTGTAGCGACCACGTACTCTCGACGGGCAATAGCTGAAAATCAGTGCTTTGCTCTCGGGCAAATACCATGCACTGAGCTATGGCCCTTTTGCATCACTGTGGCTCACACTCACTCACAGGCACAAAGGCTACCAAATTTGTATTTTTCTGTAATAGTTTTACTTAGGTTTAAGTTACTTTTGTTTGTGCCTATTGTTTACTTTATTACTGTGTATTTGCTTCATAATTCATGTTGTGTGTGTGTGTGCATATGATGCAAATAAACGTCTTATCTATCTATCTATCTATCTATCTTTGCAGTTCGTGCGTGTAAGGGTCTAAGTGCTATCGACTGTAGATACATCGTTTGTATCGACCAAAATATTACTACTTACTAGAGCGGAATGTTTTGAGATTTTTCTCCTAATTTACTGCATTTTCAGCGAATAAACTTTGGAATGTTACGCAACGAAGGAAATATACAATAAAAAGAAGGCTCTATTTATAGTTTGCTCGTCCGATACCCTGCCATGCGTTTACATTCATTACATTTTTCAAGGAAGATACTACTACTTAAGAGGGCGCTAGCTAGACACCTATAAATTCTACCCTATTTTTTTATTTCTGTACATGGGTGTAGATATACGTGGGTATGGTTTCCATACAAATGTGCCCAATGACCTTTAGGTACTTGTGTTTTTTACTTATTTATACATTGTATGCACTGACTCCTAAGTATTATGTTTATATCCTGTCTCTACATGAGCCTCGCGGCTACCCGACCAAAATAATAAAAAGGTTTTTACCTTAGATGAAAACAAAAAAGGGAAGATACGGCACTCACCCATTACGCGTGGTCCTGCAAAACTGAGTCCATGGACTTACTTTCATTCAGTCGCCGCCGGTTGGACACTGTTCTTGTCTCGCTCGGGCTTGTTGGTTTAGCGTATCGCTTATTCACCGAGTTAAAGCTGTGTGAGTTTATGTGCATGAGTGCGTTCGAGCCCATTTTTTCACGGCTGCTAGTAAGAATGTGCCGTATCTTCCCTTTTTTGTTTTCAACTAAGGTTTTTACTATGGGTATCAGCCGCATGCGCCCGGATAGGTGGGCAAGAATCGCCACGGAATGGGTGATAGCGATAGCAGATGGACATCGAAGTCGAGGCCGCAAAGTCGCTGGCGGGACGATCTCGACAAATACATGCCGGAGTGGTCTGAGGTGGCCCAGGACCGAAAAGTCTGGTCTGAAGTGGGGGAGGCTTTTGCCCAGCAGTGGGTACCAACACCGAGGTTGCGTAAAAAAAATACTATGAACTGAATATGGAAACCGGCGAACGAAAAAAACATGGAAGCATTTCTTTAAACTAACCCATCCTCTAAAATTGGCTCACGCATCTACTCGCGCACACAGCTTTGTTAAAAATATTTTAAACCAATAAGAAACCAAGAAATTCCGTCATTCGTTGATAGTTTTCGCGCTATTGATGTTATTGGACGTATTATACTGACAGCGTCAAACTGACGACTTCTATAACGAACTACTAAAATCGTGAGAGGAACCATCTGTAGACTCCGCTCATACGAGAACCAATGCATTAGGTCATTTTTCAGGGCTAGAGAGATCTCCATGTTTTCTTCTGCTCGCTGATGGAAACTAATTTGGTGTTAAGACTCTGCTGGTGCTACAGGCGCAATGTAAACGGGGGGCGAGCGACTGCGATCATGGACACGGGGAGGTAGTTGGAAAAATTATGGATACAAAACATAACGATACCATCTCCTGGAACAACACGCCTTTGCACGACCTACGGCGGATGTAACAATACAACACAACATCACCTAGTTAGTAATAACAACGTTAGAATTCAATTTAATTACAAGTTACCCGAAATTGTGCAAGATCGCGCCGTCGGGTAGTACGCGGACAGACAGCTGGATATCTATGCGTGTTTTCTAGACTTGCCCAAAGCTTTTGACTTGGTTTCATACGACAAGCTTTGGACAAGCTAGAAAACGCTAAATTCGGAAGGCAAAGTTTTTTGTTCGAAAGTCCGTTATTGGCTTAATCTTATCTTTAGACAATATTGAGAAACTAATTTAAATATTTTTTATTTTGGTCCAGTAGTTTTGTTTTTATGCGTTATATGTTTTGTTCCTATGACCGCCTTGACCGCCAACAGTATGCAGACCGTCGCGTGACGTCATAAAACCGTATCTTTGAAACGTTGTAAAATCCAAACTACTGAACCAAAATAAAAAATATTGAAATTAGTTTCTCAATATTGTCTAAAGATAAGATTAAGCCAATAACGGACTTTCGAACAAAAAACTTTGCCTTCCGAATTGCCGGTAGAATTGCAAAATAACATGACTATTGCAAAATAACATGAGGAAAAGAAAAATCTGGGATACGGGAGGGAGTTTTACCCTTTTGAGGTACGGAAACCTAAAACACGTTTACGGACTTTAAGTGTGAAGGTACCACTGGACTCGTATCATCTCTTTTCTTTTTGCAAACTACAATAAATTGTCAATCAATGTAGAGTCGATTCACAATCAATGTAGAGTCTATTTAATCAACGTAGAGTCGATTCAATCAATGTAGAGTCGATTCAATCAATTTAGAGAGTGATAGAGTCAATGTAGAGTCGAATCAATTAATGTAGAGAGTGATAGAGTCAATGTAGAGTCGATTCAATCAATGTAAAGTCTTAGTGTTTTCCCCCCTAGTGTTTTTCCGGAGTGTCAACTCGCACTAGTGCGAGAATTTTTTGCGTGCGAGTTGTCACCCAAGCCTTCGCTCCAGCGTACCACGCTCTGAAAGTTTTTCGCCTCAACGTGTTTCGCTACGGTGTTTTCAATGATTCTTCGCCCCAGCGTACCAAGCTGAGAGTTTTTCGCCACAAGCGTCATTCGCCACTACGTACCGGACCCATAAATAAGCCCTATAATCACACCACGAAGTAAAGACGTTCGATTTTGAGTTTTTCGAAATGGCGTGCATTCGGCATCGAGTGTTTCGGCATTGAAATATTTCGCTGTTGCGTTTTTCGAAGTGCCGTTCATTCGGAATGGAGTTATTCGAAAATCACAATTTCAAGATTAAGTTATCGACTCGAGGGAGGATACCGAAATGGATTGGGTTGCGGGGTTATGGTTTGAGACCACGGTAGTCTGCAACGAAAAAAATCTCAAGGGGTTGAACCTTGGCAGACGTGTGACTTACCGCTTACAACAGGGTGCACTCTAAGTCGATAGCGGAACTTTAAGTAGGCTATCTACTGATCAATCCAAACAACTTGTACTAGGTGGCGACAAAAATGGAGTGAAAAAAATATCAGCTGTTTCATACATTTGGCGCAGTACTGAGTCGACCTTTTGTATGGAACAGCTGATATTTTTTTCACTCCATTTTTTTCGCCACCTAGTACAAGTTGTTTGCATTGATCAGTGGATAGCCCACTTCAAGTTCCGCTATCGACTTAGAGTGCACCCTGTAGATGGGCCACCTAAACAAGCCGCCACTTAGGGGCCTAGCCCTGGACAGCAAGGCGGCAACATGGTTGTGAGCAGCTCCGGGTGTCGAGAGGTGTGCGCCACTTTCTACCCAGTGTCTGTAGTGGTAGTGGTAAGTACGTAAAATAATTTACGTGCCTTTTTATTAAAACTAATTGTAATGGAATCAAATCACGGACGTCGTGTACCTATAAGAAAACACACAAACATTTTGTGGTTTTCATTTTGATGCCGTTCCAAAATTCATTCCACAATGCGAGATTTTTTTCGCCCTTTTTGGCGTGAAACTTTCGAATATCGTTTAGAATCTGTGTTAACAACATACCAAAAAATCTGCGTGTATAAAAAATCGAACATTCGCTCTTGTATCCCAAAAAACCGAACCAAAAAATACATATCCCGAAATATACAAGGTGTTACAAAAGTACCTAACTCTTTTTACAGGGTAATAGCACCTGGTGATAGGGATCACAACCTAAATATTTTTTTTGCTCTATGACGTCCCGTTGATTTTTAAATTAATAAAATGTGAACGCTGTGGCGGGAGAAAAGTATTTTTTTAATATTGTTATCATTGACTTTCACAATGTTTTAACAACTCAAAGCTATGTAAATGCACCTACACACACAATGATATTTTAAAATTTGAGCTAATACCAAAAACAAAAAGTTCAGATTTTTTTTTCAATTTTGAGGTTATAAAATAAAAATTGTTTTTTTCAACTTTTTTTTACAGATTTGACATCCTGTTGACCACTAGGTTACACCCTGTAAAAAGAGTTAGGATGTTTTGTAACACGTTGTAGAGCTTCACTCGTAGTGCCTGCATAGCCAAATAACATTTTTTACGAAGAGTACTAACGTACTAACGATATTAATTTTTATTTCACGGAAAGGGTAAATAAACGGACAGACGGATGGACCAATGATGTTATACAGGGTGTAAAGAAAAAAGTATTAGAAAAGTTACTTAAATAATAAAAAAGTTAAAAAATAAAAACCAATGTTCTTTAAAAAAAAAACCTTAATAGCCCTTAATAACTTTTAAACGTCAAAAAATCACTGAACATGCATGGGGGTGATTCGGGTACTCCTAGGGGTACTCTATTTCTGGACTTTCGCTTGAAACTATTTTTTGGGACTCCCTGTATACATTATTGGTTCCATTTTCAACGTATGAGGACTAAAACCCGCAAAATGGTCAAAAACCTTTCTATGGATCGGCCATAATACAATTTTACTTTCTAACAAGATCACCTTTATCCGTTGCTAAGTGGGAAAAATAATAATAAGTCTAGTATAAAATCGCTGGAAAACAGAGACATTTCGTCCTACACTACACGGCACGGAGATGTTCCGATGCAAGTCAACAGTTGGTCCCGCGTGGTAGCGATAGCAGCGTCAGCGTATTGGCAACCCCACTCATACTAGCACGAGTTACGACATGATGTTTTAGTCACTTAGCACTACAAACAACTTTGACTGTTTAGCCACAAAATTTGTACAAAATAGGTAAAAAAACAGCAATTTCATCATTAAGTAGTGTTGACAGTCACCTACTGCACCAAATGTAGACAGACACCTTCTGCACCAAATGTATGAAACAACTGACTTTTATGAATAAAAAAGTTTGTAACAATTTTACGATTAATTAAGGCCCAGAAATAGGCACACACAACTAGCGCCGGCAATGAAAAAAAAAATCATATCTTCTTTTTGGATGCGTTTTTTGCTAAAAACGGTTCGTCGAATGAGAATCCCTAGGCTTAGCAATTTTTAGGACCTAAGGTTTAGATGGAACCTACGAATAAATCCCGCCACCGCCAAAAAATGCCACTTGGCGGCGGCGGTGGGTTTTATTCGTAGGTTCTAGGATCTGGAATCTATGATCTACGAGATGTATGTTACATGTCGGCAGGAGATCTGAAACTTGGCACGAACGTAGATTATGTACGCTTCGAACTAGAAGTAGATAAGCCCTGAGCAATATAATAAAATTGTGTCTCTACTTTGTTCCCTTTTTTTGTCACTCTTCGTTATTTTTTTCACTGGACGGCTTATGATAGGAGAATACAATCAATGGCAAAAATTATCTCCATTAAATTACCTACAAAAATTGTTTTTAAATGTTTATTGATAAAACTTAGTGTTCGATATATGCCCACACTTGGGGAAAACACTTGGGGAGCTAAAAATCCTGAACAAATTCACTCAGGATGCTAAATTATAACTTGTTTTGTAGCTAAATATGTAAGGTTTAAAATGATAGTGAAGTTTTCTTTGGGAATCACTTTTAGAGATTCGTTTTGTCTGCTGCCAGTACAGATGAAGAGGCGATGAGCCGCGTCAGAGCCCCTCTATATAAAGCGTACACCCTCTAACATCAAGAGTCATACAGTCCTGTAGCCCGCGCGAAAGTGTACGTGAAAAATAAGTTATTATTTTTGTTTTGGAAGTTTCGTGCCCACCGCGACGCGGTTGGCGAGCATGCTGGGCTGATAAAGAAGAGAATTCACAAGTAAGTGATTTTTGTTTAGACAGATAAAATAAAATAAAAAATAGGACATTTTTGTCCTATTTTAAATAAAGATTTAGATGTGTGAAGATAATATGTCAAAAACTACATGAAACCAAAATCAAAGTTTTGATGGTTCAACTAAACTAATGTAGGTCAACAGATGAAATAACATAGAACTTTTTTTTTAAATGGCCCTTCACTAAGCAAACGCCCCGATTCACAAAATTGGACCTGGATTTTTAGCGTGAATATATTAAATTAATGAAAGAATTTTACAACCTCTATGCAGTCTTACTGAAAATGTTTGGTTATCGCGTTTTAATGGCGACTGAATCGTTACAAACGCGCGACAGCATCGCTATAAAAAGTCGCCGTGGGCGAGGGCTCTAACTTAGTAAAAGTAGTTTTAGCCAGTAAAGTTACAATAAAAAAAAATGCGCATTAAAATTGTATGGGATAGTGGTGACTACTGGTGGCTTTAATCTTTAGAAATAGCATGTGCATAAAATCAGTCCAGCCGTTTCTGTGTAGGTATAATATTCACAAACTTTGAAATAGTGGCACACAGATACCTATGTATTGTATAATATTTGCCTATGTTCAGCTGCTTACCGATAGTAGGTTTTGTTTTCTTTTCGGGATGAAATTAATTGAATCATCCCGAGGGCAAATTACTTTATAGCAATAATAGGAAACCGGACACAACACAAGAGGAAAATATTATGATTCCAATTGAAGGGTCACTGTTCCACACGGAATACCTAATAATAGGGTAAACCATCCAGTAACTGGCCATACACCAATAACTGACCACACAAATTTCAATCTAAAAAAATAAGGCTTTGAGACAAGCAATGCCCTCCATTAGTAATAAATTAAGTTAGAAGGTATGTTGGCAGTCTGTTTCGTGCACAAGTACCTAGTTTTTAACACCAGGTGGACTTTGATGGACATGTCAAATCCAGTCGCGGTGTGAAATTCACTCAGCGCACTTACGCCTTAGCAAATTCTTAAGGTGAGTGTATTTTACGTTATTTTATTTCTTCATGAAAACTGGCTTATTTTGTATAAAAAATACTTCAGTTTGGTTTGAAATATTGTGCTATACACTGGAATTGTTTGTATTTAAATGCAGTTTTGTTATTTTTGGTTTTAGCAAGGGTGGTCAGTTACTAGAACGAAAAAAAACACTTTTCCAGAAATTGACCACCCATGTCAGTTTATGGTCAAATCAACGAATACGCCCGTTTAAGTTAAAATTAACTTTATGTGTAAGATCGTAAGTCATAGTTTCACGTACCAAAAATCCAGGTATTTATCTTTTTGTTTTCCAATAACTGACATGGGTGGCCAGTTACTAAATTTTGTACTGGCCAGTTACTGGCCATGAAATGATTGTGGTTTTTCACAGGGTTAGCAGAGGTGAGGAAGCGACAATACTCCAAACAAAGCATTGATAAAGCTATAGCGTTTGTGCAAAATAAACAAGGCTCCGTTCGGCTGGCAGCAAAAACGTTTCGGAGCAGAATTATTTATATAATTGCTAACCCCCAAACAAAATCTAAGTCAAGACCAGATACAATTTTATCTAATAAGTTTACGTCAACGTGGATTCCCCAGGAAAAGGGAAGATTTTTAGGATTCGAACTAGAAGTAGAAACACCCATTCTCTCCTTTTTTTCTATTTTCACTGTCACTCATAGACGTTTTTTTTTATTTTTTGCGAGAGCTATTAATGTTACGAGAGAACCCTAAATGGACAAAATGTTCTCCATTAAATTAACTACAAATGTCTTTGAATGTTTATTGATAAACGTTTAGTGTTTGAGATATTATGCTCACATTCATGTCACAAAATTTAAAAACATGCCCTGCTTGTCTCTAAAATCCATTAACGATACGACAAAATGTTTAACTATCATATTAAACGTTATATAGGCATTCAGCTACCAGGCAAGGTATAATTTAGAATCCTGAGTTCACGATTTTTAGCTCCCCAAGTGATATTCCCAAGTGTTGACATATCTCGTATTTTTTAAAGATATTGTGTTCTATTATAAAATATTTCGTATCCTTATCTTTTCCTTTTCGTTAAACAAAGGCTTGTAAAAGTGCCTGTGGTCAATAACATTCGATTTCAGTTTAAATAGACGTTTAATTCAGGCGGTCAGTTATTGGCTTGAACGCGGTCAGTTTTTGGATTTTTGTGGTCAGTTACTGGTAAAATACATGATTTTATTTAAGTATTTATTAATTAATTTAAATTACAGGTTGGCTTATGTCTTTCATACCAGTTTTAAAAGCCTCATTCTTCCTTGCTTATATTCCGTCGACAAATTAAAAAAATCTCTCAAATTGACGTAGTTATAGGCACATATCTGCGAGACGGTCGTTAAACTGTCAGTTACTGGGTGGTTTACCCTACTTACGTAATTATTAGGTACAGTCGGCCACAAGCTAGGATACCCCTTTTTGTTCGATTCACGCCATTATGTCGCGCGCGGCAAGAGCTGCCATGGGGTATCCTTCAGTGTGGCTAACCATAGCTACTCAAGATGTAAGATTTATGTAATGTGTTCAAAGAACAAATTCAAAGCAGTTCATAGATGGCGTTTACAGGCGTGGGCAAAGAAGAACCGGAATACGGCTGTCAAATTTCGCTTTGCACAGATTAATGTTGACAGGCGTATTCCGGTTCTTCTATGGCCAAACCTGTTAGCGCCATCTATGAACTGCTTTGAATTTGTTCTTTCAAAAGGGCTCATTTACCAAGCAAGCGAGTCATCATCAGTTCCTGTCATCCCTAATCAATGATCTGGGATTCTTACAACAGTTTTACATAGCTCGTATATGCCTTGCTTTTTTTTTCTGAGACACCCCAACTTCTAAATGTGTTTTCCAACATCTTTCGTTCCACTACTTTGGTAAAAGCGCTATTTTTTTTAATAAAATAAAAATGTTTAGATTTTATTTTGCGCAGAGCAACTAGGAGCAGGCTGGAAAGGTGGTAGAGAGTGAAGGGGCCCGAAAGCGCGCGCGCAAGCAGCGCTGGAATGGTAGAAATGCACACTTGTAAAGAATAAGAAACTTTCAATAAATAAAAAGTATCGAGCTTTTCGAAAAGTCACATTTAGAAATCACATTTATAAGTATGACGTATTTCAGGAAAAAAGCTATTTAAAATTTGCCCTGTATAAAGTACCTATACGTAACGTAAGTCCTTAATTGGCCTAAGCTTAGCTTATTTTAATCAATTTATCTTGTGCTGTGGGCTTTGTTTCATGAATAAATAAAAATAAAGCACATTGTTACATAACATGAATACGAAGCGGCATGAAATCGTAGGCGATTATTATTCCTTGAAAGAAATTAACAAACTTAGGATTAATTTGTTTTAGGAATGCTCATGCTCAGTGACGGACGACGCTTAGGCCCGGTTTCTGATTTGAGAAATTCACTAAGCAAGCACTTAACGATATTTAAGTGCTTGCTTAGCGAATTTCTCAAATCAGAAACCGGCAATTAATGGGTAGACCTTTGATCAAGGATAAAACCTAAAGCTCGACGGGTATTTGATACAGGAATCGATTTTGTGCATTTTTCTTTGCTCGCGGGCTATTACTATGCACGGCGCCTTAAGTATGATAGTCGATTTTAGTTTTTTTTTTTCTCATAAACAACGAAAAATCTCCGTAAAAAATACCATTTATGGCAAATATCCGCGCGTTTTGACTGACAATGCCCAACATTGTTCTTGCTCTCTATTGATAAACTTCTTTGAGCCGTGGGAACAAATTCCATGCGTTGAAAATGCATTCAGCAAGAGCGGAGCGAATGTCAAACACGAGATTTTTAGGGTTCCGTACCCGAAGGGTGCCAAATGGCTTGAGTCTTTAACGTAATGGTGCCAAAATGGGCTCAAATTTGACGGCTTCGATTCGATCGATGTAACTGAAAATCAGCGCTGAGGGCTCAACCCTCAGCACAATGCTGAGTTAGTGCCCTTTGCACTGCAATGACACACCACGACATTACCTTAGCAATTTTCTTGTTTTATGTTTTATTTTTTTTGTATTTTGTTTTTCTTTTTAGTTACGTACGGTCGGCCACAGTCACAGATACCCCATGGCACATCTTACCGCGCGCGGCATAAGGGCGCCAATTGAACATAAAGGGGTATCCTAGCGTGTAGCCGACTGTAAGTACCTATATTTTAAACAGTATTTGTATTTTTTTTTCTAAAAAGGTGGGTTTGTGTGCAATAAATGTCTTTTCTTTCTTCTTTCTTTCTTTATGTATTAATGCTGTCGGTCCTTTTAATGTTTTTGTAGTAAGTACAGCAAAGAATAGGTACTCAGAGTATAATTCTCGAGGATTAGTTCGCAGGTTGTAGGAGAAAAACGTCGACAACATCTAAGTGTAACGCATGTTCTGGCACAATACATTTCATTTCATAAACTTTGAGTGAGTGGCGCGAGGGGGAAAAGGCCTATACCCAACAGTGGCAAGAGGTGTGGGCTGTTGATCATACACCGTGGAATTTTAGTGGTTTTAAAGCCGAAGGTATTTAGTTGCACTCGTGATACTGAGCCAAATTCCAAAATTTTACTTCAAAACGAGCGAAAAAAAAAAACACTTCCCAATACAAACGGCTATCGCCAATCGACACCATCTGTATGGAGAAGTGAATTTTTTTTTCGCGCGTTATGGAATGAAATTTTGTATTTTGGCTCAGAATCACCAGTGCAACAAAATACCTTCGGCTTTAAAACCACTAAAATTGCACGGAGTATAAAGTCTACAAATTTTTATTTCGCGGAAAGGACGACGCTGCCTTCAACAACTTCCAGTAAAAACAATATACAAGGTGTTACAAAAGTACCTAACTCTTTTTACAGAGTGTAACCTACTGGTCAACAGGATGTCAAATCTGTAAAAAAAAGTTGAATACAACAATTTTTATTTAATAACCTCAAAATTGAAAAAATTTCATAACTTTTTTGTTTTTGTTATTTTAGCTCAAATTTAAAAATATGTTTGTGCGTGTAGGTGCATTTACATAGCTTTGAGTTGTTAAAACATTGTGAAAGTCAATGAAAACAATATTTAAAAAATACTTGTCTCCCGCCACATCGTTCACATTTTATTAATTTAAAAATTAACGGAACGTCACAGAGCAAAAAAAAAATTTGGTTGTGATTCCTATCACCGGGTGCTATTACCCTGTAAAAAGAGTTAGGTACTTTTTTAACACCTTGTATACATCATTAAACATTTTAGATGAAGGCGTGAGCTACCCCTCATTATTGGAAAATCAGAAATAATACTCGTAGGATGCCAATACATCCTGCACGTATCCACAGCCACATTGTTGATCCTGATTATCTGCTAATACTATCCATTTCCGTATTCCTGACCTTTACAGCTATATCAAAATATCTTATACCAACTCTGGTTATGGACAGTCAGTCACAAGCTAGGATACCCCTTTTTAAAACAAAAAAAAAAATAAAAATAAAATATTTTTATTTCAGATTATTACAACATTATTAAAACATTATAAAATCCATAGTAAAATTAAAAGTAATCAAATTATAGAGTAAAAATAAAATAAAATTGTATTCAAATAAATCGGAACAAAAATTAAAATCTGCAGGATGTAAATTATAATAATAATAAATGTCCTTTTTGCATCTATGTAATGAGATGATTTATTATGATGATTTATACAGCGTCCAGTGGCACCTTCACTCACACTAGATTTTTGTTCGATTCGTGCCGCGCGCGGCCATTGGGTATCCTAGACTGTGGCCGACCGTACCTAATAGATACAGCACGTAGACCCTTACATGCGTGCACTCTATTCAGTTACGTTAAGGGCGACATTGCAAAGAAAATGTAAGGATTTAAAAATAAGTCTGCGCGGACGAAGTCGCGGGAAAAAGCAAGTGGGATATAAATTACTCCGACGTCGCACAGGCAAAGGCTAGCATATGAAGTTAACATATCATCTACCTCTAATAAGCAACCGAAAACTGTTCCCGCAGAGGTGATTTATTAATTTATATATTTTACTTTATTGAAAAAACCAACAGCGTCACGGAGAGTATGAAAAAATTTACAGTGTTTTATAGTAAGGCCAATTAAATAATAGGTTTCTGGAATAACACAGCCTATCTAGGCGTACTTTTAGACCAATTAATTACTTGGAATAAAAAAAAACAGAAAAAAAGGAAAAGAAATCAAGTAAGTAATATTTAACCAAAAATCTAGAAATCGCATTCCAGAGAGAGCTTTCTCAGGATAGACCAGGTACGGTCGGCCACAGTGACAGATACCCCCATGGCAGCTCTTAGCGCGCGCGGCATAAGGGCGCCAATCGAACAAAAAGGGGTATCCTAGCGTGTGGCCGACTGTACTATACAAGGTGTTACAAAAGTACCTAAATCTTTTTACATGGTGTAACCTACTGGTCAACAGGATGTCAGATCTTTGTAAAAAAAAGTTGAAAAAACAATTTTTATTTTATAACCTCTAAATTGAAAAAAAATTATAACTTTTTTAGTTTTTGGTATTATCTCAAATTTAAAAATATTATGTTTTAGGGTGTAGGTGCATTTGCATAGCTTTGAGTTGTTAAAACATTGTGAAAGTCAATGAAAACCATATTTAAAAAATACTTTTCTCCCGCCACACAGATCACATTTTATTAATTTAAAAATAAACGGAACAAAAAAATATTTGTGTTGTGATCCCTATCACCGGGTGCTATTACCCTGTAAAAAGAGTTAGGTACTTTGGTAACACCTTGTAGATATTTTTTAAATTGAAAATTCATATCCATTCGGGATTTTTTCCTTTGGTGTACATGAAGTGCATGGAGAATGCTGCACCGACAAGAGGATAACTCTTAAATATAATGATGATGTACATGAAGAGGAAACTGGATAGCCCTAAGTTCTTAGTTTTTACCTCAGTTGAGTTTTTCATTCATGATTTTCGGTTTGAAAACCTTCTCATTCTAAAAGGGCGTATAAGTAAACCACAACGGAATCGTCGTCGTGTTATGTTAACAAAGGTAGGGAACACGAATAATTAACGGTAGGTAACTTCATTATTTCAGAAAAGGTGAATTCAAAATTTAGGTAGCTAAGTACGTACTTAATAAAGTAAACATGTAGGTTCATTATTTAAGCTCTCTGTTACGATCCCTAAGGTTGGACGATAGCAACGTGGCGGGAAATTCAAAATTTTCACAGTTTTTTACATATTGAGCTATTTTTGTTCAGCGATTTTTCCTTCGCGGCAATAACATAGTATTGTTTTCATTATTGTTAACAACAGAACAACGATAATTCAGCCGATTATGTGTTCTGGTCTACGAAGCAGTGGCACTGCCCAAAAAACTTGTTGATGACCAGAACACATAATCGGCTGAATTATTGCTCAGTTTAGCAACAAAATGTAAAAAAACTGTGAAAATTTTGAATTTCCCGCTACGTTGCTATCTTCCCACCTTAAGAGAAGAATACCCCGTCCACTAGCCACAAATGAAAAAATCATATTTTCTTTTCTGATGCTAAAAACGGGCCTTATAATAAGAATACCTAGCCTTAACTATTTTTAGGACCTAATGCCTAGATCCCAGATTCTAGAACCTACGAATAAATTATGCACAAGAAAAAAACGGCCACTTGTCTTACGCAAATGTTAGCTGAGGTCCTAAAAATATATTCTCATTTGTCTGCTCAGATTTAGCAAAAAACGCATCCAAAAAGGAGATATGACTTTTTTTCATTTCTTTGTTTTTATCGCTTGCTTATAACAGATCGCGTCGCTCCTTAGTGTAGCCTCAACCTTAGGCGGCAGAGTCAGAGGTTATTATTTATTAGCGAAGGGAAAAAGTAGGTTAGTGCGCCTACGCGGCTCGTTAGTTTTGGTTTAGTTAGACTCATTACGGGTTAGGTAGTTATGTACGGTCGGCAGCAGTCTAGGATACCCATGGCAGATTTACCGCGCGCGGCATAAGGGCGCCAACCGAACCAAAAGGGGTCTCCTAGCGTGTGGCTGACTGTAAAAAGCCTATAATGAAACATTTGGTATACTAAATAAAACAAATTTTTGCCCGCGACTTAGTACACTCGACGAACGGAACCCTCAAAGCGCGAGTCCGACTCGCACTTGGCCGGTTTTTTTTTATCGTATTCAGAGTCGATAGTCTATCGTAAATAACTAACATTGACGTAGAATTGTGGTGTATTAAATTAATAATTTAATGTAAAAATGTCAAGCTAACATCGTTTTGTCACAAGTTGATGCCGTCCTTCATTGGGCAAGTTACACGCTCTACAATTCAATCTAAGAAATTTGTTATTTCTGTCCATGAATTGCGCTCTGAAACTGACTTCAATGGCGACTTATCTTGTAATTTCTAAAGCGTAAAAGCGCTGTCATTTCCGCCCCGTTTTGTTTATTTATTTGATAGATTCACGTTTTATCGGATTTAGGAGCAGACTCTTAAACTATTTATATATTTTTGTTTATATGTAGTACAGTCAGTTACTAGGATAGTTACCACTTTTGTTCGACACAATAAGAGCTAGAATGGGATATAACTTCACCGTGTGAGTGTATAACTTCGACGTGTGAGTGAAGGAGCAACTGGACGCTGTAATAATAATCTCATTACGCCTTGGTAAACAAATAAAATTATGTGCAATACATATCTAATAATAATAATAGATGCAAAGGCCTATGTATGGTCAAAAGTTGTTGGAGGTCACATTTATAAGTTGAAGTGTTTCAGGAATTGGTATTCCATATTAATTGGTAAAATTACATTGATACATCTACCTACATAAGAACACCTTTGTCAAACCACGTGTAATTTATGGCAAATAAATTAAATTTAAATTGAGGAATGTTCTCTTAATCGAAGGTCCAATGATCCTAAAAATAAAGGCCAAGCATTTATATTCACTTTACGACGAAACGGTAGGACCTCTTGTTTTATTTTATCGTCCCTCATTACTTTAGTTTAATACGATACGATGCGAAAAAAATAAAACTCACTGCTAAAACAGATGCGTCGAATAATTTTACTCTCTCGCTGGTTCGATGGACCATTAAGCCGGACGCTCACTTACACTAATGTGACTAAGTTCTTTACAGGTTTTAGAAAGGTGAAGTTTAGTTTTTTTAACTACAGGGTATTGGAGTAGGCAGTAACTCAGATTAGTGGTTTTAATACACACGTTATAAAAGTTTTTTGTATTATTGAGTAGAAAGCCTCTAAGTTCCGCTATGGAATTCGAGCGCTCAGTAGAATTTTTGTATTTCGCTCGAGACGGGACTTGAAGCTTTGCTTTCATTCCGCTTTTATATTGACTTATTACTTGACTCAAGGCACACTAGCGCCGCCAATGGAAAAAAACATACCTACCATCTTCTAAATCCCGCACAAGGAAAAACTGCCATCTTTGTTTTGTGCGGGATTTATTCGAAGGTTCTAAGATCTGGAATCAAAGTTTAGGTCCTAAAATAGTTAGGCATATTTTGTATTTTTAAGAGACTTTTGAAATGTTTGCTCCGTCCACCTCGAACCTAAAATTTTCACTTTCGACTCTTATTTCGGTAATTTGGACGAATGATGTGTAGTTGATTATTTTACGTATGAAAAAGACATTCAAGATAATCGTGCCACAAAAGAGAAAAGTGAAAAAAAATAAGACTGAGAAAAAGTTATGACTATCTTTAGACGTTCCGGAAGGAAATTAGTAAAAACATATTTAAAAAATCATAACTTCTAAACCACGAATAATTTACATAAGGTATTTTTGGATAGCAAGGAATAAAAAAAAAAAGATCGACGTCCTTATATCGACCACCTTGTATACAAAAATCAGAACTGGCCGTTTGTTTGCGATTTTGATTTTCGGTATGAAAGTCTTATGCAGCCTCGGAACATCGTTTACCATTCTAAACGGAAAATTTCTCACGACGACGTTTGCTCGAGTGAATCAAACTGCCTGAGCAATTTGTAAACAATTCAATGTCTTTGTGTAGACAAAAGATGTAAGGTTCCTCAGCGGCGGCAATATTGTCCCCTTCTTTTGTTGATGTAACGTCTACGGCTTGATGTTGTGTTGGCTCAGCCGGTAAGCTATTTTTATCAATATGCAGAATATGCCACAACTAGGCATTGTGACTACAACTCTACCTATAGATTAAAACAGTCTAAAAATAGTATAACAGGGTGACTAGGCGTCTTTTGCTAATCAATGCAAACTACATATTTACTAGCCATGGACTGCTACCTACTACTATTTTACTAAGGAGCCAACCATTCGGGCCAAAACAATATACTAAGCCATTCATAATATCGCACTAAACGCCGCGCCGACTGTCTTCTCGTAAATATGTAGAATTTTAAATTCTTACAATATAACAGAACAGATAATTCGCCACCCTTTTTTTTAGTTCCTGTTTATGCTTTAGTGCTTTACATATGACATTTTGGTATAACCATTTATTACACAAATCGTTCTCCTCTTTCGCAGACAATGAAGCCGTGCCTTCTACTGATCACTGTCTCCTGGTTCGGGACAGCGAGCCTCCAGCACATCACTTCCACATCCAACGAAAACATCATGTCAGACTTGGACCCCTACACCCGATTCGAATCCGCCTACCACCAACGCCCTCCACCGCCCTACCGGTCGATGTTC
The DNA here is from genome assembly GCA_949319315.1 of Zelleria hepariella. Classification (NCBI taxonomy): domain Eukaryota; kingdom Metazoa; phylum Arthropoda; class Insecta; order Lepidoptera; family Yponomeutidae; genus Zelleria; species Zelleria hepariella. Next base: position 38,717,336 of record OX439378.1, on the reverse strand, counting down.
CAATCGCCATCGATACAAGCCCTTGAATCCCTCGACAACGACCATCTAGACAACGACCAAGATGACGTCGACAGGAGACGACGGACCGTAGGCAATTTCGAAAAAGAAGCGGACGACTGGCTAATCAACCAAATCGATGACACGGAAAAGTCTTCCTATTACAGCGATCGCACCACACCCAATCCCGCTTCTGATGCCGCCCCAAAAACTCTGGAGAACGCACCCTATAATAATATAATCCCTTACGACACTGAGAAACGGAACTTTAGCCCGTGGGGAGGCAAGCGGGACAAGCCCATATTCGACTCCAAATGGTACTGGAAGCGGGCGGAAAATAGAATGGCGCCGAGTATGCCGAAAAGGGTCCGCTTCAATGCATGGGGCGGCAAGCGTAACGGCCAGTTCATCTACAAAGCTAAAGAGAAAACCGTCCCAGAGTTCACCAACGAACTACAAGCCGTGCTACCCTCAGGAGAACGTCTGAACATTGCTGGAATACAACTCTTGGACAAGCGACACCCGATAAAGGTCCTTACTTTAAGTCACGACAGGGGCCTGCTAAGAAAAGCGATGCCGTTCAAAAGCCTGGCACAATTGCCGGCGTTCTTCAAAATCGGGCACCCCTATTCCGACGTCAATTTAAAGACGGACGGTAAGCGGAAAGTCAAGTTCAGTGCTTGGGGAGGAAAGCGATCGCCTCCAATAATAGGCCCCATCTGGACGCCAGCTCCCTCGGAATTGAAAGAGTCGACACTGAACGCGATCTTACTCATTAGAAATTATCTTCGTAGGAATGCTAAGGCCGCTGGTTAGGTGCTTTGAATTAGGTAGATCCACTTTACCGCCTGTCCTACTTGTCATATAGTTGTTGTTGGTTTAAACCGATGTCGGAAACGCGCTAAGAGTTTTAATATAATAAAAATAAAATAATGGGTGTAGCTTCCGAATTAATTTTAAGTAGGTACTTAATTCGTTTTTTATTTGTAAGACTGGTTTGGTTTTTATTTTATTGAGAATACCGTTATGTAATATTTGGTACCTAATGTTTTCAGAGTAATAGCATAATGAAGCTATTAAGTTATGTTGTTTGCAAAATGTTTGTAATGTCTAGACAAGAGCTACTTATGGAAAATCATTATCTCACATCCTTCAGGAAACTACCTGAAGGATGTGAGATAATGGTAATAGTAAGTTTTAAAACAATATTTACCGTGAATTGCGCCATCAAACCCAAGAGGTCCAACATAAAATGCTGTGTGACGTACAAAAGTTTACGAAAATAAGTTGACCGTTCGGTGACTTTACAACCAGCATTTTCCATTATGCAGTTTTTCAACAAGTATATGTATATAAAATAGTTGGGTCTTTGCACAGACCTATCATAATTAATTATACAAGACTACAGCTCTCATTTTTGTCTATGGTGGCATGTACTTATGACTTTAATTAGATTCGTCATTTAAGTCTTTTATACATTTATGATCATCTCCAAATCCTTACACACACATATTGGCTGAATATGTGTATGTAGGTCGTGTGAATACACTGTATAGTAGGCGTTTCTCCATCTCATGAACTTTTAGAAAGTTGCAAATCTTCTACACCTTGACCCCAATTCTCAAATTCTTATTTTTTGTCTCACAAAACAATTATGTATCTGCATTGAACTATAACTCTGTAGTAAAGTACAGAGTTTGCATGAAATGCAAGGTTTTTGAGCTTTAATTAAAATAAAATATTAGTTTGGATGCTACGCCAACCGCATGTGTGTTTGATAATACAGGCTGGAATTATCAGAGACACGGTGCCATAGTTGAATTGAACTGATTGTTAATGTGGAAACCTGCAGACTTAACATGCACTAAACTCTCAGTAACTGGAACTGATAGTAAAATTTATATATTTTCAGTATACAGGGTGTTGTTTTGTAAAGTTACACCAGGCTCAGGGGTGATTATTTACACGACACTAAAGCCAGAAAAAATATAAAAAAAATAAAAATATGTCAGTGAAAAATACCCAAAAATAATTAAATTGTGGCCACCCGTTTTTAGAAAAAAAAAAGAACTTGTTTTTAGTTTCAAGCGTTACTCAAACTATTGTCCCTGACTCGGGTGTTACTGACCAAAACAACACCCTGTATAAATTTTAATCCTCATTAGTGAAATTAAGTCAACAGGGGCTATATTTTAAGTATGTTGTTGTGGCATTTGTATTTTACTTTATTTAGTAATGTTAAAGGACATTAGAGAGCATTATGTTACGGCGTTGAGTTATTTTTTACCCCTTTTTACACATAGATACCTGCATACTAAAGACATACATTGCTGGACCATCTAACTGGCCTAAAAACAAGTTAAACTGATAATATTTATATAATCCGTGCGGAATCAGAATGGGATAATACCTTTTGGAACTGAATCGAAAATGACAGTTCTCGAGTAGCGTCAGTAAAAAAAATTTTAGTTCTACGTTCTATCATAGAGTTATGAAATTGAAAATACACAAAAATGTTTAATGTTTGTAATCTGAAAGGATTCAATGTTATTGCATTAATTGAATAAAGCGTGATAAAACTCGAGAAAAACCCACGCGCACAGAAAACACAAGCAAGTTTTGGCGCGAGTTTGCCATAGACAACTAGAGTGTGCCGAAATGCTGACGCTACAGGACCGCGAGCTTCTCAGTTCCAAAAGGTATTATCCCATTCTGATCCCGCACGGATTAGTAGAACTGCTATGATCTCGGGTGCCTAGCGCTGGGCATTGTTTCATACATTTATTTATACTTAAATACTAAAGATGGCACTGCCGGAGAATAGGACAGAGATCCATGTAGATATGATGCTTTGTAAGCGTAGCATAAGGACGGGTTAGGCAGAACCTATGGGGGTTATAACAATATGCATCTCTGTTTTATTTGATCGAGAGTGGGATAGGTAGAGTTATAAACCCATAGATAAGCTCTAACCCATTCTTATGCTACGCTTGCAGCATGAGCTGTAAGCATTTTCAAGAGGATTTTTGCATTTTGTTTATTATTGTTATGTTTGGGTGAAAAACAATGGAGATGGAACGAGTTATCATATTACACTAACCTACATCTTACCTTAGTTGATGCCGGTAATACTATCGGTCGTTTAGTCTGGAAAAACACTGCATTTAACAGTAAGAACCGGATATTTTTAGGAAGAAAACATTGTGATCGCAAAAAGTTGGGGCCAGTAAAGCACAGATTACAAAAAAGAACAGGGGCCTTAGCCTGTACCGGCCATAGCCATCGGTCCAAAGAAGTCGGTGATTACACACTGGGTGTTTTTAAGCCTAGCCTGCATCATTAAGAAAACCAATGGCAAATCCAACTTCTCGCAGCCAGCGATTAAATAGTTGCGTATCAGCGGTTAACCACTTGTTGTCCCAAGCGACCTTTCACTCATTCTACTAAAACCACTAACACCACAGATTAAAAAAATATTACGCCATTATTTGTCCACGACCGTTTGCAGGAACCGTTACAATAACGATATTTGTATATTTTCATCTTAAATCTTTATGAATTTACGCAATAAATGTTATTTTAAGCTCGAAACATTAATAAACAGTCTTATTGTTGAGAAAAAACGTCTTGTAATTGAAAATTTTACACTTTTCGACGAAAATGTGGCTGTTTGAAACATCATCTGCAACAATCAAAAAGATTCGAGTAAAAAAAAAAGAATGTCAATTTTTTTTATTAACGACGAAGTAAATAATACAAATTAAACGTTTTGATTATTTCAGAGTGTGTTTTTAGAGTTTAATTGTTCATTAGTTTAGTTCTGAATATTTGTGAAACAAGGATCTGGGCATTCGTGGAAAAAGTGGTAAGTGAAAATAATGCTACCTAGACCGACTTTTACTTTTTGAACAAACGTAACTAAATAACTCTCTAATTAGCAGTTTAATCCGCGCGCGATGAGAATGGGATGTACCTTGTCGAAGTCAATTGAAAATATACTGTACCTATTCACTTTGACAACTTTGCTTCGACGCGAGTTTGCTAACCGCGCGCGTCTCTGTTCCAAAAGGCCGCATCCCATTCTCATCCCGCGCGGATTATATACCTATATGGGATGACAGTAATGTCAAAGATACTTTTCATATATAACTCCTAAAGTACAAACTCACTTGAGTCTATAGTGTTGAAACACAGTAGGAATCTCACTTTTTCTTTCTTGTTCTATACTAGATTATGGCCAGCGCGCAAAAGCTTGAATCAAGCAATGATTTATGGCGAGAAAGGCCGGAAATAAATATTCAATGCCCTACCTACGGTGAGTATCTGAAAAGGGATAACGCTTGGTGAGTAGGCACTAAGTTCTATAACTACCAACCTTCATAAGATTTGCATCTCATTTAATTTGCATCATAGTCACCTAGCTACCTACTAACCTAACCACCTTTGTTAATCTTCCACTCTAAGTCCCTACTATCAGTCAAAGTTGTGGTCAACCACCTCATGGGTCCTTTTTAGAGTTTTGTTTACTGCCCCAGCGGCTAACTGCGTAGCTAAAGTATATTTTAGTGAAGTTATGTTTTTGTTAGTTTGGAAGTCTCGAGTCCAACTCGCCCTTAGCCGTGTTAACGAGCAACATAAAAAATAATGAGTTCATCCAATAAAAGTAACAAAATTGATTTGAAACAGTTACCATGCAAACGGCACAATCTGTGAATTAAAGAGGTAACTTTTTTATCTTTCTACAAATTAAATTTATCCATATAATTTAAAGGTTGTTTCAAGAAGGACCTGTAACACTGTAAGTAGTCACTCAACATATCCATACAAGCAACTTAAAGTGTGGAGCCAATTTAAGTTAAGGCTGGAAGATAGCAGCGCGGTGGGAAATTCATTTTTTTTACAGTTTTTTACATTTTGAAGCTAAAATGAGCTATTTTTGTTCAGCGATTTTTCGTTCGCGGCAATAACATAGTATTCTTTTCATTATTGTAAACAACAGAACAACAATAATTCAGCCGATTATGTGTTCTGGTCTAAGAAGCAGTGGCACTGCCCAAAAAACTTGTCGTAGACCAGAACACATAATCGGCTGAATTATTGTTGTTCTGTTGTTTACAATAATAAAAAAAATACTGTTTTATTGCCGCAAACGAAACATCGCTGAACAAAAATAACTCAGTTTAGCTACAAAATGTAAAAAACTGTGAAAATTTTGAATTTCCCGCCACGTTGCTAACGTCCAACCTTAATGTGAGATTATGTCATAATTATGGTGGGTGGGTTTCATCAATAGGCTGGTTAGCTATATCTATATATATTGATAAGCTTTTAAAGCTGTCGAGGAATGTTTCTATCCCATTAATAATTTCACACTAATTCATGAAGATTTACAACAATACCCGTAAGACGTTGTTACAAAAACCTATATTATTATTTTAGAAGTGACTTGTTTGTTCTCCACATTTCAGCTTGGTGAAGATTTAGCAGAGGTCCCATCCCACAGCACCTACGTTAGGTGCAAGTCCGGACCCATTTGCTTCACCTTGGCCAGCTCCCCCACACCCCGGCAACAGAGGTACTTAATATTTTTTAATAAGGTTTCGCTGCTCACTAAAGAAGTTTAGAGAACTCCACATAGCGGTCGCTAGGACCGGCACACCAAAAAGTAAAAAGTAAAAAAAAAAAAAGAGAAGTTAAACAATATACAGGGTGGATTTTTGAGACGAGGCAGTAAGGGCAGGTACCTTAACCGTTATAGTTACAAGAAAACATTCTTACGAGACCTTCCATAACTTTTTGAGATATCATGAAATGCATTCATAGATTTTGAAAAAAATGTACGGTCAGCGAAAAAAATGCTAAAATACCAAAAATATTTATTTTTATGCCAATCGTTCCTTTTTCATGTAGAGATCAAAAGACTCTAAGGAGCCAACTTAGGTTTGATTACTAGAAATGGCAGAAATTCACAAAAACTAAGTTTCACATGTATGTAATTCACATCTAACATTTGAGGAACTATCTACATTGTTTGTGCAAATTGAAGCTATCCTGAACAGCCGACCCCTATGTTCCCTCAGTTCCTCACCAAACGATTTTAATCCTCTCACCCCGGGCCACTTTTTGACTGGTAGAACACTTACGGCGCTGCCCTCACTATGCTTATTGGAGTCTAACACCAATCGTCTCCACCGGTTTCAGCGCCTCGAGCGGTGCCGGCAACACTACTGGAAGCGATGGTCGGCCGAATACGTGGCTGAGCTCCAGCAGCGCTCCAAGTGGCGTACGAGATGCAAGGACCTGCAGCTCAACGATATGGTACTATTAAGGCGCTGGGCATAGTGAATTAGCCCGCGCGCAAAAAAAATGCACAAAATCGATTCCTGTATCAAACACACTAAAAAAATCGAAAATGTTCACATATCAAACCCTAGAATTAGGTGAGAGCTATCTACAACAGCCAGTTTTGTGTTGATACCCATAACAGATTGCGAGATATTTTGTTTGTAAAAAAGTGCGCCGCCTATTTTTTTTCATCAAAAATATCTTCATAATGTTTACGAATCTCAACAGAAAACTGGCTGTGTTAGATAGGTCTCACCTAATTCTAGGGTTTGATATGTGAAAATTTTCGATTTGTTTAGTGTATTTGATACAGGACTCGATTTTGTGCATTTTTCTTGGCGCGCGGGCGATTCACTACGCACAGCGCCTTAAGGAAGACGCTCCTCCGCTAAGTTGGCGCCTCGGACGAGTCACCAGGCTCTACCTCGGATCCGACAGCGTCCCTCGCGTAGCTGACGTCACGACGAGCAAAGGTACCGTAGGTACAGTCAGCCAAAGTCTCAGATACGCCTTTTTGTTCGATTGGCGCCCTTATGCCGCGCGCGATAAGAGCTGCCATGGGGTATCTGAGATTGTGGCCGACCGTACGTAGAGCAATAAACCGCTTGTGCATCCTGCCAACATAAAGTCAATGAAGCTTGAAAGCTCTAGGGCTTTCAAGGGCCGGGAAGATGTCTACGCCAACAACGCAACGCCACCCAACGTCTCAGAAAACGTTACCGAAACAATTTTACTCTGAACGCGCCCGAGCGCTGGCCAATCGTAGGGCTCAACGTAATTTCCGACGGCCATTACGCCCACTACGTGAACCGCGATAAAGCCAATACGCGATCGATATAGAAATTAGAAAACTCCATGTTTTATAAGTTATTGGATTATAATAAGTAGTGTAACCTACACAGACTATTTATTTGTTCTGCCCAAACACACACGTTCTTCAAAAAATAATTAATTTCAGTTCAAAATCATTCCAAAAATCCCCCTATTCACAGTTAAAACATAGATAACTCACTTATCGTGTTCTTATCCAAACAATTACACTTACGCTTCAGATATATCGCCGAGTTCTGCGGGTGCACGGGATTTACCGAGCGATTGATTACGAGAGCATTGCGCAGCGAGCGTCTACCAGCTACCATACAATTTAAGTACCTAATGACCTATTTATGATTTCAAAACCCCTTTCAAAATGTCTGTCGGACTCGAAGATGATTCAGAATACCTTAATACATACAAGAGGAGACGTGCAACGCCAAAAGAAATTCACCACACTTGAAGCCTCTTTTGGCGGGAATCAGACATTTATCGACGAAATTGTTGGTATTTCAGATGTACAACTGGCGGTGCGGGAGAAACAAACTCGCGCTCTCCTATGTACTAAGCAAATAAGGCAAAATAAGAGAAGAGATGCGAAAGATCAAGTTTCAAGTAATTCCGTTATTTTTGCTTTAACTTCTATTTTGAGCAAAAAAGGGCTAAAATTCAAGTAAAATCTTCGGTCTTAGTTGACCAAGTTGGTAAATGCGGAATCCCGCACCTTTTTTGCGGGTTCAGAAATATGGGATCCCGCGGGATTTGGGGGGTTTGCAAAAAAACGGAGTTTTGTACAAAATGCCTCGTTTTTTGACGTGTGACCATCTTGCTACATAAAAAAAATATTTCACTACTATACTCGAGCTCGAACTCTTTTCAATGCTAAAGCTAAAGTGTAATATTGAAACATTTTCGAATGTCAGAAGATGGCCTTACGGCGAAAAACTATAGAACAAAAAAGTATGTATTTTTCATACTTCGATTTTTCTACACCTTTAGTATAATATAAAGATGAAATACCGAAAAACCTAGATCACCTGGACCTAAATGTTCTAAAGATACATTTTAAGTTAAAATGGAGTCTCATACGGCATTAATATTGTTTTTTTTTTCTTTATAGAATCGGATCCACATGTCCCTGTGGGAGTTGGCACACGGCAGCTGTAGCGTGGCCGAGATGCAGAATGAAACCAATCGCGATTCGACCCGTTTCGAATACAATAATGCAGAATTAAGATAGGTAATTTGCAAAGGTAATTTTGAATCATTAGTGGAGCGCCGTTAGGTGGGACGATTTCTATTGCCAAATACGTGAAATTTGTACACTAGGTATTTATTATTTAATTAAATATAATTAATAAAGCGCGGATAAAATCACGCAGACATATAATTTGTGTGTATACATTTTGTAAAATTTTCATGTGTATGGAAATCATCCCGCCTAACATTTTGATTTTAAGACAGGGCTCACGCTTTTTCCAATTTAAGCGATAGATAAGTACATATTTTTTTTCTAATATTTGTATTGGAGGGTTATCTCGGTTCAGCTGGTGCCTGCTACTGCCTTCCTCTTCTTGGCCTCGGGGTAGGGGGTAGTGAGGGTGTAAGTCAGCGCAAATGATTGATTTTATTTAGTTTTACTCTACAAAACGTATATTTTAGAGCTCGATCTCTACGCAAGTGAAAGAATAAATATGATGACTCGATATAAATTAAAATCTTAGTTCTAATAATTTACTATATCACTAACGGCGCCTCTGCTTCACAACACATCCATCGATCAGATGGCGTTAAAAGTATTATAATATTATGCAGCACCTATTCGTGCATAAAGAATAATAGTTATTGGTTATGCCATAATGCAAAAAATATTATTTGCAGAGAGTGCTTGTATTGAATACCGAGCTAGCGAAGGTCTCTAAAATGGAGCCACGAACGTAGCGAGTGATTCAAAAAAAGAAACCTGAGCACGACACAGAAGCCAAGACGCAAATAATATTGCATTCGTGCTAACTTTTCATCTTACGCACAACTTTTCATCTCACGGAGCGAGGAAATTATTATGTTAGATGCAAGAAAAACAGTAGACAACGAGGTAGATAAAAAAGGTTGGTTAAATAAATTTCCTTCTTTTTTGCTTGAGGCGAGGAGTCTGTGGCGTTGCCTGGCAACGGGTTTTTGATTAACAAATCGAGTCTTCTTGAAGTTTCATAAAATCAACAACCCAGCAACTCTACAAGTTAAAGGAGTTCCTTATATTTATTTTTATTAGGACGTCGCCTTCAAATTTCAAAGCGCACAACAATGCTGTTAGTTTAAAACAGGATTTTCTACGATCGCATATTTAAAGTAACAGCGTACTTTCCGAGCCTGGGAGATGAAAAAGAAATTATTTTTATCACCAACTAGGTAGCATTTACCTAAAAGTATTCAGATTCAATTAATGTTCATAGTTAATAATTAGCTTGTTGATATATTGTTAAGAATATTTTATTTTTATCTTTATCTATATCTTGTTTCTTATTCTTACAGAAATATGCTGTCTGTCACCGACTCACCGCACCGTGAGAAATACGAAAAGGTTTCCCTATTAGCAGTACTTGGGTAAAACAAGTTTTTTTTTCAAGAAAATATACTTAGGTACGAAAAAACTGCAATTTCAAATAACGCTGTTGTATTACTACGGTTAGCGACACCCTATAGCGCCATTATTTCTTATCGCTTGCAACACAAAAATCCATCAATCGAACAAAAAATCCAAAAAAATGCATTTGTAATACAAAGCGCGGGCTTTATTTTAAAACTTTAATATTTATTTTTTAAGTATTACGGTAATACGAACCTGAAAACAACTGAGGAAACAATTGATTTTGTAAGTAGGACGATCGTAGGTACGCTAATTTTTTTGTCGTACCGCTCGCGATAAGAACTACCATGGGGTATCCTAAAGTGTCACTGACCGTACCTACTTACCTTCTAATAATTAACATTAATAAATAGTATAATTAGCGAAAATAATGTAATTATTTATAAGTTAGTATAAAAATTGTACCTAATTATTTACATTATCTAACTGTTTTTTTACCATTATTCACTAGCCAAAGAACTTTTCTGTCTTGTTGAAAAAGCATCCGCTCTGTGCATCCTCTGTGTTTAATATTGATGTCATCTTTGTCGTTCTAATTTGATATCAATCAGCTATGTTCTGTAAAGTAAAATAAAACCAAATTATTAAGTAACATCAAAGCATTTTTTCTGCCTAAATATAGGTACCCATTTCCATTACCCAATACTTGTTCAAACTAATACAATCAACTTACATCTACAGGGTGCTCTCGAATTCGATAGTGGAGCTTTTAGCAGGCTTTCTAATCAACAGCTATTCAAAAATAATGGGACCAAAAAAATATCACATGTATGAAATAGCTGATTTTTTTTTGGCTCCATAGTAAAAGTTGATTGAATGTAGTCGAGTGCACCTATAGATATGTAAGTAAAGGCAATGGTACCATTTCCTGTAGAAGAATCTTTCTTAATATACAGCTACACCTACAAACTATATTTTAAAATTAAGAATGAAATCATTTAAAGAATGCTTAGGTAGTAAAAGCCCTCAAAAATATCTCATACATATGGCTTTCCTTGCAGAGGTACCTATTGAGTAATTGTATAAATCATGTTTTCTTACAATCAAAAGACCTATAATTATAAAAAAAATTGAATCTAAACAAATCCTTGCCGAGGTAAGCAGCAAGTGATTTATTTGTTAATTTACTATAATATTTACTGGTAGGTAATCATGACATGAAAACTGGAATACCTTACAATCAGAGAATTGTACTGCCTGTCGCTTGAATTCAAATATAATTTTAAAAAGCTTGCTTGCGGAGTTAAGTTACGGGTGATTTGTTGGTTAATTTAAGTAGACGGCAAGTTCACCTTGACTTAATGAGATTAATGTTCCTCTTGGTCCACGAGTCGCCTGAAATGTTTTTTGCATATTTCTGGATGAAGTACTACATCCATCACTTGTCACATCCCGAGTCACATTGTGGATTCCAATATGATGACCAATAGGAATGACCCCATGGTATAATATAACGATAGGGCTGTCCGTATCTGAAAAAGATCAAAATTCTCAGTAAGAAACAATATAAGTACCTACTTAAAGTACCTCTCTACGTATCCTGACTTTGGAAGAAAAATCACTTGCCACATTTAGTATTATGAAGCCAGATACGAAGCAGTGTTTTAGGTTCTGGGTATTCTTACAAACAAGAACTTTAGTAGCAGCTAGGTCGTTGTACTCCTACCCATGCCCTTAGAATGTCGATAAAGACAGAGACTGAGGTAGGTACGTACCTTTATGTCGACGGGATCCCTCTAAGCCACGGCTCCTGTGGTATGTATAAGTTGGAAAGTAACTCCGCTAGGTCCTCAGACACAACACGTAGGTATTTATTCTTTAGAGAATATTCTTTGTTTTCTTGGTAAAGAACAAACTAAACACACTTCCTAAGGGGTCCATAGTTTTGCGTGAAATGATAGCCTCGCACCGTTTGTGAAGGCCTTCAAAAGCGGCGATATTTGAGTAAAAGCCACCTTGAGGGTGGATTGAGGATTCACTAAAACCAATACATGCGGAAAAGGCTTTAAATTCACTTTTCTTTTGTAAAGCCATTGAGAAACTTTACCATATTAGGGTACAATCCGCGAATTGCACGTCACTGGCAGCAAAATTGTCAACGGAACCTGTCAAAAACGTTAGAGGCTAGCAAATAAAAGTCACTAAAAAGTACAGACTACCAATCTAAACGCAAATGTCCTTCGAGACTACCGATTTGGCGCACCAAAGATTTCAAAATCGTACTAGCATGAAAGTCGGTGCCGATAGGTCCGCCTAACGTTTTACCGGCTACCAAAGCTGTCAAAATCAGCCTATCCAGCCACCTTTGTATGTTAACTGTAATACAGGCTAAGGCCCCAGATGCGAGTCGCGTCATACTAACCCCCGGAAGTTAGTCGCGTTTGACGGCGGAATCCATCACAGCACACGGAAGGCATGACCTAAAGTCGATAGTTTATTGTCGACGTACTAGGGATGGGGTTGATAAAATATCGATAAAATACTGTCCTTGGTAGTTTTATTTTATTTTTTAGGGTTTAATTGAAGAAAAATATACGTCAATATGTAAATAAGAAGTTTTATTCATGGATTATGAAAGGTACCTATTTTTTTTTGCCAGCTACACTAGTCTGAGAAAGAATCTGGCTTCCTGAATACTTTTTTCGATATTGTGTGTAACTACCTACTTACAAAATATTATTAATAACTGATTAATAATTCTAGGAAGTATATTAGGTATTACATACTTATCACAAATACTTGCAAGGGCCGCTATATTTTTCACTTTGGAAAATTCTCCGCTATCTAAAAATATGCGATTTTTGCAACTAGATGACCCAAGTGATAATCGTACGATCAACGTAGTTTAGTTAAGGCCCCGTATAAGGCTAACTAGCGCCACCAATGTTGAAAAAATCATATCTTCCTTTGGAAGAAGTTTCTGGAAAAATCCTAAGATGAGCCTATGCGCCATGCTTTTCTAGATTTTTAAGTGTAGATACCCTCTTCGAAATTTACTTTTAAGCTAAAAAATTTTCGATAACCGCCAAAAACGGCCGTTTTTGGCGGTTATCGAAAATTTTTTAGCTTAAGACTAGAAATTGAGTTGGGTACCCACACTTAAAAATCTAGAAAAGCATGGCGCATGAGCTCATCTTAGGATTTTGTCAGAAACTTCTTCTGAAGCGAGATATGATTTTTTCAACATTGGTGGCGCTAGTTAGCCTTATACGGACCCTTAAAGTGGTTTACTACAGACAATATTGTCATCTAATTTAAAATTGCCTTTTTGGCACAGTGTGTATTAAACTTATAAATTAAATACTCGTAGTTAAATACATATTGTAAAAACTGTAACTGTCACAATGTTAGGTACTGAAAATCTAATACATATTTGACAAAGATTTGACTTAACATAACTACTAACATTTTTACTTAAAAAATGGAAAATCTCATAAATGGCTGGACCGATTTTTATTAAACATGTACGTTGTACGAACATACACTCGCTACAAAACCTACTTTAAAATATAAATAAAAAATGCATCTAAATCGGCCACAGACAGACAAACATAGCAGTCAAACTTATAACACCCTTCTTTTTGTATCAGGGGTTAAAAATATAACTTAATTACAATGTTAATGGTTGAAGTCAGCTTGAATTACTCAGCAAAAACAAAAAATACAATACAGCATGAAGAGGCCTTTACCTTTATAATAATAATTATAATGTCATCTTAAAGATTCATAGGACCATGGAGCCCCGGGACTTTCTTTAGCCAGTTTTTCTTTTAGTAATTAATCAGCATCATATTTCTATTAATACAATCATTTTCAGTGTATGCTACTTCTAAAGCTTATCGTAATAATAAGGTTGGGTTGGTGAAAATTGTCCATCGCTTGTTTTTGTTGCTTTGTTTCGTGGCCATGGAGTAGATTGTCCTCTTAGGGTCCTATCGACGCTAGGCAGCCTTCGAGCGTCGCGCAGGGCGACAGGGCGCGTCCGGCGAGGATGCATGTCTCTTCACTTTGTGGCTGTAAATACGAAATTAAAAATACTTTTAATAAAAGATGATGGGATTCATAACAAACATAATCAATAAATAAAGAAGAGGAGTCTTTAATGGAAGACTCTGCCTCACACGCTACAACTAATGAAGAACAGATCTGCTAATGGCTTGAGAAGCCGATCGCAGAATTTATTTGAACAAAAAAACTCAACTTGTGTACCGTAATCAACTTGTGTACCGTAATTACAACCTTTAAGGCGCTGGGCATAGTGAATTAGCCCGCGCGCAAAAAAAATGCACAAAAACGATTCCTGTATCAAATACAAATAAAAAATTGAAAATGTTCACATATCAAACCCTAGAATTAGGTGAGAGCTATCTAAAACAGACAGTTTTATGTTGATACCCATAACAGATTGCAAGATATTTTGTTTGAAAAAAAGTGCGCCGCCTATTTTTTTTCTTCAAAAATATCTTCAAAACGTTTATGAATGTCAACACGAAACTGGCTGTTTTAGATAGGTCTCACCTAATTCTAGGGTTTGATATGTGAAATTTTTCGATTTTTTTAGTGTATTTGATACAGGACGCGATTTTGTGCATTTTTCTTGGCGCGCGGGCTATTCACTATGTACAGCGCCTTAATGCGCCTGTCTACCTATTCTCTAGGCTAGTCAATAGATATTTGTGATACAAGAATGTAGCATTGTACGGGGCGCATGTTCCATGCATGCTAACAGAGAGCTTTTATAGTACAGCTTGATTTGTTTGAATACACATTTAATGGTTATAAATAGGTACCTTGTTTATCCTGACGAGATGAATTAACATTTTTGTTCCTTGACTAGAATCCTATCTTCTCGGAATTGTATCTCAGTATTGGTATAATATGAGGATTCCATTACCTAAAGTTGGAAACTGAAAAAAAGCATAATCAATTACTGGTAGGTACATAAATGTTGGCAATAGAAAGTCACGATCTTAACGCGTATAATCCGCGCGGAATGAGAATGGGATGCGACCTTTTGGAACTGAGACGCGCGCGGTAAGCAAACTCGCGTCGATGCATCCTTGTCAAAGTAAAATACAGTATGTTTTCGATTGACTTTGACAAGGTTCCATCCCATTCTCATCCCGCACGCATTATATCATCGAACGCAGAAAAGATGCATCATAACAACCTTCTTCGGTCGGTGGGTCAAGTTGGAAAAAACATAACCTAAAATTAATAGTTATACACTACACTCGAGTCGGATTAGAGTGGATAGTGTTAATTATGTTAAGTACTTACGATATGAATACATAGCAGATGGTGTGGATGAAGAAACTATCATCAGACAAGAAGAATTGTATGTTTCGAGAGCAAACGTGCTTTCGGTTGAAGTCAGGTATTTTCCTCGATCACGGAATTGCTGGATACGTTCGTTTCAACTATTAACTATTAGCGTACACGGGAATCATAACCAAACCAGGTATAAACACTTTGCAGCCGCGAAATCGCGAAATAAAGTTCTAAAAATATGTTTTCCTTTGTTATTAGCGCGGTGTTGCCATGCCAACAATTTTTTTCCGCGACTACTAACTAAATGCAACCCCCTAAGGCCCGGTTTCTGAGTTGAGAATTTTACTAAGCACATACTTACGTATCGCTCTGTCACGCTCTTTTGTGAGAAATCTGCAGAGACAGGACGATACTTACCCATTTGCTTAGCAAAATTCTCAACTCAGAAACCGGGCCTAAACCTCATAAAAACTCTTTATTTTGCGTTAAGTAATCCAAAAAACTAGATGACTTTTTCCCCACATGAGATGAATAAAAACATTGCAAAAATAATAAAATATAAATCTTTCCAAACTACCGGTAAGAGGCAAATAATAATTATGATTTAGATAGTTTTATCGACTAATGTAACAACTCCAATAAAAAATACATCATTTGTATGGGAAAGTGCTCTCCCAAATTCCGCCAGCCACTACAGGGTGCACTCTAAGTCGATAGCGAAACTTTAAGTAGGCTGTCTACTGATCAATACAAACAACTTGTACTAGGTGGTGAAAAAAATGAAGTGAAAAAAATATCAGCTGTTCCATACAAAAGGTCGACTCAGTATTGCGCCAAATGTATGAAACAGCTGATATTTTTTTCGCTCCATTTTTGTCGCCACCTAGTACAAGTTGTTTGTAGTGATCAGTAGACAGCCTACTTAAAGTTCCGCTATCGACTTAGAGTGCACCCTGTAGATTGATTTCTTTGCCCACCAGCTCGCGTAGCATGAGGCGGTGTGAGAGTGTTAGGACTCTTTCCATCCCGCTCTACTTCAAACAAAAGAGTGAGATACATATAGTTTTAAACCCATAGATAAACTCTAATTTTTAATTCGAGTCCATGGAATGACAGTTGCTAGTATGCCACTGACAGATAAAGCCTTTGTAGCAACTGTCATTCCATGGACTCGAATTAAAAATTAGAGTTTAGTCTCTAACACCGCCTCATGCCATGCTACGCGAGCAGACAGGGAGTCCAAACCACCAGATTTAGTGGTGATTCCACTAAGGTGGCAACACTGACTGCGCTGGCGCCGCGTTTGACACATAACGTTGTCGATTCATACAATCTCAATCAATCGATTTAAACAAATCTGTTCTAAATAATACTTGAGATACTCAGATGTTTCGACTATTTAATTTATGTATCAGAAAACATAAAATAAAAAATAGCAAATAAACTTCATCCCATTAAAATTCAGTCTGAGTCGGTATGGATTTTGTTTTTAGGTCAGCATCCTGTAATGGCTTTCGTTTCACTACCGTTCGTTCATTTGAACGAACGATTCATACGGCTGAGTAAAGTTGTCTGGTTGGGGTTGGGGCTGGCTGGCTGTTGTGTGACGTGCGTGACGTCTGTCATCTGCCTGTCAAGAAAATGACAAATACGTATCGTATTTCGAGAGCAGTAACGAAACGTTATTGCGTACTTTATCTTAGCGAAAAAAAAAATAAGGGGAGTTTAGTTGTATTTATCTTCATAATATTATTATTATAATATCTTCGTATTCTAGCTACATACATTTTATAATTATATATATTATTTTCATAAACAAAGTTTTCATCCAAACTGCCATCTGCCGTTGTTTGAACGAACTTTTTGTATAACGTTTCTCGTTTCGTCTGGCAACCTATAGTTTTCAACCGTAAACTTTAGAGGGCGCCACTAGTTGATTTTTCAATGTGATTTTGATTTCCTGAAAACACAGAAAAGTAAGAATATAATGATAATAATTAAAATTCGTACAATGTATGTGACGTTACCTGGACGTACCTTATTCAAATTTATGCTAAAATTTCGAATTTAATAAGGTAGCAAACAGTCATGGAATCAATGATCGAGGACAAACACACAACACAACAGACTGAATTAGACCTCAAGAGATTGACAGCACAAACATTGATAAGGAAATCAACATGAGCCTGCAACTGCAATCCCGCTTCTAGGGGTGTTGATATGACAGCTCAAACAATCTACCTACTTACCTGAGTACCTACCTACCGTTAGGTGTGGTCACAGAGGAAAAAAAGAGTGTGATACACCTTTTTCATCTCCTAGAACATTACAATTATTATTGCTCAGGTTGTTTCTACTTCTAGTTCGAAGCGTAGGGTGTTGTTTTGGTCAGACACACCCGTGTCAGGGACGATAGTTTGGCATAGTGAAAAATCACTAAACAAATCGAAAATTTTCACATAACAAACCCTAGAATTAGTTGAGTGAGACCTATCTAAAACAGACAGTTTTGTGTTGATATCCATAACAGATTGCAAATTATTTTGCTTGAAAAAAAGTGCACCGCCTATTTTTTTCAAGCAAAATATCTTCAAAACGTTGTAACTGGCTGTTTTAGATAGGTGTCACCTAATTCTAGGGTTTGTTATGTGAACATTTTAGATTTGTCTAGCTAGTGTATTTGTTAGGAATCGATTTTGTTCTTTTTTTTTTTGCGCGCGGGCAATTCACTATGCACCGCGCCTTAAAACTAAAAGAAGTTATTTTTTTCATAAACAAATTTTTGATGGACAAATTACCTGGACCCCCCGCTTTCGCAAAGCGCGCGCGCGATGTTGCGCCCGCCGCCCGACTCGCCGCTAGCGTTAGTACACACGACAGCACGTTGACCCTTACACGCTAGCACTCTATTCGGTCACGTTACGGGCGACTTTACAACAAAATTGTACAGTCTGATGTGCTGTCGTGTGTATGTACCTATAATAGTACGGGCGGCCACAATTTAATTATTTTTGGGTATTTTTCACTGACATATTTTTATTGGCGCTAGCCGATAGTGGGCTAAAAGTTTTATTGTGAAGATCTGCTCCCGTAGGTACACACGACAGCTCGTCAGACTGTATACTTTTGTTGTAAAGTCGCCCCTAACGTAACCGAGTAGAGTGCTAGCGTGTAAGCGTCGACGTGCTCTCGTGTGTACACACGACAGCACGTCAGAGTGTAGGTATATTTTTGTTGTAAAGTCGCCCGTAACCGTAACGCAACCGAGTAGAGTGCTAGTGTAAAGGTCGACGTGCTGTCGTGTGTACCTACAGATCCGGGAAATTTTTAAATAGCCTTTATTCCTGAAACACATCAACTTCTAAGGCCCGGTTTCTGAATTGAGAATTTCACTAACCAAATGCTTAAGTATCGTTCTGTCACATTCTCTTGTGTGACATCTGCAGAGACAGAATGATACTTAAGCATTTGGTTAGTGAAATTCTCAATTCAGAAACCGGGCCTAAATGTTATTTCCAACACCTTTTGTTCTACCACTTTTCGCATAGCTCGATACCTTTTATTTACTGAGCGTTGCTTTGAATTTGTAGGTAGTACACACGGCAGCACGTCAGACTGTACGTTTTTATTGCAAAGTCGCCCGTAACGCAACCGAGTAGAGTGCTAGCGTATAAAGGTCGACGTGCTGTCGTGTGTACCTACCTACACACCGCTGCCCGTCAGACTGTACACTTTTGTTGGAAAGTCGCCCGTAACGTAAAGTAGAGTGCTAGCGTGTAAGGGTCGACGTGCTATCGTGTGTACCTCCCATTAGGCGCATTTTTATGCCTCTACCACCTCTCTAGCATGTCCTGCTCTTAGGTGTTACCTGCTACGCGTCGAAAGTGTATAATAAATAAAAATGTGGACAAAAACAAACAAAAAAAACTAACATGGAAAAACTAAATAGCGCTATCACCAAAGTCGTAGATAGATCAAAAGTTGTTAGAAATAATATTTTAAATTTGACGTGTTTCAGGAATAAAAATTGCCCTGTAGTGCTGATTTCGGGACTTGTATTCGGGACTTGTCCCTTGTATTTCGGGACGTTATCTGTAACGGTGAAGGAAAACATCGTGAGGAAACTCGCGGCTTACTTAGTTGGCTCCACACGTATTGACTTGTATTTCCTGTGAGCTAAGCCGACTAAGCTGTCAGGATGGTATAGGTGCTGGGCAAGCCTACTCCATCTAAAACAATGTCCCAGGCACTGCAGCGCCGAGTGGTCTCTTCACCCATCTAGTGTGAGTGAAGGCGCCACTGGAGGCTGTATAAAACATCTAACGTAGATGCAAAGGCCTTAGTTTTTTTTTAATCTGTAATATTCTTTCTGTTGTGCAATAAAGAGTTCTCTATCTATCTGTCTATTGGCTGTGGTCCACGCGCGTTCATGAATTACCTACAAGAACGGACTTAACGAAGTTCCTTTGTTCCCAAAATTAGCAGGACAAGTCCACTGGAGTTACTGCGAGCTAAATTATTATAGATTTGTTGCTATAAAGTGCGCTCTCCTTGCGTTTCTGGACGCAGGGAGCCGTTTTCAGCACAAATTCACAAAGCATTTCATAGATGGCGCCTACAGGCGTGGCCATAGAAAACCGGAATACCTACGGCTGTTAAATTTCGCTTCGCACAGATCTGGGGGCACGGCAGTGCCCCCGCCAGGTCGAGCGCGAAGCAAACACTGCCGTACCATCCTTTACTGGAACCATTTCGCCGCATTTTCAGGCCCCTATTTGAGAACCTCTGGATAAGACCAGAACGCAGAAATTTTCGTCATCTAGTAAGCTATAATCACATACTTAAAATCCAAAATTTCAAGTCTGTAGGTCATTTAGTTCCGAAGTTAAGCGAAAGCAAAGTTTCGCATTTATGACACACACTCACTCACTCACTCACTCACTCACTCACTCACTCACTCACTCATGATCATCATAATAGAACTAGTACTTCCCATAAACTCAGAGAGCTGAAATTTGGTACAGAGTTAGGGTTGAATGGCCACATAAAGGGAAAACTATAAAAACTAAGATAATCGAAGATCTGGAGTACCTGGTGACCCTGATTAGAAAACACAAGAGCCCTAATAGAACTAGTACTTCCCATAAACTCAGAGAGCTGAAATTTGGTACAGAGTTAGGGTTTAATGGGCACATAAAGGGGAAACTATAAAAACTAGGATAATCGAAGATCTGGAGTACCTGGTGACCCTGATTAGAAAACACAAGAGCCCTAATAGAACTAGTACTTCCCATAAACTCAGAGAGCTGAAATTTGGTACAGAGTTAGGGTTTAATAGCCACATAAAGGGAAAACTATAAAAATTAGGATAATCGAAGATCTGGAGTACCTGGTGACCCTGATTAGAAAACACAAGAGCCCAACCAAACTATTATAGATCGACATATACCGCCCTTACAAAAAATATTCAACTTGGTGGGCCGCTTCATTTGATGTCAAAAATCGAAGGTCTGAAGTATCTGATGAAGAACCCTCAGCTGGTATCAGCTTTATTAGAGATATTATGGTAATGCCCCTTCTACTATTGGTACATAAAAAAATCGACTGCCATTGCAAAAATCCAGCGTAGTGGGACACATCTTCATTTAATCTAGCCTATAGCGTCCCACTAGTGGTTCGCTCCGAACTATGAACTCGCGACCTCAGTTACAGATGTATAACTTTGCTTACGCCATTCGCGCAAGCGCGCGCGCGCTTTGCATTTAAACTATACAACCCCATATCTCGGCAACCCATCGACCGATTTGGCTCATGTTCGAATTTTAAATTTTTTTAAATTTAGTTTACCCGCCTATCAAATTTCATAACGATCCGACCAAATTTACTCAAGTTATCGTCGAACAAACATTCATACATACAAACATACATACATACAAACGCCGGATTGTTCCAGCAGACTCGGAGGACTTCGCTCGCTTCGCTCGCTCGTTCAACAAGAAATAGTCGGACGATTAACTTTATTCTCGAACGTTACACAAATTTAAAAACTGTGTCAAATAAGAAAATCTAATAAAATTAATCAATATGCCCTCGTTCCTACAAAAAGAAGTGAAATCCCACCAAAAACATTCTGTAAAAACTAGCCAGGTCTCGATGGATCTGCTTGTTTATCTCTAAAAAAGTAATGAAATCTAGACAAAGTCGTGCCAAGTCTAAGGTTCCTTACTGCGATTTCTTTATTATTATAGTTAATGTTGTGAGACTTGGCTGTTGAAGGGTACACAAGGGTACAAAACCAGGTGCTCCATGACACCATTGCACCAATCTGTCGCCAGAACCGCTTGTGTACCCTTCAACGGCCAAGTCTCACAACATTAACTATAATAATAAAGAAATCGCAGTAAGGAACCTTAGACTTGGCACGACTTTGTCTAGATTTCATTACTTTTTTAGAGATAAACAAGCAGATCCATCGAGACCTGGCTAGTTTTTACAGAATGTTTTTGGTGGGATTAATTTTGACAGATTCCGGTTCTTCTATGGCCACGCCATCTATGAAATGCTTTGTGCTTAAAACGGCTCATTGGCGCCAGCTTGATCTGCGTAAGCCAAAAAATCTTTATAAGTTAAACTCTTAAAATCTATACGAAAGTTGAATCTACAATAATTTAACCTCTTCTTTGACACCGAAGCTATCTCCATTGCACGCACATTTCAATCAAATCCGTCCGCGTTTTAGAGCGAAAAAGGAAAGTTTTTTTTATTTCTATATTGTAGCAATAGTTGGCTTCCAGACAGGGATACTATACCTAATGCAACAACAGAGGCATTGTTATTCCGCCAACAACAACATTACCTATACGTCGTTCTGGACTAACTAACTGTTTGATTTCCACCAATTAAACACGTGATTTGACGGACAAATACAAAACTGCACGTTCCAATTGGGACTCTATTTCAAAGCTTTTTGAGTTATTTTCTCTCTTTAAAATCAATCGAAGAAAGAAGAATACATAGGTACATGATTGTACGGTTATGACCCTAGAATACACCACTGTGTAGGTCTTAAAAAGCGTTGCAAAAGAACATCAATCGATTTAAAATTTTGTCTCGATCGATTTAAATTAACTGTACTATACGACGTGCATGTGTAAATGGGTCATTCTCAGCACAGAAATAATTTTCTAATTTCGGTGGCACTTATTATTTACAACAAAAAACAATGTCCCAGGCACTGCAGCGCCGAGTGGTCTCTTCACCCATCTAGTGTGAGTGAAGGTGACACTGGACGCTGTATAAATCTTCTCATTACGTAGATGCAAAGGCCTTAGTTTTTTTATTATTTACGAGTATGTTTTTTCAGAGATAATATGTTCTTACTGTAGTACAGTTATGTTGGAATAACTGTATCTACTACATAACTAAAGTCTATTCCATAGTCGTAGTCAGTGAAATGAAATTTCCGATGTTACCAGTTTTTGACGGAGAAATTATACGGATGTAGGTACGACAAAGCAGTGGCACTGCCCAAATACCACTGACATTTTAGCTTCAAATTACCATATTTCATAAATGGCTGAGGCATATCTCAGAACAATAGCTAGAAAACCTGCTTTCAAATAAAAAAAACCGCATCCAAATCTGTTCACCCGTTTAACAGCAACAGTGCCAAAAACAGACACACAGACAGACTCCCTGACAGCTAGACACACAGACAAACTTAAACAACCCTCTTTTTGGGTCGGGAGGGAGATGTACACACGACAGCACGTCGACCTTTACACGCTAGCACCTACTCAGTTACGTTACTGGCGACTTTACAACAAAAGTGTACAGTGTCACAAAAGTGTCACACCAGGTGGCGCCCCCCGTCCAGTAGATGGACACTAGTTGAAGAAATTCGCATCGACAGTTACTTGACTCGGTAGCTCAAATGGTAGAGCGCCTGCACGGTATGCGAGAGGTTGCGGGTTCAAGTCTTGTCCCGAGTGAATTTTTTCAACTTATTATAAATGCTTAAATTATTCAAAAAAAAGTGTACAGTCTGACGTGCTGTCGTGTGTACCAAATATAGAGAGTGTCAAATTATGTCAATGCGGACGACGACGCTCAAATAGTCGAAAGATACGCTAAAACACCAATAAAACGACTGTATATTCATGGACATAGAGGTCCAATTCGCATCCGAAATTCTTCCATTTGTTTCCCAAAACTACCGCTGCATTGATACAGTCATTTAATTTAGAACCGGGATGATTGAATGTATGTAGGATGTATAATTGTTGAATAGGAAAATATTGTGGGTTTGAATCATGACGTGTGTTGTATTGTGCGTGACGTATTTTCTAGGAAAAATTCGCAATGACGTAAATTAGTTACGAGGGTATAAGAGCTATACAGAGCAATTTTTAAATAGCTTTATTCCCGAAGCACGTCAACTTTAAAATGTGATTTCCAACAACTTTTGTTCCACTACTTTCTCATTGCTCGATACTTTTTAATTACTGAACGTTTTTTATGCTAAAAAGTTGGAATTTGTGCCATTTCATCATTTGTGCCCCTCCACTATCTACAACCTTCCCAGCCTCTTCTGCTCCTATTTGTTATTGTGCACAAAAAAAAAATACCTTAAGGAATTCTTTTTTATACTAGAAAGTCGTAGAACAAAAGTTGTTGGAAATCACATTTAATTTTAGAGGTTGTGGTGTCTGAGGAATAAGGTATTTAAAAATTACCCTGTAGGGTGCTACAATACGAGAGCATTGAATGCTACCTGTATCTAGAGCAGTGGTTCTTAACCTATGGTCCGCGGACCACTGGTGGTCCGCGGAGGCACCCGAAGTGGTCCGCGAAGCCACCCGAAAAATGTCTTAGTCATTTAGTGGTTTTGAAAGGCATAATTGAATGTTAAAAACACCGCAAAATTTTCGGGCGCGCTGCGCGCGTTTGTCCTATTTTCAACCAAGGAAATCTCTATTATGGAAAAGGGTAGGGCAATCAGTAAATTTCTGAGCCCGCACGCGCATTTATCTTAATTACATAGTCTCAAATTTAAAGGCAGGTAAAAAACTCGGTACATTTTCGCGTGCGCTACGCGCGCATTTCTCCATAATCAATCAGTATATTATACTTTAACTTTCTTTGAGTTTACCCAAACTCAAAGAAAGTTAAAACATAATCTACTTATACATTTTCTAGCACACTAAGCGCGATTGTCCAATTTACAATCAAGGAAATCTCTATTATAAAAAAGGGTAGATGCAATCGGTGCATATATCCTATAATAAAGCGCATTTATTACATGTTAAGGATGAACTGAAAGAAGGTTTTTGGATAATCAATAAATTTTCGCACACACTAGGCGTGATTTGCATATTTATAAACAAGCAAATCTCAAGGGTAAAATCCGTGAATTTTCGGGCGCACTGCGCGCGCATATGTGCCAATAAAGGAATTTGTCACACATGAATAATATGAGTACAGTAAAATAAAGATTAGAAAGAAATTTATTTCTAAAAATAAATATGCTAAGCTTTGAATAATTGTATGCGTATTTTATATAGAGATAAAACAACCCCTTAATAATTTAGGTTTACATGTATTACCCCCAAACAGGTTGGTGGTCCGTGGCAAGACAGAAATATTGTTAAATGGTCCGCCATCACGAAAAGGTTAAGAACCACTGATCTAGAGCTACGAGTATTAGTACTACGAGTATTCAGTGATTGGTGTATTAAGTGCTACGAGAGTATTCAAAGCTACGAGGATATTATTGACAAAGATATAGTGAGCTACGATAGTATTCAATGTTACGTGTATCTAGTGCTACGAGAATATCCAGTGCAACGTGTATTTAGTGCTACGAGTATTCAGTGCAACGTGTATCTAGTGCTACGAGAGTTCAGTGCTACGTAGGTATAAGTGCTACGAAGTTATAGCGTGCTACGAGAGCTGAATAAGCTGCTACGAATATTCAGTGCTACGTGCATCTAGTGCTACGAGAGTTCAGTGCTACGAAGGTATAAGTGCTACGAAGTTATAGCGTGCTACGAGAGCTGAATAATCTGCTACGAATATTCAATGCTACGTGTATCTAGTGCTATGAGAGTTCAGTGCTACGAAGGTGTAAGTGCTACGAAGTTATAGCGTGCTACGAGAGCTGAATAATCTGCTACGAATATTCAGTGCTACGTGCATCTAGTGCTACGAGAGTTCAGTGCTACGAAGTTATAGCGTGCTACGAGAGCTGAATAATCTGCTAAGAGTATTCAGTGAAACGTGTATCTAGTGCTACGAGAGTATTCAGTGCTACGAAGGCATAAGTGCTACGAAGTTAAAGTGTTCTACGATTTAGTGCTACGAGAGTATTCAGTGGTACATGTATTTTATTTGGTTCTCCATATTTCCGCAATAGTAGTAACCTTTGTTTTTTGACCGTATTATAGAACAAAATTATTGCTATAATAATAATATCTTTATTTATTCAGATAACTGAGATCCATTGAATTACAGACTAGTTTATAATAAATAATAGTTTATAAGTAGGCAATATTTCAGAAATAAATAAGCTCGCAAAGTTTAACTGTGCATTATTGTGAGTAACACATAACTATGTTATGGCCCAAGGTTCCCACATCCCACATTGTGATAAGCGAACAACCGAGTGTTGAGATTGTACAAACTTTGTGCGAAAGCCACCAATAGGCCAAACGACGCGATAAAACTATTTCCTTAGAAATAATTAGCCACGCATTTCCAATGCGGGGGCTACACGAAAAACCTATTAAACTTTTCAAGTGCGTCGCCTTTATCCCCATTGGCTCACCAAAGTTTTACGGAGGCGTCCTGCGCTCCCATTGGTCCGTTCATGACGTAAGTAACGGTGTTTCCGCGCGTTTTCAGTCAGTGCGAAGGTATTTTTGGCGCGCAAGCAGCAAGTTGCCACCGTTCCGAAGTTATGAAGATAATATTCGAAGTTTAAAAAGTTTTCTTTTTTTGGCTGCAATCCGTCGCGTTCTTTCTTCTATGCTGTTTTGAGGTGAGTCTTCTTTTTTTAATAATGACATCTTTTGATTGTCGTTACAGATTAACAAAAATTGTGCGTGATAAAAAAAAAACTACCAGGTTCTCCTAGATAAATTATAATTCTACAAACTAAAACTTGCAAACAACCAAGTTAAGGGAGTCATAATATTATACCTTGGCCCGGCCTCTACCAGGCATGTACACGAGTTTTGTATTTTTTAGTCATTAGTTCAGGAAAAAAACGTGTTCCAATTATAAATAAAAATGCTCCATTCATAAGGCCACTGGTTCGATATTATGGTATTTTTAGAAATAATGAGGACTGAAAATAAGGAAACAGGGAAACAGATTATTTTATTTTCCATTAGGGGTCTTAAAATCCTAAGTAATCTTGACTATTCTGTGATCTCATGGGATTTGGAAAAGGTTTTCCTTTTAAAATTAAAGTGATTAGGTACACTCGTTCCAATCCAAGCAACTCATATTTTATTTTATACTTAATAGGCGTTTGCGTACTAACTAAAATACGGGTTTTAACTGAAAATTACCTTAATTTACTCTTACTCTCTTCAGGAAAAACGGAACCATTATAGGATCACTTTGTTATGCGTCTGTCTGTCTGTCAAGACAAGACCACTATCTCAATAACATGAGGTTGAAATTTATATCAAAATACTCAGGTCTGCAGTCCCTTGAAGTATTCAATAATGTGTGATTTTTTACATTTGTAACTTAACTATCTAATTAATTAAACCTTAAAATACTACCTACACAAAATATTACAAACAATTTTACTTCCAAGCTCTTCCAGACAACCTTCTACTAATTAATGCGAAAAAACTTACAGAGACAAATCCGAAATCTTTAAAAATTCAACTTTGTAGTGAAACCGAGTATTGAATACAAAATGTCTAAAAATCTGTCAAAAACTTAAAACATACACTACCTATATTTTCCAATATAGGCTAAAACAATTGCAATATGTAGAAAAGTAAAGAACAAAAAACCGGATAGCTTTATAGAAAATAAGTTTCGGGACGGTTGCGATTCGGTTATTAAAAAATTAATGATCCAATAATTGAAATTCAAAGAGTACCTTAATAACTTCGAGTTTTAGAGAAGTAACCAAAACGTTCCCCTTTTTTTGTTGTTAATATTTTATCCAGTTATTCCCGAAGGTATAAATAATTTATATAATTCGGAACCCATAATAACTTGGAGTTTTAGAGAAGTAACCAAAACGTTCCCCTTTTTTTGTTGTTAATATTTTATCCAGTTATTCCCGAAGCTATAAATAATTTATATAATTCGGAACCCAAAAAAGTCCGTTATTGGCTTAATCTTATCTTTAGACAATATTGAGAAACTAATTTCAATATTTTTTATTTTGGTTCAGTAGTTTGGATTTTTTAACGTTTCAAAGATACGGTTTTATGACGTCCCGCGACGGTCTGCATACTGTTGGCGGTCATAGGAACAAAACATTTTAGCGCATAAAAATAAAACTACTGGAACAAAATAAAAAATATTGATTTAGTTTATCAATATTGTCTAAAGATAAGATTAAGCCAATAACGGACTTTCGAACAAAAAACTTTGGGTTCCGAATTCGGCATATTCATTACTTGTCAGTACATAAAATAGTATATTTCATTACAAGTGTGGAAAGGCTGTCATTGCAAAGAGTTCCGACAAATGGCTACCCGAGCGCGTATATAGAAATGCTAGTTCAGTACGTCTCCGCCAGGCTAAGACGAACTGAATTAGCATTTTCTAAAATTTTGTAACGATAAACACGCGTAAATGCTGCACCAATACGTCACAGAGGGTGACGTATTGCAGTAGGATTTCTACATAAATACGAATTTAAATACTTAGAAAATGCTAATTCAGTTCGTCACTGCCGGCTCGCGTGACGTAATGTGGGCGTAGAATTCCTCTAATGCGATAACTCCAGAAAGATCAAAGTGCAGCCAACTTCCATTGCGCGACGTAAAGACAGGGGAATATCAGGGGAGGAAGGATCCAAGCTGGGCGTCCTATCACATTAGAAGCTCGAAGTGCCAAAACACGATCTCATAATATAACTTTTAACATTGAAAATAATCAACCATGTGCCAAAAAACATTGAGTAAAATAATTCTTATTACCAATTAAACCATTCATTGTTCGTACCTGTATTTTCTTTATTTGTCATGCTGTAACTTAATTCTTAGCCGCCCTTCAGCATCAGTTTCACGTTGACGAACCGAATTAGGATAACCCCACTTACGTTGCGTTATAAAACTTGAAATCCTACTGCAGTACATCACCCTCTGAGACGTATTGGCGTAGCATTTACGGGTGTTTATCGTTAGAAATTGGTAATAAGAATTATTTTACTCAATGTTTTTTGGCACATGGTTGGGGTATTATGAGATCGTTTTTTGGCACTTCGAGCTTCTAATGTGGTAGGACGCCCAGCTTGGATCCTTCCTCCTGATATTCCCCTGTCTTTACGTCGCGCAATGGAAGTTGGCTGCACTTTGATCTTTGCATTTCGCATGGCGGTTGAATCATCAGTCATAATCACTGAAGGGCAAAATGACATTTGGCAGTTTCTCTGCAAAGTTTCTTTTACGCATTCATCATCATCATCATCAATTCCTGTTATCCCTAATCAGGGACATAGGGCTCTTAAAACAGTTTTCCATTCTGGCCGATTTTGCGCCTTCGTCTCAAGCTCGCATATGCTCATCCCGAGACTGTTTGCTTCCTGTTGCACTGGTCGACTCCAGGTAGTTTTAGGGCGTCCTCTCTTACGTGTTCCAGTTGGACACCATTTAAGTGCTATTTTGGAGGGGTGGTTTTCGGGTCTTCGCATAGTATGACCAATCCAACGCCACTTTCGCAACTTTATTTCTTCGTCTATTTGTTTTTGACTAGTTCTTCTCCACAGTTCTGTGTTGCTGATCTTCTTTGGCCAGAATATCCTAAGTATTTCTTTTACGCATTGAATACCATTAAATAATTTATTTCAGTTTGGCTTGTATGAAACGCTAAGGCAACTGGGGCAGCCCCTATTTTGGTAGGGGTGAAGAAAACGCAGGTTACGCATGTATTGCTTTGGTCACACGATGAGATGGAATCTAAGAATACAATTTCGTTAGCGATACGTTCACAATATGTCACGCGAGCCGGCAGTGACGAAATGAATTAGCATTTTCTAAGCATTTGAATGCGTATTTATGTAGAAATCCTACTGCAATACGTCACCCTCTGTGACGTATTGGTGCAGCATTTACGCGTGTTTATCGTTACAAAATTTTAGAAAATGCTAATTCATTTCGTCTTTGCCTGGCGGAGACGTACTGAACTAGCATTTCTATTTACGCTACCCGAGCCGAGGCGCAGCCGAAGGCGAGGGTTGACAGTCGGAACAAGTTGCAATGACGGTTCCGCACGTGTACTGAACGACAATTTTTAATACAGTTGCGAAAAAATTAAGCAATTTAATCCTACTTATATTATAAACGCGAAAGTTTGTGAGTGAGTGAGTGAGTGAGTGTGTTTGTTACCTTATAACGCTGAATCCGCTGTATGGATTTGGATGTTTGGAATGTAGATAGCTGAGACATCAGAATAACATATAGGCTACATATTATCACGCTTTGGCGCTTAGGAGCAAAGCAAATACACAAAGATTATCGTATAGTGGCTATTTGTATAAAAGTGAACGACAAAACCATTTACCATAGACCCTCTGTCATTACGTAGCGTTGAGCTATTTACTTTCCTAAATCCATCGAAAACTGAATAACGGTGAATTTTGATCTACCAAAAAGTCCGAAATGTGCCGTAACTATGCATTACAATCAAACGATAGACAACAATGAAGAAGTTGTTTTTAATTATTGCTGTCATCCATCACTGTCACAAAAATGGTATCAAGAAAGCAATACAGCAGAAATCAACATTGTGTAATTATAAAAAACAGGCAAAAAAATATTGTTTCAGTGATAGCTACTTACAATCTGAAAGAGCCAATAAATAAATCCTTACTTTAAACACTTTGCATCCAGCAGTGTTTGTCAAAGATCTTTACAAAGTTGGCGTCCTGAGATCTCTTGGCCAGTCGAGATGGAATGTCCGTTCAGTGCATTGCCGATTGCTGCTTATTCAGGGAAGAATAAGGATGCACCAGACCTCGAAGAAAACTAAAGATACGATGTTCTGATCAAAAAAAGCCGCTGAGTGTACTGTGCAAGTATGAAAAACATTGTAGAGTCTTGAGCGACCAAAGGCGCATAAAATCAGTCAGTGATGGTGTAACATGAGCAACATGACCGCTTTATTTTCACTAAGTACCTATTGAGTACCTAGAAGGACTAGACAGAGGCACTTTTACATAATATCATAGTCGCCTATTCATTGTTGACAACTCTGATAGGCTTTCCACATACTTCAGAAGTTCACACTGACGAGAAGATAGAATGTGCATGTGAAAATCCCCGAACCGCCTGCGTGGTGGTGTTGCCCGCATGAAAGATATGTGAGGAATAGAGCCAGAAGAGGTGTTTCGTGCCAATCTTAAGCTGTACCGACAAGGTCGCATCGTCATAACTGTCATGATGCTCCACAGTGCAGCTGATAGGATCTCTTGGAGGCGACCCCAGCGCGCTCAGGTTAGCGCGTTTCTGGGACGGCAAAGTGTGACGCTTTCAACACGAAAGAAGAATAAGACCGACGATTTAAAACCGTTGTTTCAAACTATGGTATCGTAGACGCTAAGAAGACGCGTTTGGTGTTTCAGAAGGGCAGCTCATAGAAAAAAATAACTATTCAATGTGATAGACATAATATGGATAAGTTTTTCTGATATTATGATCGTTGTCTTTGATATAGCATGATGCAAAATAAAATATATAAAAAAACTACACGAATTTTCATATACTTTTCTCTGCTAAGTAACTTCGTGCCTGTAATACGAGTAGGTAACGCTAACTAGCTCTGTAGGAGATCTTTTACAGATTTATAGAATGCCAGTCAGATGTTGAGACCTGTGACGTACCTACTGCATCGAATGCTGAATGCTGATATATTCATTCACACAACTGTGCAAGCAAACGAGATGTACTTGGGTTTCAAACTACGCATTAGGAGTTTCTAACATCGGGAGAGGCAGTGTCCATATAGGCCACAAAGGCACGAAGATTTGAGGCGAGACCAACTACAGACAACTACATACAACAGAGACAACCCAGACTGAAAGTTTGCAGAAAGCAGTAGCAGATTAGCGGACTCAAAATAAGAGTCGAAATATTCGAGTGTGTCTTGAAATGTAGGTAACCCACGTTCAATCAGTTAGATGCCGATAACAGTAGGTATCTGCATCTTTACTCCGTTGAGTTTGGAAGAAGCAGATAACAACGCATGGTCCACGGGAGCGAAGTCTGATAGCGCTGGAGGTCGGTTATAAGTACATTTAATTGAACGAGCGAGCGAAGCGAGCGAAGTTCTCCGAGTCTACTGGAACAATCCGGCGTTTGTATGTATGTATGTATGTATGTATGTATGTATGTATGTATGTATGTATGTTTGTATGTTTGTATGTTTGTATGTATGAATGTTCGTTCGACGATAACTTGAGTAATTTTTGTCGGATCGTCATGAAATTTGGTAGCCAGGTAAATGAAATTAAAAGAATTTTTAAGTTCGAACATGAGCCAAATCGGTCGAGGGGTTGCCGAGTTATGGGGTTGTTAAGTTTATATGGGATGAGAGAGGGCGCCACTGCTGCCTCTCAGTAACATTAAAATAGTGCTAAGAAGTGATTTTAAAAGTGATAAAAACGTAAATCTAATCAGTAAACAGTGAAAGCAGTGATAAAAACTAACAAAAGTGAACTTTATATACAAATTCTGTTTGGAAACAATATTGTGGATATCGGACGTAAAACTCAGTGGAAACAATAAAAATAAACTTTTACGGGTCGCGAAATAATCCGTAATAAGAACTCTATTTTAATCCAATAAATCCAAAAATAACCAAGGTCCAAAGTACACCAGATTAGAAAATACAAAACAGCGCCATCTATTGTAAAAAAATATACATATAATATTATTCTACTTCCTAACAGAGGGCGTGACAATTTTTTTTTATCAGAGCCATCTAGTGTTCAAAATTATAAACCAAAAAGTCCTTATGCTCAACAATAGAGGTCGCTTTACTTCAAAACTACAAGAGAGTCCTATACAAAACTTAAAATGGAAGAAATACTAGATAAACTACAAAAAAATCAAAATTATCTAGGGGCACAAAAACTTGAAATAAGAAAAAGCGGCGAACAAGTTACAGAAAACATTCAAAGAATGTTTGGCGAAAAACTAAAAATGCTAGAAGAAAAATCTGAAAATCTTGTAAAACGAGTGGAAAATCAAGAGCAAAGACTGTACTATCTAGAAAAAATGCTAGACAGAAAATTTTGGTTTTCTTTGGCGTCGAGAAACGTGAAAAATCGTAGTTTGAGTTGGAAATAATAATTGCAAACTTTGTAAAGGATTTTATGAATATTGAACTGGTCCTGAAGGATATAGAAGCACTATAAGAAAGATAGGAAAGAAATCAACTCGCGTCTTATGCATCTTTCACTTCCATCCTGCGAGCATATAGCTCTTGCGCTCCACTCTGGACGGCCGGTAAAGGCAAGCCAGAGGTGAGGGTCTCGGTCCTCTTGGATTCCAATCCACTCTTGTACAAAGACGTGGATGGGTTGGTCCAATTCTGTACCTCCCGGGAACCACACGGGGGTTATTATTATTGAACGAGCGAGCGAAGCGAGCGAAGTTCTCCGAGTCTACTGGAACAATCCGGCGTTTGTATGTATGTATGTATGTATGTATGTATGTATGTATGTATGTATGTATGTATGTATGTATGTATGTATGTATGTATGTATGTATGAATGTTCGTTCGACGATAACTTGAGTAAATTTGGTCGGATCGTTATGAAATTTGGTAGGCGGTTAAATGAAATTAAAAGAATTTTTAAGTTCAAACATGAGCCAAATCGGTCGAGGGGTTGCCGAGATATGGAGTTGTTAAGTTTATATGGGGTCGCGAGTTCACAGTTCGGGGCGAACCACTAGTAGTCTTCAGTTCGAGTCCTGTGGGAAGCTCAGCTCAAACGAGGTTAGACACAGGCATGTACCTAGAGACTGTGACATTCTGTGGATTTAACCAGCATATTGTTGATCGAATTACGGATTTATGTGATATTGAGAAAGCCTATTAGGACCCCACAAGTCTGTCAGACATTCAATTACCTGCCTAAATTCCTAATAATCAAATGCGCATATTTTTGTACCTACTGCAAGAGCGGATGTAGCCCAATGAGTAGAATATTGGCCATAAAAGCCTGAGGTTCTAGGTTCTAATCCCAGTGCGGGCAACTACCCCTCTACCCTTGACGCATTTTTCCAATACGGCCGCAATATGGCGCAATTTACATAATATTCAACAAATCAACACGCATTTTGTGTTTTTATTTAATAAAACAGCCTTACCTTTGAATAAATATTACAAAGTATTTAAAATCAAAGCATTACTATGCGAATTCAAAGAGATATTAATTTTTAAACTTTTTCAATTTGATCGCAATAGCGTCAAGGGTAACCCCCTAGTCTGCGGCCAATTTTATTTTTAACTGACTTCCAAAAAGAGGAGGTACTCAATTCGCCCTTTATGTTTATTTTAATTTTTATGTGTGTTATCTCAGAACTTGATTTCGTACGACTATTCATACATACTATTCAATGCAACGTAGTTTATAATTTTTAAACTTCGTTCGTTTGTTCGTTGTTTTAACGTTCGTGTGAACTGCACATTTTTCTATTAAATCACGGTTTTACTTAGTTTTTCACTGTCCCAAAATCTGATAAAAGTTTTTCCTTTTTTGAAAACACTATTCGGACTCTGCGATGAAATACGACAAACGAGTCCAGTCCAGAGCGTAGGTACAGAGCAGCTACCATGAGTTCTTACTGTCACTGTCACTGAAAGTGATAAGTTGGATAAACAACCTTACTACTATAGCATTAGGATACATGACAGACGTCCGGTAGACGTCCGGCACAGCTTTTGCGCACTCGTGGTAGCTACTCTTGTGTTTTTGTTTACCCCATTTGGGGATTTACCCGGAATTACATTAACTAGTCGTGTAGTACATGTTTTCAATTATGTATTATGTAACGAGCAAATATGCCAAAGGAAATTAAATGAAAACATTTGTCGAACAGATGGGGTATTAGACATTATCTACCTAAGTACTATACAGTGATTCGGGATTTATTTTAGGACTTATTTCTTGTAGTTGTTTTTTTCCAGATTAGTCTTAGCTGGATCGACTTTTCGCCCCCGTAAACCCCAATTGCAACTATCATCAAAATCGTTAAGCCGTTTTCGAGACGTTACGTACAATACAAATTACTGCTCATGATTTATACCAGTTATTTGCCTCTACTTTGTCTAGTCCAGTTCTCTATCATTTTTGGCAATCTTATGATCGTCTGGATGAGATTGCTTAGATTTTATTAAATCACTTCAATAAAAGGAGGTATCAATAAGACGCATAGAAACGACGTATTTGTATTTTATCGTTTATCTGCCTAGCTAAATCGAAGTTAATTAATATGCTATATCAGTATCGTTAAAGTTCATACAAGTGAAAATACCGACAAAGTAAATTTGTTAATAGAAGAAAATTAAAATAACAATAAACAACATTTGTAAATAAATCAGACCAATTTTTATATCGATTTAACGGTTAGACCAAGCCATAAAGAATGACGAATTTATGTAGTAAATATTTTCATTTAATGTTTTAAAACTGGATAATTGCAGCAGTATAATTAGTATTTAGTTCCAGTATGGTCTCTGAAAAAAAAAGACTTAATTTCCATTGAATAGTGCAAAAGGCCAAGCAAAGGACTTTGTTGAGCAAAAAATAAATGGGTCGGTCTCGATAAAGGAAGTCAATTGATCGCTTCCAGGCTTTTGCCACAAAATAAGAATTGGTCTGCAAAGTTAGTAGCTTCAATATTTTCAAGGGAATATAATTTTCTTGTGCCTCTTTCTGAATTATCGTAATATATGAAATATGAGGGCAAACATATATATTTTTTTATAATGTATCGTTTTGTAACGTGAGTTAATTGTTTCAAAGGCATGAACACTACGCCGGTGTTTAAAATCACCAGACGTAGAACATTTTGAAACATCGAAGCAACAAAAATGCCGCACGTACATACTCAGCGTCCGTTGCGGGTTACGAAGCTACGCTCGTAGCGCGTAGCAGCGCTAAGCCGTAGTCCGTAGCATGCCTACGCCGTAGTCCGTAGCATGCCTACGCCGAAGTCCACTCCATGCTCTACGCCGTTTGTTGCGATTTGGAAAGCAAAGGCAGTAAAGGACATTGCTAATCTTTGTATGGCTGTTTGACCAAGTGCTGTCCAGAATGATAGTACATTTTATTCCTAACTAAGGTCTTTGCATCTACGTAATACTCGTAAGATGATTTATACAGCCCACAAGAAAGCCAAGTCAGCACGTGTGGAGCCAACTAAGCCGCGGTTTCCTCACGATGTTTTCCTTCACAGTTAGCGAGTGGTTTTGCTTCATCAAGAAACAAAGTCATGTACATGCCTGCGCCGGGAATCGAACCTGGGTCTTTCGCTTCAGAGTCGAATATTCTACCACTCTAGGCCGCCACCGCACTTGGTCAAAATTGTTCAAGCACTAGGTCAAAATTCCATACGAAGATTAGTACTGTCCTTTACTGCCTTTGCTTTCTGAATCGCAACAAAGAATCCCATCTCACCCTTTGTAGAGGGAAGAGTATTGACAATGCGCTCTAAAACTCAAAAGCTTCCAACCGCATAAGAGGGGTGATTTACCTAAACTAACATGCTGAAAAACTATCTGGGAAATCTATCTGTCTGGAAAAGCCTGGATCTGCCTGGATGGGATTAAAAATCCAAAAAACTAGGCGTAGACAAATTTCGCGAAAGGGTGAGTAAATGTAAAACCTTTTTTCTTCTTTCTAATTTCAAACCACTTTTTTTTTCGACTTTAATTGAACGAGCGAGCGAAGCGAGCGAAGTTCTCCGAGTCTACTGGAACAATCCGGCGTTTGTATGTATGTATGTATGTATGTATGTATGTATGTATGTATGTATGTTTGTATGTTTGTATGTTTGTATGTATGAATGTTCGTTCGACGATAACTTGAGTAATTTTTGTCGGATCGTCATGAAATTTGGTAGCCAGGTAAATGAAATTAAAAGAATTTTTAAGTTCGAACATGAGCCAAATCGGTCGAGGGGTTGCCGAGTTATGGGGTTGTTAAGTTTATATGGGATGAGAGAGGGCGCCACTGCTGCCTCTCAGTAACATTAAAATAGTGCTAAGAAGTGATTTTAAAAGTGATAAAAACGTAAATCTAATCAGTAAACAGTGAAAGCAGTGATAAAAACTAACAAAAGTGAACTTTATATACAAATTCTGTTTGGAAACAATATTGTGGATATCGGACGTAAAACTCAGTGGAAACAATAAAAATAAACTTTTACGGGTCGCGAAATAATCCGTAATAAGAACTCTATTTTAATCCAATAAATCCAAAAATAACCAAGGTCCAAAGTACACCAGATTAGAAAATACAAAACAGCGCCATCTATTGTAAAAAAATATACATATAATATTATTCTACTTCCTAACAGAGGGCGTGACAATTTTTTTTTATCAGAGCCATCTAGTGTTCAAAATTATAAACCAAAAAGTCCTTATGCTCAACAATAGAGGTCGCTTTACTTCAAAACTACAAGAGAGTCCTATACAAAACTTAAAATGGAAGAAATACTAGATAAACTACAAAAAAATCAAAATTATCTAGGGGCACAAAAACTTGAAATAAGAAAAAGCGGCGAACAAGTTACAGAAAACATTCAAAGAATGTTTGGCGAAAAACTAAAAATGCTAGAAGAAAAATCTGAAAATCTTGTAAAACGAGTGGAAAATCAAGAGCAAAGACTGTACTATCTAGAAAAAATGCTAGACAGAAAATTTTGGTTTTCTTTGGCGTCGAGAAACGTGAAAAATCGTAGTTTGAGTTGGAAATAATAATTGCAAACTTTGTAAAGGATTTTATGAATATTGAACTGGTCCTGAAGGATATAGAAGCACTATAAGAAAGATAGGAAAGAAATCAACTCGCGTCTTATGCATCTTTCACTTCCATCCTGCGAGCATATAGCTCTTGCGCTCCACTCTGGACGGCCGGTAAAGGCAAGCCAGAGGTGAGGGTCTCGGTCCTCTTGGATTCCAATCCACTCTTGTACAAAGACGTGGATGGGTTGGTCCAATTCTGTACCTCCCGGGAACCACACGGGGGTTATTATTATTGAACGAGCGAGCGAAGCGAGCGAAGTTCTCCGAGTCTACTGGAACAATCCGGCGTTTGTATGTATGTATGTATGTATGTATGTATGTATGTATGTATGTATGTATGTATGTATGTATGTATGTATGAATGTTCGTTCGACGATAACTTGAGTAAATTTGGTCGGATCGTTATGAAATTTGGTAGGCGGTTAAATGAAATTAAAAGAATTTTTAAGTTCAAACATGAGCCAAATCGGTCGAGGGGTTGCCGAGATATGGAGTTGTTAAGTTTATATGGGGTCGCGAGTTCACAGTTCGGGGCGAACCACTAGTAATAGCGCAACTTTATTTTTCTATAAAATTTTTTTTTTTTAAAAATCTTGCCAGGTTTTTTTTTACTAGAAATTACACTCATTATTGAACGAGCGAGCGAAGCGAGCGAAGTTCTCCGAGTCTACTGGAACAATCCGGCGTTTGTATGTATGTATGTATGTATGTATGTATGTATGTATGTATGTATGTTTGTATGTTTGTATGTTTGTATGTATGAATGTTCGTTCGACGATAACTTGAGTAATTTTTGTCGGATCGTCATGAAATTTGGTAGCCAGGTAAATGAAATTAAAAGAATTTTTAAGTTCGAACATGAGCCAAATCGGTCGAGGGGTTGCCGAGTTATGGGGTTGTTAAGTTTATATGGGATGAGAGAGGGCGCCACTGCTGCCTCTCAGTAACATTAAAATAGTGCTAAGAAGTGATTTTAAAAGTGATAAAAACGTAAATCTAATCAGTAAACAGTGAAAGCAGTGATAAAAACTAACAAAAGTGAACTTTATATACAAATTCTGTTTGGAAACAATATTGTGGATATCGGACGTAAAACTCAGTGGAAACAATAAAAATAAACTTTTACGGGTCGCGAAATAATCCGTAATAAGAACTCTATTTTAATCCAATAAATCCAAAAATAACCAAGGTCCAAAGTACACCAGATTAGAAAATACAAAACAGCGCCATCTATTGTAAAAAAATATATATATAATATTATTCTACTTCCTAACAGAGGGCGTGACAATTTTTTTTTATCAGAGCCATCTAGTGTTCAAAATTATAAACCAAAAAGTCCTTATGCTCAACAATAGAGGTCGCTTTACTTCAAAACTACAAGAGAGTCCTATACAAAACTTAAAATGGAAGAAATACTAGATAAACTACAAAAAAATCAAAATTATCTAGGGGCACAAAAACTTGAAATAAGAAAAAGCGGCGAACAAGTTACAGAAAACATTCAAAGAATGTTTGGCGAAAAACTAAAAATGCTAGAAGAAAAATCTGAAAATCTTGTAAAACGAGTGGAAAATCAAGAGCAAAGACTGTACTATCTAGAAAAAATGCTAGACAGAAAATTTTGGTTTTCTTTGGCGTCGAGAAACGTGAAAAATCGTAGTTTGAGTTGGAAATAATAATTGCAAACTTTGTAAAGGATTTTATGAATATTGAACTGGTCCTGAAGGATATAGAAGCACTATAAGAAAGATAGGAAAGAAATCAACTCGCGTCTTATGCATCTTTCACTTCCATCCTGCGAGCATATAGCTCTTGCGCTCCACTCTGGACGGCCGGTAAAGGCAAGCCAGAGGTGAGGGTCTCGGTCCTCTTGGATTCCAATCCACTCTTGTACAAAGACGTGGATGGGTTGGTCCAATTCTGTACCTCCCGGGAACCACACGGGGGTTATTATTATTGAACGAGCGAGCGAAGCGAGCGAAGTTCTCCGAGTCTACTGGAACAATCCGGCGTTTGTATGTATGTATGTATGTATGTATGTATGTATGTATGTATGTATGTATGTATGTATGTATGTATGTATGTATGTATGTATGAATGTTCGTTCGACGATAACTTGAGTAAATTTGGTCGGATCGTTATGAAATTTGGTAGGCGGTTAAATGAAATTAAAAGAATTTTTAAGTTCAAACATGAGCCAAATCGGTCGAGGGGTTGCCGAGATATGGAGTTGTTAAGTTTATATGGGGTCGCGAGTTCACAGTTCGGGGCGAACCACTAGTTATAAAAGTGAAAGTTGTGATGAGTGTGAGTGTGAGTGAGTGTACGTGTTTGCTACTCTTTCACGTTGAAACAGTGAAATTGATTTGGATGTTTGAAATCAATATTATTTAAGTACACTTTTATAAATTACTATCTTTTCGCCCGCGACTTCGTCCGCGGTGACTAAGATAAAAGGTCGCAGCTCTATTTTTACCCCGTCAATTTGAACCCAATCGGTCAAGCCGTTTAGTAGTTGACATACCGACAGCAGCGCCACCTACCGGGTCCAATTGTATTTTGAAATCATCCCAAAAACTATCGAAATACCCATATAAAATTTCAATCTAATCGGTTCAGCCGTTTAAAAGTTATGTGAAAAAGATAAGTACGAAAGGATAATTCTTACTACCCGTTGTCTTATTACCCGTTTTCCCGTAGAAATGAAGCATTTTCCCGCGGTAAAAAGTAGCCTATGTTCATCAGGGATAATGTTGGCTTCTAATGGTAAAATAATTTTTCAAATCGGTCCTTTAGTTTCGGAGCCTATTCAATACAAACAAACAAACAAACAATCAAATCTTTCCTCTTTATAATATTACTAGCTTTTGCCCGCGACTTCGTCCGCGCTGACTAAGATTAACTTTATTTTTTCCCCGCCATCGAAGTCAGTCATGGGAAAAGCTACTTAGCATTGTATAGCTAGTGCCCACGACTTCATTCACGTGGATTTCATTCACAGAAAAAGGATAAAAGTTTGTGGTGATTTATCAATTGTACCTCGCATTTTTTACCACCTAGGTAGTATTAAATGTACTTATAACCAACCCCCAGCGCTATCAGACTTCGCTCCCGTGGACCATGTGTTGTTATCTGCTTCTTCCAAACTCAACGGAGTAAAGATGCAGATACCTACTGTTATCGGCATCTAACTGATTGAACGTGGGTTACCTACATTTCAAGACACACTCGAATATTTCGAATCTTATTTTGAGTCTGCTAATCTGCTACTGCTTTCTGCAAACTTTCAGTTTGGGTGGTCTCTGTTGTAGTTGTCTGTAGTTGGTCTCGGCTCAAGTCTTCGTGCCTTTGTGGCCTATATGGACACTGCCTCTCCCGATGTTAGAGACTCCTAATGCGTAGTTTGAAACCCAAGTACATCTCGTTTGCTTGCACAGTGTTGTGTGAATGAATATATCAGCATTCTGCATTCGATGCAGTAGGTACGTCACAGGTCTCAACATCTGACTGGCATTCTATAAAACTGTAAAAGATCTCCAACAGAGCTAGTTAGCGTTACCTACTCGTATTACAGGCACGAAGTTACTTAACAGAGAAAACTATATGAAAATTCGTGTAGTTTTTTTAATATTTTATTTTGCATCATGCTATATCGAAGACAACGATCATAATATCAGAAAAACTTATCCATATTATGTCTATCACATTGAATAGTAATTTTTTTTCTATGAGCTGACCTTCTGAAACACCAAACGCGTCTTCTTAGCGACGCCGATACAATAGTCTGAAAAAACGGTTTTAAATCTTTCGTGTTGAAAGCGTCACACTTTGCCGTCCCAGAAACGCGCTAACCTGAGCGCGCTGGGGTCGCCTCCAAGAGATCCTATCAGCTGCACTGTGGAGCATCAGGACAGTTATAACGATGCGACCTTGTCGGTACAGCTTAAGATTGGCACGAAACACCTCTTCTGGCTCTATTCCTCACATATCTTTCATGCGGGCTTGACCACCACGCAGGCGGTTCGGGGATTTTCACATGCTCCAATCTTCTCGTCAGTCTAAACTTAATGGAAAGCCTATCAGAGTTGTCAACAATGAATAGGCGACTATGATATTATGTAAAAGTGCCCCTGTCTAGTCCTTCTAGGTACTCAATTGGTACTTAGTGGAAATAAAGCGGTCATGTTGCTCATGTTACACCATCACTGGCTGATTTTATGCGCCTTTGGTCGCTCAAGACTCTACAATGTTTTTCATACTTGCACAGTACACACAGCGGATTTTTTTGGCAGAACATCGTATCTTTAGTTTTCTTCGAGGTCTGGTGCATCTTTATTCTTCCCTGAATAAGCAACAATCAGCAATGCACTGAACGGACATTCCATCTCGTCTGGTCAAGAGATCTCAGGACGGACGTCGGACCGCAACTTTGTAAAGATCTTTGATAAACACTGCTGGATGCAAAGTTTTTAAAGTAAGGATTTATTTATTGGCTCTTTCAGATTGTAAGTAGCTATCACTGAAACAATATTTTTTTGCCTGTTTTTTATAATCACACAATGTTGATTTCTGCTGTATTGCTTTCTTGATACCATTTTTGTGACAGTGACGGATGACAGCAATAATTAAAAACAACTTCTTCATTGTTGTCTATCGTTTGATTGTAATGCTTAGTTGCGGCACATTTCGGACTTTTTGGTAGATCAAAATTCACCGTTATTCAGTTTTCGATGGATTTAGGAAAGTAAATGGCTCAACGCTACGTAATGACAGAGGGCCTATGGTAAATGGTTTTGTCGTTCATTTTTATACAAATAGCCACTATACGATAATCTTTGTGTATTTGCTTTGCTCCTAAGCGCCAAAGCGTGATAATATGTAGCCTATATGTTATTCTGATGTCTCAGCTATCTACATTCCAAATTGCATCCAAATCCATCCAGCGGATTCAGCGTTATAAGGTAACAAACACACTCACTCACTCACTCACAAACTTTCGCCTTTATAATATAAGTAGGAAAGTAGGAAATAGGATAATAAGTGTAGACAAGCTTTTTCTCGCGACTTCTTTCGCGCTGATTTCGATGGCGGAAGGAGGACTCGGTAAGCACTATCACCATTTTGCTGTCACATTCAATCTCATTCAATTCATAACAAGTTCTTTTTCTTTAGGACTTATTATTACGTAGTACGGTACGTGTTTCGGAATGTCATCCTTTTGGAATGTGATTTCGGAAAAACAATGCACATCGTAGACACGCTGTATCTTCACAACCAAAGGACCTAGAGACCTCAGGTTGGGCTCAAATTAAAGCGAATTTCTTTTTCTTAACACAAGTAAATGTACATACCCGAAAAACGCTTCTTTAAGGTAGATTAAAAAAAACTGGAACAAGTGCCAAAATTCCGAGCTTACCACATGAGTAGCACAGGGTTTTCAGAGTTGCAAATTTCGGTACAAACTACTCTTGGGGGGCTAATAGGATCTAGATCTTGACTGGCCTAATAGGAATGTATAATAATACTTAAAATATAATCAAATCAAAAAGCTAATTTCCCAGAATGGAAGGACAGCGTTCATTGGCTTTTAAAGTTTAAAATATACGTCATAACATAACTGAATTTGACAGTCTCTAGTTAACATTGATTGGTTCAAACAGTTGTATTAATAAGCTTGGCACCGAAAACTTCTTTGTTGACTAAAATGTAATATTTCAGTGACAATTATTATTTATAGAGTCTAATAAGGTCTAACATTGTCTAACCACCTAAAAATACATGCGTGTAACAGCGTCCAGTGGAATTTTCAATCACATTACATGGATGAAGAGGCCACCCGGACGCTGCAGTGCCTGGGACATTGTTTTAGATGTAGTAGACTTGCCCAGCACCTATACCAGCCTGTCAGCTTAGTCGGCCTAACCCACAGAAACGATAAGGTCAATACGTGCGGAGCCAACTAAGCCGCAGGTTTCCTCACGATGTTTTCCTTCACAGTAAAGTTAGCGAGTGGTATTGCTAATACCAATTCACAAATGCACGTAACTTTGAAAATATAAACAAAGTCTTATTCCATCCATTTGAGCACGCGTGGTGATTAAGCTCGAATTCTTTCTCTGAGTGAAGGCCTTTGCCCAGCTAGTGGGACATGTAAAATTGAACAGGCTACATCTTATTTTCTCTTCTTATTACATGCCCGCACGCAGAATCGAACTTGGGTCTCTCGCTTCCAAGTCCATTATTCTACCACCACCACTGCCACAATGAGTCCGGGAGGTCTACCGGCTAAAACGAAATATTGGCGAAAATCGAAGTTCGATTTATGAAAAAATAACTGGGTGGCAGTAAAATAAACTGGGTGGCAGTAGATTTTTCAAAAATCGAACTTCGATTTATGAAAAAATAACTGGGTGGCAGTAAAATGAACTGGGTGGCAGTACATTTTCCAAAAATCGAAGTTCGATTTTCGCCAATGGTAATCGGCTTCGTCTTAGCCGGTAGACCGCCGGGTTGTAATTCGCAATTCTCTGCCTAGTGATTGCTCAAACCGATACAATTTCCGCGGTGGCGCTGCGGCATTATTTCCTACAGGCCAGAGAGAAGGTTGTTTGCTTGATTGGTGGGCCTATCAAGATATTTTGGCAGTGAGAACAATTAGAGCTATGCCGGTTGGGTTTTGTGAATTTGTAGTAGCAATACCGTTCGCTAACGGCAGTGGTGTAGCTAGGTAATCAGGGGCAAGAAACAAAGGCCCAGTTTCTGAATTGAGAATTTTACTAAGTAGATACTTAACTATCGTTCTGTCACGTTCTTTTGTGAGAAATCCGCAGAGGCAGAACGATATTTAAGTACTTGCTCAGCGAATTTCTCAAATCAGAAACCCGCAGAAAGTGGGGCCCAAACTAAACTGTTTAGGTTTTTTTTTTTTTCGTAGGTCCAAATAAGGACGTCCATTTTTGCTGAGGTTGCATTCGTTGAGGTTGCTGAGATTTTGAATTGCACTATAAGGGTTAGCCAACCTAGCAGATTTTTTTGCTAGTTCAATAAGGTTAGGTTTGTCCCGCTTTGTCCCTTTGTTGCTGCTAATGCCACTGGCTAACGGTAAAGGAAAATATCGTCAAGTACCCAGCGGCTCAGTTGTCTCCGTACGTATTGATATTGTCGACTAAACTGAGAGGATGGTATAGGTGCTGGGCAAGCCTTCTTCTTCTTCTTGTAGTGCCGTCTACTATCGGAGGTTGGCAATCATCCTATTTCTTCTTGGCTATTTCTTCCTTTGAAGCAAGCCTACTCCATCTTTATATGTTCCGGGCACTACAACTTCAAGTGGTCACTTCACCCATTTAGTGTGACTGAAGATGTCACTAGACGCTGTAGAAATTATCTCCACTCTTACCCCCTTAC
Organism: Zelleria hepariella; assembly: GCA_949319315.1. Taxonomy (NCBI): domain Eukaryota; kingdom Metazoa; phylum Arthropoda; class Insecta; order Lepidoptera; family Yponomeutidae; genus Zelleria; species Zelleria hepariella. The sequence goes on along the minus strand of OX439378.1, from coordinate 38,672,629 downwards.
TAATAGACGTGGAATAAACGTTATACCAAGGATAAATGTATGGTTAAACCTCGTTATAACTTTTATTCCACGTTTATTAGTAAGGGGGAATAAGAGTAACTTTTGCCAAACCGAAATCGATTTTACCCTTCCGTAAAAATCACATTGAATATTAAAAAGAGAAAGTTGAAGTTTTATGCGACCTCTTTTGTTTCATTGCAAATATTTGAACAGTCAACCTTTTTAAAAATGCAGTCTATTGAGCAATGTTATAACAAAATTAAATAGGTACAAGATGTTACAAAAGTACCTAACTCTTTTTACAGGGTAATATTTAGCACCCGGTGATAGGGATCACAACCTAAACAATTTTTGCTCTATGACGTTCCGTTAATTTTTAAATTAATAAAATGTGAACAATGTGGCGGGAGAAATGTATTTTTTAAATATTGTTTTCATTGACTTTCATAATGTTTTAATAACTCAAAGCTATGTAAATGCACCTACACGCTCAAACATATTTTTAAATTTGACCTAATAACAAAAACAAAAAATAACAGTTTAAAAAAACTAAAAAAACACGCTTTTATAGCTAACCGAACTAAAAAGTATAAAATAATTTTTAATTACAAAGAGTTTAAAATTATAATAAAATTTAAGTTATTAACAGAATAATACAATTCAGAGTAAAAAGCGTGGGGTGCTGTTAGCTATAAAAGCGTGTTTTTTTAGTTTTTTTAAACTGTTATTTATTTTTAATTTTTTAGTTCGATTTATTATTTTTTTGTAAATTTCTGACATTTCTAGTACTCAAACATCAGTTGGCTCTTTAGAGTCTTTTGATCCCTACATGAAAGAGAAGCGATTGGCATAAAAAACAAATTTGGTATTTTAGCATTTTTTTTTGCTGACTGTACATTTTTTCCAAAATCTGTGAATGCAGTTCATAATATCTCAAAAAGTTATGGAAGGTCTCCTAAGAAAGTTTTCCTGTAACTATAACGGTTAAGGTACCTGCCCTTACTGCCCCGTCTCAAAAATCCACCCTGTATAATGGCACTGTAGGGGTATAATGGGAAACTGTTATCAAATTATTGCATTGTCATTGGTCCTTGATACGTATGCAAAGTTTCAAATTAATCAGACTTCTGGAAGTTGGTATGCTCAAAGATTCCGTTACATACATACATACATACATATATACATACATACATACATACAGGCCAAGCTAATAAAAGCGTGTTAATACATACATACATACATACAGGCCAAGCTAATAAAAGCGTGTTAAAAAGGTATGAAATTTTTTCAATTTTGAGGTTATAAAAGAAAAATTGTTTTTTTTTCAACTTTTTTTTACAGATTTGACATCCTGTTGACCAGTAGGTTACAAAACCCAAAAAAATATCCTGTAAAAAGAGTTAGGTACTTTTGTAACACCTTGTATAAAAGGAAATTGTGATTGCTGTCAGGAATCTTTCAATATGAGACCAACTCTAAAACATGAAACATTAACAGCTGTTCAACAGTGCAGCAAAGGAGTTTTTTTTGAGATGATGTCCTCATATCCTTTGATTTGTACAACCACTCCTTACACTTAATATAAAACAGGACTTTTTTCGAAAACCCCGTATGAAGCCCGATTGAGAAAAGTACAGCTATGTATATTGTATAATAAATAGAAATCTCACTGGAACGGCATTGTTGTTTTTTTCCACATCATTTCTCGAATGCTGATACGACAGTGTTTATCGAGTTTCACGCTCTTTGCAGCTGAATTTATGATCCGATTGGAACCACGAGCGCACGTTTTGATGCTGCCTCATCCTCTCAGATAAGTAACACAGGGTGAAAGGAAGAAAACGCATGGCATAGTAAAAGTTTATATATACAGTGTGTTTCAAAAAAGTCCTGCGACACTGAAATGGGTCGCATAACTCATCAATACAAGCAACTTTTACTAATGTGACTTAGCGAAATCTCGAATAAAATGTAGACTTCCTTACAAAAATTCGATACTTACGCTGATGTATTTCAGGATTTTTTTTCTAGATTCGCAGATTCTAAATTTGTTTAAGTTCGACAGCACCTATGTAAAATGCGCTGTATTTATTACTACAACATTTATTCAAGGGTAACTATGAAATATCAAATTAATATTAAAGCTGATTCATCGATATTTCGACCAAAGCACAAAAGCTAGACAATATTTTGTACACACGACAGCACGTAGACGCTAACACTTTCGTTGCAAATTCACCCGTAAGTGATTAGAGTGCACGCGTGTAACCGTTTACGTGCTGTCTTGTGAACTTAGAAAACACTCTCTACATGAAAATAATATCTATGGAACTCCTATTGTTACAATCGAATAAAAATAAATATGTATCTGGAACCAGTGAAGAGAGAAACATACATGTCTTGCCAAAATAATCTGGTTGGTTCTAACTTCCGGTTGTCTAAACACTTGTATTCGTTTGTTGTTTTTACTAGGTGTATCACATAAAAAAATACCTAAAAGATATGAATCGCCAAAGCACTGAGGTATAAATCCGCGATACAAAAAAAATACAGCGCCCAGTGGTACATTCACTCACACTACAGGGTGCACTCTAAGTCAATAGCGGAACTTTAAGTGGGCTATCTACTGATCAATACAAACAACTTGTACTAGGTGGCGAAAAAAATGGAGTGAGAAAAATATCAGCTGTTCTATACAAAAGGTCGACTCAGTACTGCGCCAAATGTATGAAACAGCTGATATTTTTTTCGCTCCATTTTGGTCGCCACCTAGTACAAGTTGTTTGTATTGATCACTAGACAGCCTACTTTTTAAGTTCCGCTATCGAATTATAGTGCACCCTGTAAATGTACACTCGAACGCTGCATTCGCTGAGATGTGTTTGGATCTGTGGTTTGGATAGAGTAGACCTGCTCAGCAGCTAGTCGGTCTCGTCATCATCATTCAGTCGTTCCCTCAATGCTGAGGATCGTGACCATCATTTTTGAAGGTGGCGGAGAGTAGAGTTCTCCATTGCGCTCTATCACTCGCGATGTGGATCAGTCCGTGCAGGTGTTTTTGCGTGGCTTTGGTCATAATACTCGTATCCGTCCATCTAGCGGGTGGTCTGCCTCGAGGTCTTTTGATCTCCACCTTTCCCGTCAGTCTGTCTAGCCGACCGGAAAGACGCGACTCAACTAAGCCACTAAAACTTAGCAAACTAGCTAAACTAGCTCGCAGCTATAAAATTTACAGCATTCTTCCTTAGAAATTGCTTTTAGAACGAGAAGCCATCTTTGACCTTTTGTTGCAAAATACTTTTTATGTTATAGTTTTTCTACTTCTGGTAATTACATACCCACCTAGCTTTTTTGTAGAGGTTTCTTCGATGCAACTTTACCGAAAAAAAAAATTTAATGTTTACAAGCTTCAAAGTCATTTCGAGAAAAAACACGTTCAAACTAAAAATAAAGCAGTAAGTAAGTAGATGCCGAGTAAAAGCACTCCACTGGCAGAGGTAAGTAATTAATTTTAAAATTAGTGTCAGTAGAAGGTCTTCAGGGCCATTTCTTGTACAGATACCATATTTATGTTCCGTTGGTCACTTCACCCATATACAAAAAATGGAGCGAAAAAAATATCAGCTGTTCCATACAAAAATATCAGACCCAGTACTGCACCAAATGTATGGAACAGCTGATAGGTTTTCCGCTTCATTTTTTTTGCCACAAGTTGTTTGTAGTGATCAGTAGACAGCCTACTTCCTATTTATATTATTTGATAACTTAGTTTAATACGATGAATTATTGATTTATTTAATTATTATTTCAATCTATAATTTCATTCATAATTTATTAATTAATTAATTATTTTTAATTACTTATTTAATATTATTTATAATACAATTGTCGAATTAGAATGAATCTGTAATGACATTGTTGAATATACATACGATAATAAAAATAAATAAATAAATAAATAAAATACTTAAAGTTTCGCTGTCGAATTCGATTGCACCCTGTATTGTGAGTGAAGGTGCCACTGGCCGCTGCTGCATAAATCATCTCATAAGTTTTTGACGTACTTATGTCGCACGTGGTAACTACCATGGGATATCAGCGTGTCCCCGACCATACCCATGAAAGTTGCGTAGCGGGAAATGCCCAATTTTTACAGTCATTTACTTTTTTTTAGCTAAACTGAACAATATTTGTTCAGCTATTTTTGTTTCACTACAATAAAACAGTATTCTTTTCTTTATTATTTAACGACAAAACAACCATAATTCAGCAATTTGCTGAAACTATTCGTTTTTTGGGCAGTACCGCTCTTAGTTGGAGAGCTGGTGACCAATCGAGATATTTTTTCGTACAAGGCTGGGAGTTAGTAGGCTGATAGAGTAGAATATTGTTTTTTATAACCTAGAAAGTGTGAATTTTTGGGTTATAAAAATCAAACTTTCAACCACGCTCGGCCAAAAAAACAAATATTTTCTTGTTCAACGGAGTCTCAACAACTAACCTAGAAGTTTCTAGCCTTGTACGACAAAAAAAAAATACTGAACCCATACATTTAAACTTTCAAAGTCGAAAAAATCTAACTTTCAACCGCGACCGTGCCAAAATATATTTTTCCCAGACTCAGCGAAGTCTACTCTATCAGCCTACCAACTCCTAGCCTTGTACGAAAAAATATCTCGATTGGTCACCAGCTCTCTAACTATCTGGTTCGTTGAGCAAAAAAACGAATCTGCTTAATAAATGGGCTTTCCCGCCACGATGCTATCGTTGGATCTTATCTACAAATTAAATAAAAAACCGAAAATTTGGGCGTTGAACCTTAAATACAAGACTTTTCTTCACAAGCAGATTCATTGATCTATGCTGGGCCAATTCAAACTTGAACTTCGGCCGTGAATGCTTCGTTGCCAAATGATTGGCAATAAATTCCTTCATCCACCTTCCGTGGATGATAGCGGTCAGCGTCTGTCCGCCCGGCTAAGCGATTCATGGACGCGGTTTGCTACGCATTAGCCTTTGGTATGACTGCTAACAACGTCAACAATCTTAGATCCTTACTCTACATTACTAACAAAATAAGGATGCAAATCTGAAATAAATTGAATTGAATTATCATATAAGATGTAGCCTGTCTGCAGCGTCCGAGTGGTCGCTTCACCCATTTGTGTGCTTATTCTGTAATAAAAAAACACCGCGCTTGTCATCAAATCTGTTTTATTTGCGGAAAAATTGGTCTTAGCGAAATAAACAATCTATTTTTCGACGTTACGTATTATTAGTCGAATTTTTTTATATTCCCGCAAATAAATCGGTTTTGTGGATTGTCAACTGTGCGGTTTTTTTTACAGAATCAGCACACTGTTTAAATCATCTTCCAAAAACCCTATAATTTTAATACATCTTGCGGCCATTACAAGCCAAAGTTACGTGGCAAAGTCACGTTTTCTTTTATTTTATAACTGAAACTTCTGACCCTAATCAGGTCATAAAAAGTTTCCTAAAGACGTTTTAATGTTTAAAGTAAGTGTTATCTTTATCGTGATGTTCCCGTGGATTAAACATTTGTGATTTGTTCAAAGTTCGGATGAGTGAGGAGAGTTTCTCGCATACGAGAAGAGGACGTACGGGCAAGCACCGTCCACCTTGTTACCACCACGCTAGGTCGTCCGTGTGCTGACGGTGCATAGCGCAGCCGAGCTCACATGCTGAAATGTTATCCGTCTGGATTAATTTACTTTTCACTTGCGCGAAATCACATTTTCTTGAAAAACAAACAGTATGGTTTCAACACATTTGTGAAAACTCATTTGGTACGCTAATCGTCCCGCCTTTGCTCTCTCTTTTATACCTGTGCCCAGCTTATGGAACATATTAATAATATCTTATACTTCAAACTATAGTAAAAAAATAAAAAACTAAAGCCTCTACGTAATGAGATGATTTATACAGCGTCCAGTGGCACTAACAATATGTGGTTATTATGTGGTATTAAAATCATTACAAGCATGCTAGTCTATCTCTAAAGTTCCAAAACTACACGTTGCCTCGTTGACGCAGCATATAATTTAACAATGAAGCTTTCCATTGTCACTGAAAACATTTGTGCAACGTGAAAACCTACGTGAGATGGTTTTTTGAAAAGGTTTGCTGCGAAATATCAGTGTTATGTTTCAGTTTGAATAGATAAAGGTTTCTAAAAACACTCAGACCTTTATGTCTATTGTACATTATTTATACAGGCTGAAATTTGATTTATTTTAAAGCCTAAAAAAACATTGAGTTACAATGTCGATTTTGAACTAATTTCCAAAAGTTTGTAGGTATGTTTGTTACTATTCCACGTAAAAAATACTGAACCAATTTGGATGAAATTTGGCGTGGGATATCTTTAACACCAGAATAACATAATTATAGGTTTTAAATCACTAGCTTTTTCCTGCGACTTCGTCCGCACTGACACTGATAACGGAGAAAAACATAGGCAAACTTATATCTTTTATTTGTTTGGTGTACAACCTCGGTGACGTTTTAAAGCTTATGACCTTGGTCTTTGTACATCCTGAATAGTAATAAGGATGGTGGTGCCACAAAAGATCCCACTGAGTCGAAGTGTCCGGGGCCCTAAGCCTGGCCCCGCACTAGGTAGGCAATCGTATGAGGTAGAGGCCACCCTTTGGTGTTAGAGTTTTTAGGCCACCCAAAGGGCCTCTGACATGGCTTAAAGATTTTTATTATTCAACAATAACCACCGGGACCAACTGGTTTACCGTGCCTTCTGAAGCACAAAACAAAAACGTACTAATAAGATAAGTTATGAAAGCTTGCGTGGACGAAGTCGCGGGCATAAGGTAGTGTTACAAGACTACAAACCGAAAGGGGTTTCCAGGTCGTAGTCGCTAAAAATGGCAGTAAGAAGGTAATTAAAACCAATTCAATTGTAACTGTAAAACGTTCGCCACTCGTCTTTGGGTTAATTCCACAAGTGAAATACAGCTTTGTACTGTAGGCCACAAGGTGGTCAACGAAATAAAGAGGTGGTTGTCCTATGGGTAGGAGGATTGGCCCCAGGTTTGATACTCAGTGATGGCATGCACCAATTTTGGTAGCATTCATCAATGTATCTTGAGTTTGTGTGAAGCGAATCATCGCTTTTACTAGATAAAAAATAATTACAAAAACATAATATTTCAGGTAAGCAAGTAAGTAAAAGTTTTATTATGTAAGTAAGTAAGTAACTCTTTATTGCACAAACGAAAACATTTTACAAATAAACATTAAAAATAACAGTACAAATGGCGGTCTTATCGCTAAAAGCGATTTCTTCCAGACAACCTTTGGATGGACAGGACTGAGAGCGAAAACACATTATGGTTTGCAAAATTTCAGTGTTTCAGTTATAGATAGAGAACTCTTTAGTTATCTCTCGATCTATCGTGAAAATCGTTAAAATTGGGTTTGTTAAAGTTACTAGTACAGAGAATAGATATTTGACTAATCAGTTGTTGTCTCGCGTGCAATGTACCCCTCAAACACTGAGCGAAACGGACGAACTGATAAAAATAGATTTCGTATTCCCCATTTATGTTGAAATTAGCCCACCTAGTACAAAGTATCATACTTTTGTCATTTCCTTTTTTTCTGCAATAAAGTGTAAATATATTCCTCTCTCAAAACAGGGGTTCTACCGGCTAAGACGAAGTCGATTACAAGTGGTTAAAATCGGAGTTCGATTTATAAAAAATGAACTGCGTGGCAGTAAAATAAACTGGGTGGCAGTACATTTTTCAAAAATCGAACTTCGATTTTCTTCAATGGTAATCGGCTTCGTGCCGGTTGACCCTCTGGTCCGAAAATGTATGGAGCAGCAGATATGTTTTCAGAAATAGTCCACTTTAGTTTAGGCCCAGAGTACGCCGGACGCAACATTATTATCCAATTTGCAGCTCGTGGTCTATTAAAGCGATGGCAGAGGAGGCACATTTGCACCAGACACTGCTAAGAGAGTTAATCTGGGTAATTAGCAAATTAAGATTTTTTTTATTTATTTTACTCCAGTGTATCGATAGATTATAGTTTCTTAATTATACCCCTATAAAACAAAGTCGTGTTAGTTACACCATTTATAACTCGAGAACGGGTGGACCGATTTTTATGGTTTTTGAATTATTGGATTTCTCTCCACCCCGAATAGCAGAATAACCATTGGAACAACGGAAAAACTCACGAGAAAAAAAAAGTCTTAGTTACAATGTTACATTGTAGACTCTACTGCGCTATATGTATGAAACAGCTGAAATTTTTGTCGCTTCATTTTTTCGCCACCTAGTACAATTTGTTTGTATTAATGAGTAGACAGTAGGGTGGAGCGCACTTGTATGGAGGTTTTTTTTGTGGAATATTGAAGTGGCGGATGTCGTTAAAGGTTCTCTGACACTAACATAACCCTCTCGTATATTATCATTTATACGAAATATTATTAGAAGTACTGCCGCATAGCATGCAAAGTTTTCGAAATGTGCGAAAAGATAGGTACACTTTCTTGACATTTAAATGGCTTAGAATAAATAATTTTTCGTAAAAAATGCATTAAATTGCAAATTATTCACTTATAAAAACTTACCACTATGATATAATTGCAAAAAAGGTTGGTACACTGTGTGGCCTGTGGCGTCATATTTTTGATCCACTAATCGCGTATAAGGTAACATTGGCCGAGCGTTTCGTCGGGAGTGCACACGTTTCATATAACTGACATAAATATTTTATTATGACAATTCGATATAGATTGCGTAGTCGATTTGACATGAGGTTACAAAAAAGGTTTGTTTACAAACCGACCTATCAATGAATATCGAATTGACATAATAAAATATTTATGTCAGTTATATGAAACGCGGGCGGTCAGAGGCGAGAGGGGGAATTCGAGGGTTGTTTGCGTCGCATCGATGTCCGTGCAATTAGTCAATTTCCTCAATTTTTTGTACCTTTTTTACATTTACCAAAATCTAATTTCTTCAGGATTTGGAAATTTTCAAGGGCCATGCAAGCCAATCAAAATTCGTGTTTGCTGTCCTGAAATATTCTGAACGTATCCGTACCGAGCACCGTTTCCGCACTCGGCCGTATCAAAAATGTATAAATAAAAAAATCGCTCCACCCTTGTAGACAGCCTACTTGAAGTTCCGCTATCGAATTCGGGTGCACCCTGTAGATATGAAAGATTCAGTTAATCTGTTAATTAACCTTTCGTTGTCGTTTTATTCATAGCCAGGTAATAACCTCCGACAAAGTTCATGTATAAACATTCATAAAGAGACTGCAGCTACAATGAGTGCTTACTGTCACTGTCACTGAAAGTGATAAGTTGGATAAACAACCTTACTACAATGTTATTAGGCTACATGACAGACGTCCGCTTTACTCTGTATATAGTAGTCTTTCACCAAGAATTTACCATGTCTCTTGAGACACTTTCCTCGTCCACTGCAATGCGTTAGAAAGGACTCAAAATACTCCGCTGCTCAAATTTAAAACGAAAATAGCCACTTTTGCTTTACACTCTTGGGGTTACGTGCCTCTTCGAGGAAACAGGTAACACAGTTAGGTATGTTTTGCTTCAAAGTTTTTTAAAATGGTTGAAAGAAAAGGCACGTTCATAAAAAAATGTTTTAGCAGCTCAGCGCGTCGATTCTCAACGGCTCAAAGGCTGCTTTGTTCTTTTTTTCATCGATTTATCATGGCTGAGGATCGTGACAATGTCGTACTCGCTTCCGTTGGGTACGGTCTTCTGTCTTGGACTGCCCGGTGGAAGCTTCCTCCAGCCGCTGCTTTAATCGTATCAGACCATCTGGTTGGAGCCTATCCCTAGTGCATAGCAAACCTTTCTGATTGGTGCAGGTGGGCCCCTTTAATAAAAACGTTAACCCACGGGCACTTGCACCTCGCATTAAATACTCTAAACGGCACATTAAAGTAAAAGAAAACGGTTTTATTTATTGTTTCGAGCCATCACTTAAACTTTAAAGCTGTACGCGTCAAAAGGGGGTTGATGAAGTAATTAAAAGGGCTGTTAATAAATACGATCGCTGACGGTGATGTTATAAAATTAAGGGTGGCATTAATAGTCGACAGCTCAAGATAGAGCCTAAGTAGGTGATCTCAGGAAACAAAATTTACTAATGTCAAGCCTTGGCTAATGTCAAGCTTGTAGTAGCTGTCAGCATATTAATAGACACTAGCTTGAGCTTGACATTGACATAAGTCAAGGTCACCTACTTGAGCCTTTCGACTTATTCGGCCAAGAGTGATTTTCTTTTCTGATTTCACCTGCTTGAGCTCGAGCTTGAAATGACGACTATTAATGCCACCCTAAATGTTACAAATGAAGGGATATTTTACGTCACCTCAGTTCGTGGGTGACCAATTTTAAATTACCTTAGAATGCAGGTAAATGTGAGCAATACGAGTACTAGTAAAGTAGTCTCTTACGACTTTATGTAAGTCTAGTTCTGTATCATCAGATATAAAAAACAGTGGTAGTACACCTTCCGTGATCCAGTTTCCCCAAAAAATATTTCATTTTGTATCCAAGTATCCCGAGAGAAGAGGATATAACTTAATTTGTTTGTTTCCACTGATCCCGGTAAGACCTACTGCTCCGGCACCTCCCTGTGAGAAGGTAGTGGAGGCAGCCACGAGGCACTCGCAGAGTACCAAAGCGCAAGCGGAGGTGTCAAGACCTACGACACATTGGTACTGGCACTCGGTTTCGATCGTTGGCTGGATTAAGTGTGCCCTATTCATGACCTAAACTGTCGGTAAAAGGGCCACTATAATAAAAAAAGGTAGACTGGAGAGGGAAGTGATCCCGGTATCGATGGAGACAACTTGGCGGGATCCGTGGGTACATCCATCAGATCCCAGGATCGATAAAACCCCCAAAGGACAGTGTCTAAATCTGGCCTAAGTTATTATTGGATATTATAATTTGTCGTGCCTAACCTTGGAATAATCGCTGTAACCCATTTCTCCAATAATAATTACTAGGCAGTATTGAAAGCAACAATTACATTCTGATTTAGTAGGTAGGTACTTGATTAATGACTTGTAATATCATTCAATTACACCGCCCAACATGACTCAGGGCAGGAAAATACGATACATTAATCTCTGTATGAGGAAATATTAACGTTAAATTAAAAACCTACTTAGACGGCAATTATTACTGTAGGATCACATAATATTAGGAACTTACAATAATCTTTTATTCAAATATTCAATTTATAGTATAAGTAGCACCACATAGGTACTAAAGTCTAATTCTTTATTCAGGATAGTAAACTGACAGATGCCAACTGTCACTTTGCAAAATAATGTTGCCATATTTATTATAATAGTGATGCATTCCACTCGTTGTGCGATTCAGCTCAGTCACAAAAAAAAAGCGAAATACGAAATTCCGCATGGTAGCCCGTGCGTCAGGAATTCCGGACGGAAAAAAAACGTTCGGAACGCAATATTTCCATAGATCATTTAAAAAACACAATTTTTAACGCATTTAACACTCCTCAAAAAAGTGGACCAAAACACACTTTCTCATTTCTAATTAATAAGTTTTTAGTTAATTTCATATAATAAGCTTTTCATCAATCGGCCTATAAATCGATTATATCGATTACGCAATTCGATTCATGTGAAACATTTTGTCACCACACTATTAAATTTTCACCAGAGACTGGTCACACCGTAAACGTCAGTGTACTATCTTGAATGAAGAATTAGACTTGTACATTTGAACCAGGCTTTATCTCACTTACTTTGTGACATTTTCTATAAAATCAATAATTTATTAATTAACTTTAACACATTCTTTCAGATATCGTTTGAATTAATCCTGATTTTCAATATAAATAAGATTTTTAAGAAAAATCTATATAAATCAGTGTAATATGCATTTTACCGCGAGTTTAATGCAACTGCTCGTCCTTCGGAAATTTAGGAACTTAAGGTAACGAAGTGGACGGAAGGTCCGTTAGTTTTTGTAAAAGTAACTCTTGACTCGACAAATTACTTTTCTAAACTTAAGGGCTACTTTCAGAGGCCCATGCGTAACTTTCCAGGATTTATCTCCTAACTTACTGTCGGTACCTAGTTAGTTTGTTTATAAGGTGACTCAAGTGAACTAGTTCAAGGGTTAAAGAAAGAAGCGTAGCAGGAAAGCCCAAATTTTCACAGTTTTTGAGTAGCTAACTGAGATATTTTTGGTTCAGCAATTTTTGTTTCACGACAGTTAAATTGTACCTATTATTTTCATTATGCTAAACAACGCAACGGAACAACAATAAAATAACAATTAACATTATGAAAATAAATGAAAATAATATTAAAAACTAACTTTCTCCCGCCTCAGCACTTACATTTTATTCATTTAAAAATCAACGGAACGTCATAGAGCAAACAAAACCTGTAAAAAGAGTTAGGGCCGTTTGTAACACCTTTTATAAAGTGAGTAGAGTGCTGACACAGTATACAGACTGACATAGATTCAAGCAAAAGTCTAGATATTTTGCTTTGCTGTTGTCGTAGCTCGTAGCGCGCAGCACGCGCGTAGCGGCTCTACGCCGTAGCACACTCGTAGCGGATCTACGCCGTTTGGTCCTAGAAGAATAATAATTTTATTGCTGAGAGAGAGAGAGAGAGAGAGAGAGAGCGAGAGAGAGGGAACACTTTATTGTACACCAAAAATTAATGTGCAGAGTGCGAAAAACAAAATTTGTTGGAAATCACATTTAGAAATTGACGTGTTTCAGGAAAAAAGTAATTTAAAAACTGCCCAGAAGAGTTTTAAAAATAAATGCTCCTTACAAAAAAAAACAAATGGATATGTAATTGAAAATAAATTGTTTACAAAAGGTATTATGAGGACTCTGTCTAAGCCATCCGACTTAGATGCAAAGGCCTTATTTGTATCTAACCTTGAAAAACAACAAATTCTAAGTACCTAAAACCATTTCCCATCTAAACATTTTATCAGCATATTTTTTACGCGGAACATTGGTCCGAGAAGAAGACACTTGATAAGGGTGCCCTTTTAGTATTCTAATGGACCCTTCAATTCATAAAAAGTTAGGCATTTTTAACTTAGTGGTGCTTTATTACAAGTGAAAATGAACGTAAATACTGTTATAAAATCTGGTACACACAACAGCATGTCGACCCTTACACGCTAGCACTCTACTTGGTTGCGACTTTGCAACAAAAGGGTACATACACTCTGACGTGCTATCATGTGTACATCTGTTTTTTACAACTACACGTTATCTATTAAGAAACCTCGAAAAAACCTACTGCATCAAATGTATAGTATAGCTGATATTTTTTCACAGTTGCTTCTATGATAAAAGTTGCTTGTATTGGTCAGCTAAACGACACCCTTTATTATGACAGGATTTTTCCGTACCACCCATAGACTTAAATGAAGAATTATTGTTTTTTTTACTACTATTAGCGCCAGTAAAGAGCGCCATTCTAATTCAAAAGTCAGGTTTGGAATAAAATTGTCACTAGAATATTCAATACCTACTTTTAGGTTTTATGCGGACCTTCATTGCATAGCTAATTTGTGGGTTTGTGGGTTAGATTCAAACGTTAGTCATATACAAAGGCACCTATAGTTACGTACAAAGAGTATCAATCAATTCACCATACTTGGATTTGCTTCATCACTCTCTAGAATAAGATAAAACGCAATATTTTAAACCTGTTACTGCCAGAATACCAAATTTTATTGACTCAAAAAAGGCAACTCAATTATCTAGCACCTACATAGATGATTGCCTTTTTTTGCATGCAAACGAACCTTTTTACACCTGGCCTTTTTTGCAAATCTGTTTCTATTTGTTTCTTTTTATGATTGATTAATGAGCTTTTCGGCAGCCAGTGACAGCGTACATTGGGAGTTGATACAAATCTGGTTGAATGACGGGACGGTTTCAATATCTAAAACTGAATGCGGGAAATGTATTTTTAAATTGTTTTTTTGACTCTACAGGTTTGTTCCACTTGCCGTTAGGTTAGACGAGATAGTCTCTAAAGTGGGACTGTGGGAGTAGTAAAAATTTCAGACCGAACCGAGTTGTCATTAAAAACAATTTTATTATTATCGTGATTCTGAATAGTTTCATGATTTTGATTGTGAATAGTTGATTGTTAATGATTGTGAATGATCGTGATTGTGAATAGTTTCATGATATTGAAGTACTCTTAAAAGAATCGTGATAGATAGATGTTGAACTTACATAGTTAGACCTTAGTTCCCACGTTACACCTGGTGAGTATTGTCAACGTGGCTCGCGGGTGCTATTACCCTGTATTTACAGGGTAATAGCACCCAATAAACGGATCGCATCCCAATTTTTTTTTATTGTTTGACTAGTTGGTTGCACCTCTTAAAAAGAGTTAAGATCTTTTATTTGTAACACGTTGTATTTAAAAAAGTCTAATTGCCCAAATGACCCACTGTATAGAAGCAGCACGTAACAAACGGAATATCTAATCCAACGCGGAGAACGGGGAATTCTCTCGACACTACGCCGTCAGTAATGGCATAAATTAACCGAATTTATAATGATCTCGATTAACAGGTGAATTGACGGTTAAGTACTCTATATACTCTCCGCGAGCCACGTTGACAATACTCACCAGGTGTAACGTGGGAAAGTAAAGATATTTCTGTACCACGTTGCATAAGGGTGTATCATTAAAATGTGGAGTCAGAAACGCAAGAGTTGAAAGTTACCTTACACGAGAGAGAGCACGTGGTCACCTCTGCGATAAAAAAGCGTGTTTTAGGCTTTTCTTAGACAGAGAGCTATGGTTTTCTCTCAGAAAGAGAATCGGAGCTTTTCAATTAAATTCTATTCAATATATTTTATTTCAGACCTGGATAGTTTTTTTTTCATTGACGTAGCTAGTGAAGCTTAACCATTACCATAAGTCTCACAGATGACACAGTGTATAAAGCTGATTTTAGCTGAGTCTTTATTAATGGACAGTGGACAGTATAAGCTACCACTTTAAAGTGAAAGTGGGCAGAGCACTTGGCTAGTAGGTAGGATGGCAGATAGATGAAATCCACGTCTAAGTGGCGACTTAGCTAAAGAGACTTGTGACCACCTACCAGCTAGTAGAGTAGCAGATCCATATTTAAATTTCTGTTAGCTAAGACGCTAAATGGTTGCTCCTATTAGACATGCCATTAAGAGGAAACGCGGGTAGCCGCTGCTCTATACAAAAAGGGAGACCTGTTTCCTCCCTGGATAATTATTTTAGAAAAAATATGTTTATGCCATTCAATCTACAGTATGTCCACGGACTGCACCGCGCCACTTAATTCTGTGGTAAAGCATCATTAGTGGAACATGAATAGCATAAAATAAAAATAAAAAAAAATAAAAAAAACTCAGTATTTAAAATAAACATTAGCAAATTTTATTCATAATGCATCAACCTGTGTATCGCTGACGCCAAAAGCGGCAACCACTCGATAATTCAGTGCACTGGTTGCCGCTTTTGGCGTCAGCGATACACAGGTTGATGCATTATGAATTAAATTTGCTAATGTTTGTTTTGAATACTGAGTTATTTTTTTTTTTTTAATTTTATTTTATGCTTTTCGTGTTCCACTAATGATGCTTTACCACAGAATTAAGTGGCGCGGTGCAGTCCGTGGACATACTGTATATGTACCTCTGCCATGTCCCTATGTTTTCCTTTTTTTCTTATTTTTTTATTTTTTTATTAGAATAATTAAAATTAGAAAGATGGAGAACACATAGGGACATGGCAGAGGTACATATAAATTGAATGGTATAAACATATTTTTTCTAAAATAATTATCCATGGAGGAAACAGGTCTCCCTTTTTGTACTTTTTGTATCGAACAACGGCTACCCGCGTTTCCACTTAAGATAGTGGAAATAGCTGTGTCGGCAAGATCTACCAAAGATACCTAGTTATGGCATCTTGCTTCGCCAATAAATTGTTACTACAGTTTGGCGTATTTTTGAACTATAATTTGAGTGCTTAGATAAATAATAAATCAATAAAAATTTGTCTGCAGTTTTCAATATGTAGGTAAAAAAACTCAGCCTTTTTAGCCGGTGACCATTTGACTTATTTTATCGTAGAAGGCTTGGAGCTTCTAGGCTAGTTGTGAATGCGGTTATTTTCTAGCGTGTGTTCTTAAAAGGCAGGGGCTGAGGCGGTCAATTTCAAAGAGAAATATAAAAATTATCTAAAAGATACAAGTATTTTATATTAATAGATAGAGTGTAGGCTCTACAGTGTTTTATCAAAATCGGTTCAGTCGTTTATTAGATATGAATTTGAAGCTAAAATGTCGGGAGTTTATTTTTATTTTTATTTAGTAGTTGTCTCACGATGTTTTCTCTTCATCCATCTAGTGTTAGTGAAGTAGTGAAGGCTGTATAAATCATCTCAGTACGTAGATGCAAAGGCCTTGGTTAGAACAGATGTTTATAATATTTTTCGAGACTTAGGCGATACTCTTAGGCATAGAGCAACATTGCGTAGGTACACAGTTAAACATGGAAGGATAATAACCCTAAGGCTGCTTGTCCACCGCACCGATCTGACACGACACGATTTCTATCGATATAACGTTATACATTTAATATGTTCCCTTGTTTACCGCGCCGCCACGACACGACACGATATCCGGGCGCTGTCTTCCGGCCGAGTAAATTGGCGCGACAGCTAGATATTCGAAACACAAAAAATATGATTCTTGGATATTGTATCTTCTTTATTGAACGAGCGAGCGAAGCGAGCGAAGTTCTCCGAGTCTACTGGAACAATCCGGCATTTGTATGTATGTTTGTATGTTTGTATGTTTGTATGTATGAATGTTCGTTCGACGATAACTTGAGTAAATTTGGTCGGATCATTATGAAATTTGGTAAGCGAGTAAACGAAATTAAAATAATTTTTACGTTCGAACATGAGCCAAATCGGTAGAGGGGTTGCCGAGATATGGGGTTGTATAGTTTATATGCAAAGCGCGCGCGCGCCTGCGCGAATAGCGTAAGCAAAGTTACACATCTGTAACTGGGGTCGCGAGTTCATAGTTCGGAGCGAACTACTAGTTTACCCATTGTTTTCAATTTAGCGTCCGCAAGCTACTTGAAGACAGCTATGCTACCTACTTGAATAGCGCATTAACTATACCCACGCGCACCGCATTCTCACCCACCAGCCACTTGTGATAAGAGCTACGCGTGACAGCTAGGTCAATAAAAATACAACGTGTTACAAAACATCCTAACTCTTTTTACAGGGTGTAACCTACTAGTCAACAGAATGTCAATTCTGTAAAAAAAGTTGAAAAAAAACCATTTTTATTTTATAACCTCAAAATTGAAAATTTTTCATAACTTTTTTGTTCTTGGTATTATCTCAAATTTAAAAATATGTTTGTGGGTGAAGGTGCATTTGCATAGGTTTGAGTTGTTAAAACTTTGTGAAATGCAATGAAAACAATATTTAAAAAAATACTTTTCTCCCGCCACAGCGTTCACATTTTATTAATTTAAAAATCAACGGAAAGTCATAGAGCAAAAATAATATTTAGGTTGTGATCCCTATCACCGGGTGCTATTACACACTGCTAACTCTTTTTACAATACACTGTAAAAAGAGTTAGCATCTTTTGTAACACCTTGTATTGTGTCGGTGCGGTGGACTCGTATCGCCAACACGATTTAAAAGTCGGGCCCGTAAAAAAGTCTTTTGTGTTTGACTTAAATCCTATTATCCCTCAGACTCAGGAGGGACATGGGGCTCGAAGAAATTTGTAAATTGCGCCATATTGCGGCCGTATTGGAAAAATGCGTCAAGGGTAGAGGGGCAGACCGACCTTCCGCGCCTCACTCGTGAGTGATCGGCGCCACGCGCCGGTAGCCCTCGGGCAGACTTAGCACCTGCTTGGTTGGGTAGGTATCATGTCACCTCAGTGTGTGTCCAAGCCAACCTCACTTTCTAAGGAGGATTTCTTCGTTAACCGCCTTCGGCTTGGTCAGCCTCCAGAGTTGGGCGTTTGATATGGTCCGCGACCAGAAAATCCCCAGAGCCCTCCGTAAAAAAATCGATACGGATTTTTACCGGACCGGTAAAATAACCGTTGCGGTGGACAAGCAGCTTAAGGGGCGTCCAGGCTACCAAAATGACTTTAGAAACTATCAAAGAGCCGCCTGTTCCGCCCAGCTGATGCTGCTATTAATCTAAAGTTCTTCAACTCATTCTACCCTACTATTTATTCATGCTAGTAAAGATATCAATAAATATTAATCAAAAAATTCACCTAAATTCACAAAAAGCTTCGTCAAATATGCATTAAAAAAACACACTAAAATATAAAAAGTCAATATTTATAATTTTCATATATCAGAAAAATAATATACAAGGTGTTACAAAAGTACCTAACTCTTTTGCACAGGGTAATAGCACCCGGTGATAGGGATTACAACCTAAATATTTTTTTTGCTCTATGATGTCACAGAGCAGTTTTTACAACTCAAAGCTATGTAAATGCACCTACACGCACAAACATATTTTTAAATTTGAAAAACAAAAAGGTTATGATTTTTTTTCAATTTTGAATTTATTAAATAAAATTTGTTTTTTTTTTCAACTTTTTTTACAGATTTGACATCCTGTTGACCAGTAGGTTACACTCTGTAAAAAGAGTTAGGTTCTTTTGTAACACCTTGTATAGAATAGAAGGTAAGATTTCCACAAATAAAATTCACAATCAAAGCGAGTGAAACCGCAGGTAAGGAATAGATACTCTCTAAAAATTCAAAAGGCAATCGCCTCGACCGATAGTTAACCAAGTTAAGTTGACCTCAAACACACAAAGAGGAAAGATCGGCCGCGACCGATAACACTGGACTGACTGACTACAGTGACTGCTACACTATCTTCAAACTTACTTATTGAAGATTTACAGTGTAAGTAGCTTTGCGACAATGACGGTTGCACAGAAGACCACACATGCAGCAGTCTCCTTTTTAGAGTTCCGTACCCGAATGATGTCAAACGGGACCCTATTACTCTGCCTACGTTGTCTGTCTATCTCCCATTGTGCCTTGTGTTTGACACAAAGGCCTCCCCTTGTGCTTGACTCTATCTGCAGCCACCTCTTGTAACTCTTTACTTAAAAATTTTCTATATTTCCTTTAAAATCTAAGTACTTATTAGCTTTTGAATATTTTCTCAACAATGAAATGTTCTGAGTGTTAGATACGGCCTTCTGCATTTCGGCATTCTGTGGCAGTTTGGAAATCAGATAGGACGGTTCTAAGCAGCGGTCACAAGAGCTCTGATTTTGAGCAAAAACGACTATTAGTGTCTGAGATTATCTTCACTGGGCAATCGGCAATTATTACTTGAGACTCTGCGATTCGATTTTGCTCTTTATTCGCTCACGGTAAGGCCTACTTTGCCTCACTGGAATAAAGGTTGATCTGCTGCCAAGTGTATCGACTCTAATACCTTCGGTTTTAAAACCACAAAAATCAGCGTTTATGATGAGTCGATACACTTGACACTGCATTATATGCTATTTTTTTTAGTTTTCAAATATCAGGGTAATTTTTGAATATTTATAAATATTTATTCCTGAAACTTGTCAACTTCTAAATGTGATTTCCTGACAGAAAGCAATGGATGTCAGTTCAGATCTATAAACCAAAATTATAATACCTACCTATTTGTTAATACCTAAATAATTCATACTAACACTACAATAAGCTAACATTAAAACTAACACTATGGATTCGTCCGAAATAAAAAGTTTTGAATTTGAATTGAATTTGAACTAAAGCTATTTAAAAATTACCCTGTATAGCAGGTACGTACCTGATGATGTAGGCATAAAATGTTCGTAGTCCTTATAGTACAGTCGCCAGCGACCGTTTAATTTTCTTGAAAGGTTACCGGTTCCCCTTTTGATATGTTGTAAAGCACGTCATTCTGGGTACAAACATCTAATTTTTGAAGGTCCTAACCCGCCGCATCAATGAGAAATTTAAGGTCAAAGTTACGAAAAAATGCACTTAATTCAGAGTAAAAGGTTACCGGTTCCCCTTTTGATATGTTGTAAAACACGTCATTCTGGGTACAAACACCTAATTTTTGAAGTTCCTAACCCGCCGCATCAATGAGATATTTAAGGTCAAAGTTACGAAAAAATGCACTTAATTCAGAGTAAAAGGTTACCGCTTGCCACCTTGATATTGTGAAAATTTATGCAATTTCACATACTAGAACCTAAATCTTGCAGTCCCTAACCCGCCGCATCCATGAAAAAAATTAAGTCAAAAATCGAAAAATGCGTTTTGGCAATGAATGTATGGGTACCTTGCTTTACATCCGGTAGTTCTGAATTTTGGCTGATTTGTTTATGATGTTGGCCCAATGAATTATCCAAGTTTGTGATCTCGAGCGCCGACCGCAACCATGTCAAAAACCGAAAAAACCGCGAAATTGTATTGAGAGCAATGCCTTTTTTCAGTTTTTGGCCACATTTTTGCTCCGATTTTTCTGTAACTTAGTACAAGTACTCTTCGACAAAATCAAATAGTAACACATTCTTAAAATTTTCAAGAATTCCCCCCTAGCCGGTAAAATTGTATGTCAAAAGTCACCAAAAATGCAGTTAATTCACTTAAAAGGTTACCGCATGCCGTTGTGAAATTGTGATAAAATACGTAATTTGAGCTACAAAATACCAAATCTTGCCGTTCTTAACCCGCCGCATCAATGAGATATTTAAGGTCAAAGTTACGAAAAAATGCACTTAATTCAGAATAAAAGGTTACCGCTTGCCACCTTGATATTATGAAAATTTATGCAATTTCACATACTAGAACCAAAATCTTGCAGTCCCTAACCCGCCGCATCCATGAAAAAAATTAAGTCAAAAATCGAAAAATGCGTTATGGCAATGAATGTATGGTTACCTTGCTTTACATCCGGTAGTTCTGAATTTTGGCTGATTTGTTTATGATGTTGGCCCAATGAATTATCCAAGTTTGTGATCTCGAGCGCCGACCGCAACCATGTAAAAAACCGAAAAAACCGCGAAATTGTATTGAGAGCAACGCTTTTTTTTCAGTTTTTGGCCACATTTTTGCTCCGATTTTTCTGTAACTTAATACAAGTACTCTACGACAAAATCAAATAGTAACGTATTCTTAAAATTTTCAAGAATTCCTACCTAGCTGGTAAAATTGTATGTCAAAAGACTCAAAAGTCACCAAAAATGCAGTTAATTTACTTAAAAGGTTACCGCATGCCGTTGTGAAATTGTGATAAAATACGTAATTTGAGCTACAAAAAACCAAATCTTGCCGTTCCTGACCCGCCGCAAACATGAAAAAATTCAAGCCAAAAGTAGGCAAAAATGCAATTAATTCAGAATAAAAGGTTACCGCTTGCCACCTTGATATTATGAAAATTTATGCAATTCCACATACTAGAACCTAAATCTTTCAGTCTCTAACCCGCCGCATCCATGAAAAAAATTAAGTCTAAAATCGAAAAATGCGTTTTGGCAATGAATGTATGGGTAACTTGCTTTACATCCGGTAGTTCTGACTTTTGGTTGATTTGTTTATGATGTTGGCCCAATGAATTATCCAAGTTTGTGATCTCGAGCGCCGACCGCAACCATGTCAAAAACCGAAAAAACCGCGAAATTGTATTGAGAGCAATGCCTTTTTTCAGTTTTTGGCCACATTTTTGCTCCGATTTTTCTGTAACTTAGTACAAGTACTCTTCGACAAAATCAAATAGTAACACATTCTTAAAATTTTCAAGAATTCCCCCCTAGCCGGTAAAATTGTATGTCAAAAGTCACCAAAAATGCAGTTAATTCACTTAAAAGGTTACCGCATGCCGTTGTGAAATTGTGATAAAATACGTAATTTGAGCTACAAAATACCAAATCTTGCCGTTCTTAACCCGCCGCATCAATGAGATATTTAAGGTCAAAGTTACGAAAAAATGCACTTAATTCAGAATAAAAGGTTACCGCTTGCCACCTTGATATTATGAAAATTTATGCAATTTCACATACTAGAACCAAAATCTTGCAGTCCCTAACCCGCCGCATCCATGAAAAAAATTAAGTCAAAAATCGAAAAATGCGTTATGGCAATGAATGTATGGTTACCTTGCTTTACATCCGGTAGTTCTGAATTTTGGCTGATTTGTTTATGATGTTGGCCCAATGAATTATCCAAGTTTGTGATCTCGAGCGCCGACCGCAACCATGTAAAAAACCGAAAAAACCGCGAAATTGTATTGAGAGCAACGCCTTTTTTTCAGTTTTTGGCCACATTTTTGCTCCGATTTTTCTGTAACTTAATACAAGTACTCTACGACAAAATCAAATAGTAACGTATTCTTAAAATTTTCAAGAATTCCTACCTAGCTGGTAAAATTGTATGTCAAAAGACTCAAAAGTCACCAAAAATGCAGTTAATTTACTTAAAAGGTTACCGCATGCCGTTGTGAAATTGTGATAAAATACGTAATTTGAGCTACAAAAAACCAAATCTTGCCGTTCCTGACCCGCCGCAAACATGAAAAAATTCAAGCCAAAAGTAGGCAAAAATGCAATTAATTCAGAATAAAAGGTTACCGCTTGCCACCTTGATATTATGAAAATTTATGCAATTCCACATACTAGAACCTAAATCTTTCAGTCTCTAACCCGCCGCATCCATGAAAAAAATTAAGTCTAAAATCGAAAAATGCGTTTTGGCAATGAATGTATGGGTAACTTGCTTTACATCCGGTAGTTCTGACTTTTGGTTGATTTGTTTATGATGTTGGCCCAATGAATTAACCAAGTTTGTGATCTCGAGCGCCGACCGCAACCATGTAAAAAACCGAAAAAACCGCGAAATTGTATTGAGAGCAACGCCTTTTTTCAGTTTTTGGCCACATTTTTGCTCCGATTTTTCTGTAACTTAGTACAAGTACTCTACGACAAAATCAAATAGTAACGTATTCTTAAAATTTTCAAGAATTCCGCCCTAGCTGGTAAAATTGTATGTCAAAAGACTCAAAAGTCACCAAAAATGCACTTAATTCACTTAAAAGGTTACCGCATGCCGTTGTGAAATTGTGATAAAATACGTAATTTGAGCTACAAAAAAACCAAATCTTGCCGTTCCTGACCCGCCGCAAACATGAAAAAATTCAAGCCAAAAGTAGGCAAAAATGCACTTAATTCAGAATAAAAGGTTACCGCTTGCCACCTTGATATCATGAAAATTTATGCAATTCCACATACTAGAACTTAAATCTTTCAGTCTCTAACCCGCCGCATCCATGAAAAAAATTAAGTCAAAAATCGAAAAATGCGTTTTGGCAATGAATGTATGGGTACCTTGCTTTACTTCCGGTAGTTCTGACTTTTGGCTGATTTGTTTATGATGTTGGCCCAATGAATTAACCAAGTTTGTGATCTCGAGCGCCGACCGCAACCATGTCAAAAACCGAAAAAACCGCGAAATTGTATTGAGAGCAACGCCTTTTTTCAGTTTTTGGCCACATTTTTGCTCCGATTTTTCTGTAACTTAGTACAAGTACTCTACGACAAAATCAAATAGTAACGTATTCTTAAAATTTTCAAGAATTCCCCCCTAGCCGGTAAAATTGTATGTCAAAAGACTCAAAAGTCACCAAAAATGCAGTTAATTCACTTAAAAGGTTACCGCATGCCGTTGTGAAATTGTGATAAAATACGTAATTTGAGCTACAAAAAAACAAATCTTGCCGTTCCTGACCCGCCGCAAACATGAAAAAATTCAAGCCAAAAGTAGGCAAAAATGCACTTAATTCAGAATAAAAGGTTACCGCTTGCCACCTTGATATCATGAAAATTTATGCAATTCCACATACTAGAACTTAAATCTTTCAGTCTCTAACCCGCCGCATCCATGAAAAAAATTAAGTCAAAAATCGAAAAATGCGTTTTGGCAATGAATGTATGGGTACCTTGCTTTACTTCCGGTAGTTCTGACTTTTGGCTGATTTGTTTATGATGTTGGCCCAATGAATTAACCAAGTTTGTGATCTCGAGCGCCGACCGCAACCATGTCAAAAACCGAAAAAACCGCGAAATTGTATTGAGAGCAACGCCTTTTTTCAGTTTTTGGCCACATTTTTGCTCCGATTTTTCTGTAACTTAGTACAAGTACTCTACGACAAAATCAAATAGTAACGTATTCTTAAAATTTTCTAGAATTCCCCCCTACCAGGTAAAATTGTATGTCAATAGTCACCAAAAATGCACCTATTTTCCTTAGAAGGATACCGCAAGCCGCCATGAAATTGTGATAAATTACGTTATTTGAACTACAAAAACTCAAATATTGCCGTTCCTGACCCGCCACAAACATAAAAAAATTCAAGCCAAAAGTAGGCAAAAATGCACTTAATTCAGAATAAAAGGTTACCGCTTGTCACCTTGATATTGTGAAAATTTACGCAATTCTACATAATAGAACCTTAATCTTGCAGTTCCTAATCCGTCGAATCCATGAAAAAAATTAAGTGAAAAATTTAAAAATGCGTTTTGGCAATGATACTTATTTTGGCAATGACCTTGCTTTAAATCCGGTAGTTCAGATTTTTGGCTGACTTGTTTATAATGAAATAATTCAAGTTTGTGACCTCGAGCGCCGACCAAATGATCCAAATGACAAAAACAAAAAAAAAAACACGAAATTGTATTGTGAGCATTTTTTTAGTTTTTGGCCACTTTTTTCCTCCGATTGTTCTGTAACTTAGTACAAAGTAAACATACTCTACTTGCGGCGGGTCAGGAACGGCAAGATTTGGTTTTTTTTGTAGCTCAAATAACGTAATTTATCACAATTTCATGGCGGCTTGCGGTATCCTTCTAAGGAAAATAGGTGCATTTTTGGTGACTATTGACATACAATTTTACCTGGTAGGGGGGAATTCTAGAAAATTTTAAGAATACGTTACTATTTGATTTTGTCGTAGAGTACTTGTACTAAGTTACAGAAAAATCGGAGCAAAAATGTGGCCAAAAACTGAAAAAAGGCGTTGCTCTCAATACAATTTCGCGGTTTTTTCGGTTTTTGACATGGTTGCGGTCGGCGCTCGAGATCACAAACTTGAATAATTCATTGGGCCAACATCATAAACAAATCAGCCAAAATTCAGAACTACCGGATGTAAAGCAAGGTACCCATACATTCATTGCCAAAACGCATTTTTCGATTTTTGACTTAATTTTTTTCATGGATGCGGCGGGTTAGGGACTGCAAGATTTAGGTTCTAGTATGTGAAATTGCATAAATTTTCACAATATCAAGGTGGCAAGCGGTAACCTTTTACTCTGAATTAAGTGCATTTTTTCGTAACTTTGACCTTAAATATCTCATTGATGCGGCGGGTTAGGAACTTCAAAAATTAGGTGTTTGTACCCAGAATGACGTGTTTTACAACATATCAAAAGGGGAACCGGTAACCTTTTACTCTGAATTAAGTGCATTTTTTCGTAACTTTGACCTTAAATTTCTCATTGATGCGGCGGGTTAGGACCTTCAAAAATTAGATGTTTGTACCCAGAATGACGTGCTTTACAACATATCAAAAGGGGAACCGGTAACCTTTCAAGAAAATTAAACGGTCGCTGGCGACTGTACTATTAGTGCCGATAAATATTTGATTCTACAGTTGAAAGAAAACATTTACGAACCCCACGACAGTTAGTTTTTGACCCAAATGCGGGGCCAAATGCGAGTTTTTGTAATAGATATTTCCTGGCTCCTTTAGATACAATATCTCGACGAGGACCCCAGTTTTGAGACCCGGGTCCCGAGGGGTCTCGTGCAAACCGGCTGATATTGGGAGATTTTTACCATTGCCTCTCCCATACATGTTTCTAAAGATAAGTCCACACATCCTTGTCAGACATTTATTCCGGGATTTTTATATGATGTTTAGCGTATGTACCAGCGGCAGTAACCCAGAGGGTAGGACGTTGGACACCAACTAGCACTATCATCATAATAGCAAATAAATCATAGCTTATTTTTATAATAAGTTTATTTTGAAGTGTTTCAACACTTCATAATGTAAATGTCAGTCCTGTGTGGTCATTCTGTAAAAAAACCGCACAGTTGCTACTTAATCCTCAAAACCAGTTCCAAAACAAGAAATCTTTTTTTCGACAAATAATACGATATATTGTTTATTTCGATAAGGGCTATTTTCCCGCAAATAAATCGGTTGCTAGTCCTTAAAACCAGTTCCAAAACGAAAAATATTTTTATCGACAACTATACGTTACATTGTTTATTTCGATATGAACTATTTTGCCGTTTTGAGGACTACCTAGCAACTGTGCGGTTTTCTTTTACAAAATCACTGGTGGTTGCTACTTTTAGGACCAAGAACCTGGAGCCAAAAACCTAGGGCAAGTTTTCGAAAGCGCAAAAAAACCGCGCTATATTCCCCCGTAAAAGCCTTAAATCTCTAACAATGTTACATCTGTCCGTAGCTCGTATCGGCTATTATAACCGATCAATCGTTACTATAAGTCAGTTATAACTTTGCAACTTGTGCTAACGTAGTTTGGTTTTTTGTTCGAACTTTGTTTTTAACCGCTGGAGTTGCAAAAAAGCTTTTTTCATCCAATATGTTATTAACTGTTACTAAAAACAATTTTCTACAAAAATACAAAAAAGGCCAGCTGAAATAAAAAAAAAACACTCGGAAATAAACGAAGATATACTTAGTCAAGTTGGCACTCTAGGCACTCCAACGTCCGAGTGGTCATTTTACCCTAGTGTGAGTGGAGGTGTCACTAGAAATCATACAGGGGCCTGAGTCTGTAATGCAATGGTGCCTCGATTAGTTAGCTGGTTGAGAAAAACGAGGAACCTTGGTCCTTCTACTGGGAACCTATCGACACGCTATTGCGTTACAGACATAAGCCCCAGGATTTAAAATTCCGTATCTTTGTAGAAATCCAACCTTCCTGGGATTCAAAGTCAACCTTCTAAGGCAGTTATTTAAAAACCTTTTTAGGCACCTACTCGTAAAATAACATTGAGACAGTTAAAATAGCTCAATTTAAACCGTATTTTAAGTAGTAAGCGAGGCGGAAATACCGTTTACCACCTGGGGTGCATTGTAAAATCAAAATAAGAATCACCCCGTAGTCTGTATACAGGGTGATAAAACGCGGCATAACTAGAGAGGGGTTTTATCGGTGTTTTGGAGGTACGGTAGCTTATTATGTAAAGTACTAGGCTGTTTTACGTGTCTAAGATCTAAGACTATCACGTCTGGCATCCAATTCTATAGATATATGTATATACAGAGTCTACATATACGGGGTGTTTCAGAAATGTCGCTTAAATGGTCAATACAAGCAATGTTTACTATGGGACAAGCAAATGCATGGAGGAGCTGATATTTTTTTCGTGATTTTTCACTTGATCCCATAATAAAACGTTGCTTGTGTTGGTGAGTTAAGCAATCCCTTTCAGCGTCACAGGTAAAGATTTTGTTAAAACGACGTCGATTGGTTCTCGTCACTCATCAAAACTTACCAAGCAGAACTAAACAGCTTATTGTTGTTGCTGTTGTTGCTGTCCTATGGTACCCCAGAGGTATAAAGGGCCTTTGCAAGATCACGCCACGCCTTCTTGTCCTCAGCAACTCTTCTGGCTTCGCTCCAGCTCAGCCCAACGGCTCGCAGCTCGCCTTCAACTGTCTTCAAACAGCTTATACTTAAAGGGTATTAAAGATCTTTTCTATCTTGGATTCGAGTTAAAACTCAAAAAGTTGTCTTCGTCTAGCTTCCTACAGGTACTGGAGCACCTTTACAATGCTTTTACGATTACAGTTTATTACATTTCGCCGCAAACTCAACGAAATATTTATTGGTTTTATGCGCTCGTGAAAACATCGGGTTTTTCGCGAAACGCGCCCTTGGGACTAGTTTTGGGCTACGAAATTAAAATATCTGTTGTAGGTAATTACAAATTGACTTGTGTCGAACGGGACATGAACCCGAGACCTTTGAAACAAGTCAACGCTCTCGCAATACTCGCAAATTCTCGTAGGTCCAGTATGCATGCTTTGTTTTCATATAATTGGTAATGCTTATCCAAATGTAAGGCTATTTTTTACAATAAAAACATTACTAAATTCCAGAAATATTGAATGTAATAAAAATCCTAATGTCGACAAAGAGCGTAAAGAGAAGAGTCACTAGCACATCCCAGCCGCGCGCGCCTTTTTCCTGGCAACGTGCACGCGACATAGGCCCGGTTTCTGAGTTGAGAATTTTACTAAGCACATACTTACGTATCGCTCTGCCACGGTCTTTTGTGAGAAATCTGCAGAGACAGGACGATACTTACCCATTTGCTTAGCAAAATTCTCAACTCAGAAACCCGGCCTTTGAGTCACACAAATGCGAGCATGAGCTTAGGTGCTACCCAAATCCTTGCCATTTTGTCTTTTTTTCAATTCCGTGACAAAATAGCTCTTGATATACTTAGGAGTAAGAAGGAGAATCGCAAATTGCTGTGCGAGTCGCGGCATCGGGAGACGTTGATATAAACGGCGCGTCAGAATGTTAAATACTCGTAACGTGACAAAAAGTCGCGCGCGTGTTTTTTAGCTCTGTTGCGCATGCCCACGCGCGAATGCAGCGCCCACTAAGTAGAGGTAGTACGGTCGGCCACAGTCACAGATACCCCATAGCAGCTCTTAACGCACGCGGCATAAGGGCGCCAATCGAACAAAAAGGGGTATCTTTGGGTGGGGCCGGCTGTACCTAAGCGTTAAAACTATTGACAAATAAAGAAAGGCGAGCACGACGATATGTTGAGATGGGAAAGGCTAAAAGCTTTACAACAGTAAACCCATTGTATTGATGGATAGAATTTAGTGCTTAACGTTCCGCTATCGAATTCGATTGCACCGTGTAGCTAGACGAAATAATAGGCAGGGCTTCATCATTATTAGAATTTAGTTATAAATCTCGATAGAATTTCGAAGGTACGGTAGCCTTACTCTGAAAACCGGCAACAGCGTCCTAATAGGCCCTGGCGGTGGGTATTAAATTAATAATTAATTAATTATTCCGCATATTAGATGAGAATAATGAATATGCCCTCACTCGGAGTTGGGGCCACGAAAACAGCGTTGCAAAATATAAATAAAATAAATGTACCTATCATGTTTTTTCTTTATGTTTACTTTACTCTTTCTTCCTCTGAAAGAATGCCTTTGCCCAGCTAGTGGGTTATTATATACCTATACACTTTGTACCAGGATTAATGTAAGTTTTTTTTACTTTAGTAATGTCCTAGTTGTTGATTATAGGTGACCTCTTTGAAACAATACCTGCCACTGAGACAAGCTTTAATATAAATAAAAAAATCACACGTGGCTCGCAAGATGGACAGCTCTGTCTGTTCAGATCTGTTAACTAATGTTACATTTAATATTCTATTAGATCCAGTTTTATATCATCTCCATATTTCAACCTAGCGTATAGTAAAACGAGTTGAATAGAAAACAGTTTATTAATAGAAATACAACAGCTACCAGTCTCTATTCTGACAGATTGTCCACTGTTTAAGGTTACCAGTAAATATAAATCTCTTGTTTCTACTCATACTACAATTTCTAATTACCCCGTTTTACTGTATCAGTTTATAGAAAATCTTATGATTGCATCTTGTGATAAATTTTAAAATCTTCTTTTAATCTTATGATTTCCCGCTAACTTCGTGGCCCCAACTCTAAACTCGCGGCACGGTAGCTGGAGGTCTTGATACAATTAATAATAACACTGATTGCTTTCAACTTTCTAGTTTGTCTCTAGAAATGTCAAGTGGATGATTCTTAAGTGATTTGGGCATTTTATTTCACGAATTATTCGTTGTTGATTTAATTTGTCGAAGAATAGAAGAGTGAATTAATTATTGTATTTCATAAACGGTTAAACTTACTTGTATTTATGTCGGTGTAGCCGACTAGTAAATTACTTAATTTTAAACTACATGAGAGTGCTACGCGGAAGTTTTTTTTTTAATCTATAAGTTTTTAAAGTGGCATCAAACATTATAAAAATAATCACCAAAACGTTATAAAAATAACCTTATTTATTCCTTTGGGAGCAAAAAATGCATTAACATCAAAATACGGAAATGTTCAGTTTAATCAGTAAACATCCGATGAACCTTTTGAACGAAATAGAAAATGCTTAAAAGTCCCATGAGTATTTTCCTTAAAGGAGGATAGCATGGTTTATATTAATAATATTCGACAGCATTTAGCTGAGGAAAACAAATATCTACACTCAAAATACCTATGGAGGATTAAGCAAAGGTATTTATTGCCTTCCTATATCTGTAACCATCACCCCTTAACAATAACCCCCAAGAATGTAAGGTCCCCATAATTATGTCCCAACCATTGTGTGCCATGAAAAAGAGTCTACTTCATGTAGTACTAATTACTACATGAATTTGAATTTGAAAAACATTTATTAGCATAAACCACACACACACACGTAACAGAGAGCACGAAAGAAAGCAAAGAAAATATTTTACACTAGAAGGCAAACAACAAAAAGGCACAAAAACAATACACAAAAAACGAATCTGAGCAGGTACCACGAGTGCTTACTGTCACTGTCACTGAAAGTGATAAGTTGGATAAACAACCTTACTACTATAGTATTAGGATACATGTCAGACGTCCGGCAGACGTCCGGCACAGCTTTTTCGCACTCGTGGTAGCTACTCAGGACAAATTGAGCAAAAGCAATAAGTAAGTATACGAAGTAAAGGAAAGGAATGTGAATGTGGTGCATGGTGCAAATATTGATTTAAAAATGTAATTGTTTACAGCTTTTGGGCCACCCTGTATCTTCCACACTGAGTCCCTTGGACCTTACGGTGATTTAAGCAATATCTGAGGGCCTACCTACCAATTTGAATGATAATGTAAGGCTCTATATTTGACGTTGACTTCAACTTCAAAGAAAGGGTCGACAGAAAATAAAAAGGATTACTTATTACCCTAGTTTAGAACATTGAAACTCCAGGAGGTTTTCAACCCATCATAATGTGCAACCGAGCTCTGCTCGAGTGAAAAATAGAGTTTTTCCAGGTATGTGACCTAGCTAAACAGATTTTTCGCACGCGTAAACCTATATTGCAACTTCATCGGAATCGTTAGAGCCGTTTTCGAGAAAAAACGAAGGCCTTTGCATCTACGTAATGAGATGATTTATACAGCGTCCAGTGGCACCTTCACTCACACTAGATGGGTGAAGAGACCACTCGGCGCTGCAGTGCCTGGGACATTGTTTTAGATGGAGCAGGCTCTCCCAGCACCTATGCCATCCTGACAGCTTAGTCGGCCTAGCTCATCAGGAAAGACAAGTCAATACTTGACTAAGCCGCGTAGACTAAGCCGCGGGTTTCCTTACGATATTTCCTTCACAGTTAGCGAGGTATCTTAGGTCTTACTGCATCTGCCACCACAGCTGTTTCTAGGGTTACGTACCCGAAGGGTGCCAAACGGGACTCTATTGCTCTGCCTCCGCTGTCTGTCTGTCCTAAATTTAAAAGGCTGTATCTTTGGAACCTTAATAGGTAGCCATTTGAAATATTTGTATCACAGATTATGTATTATTATAGCGGTTTTTTTTTATGTAGCCTGATTTATGTCCCACTGCAGGGCAACGGCCTCCCCCCTCTCAGCCCAGATTTTTCGGTCCTAAGCCACCTCCGATCACTCTGGCAAATATTTATCGAGGTCGTCTCGACATCTTCTTCTCGGCCGGCCCCGTCTGCGATATCCGCCTTTGGGCACCCACTCGGTGGCAAGTCTAGCCCACCTATCCGGGTGCATTCGGCTAACGTGGCCAGCCCAGGTCCACTTTAGTTTTGCCGTCGCAAGACCCACGTCGCCAATGTGGGTTTTGGATCGCAGCGTAGTGTTTCGGACCCTGTCGATCCTCTTTACGCCGAGTATACTCCGTTCCATCGCTCGCTGGCAAATTTAATAATAATAAAAAAGAGGGGTCCCGATACGAACAAACGTGTTTTTATACTTTTTGCTCTATCGCATATGGTAAAACATACACAAGACAGCACTTTAGAGTGTACACTTTTGTTGTAAAGTCGCCCGTAACGTACCCGAGTAGAGTGCTAGCGTGTTAGGGTCAACGTACTGTCGTGTGTGCAAGCATCAAACTTGGTATGTTTATACAAGGTGTTACAAAAGTACCTTACTCTTTTTACAGGGTAATAGCACCCGGTGATAGGGATCACAACCAAATTTTTTTTTTTTGCTCTATGACGTTCCGTTAATTTATAAATTAATAAAATGGGCGAAAAGTATTTTTTTAATATTGTTTTCATTGACTTTCACAATGTAAATGCACCTACACGCACAAACATATTTTTAAATTTGAGCTAATAACAAAAACAAAAATGTTATGAAAATTTTTCAATTTCGAGGTTATAAAATAAAAATTGATTTTTTTCAACTTTTTATTACAGATTTGTCATTCTGTTGACCAGTAGTTTACACACTGTAAAAAGAGTTAGGTACTTTTGTAACACCTTGTAGAGCTTACTTTATAGCATAAAAACCAATAAATAATAAAAACGATCAAGCACGACTCAGACTTAAGCACCGAGGGTCCGTAGGCACAATGGTAGGAGAACCGTAGAAGCAAGTGGAAACGCTCAACCAGATAATTATTTTTAAATTTTTTGGCGGTACCGAACCCTGAGTGCGCGGGTCCGACTCGTACTAGGCTGGTTTTATTACGTCAAGATAAAAATAGGTGGGAAGTCCGCCTCGTCCCCATTGCACTAACTAGATATCGTCCAGTGAAATGAGAAGCGCCAGAAATACTTATAGTTGGAAGTTTTAGTAAATATAAAAAACCGGCCATTGGCAACCTAGGCCAACGCGTAGCGTTCCACTTATAAAATAACATTTTCAATTACCCAGAAATAACAAAATTCGTTTTTATTCTATTCGAAAAGACTACGAGTAAGTAGACGAAACAAGAAATGATAATAGTATCAATCAATAATACCAAAATATTTTTAGAACTAACGTATGTTTAACTTTAATTTTAATTACAAATTGTTACTAACACCATGAGATTTTGTTATCTTAAATAAAATAAAAAAAAATATATTATTTAGATTTTTTTACGGGAAGTAGGTACCGAATCATCAAAATCGGTCTACCTAGAAAAAAATCTGAGGTAACAAACATTAAAAAGTCAAAATAGGGGTCCACTTCAAAAATAGAGGTGAGTTCCACCTCTATTTCTAGGGTCGGCGGACATAACCACATAAGTCCTATAGAAATTGTATAGGACTTATGTGGTTAAGTCCGCCGACCCTAGATTTTTGAAGTCGGTTAAAAATATCACTCTAGACTTGTATTTGCCATTATTTTTTGGTCAAATGTTTTGTGAAAATGTGGATTAAATCCCTTGTGGATTAAAGTGTTATTCTTGGGAATCAACACCCACAACTAGATTCTAGCCGCAACTCGGTACCGACGTACCGTATCTAGATCACAATCCATCAATCAAGGGATGTTTGAGGGAGAGAGCGCATTCGGTTTTAGCATGAATGCATCGGTAATCCAACTAGAACCTACTGCAAAGATTCGGTCTATCAGTCATTGTTACGTGCGGCGAAGTATTTTTCGTTTACAAATGCTTCTACATTTTAATGGTTCGGCAAGACGTATTTGAAATAAAAGCTTACAAATATCAGAGAACCGAAACTATTCGGCCAACCCGACATAAATAAAAGTAGGTAAGTTTACAAAATGCAAAATGTGCAAATATTAAATTAAAAAATCACGTATCGATACTAGATATTTATAATTTTCGCTGTGATCAATATTTATTTAACGCACGACCGTATCTGGATAAAAAAGGTCCTTTTGATCCATTGTACTTTATTTCCGCGTCCAGTCCTGTCCATCCCAAGGTTGTCTGGAAGAGATAGCTTTTAGCTATAAGGGCCCATTTGTACAAAATTTTGTTGTAAAAGTGATCTGTAGTATTCTTTCTATTGTGCAATAAAGAGTTCTCTATCTATCTACCTGTACTGACGAAGTCAATATAAGACCAAAAGAACAAAAAAGCCGCGGGTTTCCTCACGATTCTATGAGATGTACAGCTAAAAAGGCCTTAAAAACTGCTCTATATCATGTTATGCTATATCAACATGTGCCAGAGACAGGTTAACGAGGGTACGTATGCATGACACAAACTAAATCAGCGTTTTTCAACCTTTTTCATGATACGACCCCCTTTCGCGACCCCCCACCAGGGTTTTATCAGTTAAGTACATCTTTAGATCAAAACCTCGACCCCCAAAAACCTTAAGAAGCTTCACGACCTCCTAAAGGAGTTTCTCGATCCCCTAAGTTAGCTTGAACCACGACCCACCGGTTGAAAAACACTGAGCTAAATGAAACAAAAAATACATAACTTTTTTGCGAGCTTTTAGCCACGAAAGGGCTACAGGGTGGACTTGAATTCTATAGCAGAACTTTGTACAAGCTTTCTACTCATCAATAAAATTTCAAATATTCAGTACTGCGCCAAATGTATGAAACATCTGATTTTTTCTCGCTTAATTTTATGTGGAGGTAAACGAAAAAACAAAAAAAAAACCTTGAGCCGTTTTTAAAGAACAAATTCAAAGCAGTTCATAGATGGCGTTTACAGGCGTGGACATAGAAGAACCGGAATACGGCTTTCAATTTTCGCTTAGCGCAGATTCATTTTGACAGCCGTCCGGTTCTTCTATGTGGCCATGTAGCATCTATGAAATGCTTAGTGAATTTGTGCTGAAAACGGATAGGATACCGTTTTAGTTCGATTGTCGCACTCATGCCACACGCGATAGGAGCTACGGTGGGGTATCCTAACATGTCGCTCGCTGACCGTATTTCCGCAACAAATCCGCAAAGTAATAAGACTCCTGGCATTCGCAAAAAAATCCTGGTCTTTTTTTGTTTGTAGAATGTTTTTTTTTTAGAGGATACAGTACCTAGGTAACCGCTCTCTTACCGATCGACAGGGTCATCAGCTAAGTAGGCATGCTCAGTTTACCTACCATTATAAAAGTTATGGTATGCATGAACAATGTTACTCAAAGTTTTATTACTTTAACGAAAGAATTTAACATCATTGGCTCAAGTAAAACATATTATACTTTGCCAAATTTCGTATTCATGAATATAAATATTTTCATTGTTGTCTCAAGGCGGAAAGTTGGCAACATTTGAATATGAAGACATTATGCCTATAAGTTTGCTAATCAAACACAACTTTAGACCTTTAGACAAGCATAGCCTTCGCCCGCGACTTTGTTGATCACACCGTCTCTCCCTTATTTTTCTAAAAAAGGATTTTCAGTTGTAGCTCTAAGTTCCCAGAAAGCTCTAAGTTCCCTGAAAGTATTGTACAGAACTACAGAGGGCGATCGTGTATGATTTTCATTACAAACAAAAAATCATTGTTTTTAGACCCTCCTAAATTTCTGAGGCCCTCAAACATGGCTTTGACGATTGTTAATAGATAGATAGAGAACTATTTAATGGACACAAAAAAAAAAAACAACAAACAGAATGACAGGTCTGTAATATAACTTTGAAACCAGCCCAAAATTATTGGGCAATTTTCTAAATTATATATTTCAGGAAGTCAGATAAATAATTATTTTGTATTTCATAAACGGTTAAACTTACTTATGTGTTATATGTGTAGTGCATACGAAAGTTTACTTGTATAGATACGAGTAATATTGTTCTTACTGTACAAAATATCACCATATTTGAATAAGCGTTACAAAGTTGGTATATCAAATCAAATTGTATAAAAAAAAATCTTCAATATCGACAACAGCGTCAAGGGTAGAGGAGCGGAGGTGACCTAACTCATCATCATCATCATCAACAATTCCTGTTATGCCTAATCAGGGACATAGGGCTCTTATAACAGTTTTCCATTTTGACCGATATTACGCCTTCATGTCAAGCTCGGATATGCTCATCCCGAGTCTGTTAGCTTCCTTTTGCACTGATCGACGCCAGGTAAGTACATAGTTTTAGGGCGTCCTCTCTTCCGACCTCATACAATCAAATCAATCATTTTTTTTTTTCTACGCGGTTGCAAACTAATTATGAAATACTGCCCAAAAAGTCCCTACATTTTTAAAAACCCACATCCATTGTGACGCTGCGCTAACTGCTCGAAGAATTCGATTTTCAAATTCAATTCAAACGCCACGGACGCCATTTTTCAACGTCACTATTCGTGCTTAGCTCACAGCTGCCATTCGTGGTAAATGTTGCAGAAAACCGCTCGAACCTGCTAAGTATGTATGAATCCTTGCCTTCTTAGGTTCGCACAAGCACAACTTTCACTTTTAACATTTTTGCCAATTTTCAAGTAAATTTAATTCGGCGTGTACTTAAAGTTTACTGGTATAAAGATGAGATGGTGATGATGACGGTTTTAAGTTAAAAAAAAATCGTTTAGGACTTTAACCCGCAACCTTTTGCACACCGTGCGGGCGCTCTACCAATTGAGCTACCGACCAAGTAACCTGTCGATGCGAATTTCCTCAAATTGCAATTTGCAAATTTCGTAAACTGGGGGAGGCCTACGCCACGACTTCTAACTTTTAATTTGAAAAATACTAATTTAAAATATAATAATATAGATGTATTTACATAAGATACTTTAAAAATCAATACATGTTACATATTTAAGTTAGTAGAATAAAGGGTTTTTCGTTTATTTTTTATTTTATTAAGTGAGTGGATTATTTATAAAGTAGAGACAGTCTCGTCTAGCTTAAATGCTGCTAGCTCTACGTGCATCATAACGCAGCCAAGCAAATAAGTGCGCTAAGCCACTAAACTCTTGGCCAAATCTACTTAATGCTGGAAGATAGTAGTGTGGCGGGAAATTCAAAATTTTCACAGTTTTTTAACATTTTGTAGCTAAACTGAGCTATTTTTGTTCAGCGATTTTTCGTTCGCGAGAATAAAACCGTATTCTTTTCATTATTGTAAACAACAGAACAACAATAATTCAGCCGATTATGTGTTCTGTTGTTTACAATAATGAAAAGAATATGGTTTTATTCTCGCGAACGAAAAATCGCTGAACAAAAATAGTTCACTTTAGCTACAAAATGTAAAAGTCTGTGAAAATTTTGAATTTCCCGCCACCTTGCTATCGTCTACCCTTAATGCTTGACTTAGCGCATGGTGAAGGGTATACATCGGGTTCGCAAGTGAGAGGTCCAGGGGGTCTACCGGCTAGGACGAAGCCGATTACCATTGGCAAAAATCGAACTTCGATTTTTTTAGAAGGAATCGGCTTCGTCTTAGCCGGTAGACCCCCAGGTTTGATTCACAGTGGTGGCTGTACTTTAGTTTATTTAAAATGTGAATTTGTAATTTTGTGATAGAAAACATTGTGGGGAAACCTAAGCACTCGATAAAGCAATACCAAACTCTCTTTCGCTGTGAGAAGGCGTTTCTCCAGCTAGTAAGACATGCTTTGCTTACGCTACCTACATATTCCAATATAGGTTCCAACAAAACAACCTGTTGCGCCGTTACTTGATCCGCCGCCGGCAAAGTTGCAAGCTTTCTGCTGTAGCAATCGTGCGTTGGTTTCAATGAACGCGCCAGCTTGTTAAAAACTTACCATTAACAACTCTATAATTTACTGTAAGAGTTCTGGTCTGGAAAAAAGGGAAGGACATGTTATTTGAGGCATTTGAAAATAATAAACCAAACAGGCTTAATTTTACTAAAGGCACAATAACACATTTTAGGACCTGAATCAAGATAATGTAAGATTTTAAATAGTTTAGGAGTTTTCGACTTTTTTGTACCTCGCCTCTAGTATTATCTAAAAATTCCACGCAACCTCCGAGCGTCAAAACACCCGAAACAAACCCTTGTTATTTTTACTGTGGATATTTTTAGATAATGC
The DNA here is from genome assembly GCA_949319315.1 of Zelleria hepariella. Classification (NCBI taxonomy): domain Eukaryota; kingdom Metazoa; phylum Arthropoda; class Insecta; order Lepidoptera; family Yponomeutidae; genus Zelleria; species Zelleria hepariella. The sequence goes on along the minus strand of OX439378.1, from coordinate 38,634,459 downwards.
AGGGGCAGTCTTATGCCTTAAATACTCTTTTTTTTTAAACTTCAAAACAATTAATTAAAATATGAAAATATTTTTTTTTTAGAACGTGCAGTTTTTAAATACGTTGTAAACACTCATCTTTGACCTATGTTTCACAATAGATTACAGGTTAATACAATAAAAGGTTTTTTTGTATTTTCTAAAGCACTAACCCGTGCTAGGGAACTTTACTTTTACTTTGTAGGTATCCTGCACGCTGTGCAAGAGCCTTATTAAAAAAAAAGGATTATTAAACAAAATAAAAGTTATCGTATCAAAAGCTTCTTGTCAATCATCGTTGTTAAAGAAAAATCTCTACTTAAGTAGCTTCGGATCAAATGCATTCACTTTGCTAGCATAAGTTAGCTTCTTACCCAGTTTCTTATCGGTTACCCGGAGAAGGCTGAAGCATGCAATAACTTTACGGACTAAAACTTTACTTAAATAAAAATAACTATGAACGAGATCAAACCAGAGCTGGGACGATAATTGAACGAGCGAGCGAAGGGAGAGAAGTTCTTCGAGTCCACTGGAACAATGTTGCCATACCGGCCACCACTGCACCATCGTTCTGCCCCTCTAGTTTCGACTTCATTTTTCATTATTGCGTTACGATCGACTGCTTTTACTTCAGGAATTTAGATGCACTGTATGTTTTTATAACACAAAATAGTCTTAGATTCGAATAAACATTACTTACAAAGTGTGTGCAATGGATGCATGGTTTTTGCTTATTTATTTACTTAACGCTGTCAATCTTGACGCAATATTGAAAATTCGCGTCGGGAGTAGACGGCAGGTTGTGAGTGTTGTGTACGAATTATCAGATTAGCCACAACTTCTCGTTAATGCATTATTTATCGCCACCCACATCATTATAATTTCGTTCAAAAAAGGTGTTAATGATAAAGATCGTGAATTAAGAGATCAAACGCACCGCTTTGTATAGCAAGCCGAGTATGACGTACCATATAGCTGGAGAGATATTGACAAATTGACTAACATACTCCTCCAAGGCTGGGAGTTTCTGAATTAAATTAATCGAACACGCAGCCGTGCCCGACTTGTGATAGCTTAAAAATTAATTGTGATTTCGTACTCTGCTATTTAAAATTTACCCTCTAGACTAGACTCATCTACAGGGTAAATAATAGCTTTATTCTTGAAACACGTCAACTTTTGTTCTACGACTTTTCGAATAATTCGATACTTTTTATTTATTGAACGTTTTTTAGCATTACAGCGATGCCTGCGCGAGAGCGCGACGCGCTCGTCCTCCACTCTCTACTACATTTCCAGCCTCCCCTGCTCCTATTTGTTACCCCGCGCATTTTTTCCAAATATTTTTTTTACCCAATGTTTTAATCAAAAAAATATTTTAGAAAAAAAAAATTGTTTGGAGAAATTATCAGATAAATTTGCACTAAACTAGAAATAAAATTGCACTTTTACCAAAAGTCGTAGAACAAACGTTGTTGGAAATCTCATTTAAAAGTTGACGTGTTTCAGGTTTAAAGCTATTTAAAAATTGTCCTGTGTACTCCAAGCAGTAATTAAAGACAAAAATTTAACAGTTTTTTACATGTTTAGATTGTTTAGTCTGCTGTGGAATAATTTTGTCAGCAGCTCTCCAGCTATAAGTAACGGGTAAGCTTTCACGATTTTCGTATCATGACTATTTATGGTGTTGGAGTAAGCTCTATGACCGAGATTAAAGGATTTAGGTTGTGAAGTAAGCTAAGTAAGTGGTTATGTTGGATGAAGTGTAATTACCACAAACCTCTCTAGCATGTAGAAACCGGCCAGGAAACCTCATCATCATTATTTCATACAAAGCATATCAACGGAAAACTAAAAATTATGAAAGTATTTCTTTTTTTTTGTAACACAATAATATTATACGTAACGCCCGCCGACATCTTATGTTCTTTTATTGTAATTGTCCATTCAAAAGGTTGAATATTTATAGTTTCACTATAGACATCCCATATAATTTTAGGGCAGCAAAAAAGCTAATAAGTATCTCCCCCAAAAAATTAAGTATCAAGCTAGTGTCTATTAAAATGCTGACAGCTACTCAAACTCGAGCTTGAGAGCGAGGCAGAGCTTGAGATGCCACTGTTAATGCCACCCTTAGTCACCGCAACCTAGCCGAATTGCAATTTACTCGGTCGATTTTCGCCGTGCGGCGAAAGTTGTGCGGCGAAAATCGCTGATGGTGACTCCACAGTAACTCCGTCGTAGCTCCACACGTTAAAAACTCCCTAAGCCTGATCCTGTATGATGGATGGAGTGATCACAGCCCATATCAGGGTACAGCACTTAGTGCTATCGCGCAATCGAGTGGCCACGATATTTAAACTTGAGCCTACATGGTAGGTGATAGGTGTAGCAAGCTGTAGTCAGTGATAAGTGCTGGGTAGTGCAGGATGCAAGTGGACGCTTTTGGGAAGTTTCAAGAATTTTAAGTCAGGTAAATAACTGTAGGTAATTTTTTCTTCTTCTTCTTTTTCATCCTGTCGCCACCCAATGCTGAGTGTAGGTCTCTTCCATTACACTTCATTCCTTTCGGTCTTAGTTTTCACTAGCCATTAAGAAATACTTTATGAGTAAACCGCTTATTCTACCCTTGGGCGGTTTTATTGAATCTTTTTTTTTTACTATATTCGGTAATCTATTTAATGTATGAGTATGCCGGCTAGTATTTTTATTGAATCTTTTCTTACTATATTCGGCATTCTATTTAATGTATGAGTATGCCGGCTAGCATTTTTTTTTTCTAGTTAAGATATTTATATTTCTATCTCTGCTTGTTGAAATACCCTTCGCCAAACGAAAACATTGTAAGGAAACTTGAACGTCCGAGTCAATGCTTGGAATTGCCAACCTTAGTGACACCTTTCCTTTTACACTTCAACTAACAAGCATTTTAAAACCTGTGCTCTCACCCAGATATAATAAAGTGGAACAAAAGCCTCAAAAATAAGATTTAACTACCAACCCGATCACAACCAAAATTTTTTTTTTGCTCTATTACGTTCTGTTGATTTTTAAATAATAAAATGTGAACGCTGTGGCGGGAGAAAAGTATTTTTTTAAATTATTTCATTGACTTTCACAGTGTTTTAACAACTCAAAGCTATGCAAATGCACCTACACCCACTAAAATATTTTTAAATTTGAGCTAATACCAAAAACAAAAAAGTTATGAAAAATTTTAAATTTTGAGGTTATAAATAAAAATAGTTTTTTTCAACTTTTTGTTACAGAATTGACATCCTGTTGACCAGTAGGTTACACCCTGTAAAAAGAGTTAGGATGTTTTGTAACACGTTGTATAGCCTGTACAATTATTATTGTACATGTCCCACTAGCTGGGCAAAGGCCGAAAGAGAGAGTTCGAGCTTAATCACCACGCGTTCTCAATGCGGATTGGCAATTTTGGCGTTAAAGGTAGGTATAATGCCTCACACATGCTCAGTATGCTTAGCATGTTCGTTTTGACACTCTCTCGAACTCGAGTGACAGACTTGCCATGTCTATTGTGCGAGCATGGCAGACGGGACTCGAGATGGCAATAGATTAGGGTCATGTCGAGCAAAAAGTAGTTATTGCCATTCTAAATAAAAATGTTGTATTTTTGTCTGGCAACACTGTTGAAATAGATACCGATTATTACCGATTGGGGTACATCACTAGCAAGTGAAGGATTGCGTTTCGTTCTAACGCAAGAAACTAATCAAATTTAATGTAGTAACAAAACGCATTTCCGTCGTTTATTTACTAACACACACTAACACAACAAAAAAGCGAAAATAAGTGGGTCAATAGTTCTAATTTATCCGAGTATGCATTAGTAAATACACATACTGGGAAAAAATAACAAAAACTAAGAAAAAAATATATATTTCCCCTCTAATCTAATGCTCTTGAGGCCTTGTCTACACCTCCGTGGGTGCCAGACATGTGTCGGTCGCATCTGTCAAAATTAGGCCGACACCATCTCAGGCAATGCCGCCATGCTGCCGGTTGCAGACAAGGCTCGGTCGACGCCATCTCGATCTCGGTCGCCATGTTGGCGTAGAGCCAACTCGAGCCCGACCGACAAGTTGACAGTTTTGCATAGAGAAGGGCCCATCTCGGGCTTACCATGCTGCCCGTACAGGTATTCCTTTTCCGTTAGCGTGTGGTATTGCTACTACAAATTCACAATGTACGTAACTTTAAAATGAATTAAAATCAAAGGTACACACCACAGCACGTCGACCCTTACACGCTAGCGTCTCTGACCCTAGGCACAACTGCTATGCTCAACTGGTTGTGCCATGGGCACTTTTGTTTCCCGTCGGTACAACTGAGCTCTCTACTCGGATACGTTACGGGCGACTTTACAACAAAAGTGTACACTCTGACGTGCTGTCGTGTGTACATGCCCGCACCGGGAATCGAACCTGGGTCTGTCGTTTACGAGTCCATTGTTCTAACACTAGGCCACCACCGCCATGGAATAGTTATTTGTTATGCAAGAATGCAAAATTATTGTTTGCGGCGAGTGCTTGTATTGAATACCGAGCTAGCGAAGGTTTCTAAAATTGAGCCACGAGCGTAGCGAGTGGTTCAAAAAAAGAAACCTGAGCGTAGCGAGGCATTCAGAAGCTCGAGCCGCAAATAATATTGCATTCGTGCGAAACACAAAACTTTTCATCTCACAGAAGCGAGGAAATGATTTTATTAGCCAAGCGGATTTTTTTTTATAGACAACTACTTATAGGCGAAACAGGTGAGTCAAATAAGTTCCTTTTAAAAGCATATTTTACTGTTGTTACGGCTGCCGCACTAAAATTTTGAGCTTCGTTGGTATTAAAACCATTCGTTTTATTAATAATTTCCTGAAGTTTACTTATCCAGACACAAACATAATGTAACTAAAAGAATGTTTTTTTTTTCCGGGTGCATTCTGAACTTTTACCATATAAATTAAAAATTTATAGGAGATAAAAAATGAAATTAGTAATATCGTTTGAAAAAATGTATTTAACAAACCAAAATATAATTATTTATTTGATAAAACAGAAGCGAAGCATTTTTTTAATTTACTGGTATTAATAATAAATATAGTGTACAAAATATTGAAAAAACCTGAAAGAAGAAACCGCGTTTCTGAATGCTCTATTCCGTGACTTTACCTTTTTAAAAGATCCTTATGCCCCATTTACATTCACAGTTTTGTATAGAGAATGGGCACGAACAATCACTTTCGCTGAAGTACGCGTGTAAACGAACTATGAATGAGGATCTTTTTTCCGTCGGGATCTGGCATCTACTTAAATGGCCAGTGTTTTTTTCTTTTTCAACACCCGGAAGTCTTTCCCGGGCCCTATGTCAAATTTCGAAGCGCACTAAAATGCAGATAGTTTAAATACGGCCTTTACACGATCGTAAGTTACTAGTAACAGCAAACTTTCCGAGCGTGGGAGATGAAAATGTAATTTATTGCGCGAAGTGTTTTGTTTTCTCATCATCGCTCCACTACATTGCTGTACGCACGCTAAAGGGGCGTTTGTGTGGACAAATTGATTTATATGGGTACGGAGCTGCTAGCGCCCTGAAATAGAAGCATAAGGTAGCCACACTCAGGGTGGTAATACAGCGTTCTGTAGATGACAGTTTAAACTCTACCTGTCCAGTCATGCATCCATCTTTAAACCATGATTGCGATTGAATGCCACCCTTAGTCTTTGTGCTATGTCGGGTTTGACAAGAACTAGGCATTAGCTGTCATGTTTCCTGCGTTATTATGTTTTCTGCGTTAGGTATTTTCGTTAGTCCGACCGTGCGCTAGCGTTTTCAAGCCGGGTTTTCCCGAGCGTAGTGCACTCGGACCGCGTCTACTAAAATGACTGCCATACAGTGTGACCCAGTGAAATTAGTTTTGAATGTATGGGCCACTACCTCATACGATTACCTACCTACCATGCGTTAAATCTGGTAGAGCTGGATTATTCGCTGACTTGTTTATGACGTTGGCCCAATGAATAATCCAAGTTTGTGACCTCGAGCGCCGACCGACACCTTATTAAAAATATAAACACCGCGAAATTTGTATGTCTCAAAGCTTTTATTTTAGTTTTCGTTTTTTTTTTCTCTCCGATTGTTTTGTAACTTACCTACCTACTATACTTAAATACTCTCTGCAACAAAAGTAACCCGGCTTGCAGCCTATTTCTTACCTTTTTATTAAAATTCTATGAAAATATTTTTGTTTGTTGCCTGCTTGAGTACAGCTTTCGTGCCTTCGTTTCTTCTGTACGAGCTGTAGAGCATTTTTAAAGTAATGAAAAAAATCTCATTATGTGCAGCATTTTTATTTTGCTCTGATTTTTCTATGATGTTCACATAACAATTTATTGGCGATTCTTTGCACAGTTATTTTAATTAAGGATCACTAGGCTCGATTGCTCGGTAGCCGGAAAACCGTGGTTAGATACTTCTGGCACAGGATCGTGAGAGGTGGCGAGAGCATGAAGAGGCTTTTACTCAGCAGTGGATGTTAACAGGCTGATGATGATGTGGCTCGATAGAATATTCTTATGTCTCTTTAATGAAGTTCGAAAAATATTTGCTAAATTGTTTTCCCCTTCGTTGACATTTGAACCATGTCCCTAGCACCGAAGCGTCTGAGAGGTTCCTTCAACCATCTAGTGTGAGTGGAGATGCCACTGGACCTGTTTAAGAGTGCGAGTAAAGCCAGCAAAATTTACGATTTCACCCGCGCGTCTCGCAAACCACCCCCTCACAGAAAGCGGGTCGGCGCGTCTCGCTCGCGTAAATAGCTCGATGTCACGATGCTTGCGCGCGCATAGTAGGTATACTTACGCAAAAAAACTGTTAAATAATACTCTTCACTATACTGGCACATTTAGAACTTTTGTGATTTTAGAGCACGAAGGGGAAGATACATTTTTGTTGTACTGGTAATTCTACAGGGTGCACTCTAAGTCGATAGCGAAACTTGAAGTAGGCTGTCCACTGATCACTACAAACAACTTGTACTAAGTGGCGAAAAAAATGGAGCGAAAAAAATATCAGCTGTTCCATACAAAAGGTCGACTCAGTACTGCGCCAAATGTATGAAACAGCTGATATTTTTTTCGCTCCATTTTTTTCGCCACCTAGTACAAGTTGTTTGTAGTGGTCAGTAGACAGTCTACTTAAAGTTCCGCTATCGACTTAGAGTGCACCCTGTAGACCACTTTTTCCGAAATAAGCGAAAATTAAAAGTCTTTTCTATTACAAACTAGCTTTTTTCCTAAATACCTAAATGTCAGAACAAAAGTTATTTATAATGACCAGTACAAAAAACCCTTCAGCATTAAAACCATGAAAAACAGCGTATAATATGACTATGAACGTACCTTATAAAATGTTTCAGGAATAAAAAAAAAAATTCAGGAATAAAAGCATTGGAAAAATATCAACGAGGAATACCTAAATAATATTATTATATATACCCTATATACAATGTACATACTGTGTAGACCATGAATTATTATCGTGTACCGGTAAGACCCCAGTCCGTCTTTGGGACCATTCCATTTTTCCCCACCAGAGTTCCCCCACTGGTGGTGGAAAATGGAATCGCATAAAAAAATACATTTTCCCCCGCTGGCCACCCCACTGAGTGGCTGGTGGGGGAAAATTGATTTTTTATTCCTTTTTCCCCCACCAGCTATTTATAGACAAGATTATTATTGGCGAAGCTGACTCATTACAATGATGCAGTCACTGTAGCCTAGCCTAATTTTATAATTAATCGGCATAAATAAAACTAATTTGTTAACTTTACTAATTTGTTTATTTGTATTAAAAAATATATACTTGGCCGCCGGATAAAGACAAAAAAAGAGGCTAAATTCACAAAGCGTGATGTAGTTCTGCATTTTTGATATGTCATATGGGTCTGTTAGGGTAGTGTGAGTTAAAATTTACAACTAAGAAAAACTTGTGGAAACTGAGAAAATCGAGAAAAACATCGAAATTTTGGGACTTTTTTTAACTAGGGCCAAACTATGCATTTTTTGCGAACAATGTTTTTTACACACATAAACTGTATTAAATTACCTACAATTTGAGCCTAATTTCAGCTCTATTGACACCATAGAAGACAAGCTATGGCTCTTAGAAAATGACCTAATATCCCCAAACATTGAAATTTTCAAGTTTTACGAGCTGATTTCGTAAAATATTGGAAAAACTACTTATCCAACGAAGAAAAGTTACTGAAAATACCTTTTGGAAGATATAATAAGCTTTTATTACAGCCCAAAACCAACTCTGTGAGACTAACAGTTCACTCACAATCTCAAAAAAACGAAAAGAAGGTAAAATGGGTTACAGAGGCAAAAGATTAAATGTATACATGGTTCTTAGAAATTAGACCGGGATGTAGTTCTGCATTTTTGGTATGTTATATGTTAGAGTAGTTTGAATTCAAATTTTCAACTTCGAAAAACTTGTAGAAATTGAGAAAATCGAGAAAAACTTCGATATTTTGGGACTATTTTCACTATTTGCTCTGCTGGGCCAAAATTATGCATTTTTTGCAAAAGATGTTTTCTAACTGTATTAAATTATCTACAATTTGAATCTAATTGCAGCTCTATTGACCCCATAGGAGCTAAGCTATGATACGTCAAAGACGACCAATTATTCTCGACAATTGAAATTTTCACGTTTTACTCACTGATTTCACGAAATATTGGCAAAACCACTTGCTCTATGAAAGGTTACTGAAAATATTTTGTAATACATTTATTTAGCCCAAATTTAAGTCTGTAAGACTAACAGTTCACTCACAATCCAAACCCACACACAACAACGACAAAAGAAAGAAGTACGATCTACAAGTCTTTTTGCTATGGACGGAGAGGTTATATTACTTTTGGGGTAAATATTGTTGCAAATGACCTCCCCTTATGCCCTTTATAAGATCCCGGTCTAATTTCCAATAACCCTGTATACATTGAGTCTTTTGCCTCTGTTACCCATTTTACCGTCTTTTCGTTTTTTTGAGATTGTGAGTGAACTGTTAGCCTCACAGACTTCGTTTTGGGCTTTAATAAAAACAAAATAAATGTATTACAAAATATTTTCAGCAACGTTTCTTAGAGCAAGTGGTTTTGCCAATATTTCGCGAAATAAGTGAGTAAAACGTGAAATTTTCAATTTTCGAGAAAAATTGGTCATCTTTGACGTGTCATAGCTTGGCTTTTTTGGGGACAATAGAGCTGCAATTAAGCTCAATTTGTAGATAATTTAATACAGTTTATAAGTGTAGAAAACATCTTTTGCAAAAAATGCATAGTTTTGGCCCTGCAGAGCAAATAGTGAAAAAGTCCCAAAATTTCGAAGTTTTTCTCGATTTTCTAAGTTTTACAAGTTTTTCGAAGTTGCAAATTTTAATTCAAACTACTCTAATAGACCCATATAACATAACAAAAATACAGAACTACATCCCGGTCTAATTTCCAAGAACCCTGTATACATTGAGTCTTTTGCTTCTGTAACTCATTTTACCTTCTTTTCGTTTTTTTGAGATTGTGAGTGAACTGTTAGTCTCACAGACTTGGTTTTGGGCTTTAATAAAAGCTTATTAAATCTTCTACAAGGTATTTTCAGTAACTTTTCTTCGTAGGATAAGAGATTTTTCCAATATTTTACGAAATCAGCTCGTAAAACTTGAAAATTTCAATGTTTGGGGAAATTATGTCATTTTCGAAGAGCCATAGCTTATCTTCTATGGTGTCAATAGAGCTGAAATTAGGCTCAAATTGTAGGTAATTTAATACAGTTTATGTGTGTAAAAAACATCGTTTGCAAAAAAATCATAATTTTGGCCCTAGAGAGCAAATAGTGAAAATAGTCCCAAAATTTCGATGTTTTACTCGATTTTCTCAGTTTCCACAAGTTTTTCGAAGTTGCAAATTTTAACTCACACTACCCTAACAGACCCATATAACATACCAAAAATGCAGAACTACATCACGCTTTGTGAATTTAGCCTCTTTTTTTGTCTTTATCCGGCGACCTATATACCAAGTATATACAGGGTGGCCCAAACATAGACGTCAAGCGAGAAAATCTAGATAGCTGACACCGAGGGCTACCCGACTCACCCCCATGTATGTTCAGCCATTTTATTATCAATTTTTCGTGAATTTCTAATGCAGATCCTACTGACAGATGATTTTAAGCCGATCCGCAATGTTTTTTGTCCGAATCGACGAAAATAAATGAAAATCGATTGAAATAAAATTTCTTCCAACTCTAGTTTTTCGACTTTGATCGCAAATTACTTGAATAAAAGTCCCATAAAGTGACAGGTTTTTTGTATTATTCTAAAGAATGAGGCTTTGGGAAAGTTTTTGAAATCAATAAAAAGTCCTTCAGACCTCTACTTATTTTTTTCCCCATACTATCAATTTCAGTGATGTTTTCTTGAAAACAACATTTTTGGATTTTGGATCAAAATTCCGGTATCTTCTAAAAGTCCATAGCTGATCATTATTTTTTTGGTGATAGATAATTTATCTGAGACTCTAAAGAATAAAAAAAAATGCTGAAAAGACGAAAGAAAATAAAGTTAAAAAATAAAATCGAATGCTAGGTAATTTATTTCAAAAAAACCTTAAAAGCCTCATAACTTCTAAACGACAAAAAATGGCTGAACATACATGGGGGTGATTCGGATAGCCCTTGGTGTCAGATATCTATATTTTCTCGCTTGACGTCTATGTTTGGGCCACCCTGTATATTTTTAAATACAAATAAACAAATTAGTAGGTAAAGTTAACAAATTGTTTTATTTATGCCGATTAATAGGCTTTTTTCGGGTTTTTTTTTTTGTTGTTTATGAAGACGTCTCTAGATGGCGCTATTCTTCTCACCATAGAAAATGGAGTTTAGCCAGAAAAAATGTCAAAGTCTGCCCACAGACTGTCTATTGGTCTGTGCCGAGGTTTTTTCACAGATAACTACCCCGCCGCGCGCCGCTTGCTTGCTCTTGCTCGTAATTTTTGTTTCACAAATTCACAAGTGTATCCGTCCACGGATTTTCATTATAATAATACCTACCTATAAATTATAAGTGCTTTTGTACATCTTGTACAAGTCATGTATGGGAAGTGTTGTGTTTTGGGTCGAATGGAGAAACCAGTTCAGCCAAGGCCAAACCAGTCTAGCCCTATTTGAGTAGGGGTAATGCAGATTATACTTATTTATGCTAGCCTAGTTCTAACCCGCCGTAATTATCTGAACAGTAGGGGACGCATTTAAAGGTCGAATTTGAAAAAGTCTACATTCAAAAAGTCTACGGTATATCCGATTTTGTCCGGTTTGAAGGACCACTCGAAAACAAAAAGAGGTAGGTAGGTATGTCAGTGTGTCGCCAACCAAACCTACTGACCTAACCTTTGTTTTAAATCTTTTTCGACTGTCTGTCACACTTCCAGGAATACCCTGTATGTTTAACACCCTATATGTTGGTTTTTAGAACACCTATATAAGTAAAAGGCCTGGTTTCGGGGTTCTTAAGGGGTTCGAAAATTTCGTTATTTTTGCGCTAAACCTCTTAGTTTACGAGATATGGTAACATTCATACCTAAAATTTCGTCAATATCAGCTCGGGCTAGGCCATACTAGTTTATCCTGGAGCGTACAATATTCTTGCTAGGCCAGACTGGATTGGCCCAGGCCAAACTGGTTTCTCCATACGAGCTTCGGCTAGACTAGTTTGGCCTAGGAAATACCGTTTTATCCATGCGAGCTTCGGCTAGACTAGTTTGGCCTAGGCTATACTGGTTCGTTCATACGAGCTTAGGTTAGACTGGTTTGGCCGAGGCGAAACTAGTTTATCATGAAATCGGGTTTGGCCGGTAACATAATACAACAGAAATGGCAAGAAAATAAGGATTATTAGGGGTCAGGTCAAGCGGTTGGTCAGGTGATTATTTTCCATCACAACTTAAATACCACCCGACGCCACGGTACGCCATCCGACGCGTGCAGACTTATCTGGCGTTCTTTTTGGTTATCTGTGATCTAGTTTGACATTTATTCTTACTAAAATACAGCGCCATCTAGAATTTTTATTATAACTAAAGGAAAAAACCCTATTATAAAATTAGGCTAGGCTACAGTGACTGCATCATTGTAATGAGTCGGCCTCGCCAATGTCTTGTCTATAAATATCTGGTGGGGGAAAATGGAATAAAAATTCCAATTTCCCCACCAGCCACTCAGTGGGGTGGCCAGTGGGGAAAAATGGAATATTTTTTGTGCAATTCCATTTTTTCCCACCAGTGGGGGAACTCTAGTGGGGGAAAATGGAATAGTCTCGTCTTTGCAACCAGCTTTGCACCTAGCGGGGTGACTTTGCACCACAATCCGAATAATCTTCAAATGGTAATAAAAGAATATTTTTTTATTGTTATCTTTGAATTGTGACTGTAATGAAAACATATCAGTGGGTTGTGAAGTTTATAGGTCGCTTATTGCTAAACGAACACTTGAGTCGTTTGTTATTTTTATTTCCCATTTTGGCGTAAAACAAACAGGCCCGGTTTCTGAGTTGAGAATTTTAATAAGCACATACTTTACGTATCGCTCTGTCTCGCTCTTTTCTGAGAAATCTGCAGAGACAGGACGATACTTACCCATTTGCTTAGCAAAATTCTCAACTCAGAAACCGGGCCACAGTCTCTTTATTACGCAATAATAATACGACACTATAAATATATCTTAAATTTAGGTTTATTTATTACTAAAACTTAATTAATAAGTCTAAACAGCTAACGATATTTTTACAAGAAAAACAATATAAATAACTAGCTTTTGCCCGCGACTTAGTCCGCGCAGACTTAGTTTTTTTCTCGTGAGTTTTTCCGTTGTTTTAATAGTTATTCTGCTATTCGGGGCAGAGAGAAATCCAACAAAACTAAAATCATAAAAATCGGTCCACCCGTTCTCGAGTTATAAATGGTGTAACTAACACGACTTTGTTTCAAATAATAAGATTAATTACGGGTCGCGGACGGAGCGCCGGCAGGCATAGACCACTCGTCTCAACAGAGCGCTCGTGACTGAGGCGATCAGCGAACAACGAAACAAAGAATAGGTCAAAAAGCGCGTGCGACGGAGAGGGCATACACAAAATCTGTCTAGAATAACTTGACGCCTGCGCCATTTCTTTGATATTTAATTTAAATAAATATCTGACGTGTTAATGACTGCATTATTTAATTCAAGGTGGTCTGGTTGCAATATCATTATTTTAGGCATTGAAAAAAGCAAAAAATCTAAAAACTAGAGGTAACTTCGTGATTTTTTTCTATCGAGTCAACTTTTAGCAATTAGGTATTCGTCCCACATGCTGATCAAGTATATAGCCTAGAATCTATAGTATTTTTGTGAATTCGACAAACAATCTCAAACATTGCGAATTTTTAATTTGAAGTGCGTTCACTTAGCTTTACCCCCGCTCTTAAGGTGGGATGATAGCAACGTAGCGGGAAATTAAAAATTTTCACAGTTTTTTACATTTTGTAGCTAAATTGAGCTATTTTTGTTCAGAAATTTTTCGTTCGCGGCAATAACATAGTATTCTTTTCATTATTGTAAACAACAGAACAACAATAATTCAGCCGATTATGCTGGTCTACGAAGGAGTGGGACTGCCCAAAAAACTTGTCGTAGACCAGAACACATAATCGGCTGAATTATTGTTGTTCTGTTGTTTACAATAATTAAAAAAATACTATGTTATTTCCGCGAACGAAAAATCGCTGAACAAAAATAGCTCAGTTTAGCTACAAAATGAAAAAACTGTGAATGAATTTCCTGCCACGTTGCATCTTCCAGCCTTAAATCAAATTTGTCATAGATATAAAGGCCTAAGTTTTTTTCTTCTCTCTCAATTCATTGCTTCGTGGTCATAATTAAGCGTCGGGTCTCGCGTGTCAAACGTGCACACGTTGACAGGTGAGATCTTAGGTGTTTAAACTCCGATTCCAAAATGAAAATCTGAAATGAAATGAAACTACCACGTTCAAAGCAAATAAATATCTTGTATCTTGTTCCGTATTGGTGAAAAAGACGCAATATCAACATATGCGACGACCACTGTACTGTATGTATCGTCCTTTTGTAGTTATTATAGAAATAATGCTTACAGACAAAACATCCATATACCTACGTATATTGTAAATAAGTAGACTGCAGTCTCTTTGTTAACTGATCGATTGCCGTCAATACATCTTTAAAACGTCAGCACTAATACTATTGTTATGTAAATCCGCAAATAAGGTGGAATAACTACACATATTTAAAGCAGCAGATGCAAACACAAACTGGCGGCGGTTTTGTCTTCTTCTTTTCGTATCGAAAGCATCGTACTGGAATTGAATAGAATATATTTTGTTGGTAAGGATAACTAGTGATTTCTAACTATTTGTATTTTACAAGATATTAATCCGTGCCTGTTTATCAGAGGCTGCCGGTTCAATTCCTTATAATAAATCTTTAAATAGTAAAATCAATGAGGTTTTATTCCCCCTACATGTACTTGATTTTCTCAGTAACTACACGACCGATTATCATAATTCTTTCATGTTATAGTACTTAATGGAGTTTTTTCATCGTCATATCAGTTTTCCTCGTCGAGTATGAATTGGACCTAGTTCTGCAGAAAACAGCCACCTCGCATTTTTTCCAAAAATGAGTTATGAATGCAGCCATACTATTTTTGACATGGCGAATTTTTTGCAAAGACAGCCATGTCGATATCTCACTTAACGGCGGAGATACAAGTTGCAAAATCACGCCAAAGACAGCCATTCGCACTAACAATTATGTAAAAAACAGCCATCATGGTGTAAAATGCAGCCAATTTCGACATTATGCGAAAAACCTATTTTGCAGAACTCAGCCATCTTACATGGCTGTTTTTTACAAAATTCAGAATGATCGGAGGTTGGAAGCTCGAATTACGTAAAAAGCAGCCAGCTTAGGATGGCTGTTTCTTACGAAATCAATTATGTGTTAACAATGATATTTGGCTGTTTTTAGGAAAAAAAAACGTATACAATTTTAGATGAAGAACTCCAAAACTATACGTTGCAACCTACATGACCGAAAAAAAGGGCAAAAAAATTGGTAGGTGCCATATCTTTCAGAGGTTGTTTGTAAATGATGAAAAAGCCTGCTTAAAGTTCCGCTGTCAAATACAGGCACCCTGTATTGTTAGGTTTATTGCAGCGCAGATTAGTCTGGCTGGGTCCTTGGGAACCATTCGGGGAGCGCGCTACCTTGATAGTGCTTTGTGATGGTTACATCCTGCTAACTGCGTTTCGGTTTCAGCATGTGCAGGTTTGAAGTCAGATCAGGTACTTGAATATGAGTCCACATGAGACCTATGTGAATTTACACAATACTACAAAAAAATTTGTGTTTTTGCGCAGACTTGTGTAAGTTTCAGGAATGGAAATAGGGACGCTTTTTCCAAGATTTTTGGATATAACTATTTGCATACTGGTGAAAAGTTCCAGAAGCCATTTTCTAGCGGCTGGATCACCTGATTTTCAGATGTTGTTACGCCAGCGAGACTTGTTTAGCCTTCTTCTCCCGAAAACGGTTCTTGGAAGGGTTAACCTCAGATTTTAGACATATTCCAATTTAAGGTTCATATTCCATTGCGTAGGTGCTTTTCCATCACCAAAAGCGGGCTGCCTTTCTGTGTTATTTGAATGATATTTAAAAACTACAAAAAAGTATGATGTAGCCTATACTACAGGTACGTGTTCCATAGCAGGGCAAAGTCATTCTCTCAGAGAGAGCCCACCCCGGATGGGCGATTTTCACGTCGAGAGTTTCATGTCCTAGATGCTCAGGTATCCTCACGATGTTTTCCTTCACTGTTTGTAGCAATACCACTGCTACTACATTTTCACAAATTAACTTTGAAATAAATTAAAGTCAGCACATGCTCGTAACGGGAATCAAACCTGGGTTTTTCGCTTCCAAGTTTATATTTTTACCCCATGCTTTAATAAAATACCTTCTTGTTTAAAATATTAATAGATTTTTAAAATTTATTTCAGATTATACTAAAAAAACCTCGTGTAAGATTTGAAAATATCTAAAATCTCTATAAATATCTATTCATTTTTAACAAAACAAATCTATCCACGTGGCACCCTTAGGGTGCGGAACCCTAAAAACAAAAATAGTCATGTAAAAACAGTGTGAATCTGTAAATTTTAAAACATTTTGTTCTTTTTGGCCCTTGAAAGGTCGGTTTTAGTTTGGCACCCTTCGGGTACGGAACCCTAAAAATTAAAAGTATAATATATATTATGTACAAAAAAAAGTAAGAATTTGTTAATTTTATTACATTTTTTTGTTTTTTCTTGCCCATTAAAGGTAGGACAGAGTAAAAGGGTCCTGTTTGGCACCCTTAGGGTCCAGAACCCTAAAATAAAAAAAACATGCAAGTAGGAACCTGTAAATTAAAAAAAAAAAGTTTATTTTAGCACTTTAAAGGTCGGACAGAGTAATCGGTTCCAGTTTGGTACCCTTCGGGTACGGAACCCTAAAAATTAAAAGTACATGTACAAAAAACAGTAAGAATTTGTGCATAAGTTTTTGTTTTTTTTCTAGCCCTTTAAAGGTAGGACAGAGTAATAGGGTCCCGTTTGGCACCCTTAGGGTACGGAACCCTCAAATAAACAATACATGCATAAAAAACAGTAATCATCTGTACATTTTCTAACTTTTTTTTAGTTTATTTGTTAGTTTTCATACTATCCTTGGCTGTTTTTATTAACATTATCTTCCCGATTTTACTTTTGTCATAGTTCAGAAAACAGCCAACTCATGTGGCTGGTTTTTACTTTATTAGTGATTTCTACAGAAAAGGTATTTTTGTATAAAACAGCCACATCTAAAAACGTAATTATTTGTATTAAACGCAACGATTCGAAGGACAGAGTGAAATAAAAAAATAAAATAAAAAATTACCTATAAGTATAAACTATTAAATAACTAAAAAGTTCATAAATAACCGAAGTACAACCTTCGATAGAAAAATGCTCATTTCTCGGTTTGTACTTTTTGGGAGATGGCTGCTTTCTGCAGAACTACGTCCAATTCTACTAACGAGGCTGCTAACGCGTAACGTAATTGGAAAGCATTACAGTGCAGTCTATAATTTCGCAGTGTCTGTTGCTTTTATGCGCAAATTAATTATATGTTATGTTTGGAAACAAATTGCTTGCTGCCCCAGCTGCCACTCTACTCTTGGCGCTTTTTTTTTCAATATGGCGCAATATTGAATAAAAAATTGCGTTAGATTTGTATTTAAACATCACAACCACGTATTTTCAAAGCATATTTTTTGCCAATTCATACAGAGAATTTTATTAATTTGCCGAACTTTATCGATTTTGACTCAATAGCGTCGATGCAGTCGTTCTATACTGGCATTTATGTCGAGCTCAATAGAGTTCACCCGATTTTTCCGTCGACTGTACCTATAATTTAAAAAGTGTGTAGCGATAAACTATAAGTATCATAGAGCGATATTGTAGTCAATATTGGTTCTTGATATGACAACAATATACAGGGTATTACAAAAAAGTCCTTTGACACTAACCCTAAAGGGGTCTGTAACAAGAGGCATTCCATGCATTCTTATGTTCTGTCTAGTTACAGTTTTTGATGATATTATTGTTTGAAATGAGCCAAGTAGCGCCATCTATTTTTTTACCAGTGTAAGGTCCCGTTCAGAATGAAAGGGATGACCACGCCCAGATCGGGAGGGAATGAACTAGGAATCGAATAGAAGTTGTATGTACAGAATCAACGACTCGACGAGCATGCACGACATTGTATGGAGGCGACGTCCGACTTAGAGTGCAACTTCGGTGTGATTGCCGAGATTACTGTTCTATCGCAGGGCTGAAATTTACATTTTTCAGAGAAGTGAACTTTAGGGAGCCGATAATAAGCATTTAAATCACATGACGCTTTCGATGGAAATTCACCAAAATTCATAAAACTGTCACGTTTTTTCATTCGCTCTCACGAGAAGAAACGTGTTGAAACCCGATTACAAGGACCTTGTTGCTTTGTAATAAAGGTTAATATTAAATGGTCCTTAAAGTAAGGTTGTCAGAAATAGAAGAGACGATTATTTACAATTTCGTCAAACGAAATTCAACGCTATTCCAAGCAGCCTAGAGCAGTGCAAATTTAGATTTGAGCTGATATTTTCCTGTGTCTTAGTTATACGTTGTCATTAAATACACAAATTTATTGGCCTTCTGACAGCTTACATGTTCCAGTTTGCAACGTGTTGACAGAAAATCAGGCGGTTCCCGTAAGGACCCTCTAAGATTTAAATTAGGTTGTATGAAAGAGGGCTCAAACTATTTTACAAATCTAGATTTACTTTTATTCGATTAATGACATCAGTAAGGGAAAAGATTTGGTGTCCTTGTAAAACAAGTGCGATATCAAAGATGCACTATACTTAATTATCCACCATTAGATTCTTCGGCACACGAATTACACAAGCTATTATCTGTCCTAATTTTAATAACTTAGAACTTTATTAGCGATTTCAGTACAAAAGGAATGTCAAAGGGTCTAGACGGAAACAACCCATTATTTCAGAAAAAATTTGGTAATCTTTATGGATTTAGAAGGGCTTGGGTTTTTTGTGCCATTTCTAGCTCGGCCACTTCAAGTCGTAAATTAGGGGGTCATAAAATAGACTATTTATTGCTTTCCTGTGGGAGGAGCTTATTTCTGACCGAGCTGTGAAGGAAATCAGGGAACAAAATTGGGGAGTGAAGTTTTAACCGCGAAAGAGTAAAGTCAAACTTTGAAACCTGAAAGGTCTAGACTTTCAGTCCCAGAGAAATCAAGTAAGCTTGAGTCCTGGAATCTGACCGCGCGCGAAACGTTAGTGAGCAGTGTGTGAATAAGTTATTACACCCTATTCGGCTGATTTCGCGGAGTGATTCAGCCAGAAGGCATGTTTTTCGAATTTTAGTGTAAAGGTAAAAATACGTTGAAAAAGTGTAGAATCGAGGGGCGTCCCTGTCTGTGCTTTTGTTCCGCGAAAATGTTTACGTCGCGAGTTATTTATAATTATTCAAATATCTATTAGTGTATTGTACGATATCTAAGTATTTTATTTATTTTATTCTAACAATCTTTAATCTCTCATCCCTCTAGCAAGGAGCAGAAGGTTTCCTCTTTTCTTTCCGTCGTTTGGTTAGGGCAACAGTTTTGATTAGAACTAGGACAGGTATCAACGAAGACGAATGGCAAAGATGAACTACTGCTTCATAACAGAACTAGGACAGGTTTTCACCATCGACGGCTCAACAATTTGAAGCAGACAACGAGATATTATATTTTTCCCAACAGCGCCGCGATTTGGGGAGTGTCTGAGGCGACCTTCTACGTGTATCACCTACAATCGACGCAGCAGCAGCGACTTCTTACAAACTTTATTTACAGCTACCACAATCTAAGGATACCGGACTGCCAAGTGCAACAGCTTTTTCACAACGTTCTTCTGATGTCTTTTCTCTATCTTGGACACCATTGTCTGTGTGACTGATTTATGTATTAGATCGGGAAGAGGAAAGTGTTTGCAAGTATATGATCTAGGCGGGTGAGGCTCACTGTTCCCACTGGAAACTTTCTCAGCAAAGACCTGTTCATAGTCCTCATGCATCTGGGAAATATATTTTCAAATACTGGATCCTTCTCGTGTGTTAGTTTAGTTTTCGGACTGTGTGTATGTGGGTGTATGACCTTGATGGAGAGGTGTCTGGTTCCCATTGGAAACTTCCCCCGCGAAGACCTGTTCTAAGGCCTCAAAGTCTGGGAAGTGCATTCACAGAAGCTCAGTCTCTTATGTAGATTAGTTAGTAGGGTTTTCAGGTGTGATGAATGTATTTAGATATATTAGGATGTTGTCTCATGATGACATTAGGTAGAAGGTGTGCAAAATATCTCAAATGTATGACCTAGGCGGATGAGGCTCACTGTTCCCACTGGAAACTTTCTCAGCAAAGACCTGTTCATAGTCCTCATGCATCTGGTGCATATGTTTGCGGTAGCATGCTTGTTTCGCTTTATTTATGGTAGGAGGAGATGAATGACTGTGCGTGATTTTTATGTAGATGATTTTAATGAAAGAGGTTAGAAGGATCTATAGTCTATCGCTTGGATTCTGTCAGGAGCGAGTTTCCAAAGGTCGAGACTCGTTGGCGCAGGTATGGTTGGCAGGGAACCTGCGTACCTATCAATAGGACTAACACTTTCTTCTATTTCTCATTTTGGGATCTAGAATCCTCCCAAACTATTTTATTCCACAGGACCGGCGAGATACCTTATTATCTTATTTTATTTTTGCCCTCTGTCTCTAGATCGAATATTTTATATATAAGTATTTTATATCTCTTTACTATTATATTTATTTATCTCCGTTATTCGCGAGTGAAAGTGATTAGACGCGACCGTCTGTTATGGCCTTTTTGTGGAAAAGTGTATTGCGTCAATGCGCATTGTGTACAGTGTCTAGGAGAGGACTGCAGAGCATTTGAGGCCTTTGTCTCGATGCTAACATAACAAGGGCGTTTCAAGATTCCAGCCGCGGTCTAAAGCTGAGTAGCATGACGTGTACAATATAATTTAGGAATTTTTATTATCGAAGCTTGCCTACGCTTACGTGCATGATCTTTCCAAATAAGACTCAAGGGGAGAGTGGTCAGATCGGTGAAGGTGAGAGTTGATATGTCGTGAAAAGGCCTTTTAAACCACAATTTCGGTCCCAAGTCCGAAGCGCTGTTTCAGATCACTCTCTTTGGAAAAGCGACCGACAGACACTCATACGATTAATTTAAGGAATGCTAAGAATATTGTCTTCTATCTGTGTTTATTATGTGACCTTTAAATGTCTTTACCTTTTCAGCAATTCTTATCCAACTTATTGACTTTACCCATTTGCTTACGAAAATTTAACACACAACGTATGGTCCTTTTATTATCAAAACTAGACGATCACAACTATTTTTTATTGGCCAATTATTTGAGACCGTTTAAGGTTCTGTTAACTTCACTTATTTGTATTTATGTATCTATTTTATTTAATGTGAAGGTGTGCCCACTGTGTGTGTTTATATCATGCCGGGACACGCTCTTCTTACAGGTCGCTTCTCTCATCAAAACAAGCAATATTTACTACGTGACCAAGTTCGAAATCTCGATAAGAAAATCAGCTGTTCCATACTAAAATTCGGTGCCTAGGTATGATACCACACTTATGGAGCAGCTGATATTTTTTCGAGATTTCGCACTTGGCTCCATAGTAAAAGTTGCTTGTGTTGATGAGTTATGCGACCCCTTTCAGTGCCACAGGACCTTTCTGAAACACTGTGAACAAATGCATTTCGGTAGATATACAGGGTATTCTTTTGGTGAGTGACCATGACTCAGGGACGATAGTTTTAGTAACGCTTGAAACGAAAAATACTTTTTTTTTAAATTTCTTTTTCTATTTACAAATTACCTTGTTCAATTTGCTCTAAAGGCTTATGAAGTCTATCAGGCTTTTGCACGGGGCGCAACATTTTGTTTTACGTGACTTTCACATGCTTGCTCGTATTATCTATAACGTCTGACATAAGAGTGCCTTCCGCAATGGAATTATTACGTTTTTTTAATACACTTGGGGGCAATGAATCACCATATTTTTTCAGAACGTTTTATTAGATTTGACCTTACCTTTTCTACATACCTAGTATAAAACGAAGTCGTTTTCTACGTCAGTCTGTACATCACTGCTTACTCTCCTAAACTACGCAACGGATTTTCTCGACGAACTCTTTTTGGGTCGAGGGTTAAAAAGATTTTTTTAACCATATTCTTTTATCTCTATAGAAACTACGTCACGCCAACCAGCTAACTGTTGATAAAAAGACACCCTTAATAAAATAAACCTTTTACGAGTTGCCATGGCGGTCCTTACAAGCCGTCATTCTTCAATGTCGTAGGTCTTAATGCTCGTCAGAGATAAAGTGAGACTGAGAGGCACAGAAGGTCCGAGCGAAAGAAAGCTAGAGTAGGTATTGGTAAAGATTAGAAAGAAAAAAAAATCTCTCGGCTTGCACCAAAATTGGTGATATTTTGCTCTGGCCCACAAATTACCATTAGTAATTTAGATAGATTTCCGCACTCATCGTTGTGATATTTATGTTACCGGCCAAACCCGATTTAAGGATAAACTAGTTTCGCCTAGGCCAAACCAGTCTAACCTAAGCTCGTATGGACAAACCCGTATAGCCTAGGCCAAACTAGTTTATCCGAAGGCCGTATGGATAAACCGGTATATCCTAGGCCAAACTAGTCTAGCCGAAGCTCGTATGGAGAAACAAGTTTAGCCTTAGTCAAACTAGTCAACTAAGTTAGGCCAAACTAGTCTAGCCGTATGCTCGTATGGAGAAACCAGTTTAGCCTAGGCCAAATCAGTCTGGCCTAGGCTAAACTGGTTTCTCCATACGAGCTTGGGCTAGACTAGTTTGGCCTAGGACATACCGGTTTATCCATACGACCTTCGGATAAACTAGTTTGGCCTAGGCTATACTGGTTGGTCCATACGAGCTTAGGTTAGACTGGTTTGGCCTAGGCGAAACTAGTTTATCCTTAAATCGGGTTTGGCCGGTAACATATATATTTTGGAGTTTGGCTGTGGGTTAGATCTTAAAGCAGAGTTTTAAATTGGAATTTGGTCTAATTACGCAAATAAATATGTAGGAAATAGGGGTCTAATTATTAAGGTAAATACCTAAGCAAATAAAAAAAAGCTTTAAACGATCAGTTGTGCAAAAAAAACAATCCATTTAAGAATCGGGTAGCCCTTATGTAACGGTTGTACTCATAGCATTCTCGTAGCCGTAGCACTCTCGTAGAGGGTCTACGAAACATCACAAAGTTCCAAAACCATCTAAATAACGCACTCAAACGTCATCAACATACTACATGCGAATTTCGATTACCGGTTATTTATTTTTGAACTTAAACTTCCAATTTGTTGGTAGTATGAAGTGACTGGTAAACATTGAAAGTAAAGTTTTCTTAGGCGGACTTGCGTCGGTCAGGTTTAACTTTGATTTATTTTGACATTTCCATCGAATTATTGACGTTAACTGTCAACTATCAATAGTCTGTTAACTGTGACCTAAGTCCAGCAATAAGCTAAGAAGAAGAAATCAGTCGGTCAAAACGGTGGTTAGAAAGTAAAATGTGCCCTAAGAAAAGTAGGTAGGTTTCTTCACTCCCGTTAAGGCCTTCTGTATCCAGTTCGGCCCTAACACTTGTCATAGGGCGGGTATCAAGTGAGCCTTTGTCACATTGTCCGCCGTAAGACACCTTTTGTTTCGCCCTCATTAATAGAGGCCGTATTCTAAAGGGGGACGTTCTGTCACGGGGAAAAATCGGCCTCTTCTGGTTGGGAACAAAACGGCAGAAGAGAAGGAATGGGTTGTAAGGGAATCTGCCTAATATCACTTGCGAAGTCACTGGAAATGTAAATGGAGCTGCCATTTTTAACCGGCTTAAAAAACGAGGAGGAACTCCATTCGACCCGTTTGGTTTTTAAAATTTCATATTCAATTCAATTAAATTTACTTCAGATTTGCATCCATATTTTGCAAGTACCTATAATCTTAAGAGTTACGTTAGTACAGCAAAACCTAAAACTAATTTTAATTAATTAATTTATTATTTGTTACTTAGAAAGTTTTTCTACCTACAAGGGTATACTTCCCATGTTTCATAAAAAAAATGGTGTAGATCTGATGAACAACTTCGGAGCCTCAACGGACAGCAGAAAATTATCCCGAATCAGTGCAATAGGTTAATAGCAGTGTAGCTTTTTACCAGTGTATGGAAACCCGCAGATAAGTTGGATCCGCACATATTGACATAGTATCTTTCCTGTAGGCTAGGCCGACTAAGCGGGAAGATAGTATACTCAGGTGTTAGACGAGCTTAAATATGTCGGCATGGCACTGTATTACCCGACTGGTAATTTCACCCATCTAACGAGAGTGAAGGTGCTACTAGAATTATCTCATTACGTAGATGTAAAGGCCTTAGTACACTTATCTCCATTAGACCATAACAGCTTGGTGTGTAATATTTTACCCAGTAGTTAATAATGTAGTTTGGGAATTGAACATTATATCTTCCTTCCGAGCTATTAGTTGGACACTGCGAAAGTCCCGTGCATTGATTGCGTGTCTTGCAATCAGCCAGCAGCAGAAAGCAATACTCGCATATAATAATGGTGAAGAAGATTTACGCCAGAAATACTAAGACGGGATGTTTTAACTTGAACACGGTTTATTCATTTACTTTTATCACTTATAATGCTTATAATAGCAAATAGACTGTAGACATAATATTTTTTCGAATAAAAATAGACGGATCGCGTGCTGATAGGACAGGAAGACGTAGCGTCTGTTATTTTTTTTATTTTTTGGTGTTTTTTGAGCGCTGGATCGCTTGATCACTGCATTCATTTATTTCATTGCGATCGTAATGCCAGGTCAATGTACGAAATTTTTTTTTGCTCAGTAACCAACACTCTTGCCCCAGCACCTATCGTCTCAGATTATTTTAAATTTGAAGGTAAGGTTAAAAGAAAATGTTTTTCAAACGTTTTTTTACAGAAATGATTATATTGACTGTTAAGTCACACCCTGAAAACAGAGTTAGGACCTTTACACGTTGTAGGTATAATAATATTTCCTCTACTGGTCCGTATTGCCGGCAATCCATTAGCAACTAAAAGCCGCATGCATCTGAGGTGGTGAGGGGCGACATATTGCATTCCGATTTACGTCCTCTATGCAGTAACTTACTGTACAATGCGCCGCGGCACCTTTTGTCGAGTGCGACAAAAGATTGCTATTTTCGCGCGGTGCGGGGTCGATTAAATTAGGTAGTAGGTAAAGATAAAGTACAGTAAAAAGGTATTTATTTCCGTAAAAAATAACAGTGGTTATCAATACAGTTAATAGTGGCGTAGGATCGTGAGAGGTGGCGTGAGCAAGAAGGGCCTTTACTTAACAGTGGGTGTTACAGGCTGATGATGATGATGATGAACAATACTGCGAATCCCTTGCTAGGCGCACCTGTATTGTGGGCTATAGGTATGTATTGTGTATCCTTTGTATCTGCAATGATTTATATTGACCCGAATTGGTCCTAATCTCCTAAACTCCTAACCTAACCTAACGCCGGCATGAATCTCTATCATAGAATATTGAGATAGGATGTTCATATCGAAAATTAAAATCACAAACATACGGCTAGTTAATTTTTTATATGTTGTTAGGACCACTATACAACGTGTTACAAAAGATACTAACTCTTTTTACAGGGTGTAACCTGCTGGTCAACATAATGACAAATCTGCAAAAAAAAGTTGAAAAACACAACTTTTTTTTTATAACCTCAAAATTGTAAAATATTCAAAACTTTTTTGTTTTTGGATTTAGCTCCAATTAAAAAATATGGTTGTTTGCTTAGCTGTATTTTAATAGCTTCAGGCTGTTAAAACAAAGTGAAACTCTATGGAAACAGTATTTTAAAAATACATTTCTCCCGTCACAGCGCTTACATTTTAATTATTTAAAAATCAACGGAACGTCATAGAGCTAAAAAAATATTTTGGTTTTGATCCCTATCATCAGGTACCATGACCATGTAAAAATAGTTAGCATCTTTTGTAACACCTTGTATAACCAAGTTTGCAGCTTCGAAAGACTTGTGCAAACTTTATCAAAAACTAACACAGTTTGTAAAGCCCGCGGGTCCCTTCCCGCTCACATAGATGGCGAAACAGACAGCAAAATTATTGCCGACAAACTAATTACGAAATTTACCCATCCGGCGCCCGCTAGCATGCGCTCTCTGCAGCCTACCCCTACGACGGCGCCTGACACCGATGACTCACCACTGGACATATCTCCGGAACGGATCTGCGTCATAGTACGCAATATGAAGCGCGGCAAGTCGGCTGGACACGATGGCCTATCAATCGAACACTTGCAATCAGCAGGTGCGCCAATTTACCTGGCACTCTCTCACCTATTTGTCGCAATTATCAAGAATGGCCACATGCCACAAAATATGACCAAAACAGTTATCGTGCCCATTTGCAAAAACAGGCAAAAAGACATAGCTAGCTCGAGCAATTACAGACCCATAGCTTTGGCTTCTATACTGGCGAGAGTACTAGAAAAGGTGATACATGCACTTATAGAACCGCACCTAGCCAGTTGTGATCACCAAATGGGCTTCAAGAACAGCTCATCCACCGCCACAGCTATCTATGTAGTCAAACAAGTGGCCAGCTACTACAAATCCCGTCGAACCTCAACATACGCATGCTTCCTAGACCTGAGCAAAGCTTTCGACCGTGTCTCGCACGACTTATTATGGGATAAGCTTAGACGACGTAAAGTACCAGAGCCCTTCGTGAACATCTTACGTAAGTGGCACATACAGCAAAGCAATATGGTGCGATGGAACGGGATATACTCGGAACCGGCGGGGCTGCACTGCGGGGTGAGGCAGGGGGGAAGTGCCTCGCCCGTACTCTTCAACTTATACATGGACGAGCTGGGGCTGCAGCTGGCGCGGGCCGGGGTCGGCTGCTCCATGAACGGTGTTTGCGTAAACAACGTAAGCTACGCGGACGACATGGTCCTACTGGCGCCCTCTATCTCGGCCATGAGACATCTACTGAGCATTTGTGAAAAATACGCCGCAGATCACAACATGGAATACAACGCCTCAAAGTCCGTGTACATGGTGTTCAAGTCACACAATACCCCTATGACGTCGCCGCCGCTCTCTCTTTCCAACCAGAGGTTAGAGCAAGTAAGCGAGGTCAAATACCTTGGCCACATCATCAACGACGACCTACACGATGACGCCGACATGGAGAGGCAGCGCAGAGCAATCAGTGTAAAGGCCAACATGCTAGCCAGACGGTTCCACCGATGCAGTAAGCCTGTCAAGAGACTCCTCTTCACCACGTACTGCACCAACCTGTACACCGCCGAACTATGGTGCAAAAACACCGTTGCTGCCCATGACGAGATACGAGTGCAGTACAACAACGGCTGGCGCGCGCTGCACGGACTGCCACGGTGCTGCAGTGTATCGCAGATGTTCACCGAGGGTCGCGTGGCCAGCTGGGATGGGCTGCTGCGTCACGTGACCGCGGGCGCTGCCGAGCGCTTGCGCCTCTCCACCAACACTCTAGTCAGGGCGGTCTACGACTGGCCGGGGAGTCCCATACACGCGAGGTGGGCCCGACTACAGCTACCTCCGAAATAAACAATTGTGTATGTGTGTGTGTGTGTGTTTGTGTGTTCGCCTACATATCAATTCAATTTTAAATTTTATATTTTAACTTAATTTATTGTAATTTATTTATTGATTTTTCTGTTATTATCCTCATTGCAATTAATTAATGTTATTTTAATTTCACTTTAAACATGGACTATTGATTTAATTTTTTACCTCAATGAATTGAATTAAATTTAACTTTTACATAATGGATTGAAGTAGATTAAATTGTAACTTGAGTGACCAAAAATTTTAATTTATACTTAAGTGATTTAGTTTTTAAACATTGCCTTTCAATTTAATTTTTAATTTTATATTACTTAGTGAATCGAATTTAAATTTATCTTATCTTTTACATAATGAACTGAAATGGATTGAATTGTAAGTGAACATGTATTACCAAAAATTTCTAACTTAACTTAATTAACATGTACCTATTAACAAAATATGGCCTAGAGCTGGAATAAAAGAATTTATTATTATTATGTTGGTATACTTTTCAGATTCACGGGTCCATGGGGACCCGGTCCTTTGAGGCTTGCGTGGGGCCGAAGCCAACAGCACAGAGGCCTTTTAAATACCATTTACTCTAAATGTGATAGGTGTATCTGCCGGATCTTATCTCTGGATAAATACAAGAATCTACCCAGAGACAATCTCCGTCAGATACAAGGACTATTGCAAAATAAAAGAAAAGAAAAATCTGGGCTATGGGAGAGTCAGGATAATTATATATTATTATTATTATTATTTATCAGTGCATGTTTTTGAATAACGGATTCAAGTTCTTCGGATCATAATCAAGTTCGAATGATGACACGGTTTTTGCAAGAACATAACCAATAAGAAGATAATATTGTATTGCATTGGGGGCATTAGTTAGCTTTGCCCATTACCTTAAGATCAGAATCAGAATGAGGATCGAAACGAGTCGGTTACTGGAAGTGCTTATGTGAAACTGTAGGTATTCTAAATACAACATTCCCAAGTTTAGAGAACTAGGAAATGATTCCGGCGGCCTCGTAGCGCACAAGCCTTAGCCTGTCACGCAATGGCGCGTCGATGGCATCTCAGCAGAAGTACAAAACCGAGATTTCCTCGTTTTCTTCCCACAACCAGCGAACTAATCCTCTAGAATTAGATTCAGAATATTCTTTGCTGTACTACAAAAACATTAAAAGGCCCTACAGCATTAATAGATCGGAATTGAAGCCGTCAACTGGGAGCCCATTTTGGCACCATTGCGTTACAGGCTAAGGCCCCTGGGTGCACTGAACGACCCTCGGCGTAGATTGTTTGTGTCGTCCGACTAAGTGGTGTGGGAGGGAGACAGGTGAACGGGAAGACAACTGGTGCAAAAGGGACGGAAGAAGAAAGGGTTTCGCGTGGCAAAATCTTAACGAGCGTTTTTGTCGCAGTTTTAGTTGTCTCCCTCGGTTTTATAGAAGTGGTTATTTTACTGTTGAGGGAAACTCGTGGCTGGTCTAGTTAACCTTTATTTCTCGAAGTACCTATCCATGCTCTCCCGTATAACAGTTTCGGGAATTTCCTGTGAAACTATTTAAAGTATTTAAAGAATAACTCTTTTTACTAAAATCGCTGGGCATAGTGAATAGCCCGCGCACAAAGAAAAATGCACTAAATCGATTCCTTTAATACACAAATACACTAAACAAATTGAAAATGTTCACATATCAAACCCTAGAATTAGGTAAGACCTATCTAAAACAGCCAGTTTCGTGTTGACATTCATAAACGTTTTGAAGATATTTTGCTTGAAAAAAAATAGGCGGCGCACTTTTTTTCAAGCAAAATATCTTGCAATCAGCCCCTCTACCCTTGACGCATGTTTCCAATGCGGCCGCAATATGGCGCAATTTACAAAATTTAATATTTTACAAATTAAGACGCATTTTGTGTTTTTATTGAATAAAACAGCCTTACCTTTGAATAAACATTACAAAGTATTTAAAATCAAAGCATTACTATGCGAATCCAAAGAGAAATTAATTTTTAAACTTTTTCAATTGGATCGCAATAGCGTCAAGGGTAACCCCCCTGTTATGGATATTAACATGAAACTGGCTGTGTTAGATAGGTCTCAACTAATTCTAGGGTTTGATATGTGAACATTTTCGATTTTTTTGTGTACTTGATTCAGGAATCGACTTTGTGCATTTTTCTTTGCGCGCGGGCTAATTCACTATGCCCAGCGCCTTAATATTTTCTTAGGTTTGCACGAGCACTAAGTTTACATAATTTAAATTGTTTTTTAACGGATTTAACACTCGAACGTTACCACATGAACTAACACCAGAGTTCATGTGCTATCGCGTATCAGTTTTATAGACATCTTTGGGTTTCTTGTTATAGGTATCCCATCAATAGTACCTTCTTTCGTTCTTGACAGATATATTATCTATCTTAGAAAAAAAAATACTCATAACCAACCCAAAAATATGGCCAACCCAAAACCCAGTCGCACACGACAAAGAGTCGAGCCACGACATAAATATTTGTGACCTTCCGCCGTTGCCGGACAGATGTCCGGAACGGAGGAGGTAGATACTCCGTCGCAGAACACAAACAAAGCATGTCAATGAGGCTCTGCCTACCCCCGAGGGCGTAAGTTCGTTAACTAGCTATGCGTCTCTTGGGAACGTTTTCAGTCGAGAGTACCTAGGCTTTTTAGGGTTCCGTACCCGAAGGGTGCCAGACAGGACCCTATTACTCTACCTCTGCTGTCTGTCTGTCCGCCTGTCTTTCCAAATGAAGGGCTGTATCTTTAGAACCGTAATTTATATTTAAACCTCAAGATTTAAAACTTTTCATAACTTTTTTTGTTTTTGGTATTAGCACTAATTTAAAAATATGTTTGCGCGTGTAGATGCATAGCTTTGAGTTCTTAAAACATTTCGAAAGCCAATTGAAACTATATTTAAAAAAACACTTTTCTCCCGCCACAGCGCATTTTATTTTTTGTACACATTTTATTCATAAAAAAATCAAACGTCATAGAGCAAAAAATATTTAGGTTGTAATTCTATCACCGGGTAGGTACTTACCCTGAAAAAAGAGTGAGGATCTTTAATAACGCAATAGCGTCAAGGGTTACCCTTGACGCTATTGCGATCAAATTGAAAAAGTTTAAAAAATAATTTCTCTTTAAATTCGCATAGTAATGCTTTGATTTTAAATAGGTAGGTACTTTGTAATATTTATTCAAAATTTAAACACAGATTTTAACGGATTTAACACTCATTTTATTGACTTTTAACATTTTCCAACGTTTCGAGACCTTTGCAGGGCTGGTCGCGGTAGACTGAGGTGACAGCTGTCTTGTATGTAATTTGTTAATTGAAACTACCCTCGGCTATGTATACAGGGTGTTAAAAGACCGCCAACAGACCCGAAAGCCACGCATACTAGACACCAAAACAAAGTACTTTTTCGTTAAATTATTGCTGGGAAATTATTTTGGTTTTTTAGGTTATAATTTTGAAAAATATTTTATCACGCAATGGATGTGCAACACACAGAAGTCATATTGCGCAAGCGTAGGTATAAGTTTATGTTACTTAAGCTTGAAGTGCCGATGTTTAGAATACATTGCGGGTTGCAATTTTAACATCGTTTTCTGTAGGAAATATTCATAATTTTGATATGGATTCTTGAGACCATATGTTAAGAACTAGATACTGAATACATTTCTGCAAAAGAAAAGTTTTGAAAAGTCCGACTTTGAACCTCATTATCTCGGAAACCGTTGATTTCCCAGGCATAGTTCCTTGGGCAAAAATGTTCCTTATATTGAGGACAATACGTGGTTTCCCGCTTTGTTAGCGGTCTTTTAACACCCTGTATAATTAGATATTGACTACCGCGACCACGAGCCCTGCAAAGGTCTCGAAACGTTGGAAAATGTAAAAAGTCAATAAAACGAGTGTTAAATCCGTTAAAATCTGTGTTTAAATTGTGTATAGTGCTCGTGCAAACCTAAGAAAATATTATGTTTATTCAAAAGTAAGGCTATTTTATTCGATAAAAACACAAAATGCATCCTAGGCCGTTTTGCAAAGTGGTTTAAACAGCATTTAAGTAAAATCTTCATGCAAAAGTCGATTTAAATGGCGACTTAAGTGGCACTTAAGAAGAGGTGCAAGACGGCCTTAATTTGTAAAATATTCAATTTTGTAAATTGCGCCATTGCGGCCGTATTGGAAAAATGTGTCAAGGGTTATGTAGAGAACCATTCGGTCTATCTATCCTCCAGCTAGGCTACCAGCCTTCTGTAGTTATTTCCTATTGTTGTAGAGTCTCGTCACGTTATAATATTAACTTACTTAAGCCTGACCGTAGGCTACAATTGGCAAGTTATGGCAAGGGATATTGTGCTTGCCCAAATGTTAAATCATTTGTTTCTGATAAGAACGTAGTAGTTGGGCATTTCGTCTGTTTATGATGCTGACAGCGAACTCCGCTCGCTGGATGCTGATATCTTTTGTAAAGACGTGGCATTAATAAGTTTAAGATACGATGGCGGTAAAACCTACTTTCACCTGAAGGTTAGACACAAGTATACATACAGGGTGTTACAAATAGGTCCTGATAATAAAGGTCGCTTATCTTAGCAATACAAAAAACTGACTCTACATTTTTGTAGTATCTAAGTATTATTGAATTTTAGTCTGAGACAGCTGAATTTTTTTGCGCGATTTCGCACTTTGCCAAAAGTTGATTTTATTGGTGAGTTAAGCGACCTCCTTCAGTATCAAATAACCTTTCTGTAACATAATTTTGGTTTGAAACGGGTCGAATCGCGGTTTCTGTTACACCCTGTAGAAGGAATCTATTTTTATATTTTTAGTACTATTATAAGTAGTACCTACAGTCATGTTTCTAGCTAGTCGATAATGGTCAGTGAGAAGATGGCATTACTTACGACATTTTGTAAATTCCCACGTTTACGATTAGGTACAGTGACAACCTTAAAACCTCTCTTGAACGTCCCAATTTGCTTGTTTCAGAACACACCGCAACCACAAAAATGAAGATGCCATCCAAGACCAGTCTCCTCATCATCAGCATACAACTTGTCAGCTGCATCACCGCCCAAGAGGTGGTCAGGAGGAGTCCGCAAGGCTTCCTGGGGATGCGCGGGAAAAAACACACCAGCATCGAAGACCTGGAGCATCTTTACAAGCGGAAGCCTCAGTTCTTCGTCGGCGTCAAAGGAAAGAAAAGTCTCCTAGACTACTTAGCGGAATCCGAAATGTATAACAAGCGGGCCCCTATGGGTTTCGTCGGCATGCGTGGCAAAAAGCAGCTAGAAGACCTATATGGATACCCGGACGTTTACGAAGAGGCAAAAAGGTCGTCCATAATCGGGCAGATAGACTACTCCCCAAACGACGAGATTCTAAAAGAGCCGGACACTTTCCCCTTACTAAATCAACTTCTGAGCAATTACCTTCAACAGATAAAGGAAAACGATGACACGGTGGAAAACCCGAATTTTCCAACCGCCGAGGGCCCAACCAACCGGACGAACGAGGCAAACGACGAGGAATCCAATGAGGTGGAGAAACGAGCCGCCAACATGCGTCAATTCTACGGCGTGAGGGGCAAAAAGTCCATTCAAAACAAACGGCCCTTCGACCTCAGTTTTCGCGGCAAATTCATCGGCGTTCGCGGCAAGAAAGACGTGCAGAACAGCGGCCTGAAGGAAATCAAGTTTTTGCTCGACAGAAACGGGCCCTGGCCTAAAAGGAAGGCCCAAATGAATGGGTTTTTCGGCATGCGCGGCAAGAAGTCCGTTGAAGGTGGGTGACATTGAATTTATGATGATAGGTACAGTCGGCCACAAGCTAGGATAACCCTTTTTGTTCGAGTGCCAGTCGATTGGTACCTAAGAGCTGCCATGGGGTATCTGTGACTGTGACCGACCGTAATTACTATCCGTCTCACAGCCCACATCATGTAGAGCGGAAATACGCAACCTACCTACCTAATGCTGCTGCATGCAGTCGGCTATGAACTTGTACATTTAGCAATTTTATTAGCAGAAGAGGGCTCATTGGGTATGCCGTTAGGAGAGAAAAATAGTCAGTTTTTGGTGGAAATGAAAGAAGGGTCCAGCGAGCGGACTGGAAGGGTCATAATTAATTATTTCCGCAGTCGTGACGTGAACCGTCAAAACCGGTTTATTTTAAAATATTGAAATAAAAAAGATTTTTTTTTGACAATAATTGGGAGATATACGCTGCTTATTTTTTAGAGAATAATATCTACATTATTAGGGGATGGTCATTATTAATCGACTTCAAAAACAAGTAGGCTAAGTAGTTACCTACTTTGTTTTCTAGAACTTTTTTCTAGGTGAACCGATTTTCACGATATTTTTTTATTTAATTAGGTAGCTACTTCCCATGCGGTCCCTTAAAAAAATGTGAAGATCTGATGAAGAACTTCGGAGATGGATGGGCGGAATCAGTAGATACAGTAGCTTAATAACAGTGTGGGTTAATTTTGTTAATTACTTATAGTTATTATTTATGTAATGTCTACGTATAATTACTTACCATTTGTTTTTCTTTTCACAGCTTCAAGCCTTGAGATGGAGTATCCCAACTAGACGTGTCACACTTAACGTAACCACAATCGAACTTCACATTTTAAGACTACAACTTTCATATTTGTAAAAGACTTGATTAAAAATTGTTGAAAACATATCCTTCTGTGTCTAACATGGATTAAGTAAAAATACTTCCTATGAGTATTTTAAGGTCAGTGCTTTGATCATGGCCCATCTAGAGTAGAGAATAATGATACCTATTTAGGTAGAGTCGGCGGGAAATAACTCAAAGCCAATCCAACACTGGATGGCGAGTTGGCGACGACTAAACCAGCGACACTATGAAAAAAGTTATTTATTTTATTTTGCAGGGACTTAGATGGACCATACTCGGTGCACTCACCCTTCTTGCCAAATTTAACTAAATTGTTAAAATAAATGAACGAATAAATAAAATAAAAAGAGGCTTATTCTAGCGTATGATACAAGTACAGGTTGATGCAAATCTAGTCAGTAACAAAATACGGGGTGTTTTCAAAAACGCTTGAATAGAGAAAAAAAAAATTCTAGTCTAGTTTAGGGCTGGCCTCGACTTCTGCGACGCTTCATGCGTCTAAAATTAAAATGTACCTACCTATATCACCGAAGGTAAAATCGACTAGCAAGGTACTTCTGGCACACTATTTCCAGTGTAGGCATGTCATAACTGATTTATGAATTGAATTCAGGAGGTTCGTTATGTCCCTTCAGATTTCCCAAAAAAATATCTTGGATTTAGCAAGGATTTTCACGAAAATAGCCCTTCGGAATCATCCAGTTTCAAGGAAAATTGTATGCTTATTTTGGCTTAGTCGCGTCGTAGAGTCGTAGCCATACCCTGTGCAACAAAATTATAAAGATTATTATTATTACTATGGATGTTATAAGATTAGTAAATACGCATAAGTTAGATGTATTTCAAATGTTAATAAATATACAATATTTTATGTTACATTTTATTTCTACTTACCTAAAGAATGTGTACAAAAAAGAATATTTTATCCTATCTTATCTTTACCTATCTAAATTAATAAGAATAAATTAATACCCATTAAATGTGGGATGCGCTTATAAAAATAAAAATACCCGATGGATGTTTCCGAAGGGTAGAGCAGAGGCGGCGAATAATTTTATTTATACCAATGACTAAGTAGTCTCAGATTTATACCAAAGCTGCGCTAAATGTACCTACCTAGCGCATATTGAAGTATAGTAGAAAACTATTAGGACTAAAATCCTCGTTTTATGTAAATCGATGCCAAATTGTATTTTAAGTAAACAAGTCTACTTATTGTTACTTTTAATAAGCGTTGAATAAAGGAATTTATCCGTACTCTATTGCATTTTGTAAAGGCTGGCAAAATGTAAAAATCTGTATTATAAAATTTTATCAATAAACGCAGTTACCGATTTATTACTTTTATTTCTCCGCGTATCTTCTACATAATAGGTTGAGATAATACAGGATGATGTTTTGGTTAGTGACACCCGACTCAGGGAAAATAGTTTTAGTAACGCTTGAATTACGTTGTTCCATTTGTTATACAGGGTGTTGTTTTGTAAAGTTACACCCGGCTCAGGGGTGATTATTTACACGACACTGAAGCCAGAAAAAATATTTAAAAAAAATATGTCAGTGAAAAATACCCAAAAATAATTAAATTGTGGCCGCCCGTACTATTACACTAAAGCTAGCGGCGACTCGAGCGCAACATCGCGCGCGCGCTTTGAGAAAGCGGGGGTGTCCGCACGTCGCGGTTATTATAGAACAACTTGAACAAGGTGATTTATGCATCAAAACATTTTTAGAAAAAAATAGAACTTGTTTTTAGTTTCAAGCGTTGCTCAAACTATCGTCCCTGACTCGGGTGTTACTGACCAAAACAACACCCTATATAGAGTGGCCCAAACATACACGTTAAGCGAGAAAATATAGTTGACACCAAGGACTACCTGAATCACCCCCAAATTCCTAAATGGTAGGTTATTTTATTCAAAAAAACTTTCATAACTTCATAACTTCTAAACGACAAAATATGGCTGAACATACATGAGGGTGATTCGGGTAGCCCTCGGTGTCAGCTATCTAGATTTTCTCGCTTGACGTCTATGTTTGGCCCACCCTGTATGATAACCACCCCCGGCCTTCGCAAAAACAATTGAATGATTTTTGGGTATTTTTCAAGGATATTTCTTTTTGCTTAAGACGCCGTACGTCTCACAAGTAGCGCCGCCAATGGAAAAAAAATCATATCTTTTTTTTGGATGCGTTTTTAGCAAAAAACGCTCCTGCGATTTCTCAACGCGAGGCTTAACTATTTTTAGGACCTAAGGTTTGGATTCCAGGATTGGATTTCCTACGAATGCAATCGATTCTCGCCAAAAGTGGCCGTGGCCACTTTTGGCGAGAATCGGTTGCATTCTTAAGGGTCCGTATAAGGCTAACTAGCGCCACCAATGTTGAAAAAATCATATCTCGCTTCAGAAGAAGTTTCTGACAAAATCCTAAGATGAGCTCATGCGCCATGCTTTTCTAGATTTTTAAGTGTGGGTACCCAACTCAATTTCTAGTCTTAAGCTAAAAAATTTTCGATAACCGCCAAAAACGGCCGTTTTTGGCGGTTATCGAAAATTTTTTAGCTTAAAATTAAATTTCGAAGAGGGTATCTACACTTAAAAATCTAGAAAAGCATGGCGCATAGGCTCATCTTAGGATTTTTCCAGAAACTTCTTCTAAAAGAAGATATGATTTTTTTAACATTGGCGGCGCTAGTTAGCCTTATACGGACCCTTAAGTTCTATGATCTGGAATCCAAACGGGGGTTACCCTTGACGCTATTGCGATCCAATTGAAAAAGTTTAAAAAATAATCTCTCTTTGAATTCGCATAGTAATGCTTTGATTTTAAATACTTTGTAATGTTTATTCAAAGGTAAGGCTGTTTTATTCAATAAAAACACAAAATGCGTCTTAATTTGTAAAATATTAAATTTTGTAAATTGCGCCATATTGCGGCCGCATTGGAAACATGCGTCAAGGGTAGAGGGGGGTCCTAAAAATAGTTAAGCCTTGCGTTGAGAAATTGCAGGAGCGTTTTTTGCTAAAAACGCATCAAAAAAAAAAAGATATGATTTTTTTTTCATTGGCGGCGCTAGTTGTGAGACGTATTTCAACTTAAGATTCGTGTAAATAATCACCCCTGTGTCGGGTGTCACTTTTCGAAACAACACCTTGTATTTTAAAATTATCGTGTGAAAGTTATTATCATAAGCAGGGTGCAAGAAGAATTTCAACATTTAGCACCCAAAGGGGGGTTTTCATTCTCAAACAGCTTCATAAAGTTCACAGCAATCTAGGTGAGAGAGATAAAATGAAATTACGCCACAATTAAAAGTTATAACTTTTGAGATTGGTACTCCAAGGCCGGCCAGACGATTGTAACATTTATTTTGAACGTTATACAGGGTGTTAAGATCCATCATCCACGAAAGGCACGAAAAACTTTTTTCATAATTTTGTGCTGGGAAATGGATGTGTTTTTATTGCTGCTAAGTCGCCCGTAACGTAACGGAGCACCGCCCCTCTTCCCTTGACGCATAATATTTCACGAATAAGGACGCATTTTTTTTATTGTACAAAACCTTGTGGCCTTACATATGAATAAACATTACCAAGTATATAAAATCAACGCATGACTAGATGCGAATTCAAAGAGAAATTAATTAAAAAACTTTGTCAATATGAACGCAAGAGCGTCAAGGGTAAACCCCCTAAATGTCAACGCGTCAACGTGCTGTCGACTGTACAAAATCAAGTAAGTGTAAAGATCTGCAAAAGAAAAGATTTAGTTAATTTCATGATATTTTTTATTAAAACTTTCTCCTTATAAATCCATCGATTGCTAACATAGTATAGAATAGAACGTACATAGAAGCATGTGATATACAATAATAAATACAATACATACCGTTTATTATTTATTATGATAACTAACAGACAACCTTATTATTGTTAGAGCCTTTTCCGTAGTAAACCTATAAAAAAAACATGGAGTCCTATCCTCGAAATTATCATTAATCTTGTTTGCAAAATCTCGAGAACATTCGAGAAAGGATACCTCAGGGAAATCACAACTAAATCATTGGAATATACAGCTTCAAGCTTTGTGTTAGGGTTTAAAATGGAACACCATCTGTGAACAACACACTCGTACATAATTGCCTTACAAAGTGACATATTACGCTTCAAACAATTCAACTACAATTCTTAAAAGATTGTGATCACACCGTCTTTTCTCTGCAGTGACTCTCTCTTAACACTTCCAATTTCCAAACTCAACAATGAGTCTATTACATACACAGCTCTGTTTATTATACCAAATAACAATAGTCTGGGCATTATTTTGAATAAACGATCGAATGCCTATAAAGACACTATAGCTTGCTGGAAAGCTGGTAAACATTCGACTTATGCTATCGTAAAAGGCTGGGAGTTGGTAGGCTGATAGAGTAGACTTCGCTGAGTCTGAGTAAAAACAATTTTTTTTGGCGGTTGCGTTGAGACTCCGCTGATCACGAAATCACTTATTATGGCCGAGCACGGTTAAAACTTCATTTTCTATTAACCGGGCTCGGCCAATAATAGTATTGATTTCGTGATCAGCTGAGTCTCAACAACCAGCCTAGAAGCTCCTAGCCTTGTACGAAAAAAACATTTAAACTTTCAACCATGACCGACCATAAAACATATTTTTCCTAGACTCAGCGAAGTCTACTCTAACACCAGCCTACCAACTCCCAGCCTTGTACGATAAAATAAGTTGAATGGTCGCCAGCTCTCCAGCTACTAGCTCCGGCGGCATGACCGCATCGATAACGTTTTTATCCCGCTACCGTAGCGCCATTTCGATTTACGTATAGCAATAAAGCAAGATGGCGATAGCCGATAACTGGAAACAGTATATCGAGACAACGTGAATACAACGCTTCAAATCTTCAATGTTGAGTTTGGTCTTGGAATTGAAGGAAGACACTCAGTTGGTATTCCTATTCAACACTTTTATTTTAGTACAATCGAAACTAAAGTGGATACCTAACTTCATTTTCATTGTGATTATTTAGTTTTGACTGTACGGAATAAACTTAATAAAAAAACCTCATTGTGATACGAATAATAAACTAGATAAGTCTTTAAGAAATAACTACGATATAAATACAACATAGAAAGGGCATAGACTAAACATGATTGAATTAAAAATAGTCAAATAAACATTTTTATAAGTGTATATAATTAGTTAGTCACCATTTACACGCAGCAAGTTGCTTTGGGCAAGTAAACGCACGCGTTACTTGCCTCGACACTTGCGATGCCAAGTAGATGACGTGTTGTTTAGCGAACTATATAACAAATTGTGAAAAACTACAGTTATTAGCGTACCTATAGAAAGTTTAATGTACAAAAAGCGTGAAAAATGTCACTACAAATAATTTATGAAAGTGTTTATGAGAACAAAGAAAAGAGGACGATGTTACAAAACAATAAAAACTAGACCGTATCCCTATGAAAAAAGCAGTTTATAAATGGTTTTAAATAACGTAGTAGCAGGTTGTTCATTCTACCTAAAAGAAATAATAAATAGATTGTTA
Organism: Zelleria hepariella; assembly: GCA_949319315.1. NCBI lineage: Eukaryota > Metazoa > Arthropoda > Insecta > Lepidoptera > Yponomeutidae > Zelleria > Zelleria hepariella. The sequence goes on along the minus strand of OX439378.1, from coordinate 38,594,685 downwards.
AGTTTTAGGATAGATGAATGATTTTTTCAATTATTTTCCAACACTAACTACTTATGTTACAAAAATGTTTTATGCATGTTGTTACAGTGCGGTAGAAAATTAACGCCCCATCATTTGACCTACCAGTCAGTGCAAATTATATGAAACTGTAGGTCATTCATTTGATAAAGAGCTGACCGCGTTTTTAATAACTTATCCTTTAATTTACTTATTAGTTTATTGAATTTGTTTAATAGTATACCTACGATTTTTATATACCAGTTGTTAAACGATTTACGAGATTAATACTAGAGTAACAAAGTCGGATATGGACATTTTGTAGTTATGTTTACTAATGTTGCTGGATGACTTTCAAGCATATTATTATGATGTTCGATTATTTCATAAGACTGTTTCTATTTCTTTCTAACTAAATCAGCCATTTTGTTTTCTAAACGGCCTTTTCCATAAATCGGTTCTTTTTAATAAAGATAACACAATAAATTAAAAATGTACACTGAAAAAGCACTGCGTTTGAACACAGCATAACTTATACACAACCTCAGCTGGACAAACTACTATTGCATTCCAATGGTGATTAATTTTAATGATTATAATAATGAAGATTAGCCTTATAAGTCCCTGATTTTTACTGAAGCGATTAAACACTTTTACCATTATTCATGCCCATTTTAGATTCAAAAGTGTCATGTACAATTTAACAAGATTTAATTTTGTCTTCTTCAACTGTACATTTAAGCATTGATCATTTCATATGAGAAAAACATCAATAGCAAGAACAATATTGAACATATTTATACAGGGCGTAATGATAAACACGTACTTTAGTATGTATGAAAATACTTTTTTTTATAATTTTCTTTAGAACCATTATTATGATGACTTTATTATTTCGTGATTATGTATGACAAATATAAGTATTATACAATGTGCTTATATTAATTTTATAAGCCAATTTCAAACATTTTAGAGTCAAGGATTTCGCAATTTATAAATGCAATATTTTAAATAATTTAGTGTCTTTGCCTTCAATCTTCGATGCCGTATTTTTTACTTGCGAGATAAATGTATGATTCATGTATATTACGAACGTGTTGCTTATAAAGTCAGTGTGACTACAAAGCATTGAAGTTTATCTATAAACCGACATGAAAAAAAGTTGAACTATAAACTTCAATGTGTATGATGGATGTGTGTTACATTGACGGAAACGTAGATGTGATACCATTCTCACATTATATTCTCATACTCTATATATTGGCTGACAACGGTGGTTCTAAATACCTAAATTACATTCTTCTATTACCCTTATCGTACTATCGAAAAAATCTGCCAAAATTCTCTATCAGCAAGTTTTATTTTAACTGATCATACTATTCGGTTACTGAAAATTTTCAAGATATGATTCGCGTCGACGCTATTTTATAAGTAACCGAATGGTTGTCCACTACTAATTCATTCAATCAATCAGTATCCGAATAGTAACAAAGATAATTTCATATTTTTCATTTTATTCCATAAACGAGCACCGAAATGTCACCTAAACTAAATATAACTCCGAAATTAATAATCTACTAAAACAAACTGTACATAACACATGCCAAATTGATTCTTAGAACTTTAAGCTATAGGTTTACTATCGATTGAACCATGTTATGTACAACCCGTTGCAAAGGCACCTTATTGTATTTTTTAAATATTTGTCCTATTAACTCTGTTACAGAAACTATTACTCGTATTTAGATTTAAGAAATATTATTTGAAGTAAAGAAATAACTCAACACAGTAAAAAAAGTCGTCACTTTAGCAATATTTGTTCATATCAAAGATAGATAGAAGTATACATGTTTTACATTTATTATAATTTGCTATTTTCCTTCAACTATACTAAAAACCCCATATTTAGTTTTCTTGGTTTCGAAGTGATTGGATAACCGATATAAGAAAAACGTATTTATCTCGCTATCGGGTAGCGCCATCTTGAATTACGTAGTGAAATAAGTTTTTTTTTCTTAAGTAATAATTCAAATTTCGAACATTTGTAAATGCGTCGCATTTTCTACGGCGAATAATATTTTGTGGCAGTTTCAGAGGTCTCAGAATAGGCACAATCTTTCAGATGATTAACTTGGATCATTTCATTCGAACTTTGCAAGTACTGGTACTTGTTAGTATAGTTGATAGAAGCCGACTTATCTCCTTCATTATAAATTCAAGAAAAGAAACGTATTTGAAAGTATTTTTGTACACGCCTACCCTTTTACACTGAAGACCCCGCGCTTCATACAATTAGTTAGTCACCTGGGTCACTCTAACACCCTAACTCCTGTTCTAACAGCCAATATATACTGTATGGAAAACCCCAATTGAATTTCAGCTCAATCGCGTAGGTTTTAAATAGCATTCTGCAATGTCAAAGGGTGATTATGACCGTTGTGCGTTGTGAAATCGTCGTCGAACTTTGACACGTTTTCGGCCAACTTCTGTTGTTCCGCCGACATTCGTTCGGTCTGTATGAAGTTGGCGGATATGTGGCCAATGTTGGCCGGGTCCGCGCGCGGAACGTTACCGTTGTTGGCCTCCAATGTTGGCGTGTTGGACGCGGGCGCGTTGTCTATTGGCTGCGGCGCCTTGTTGTTGCTTTGGGGTGTAGTCGTCTGCTCTTTTAGATTGTCTTCAGACTGCAATAGAGAAAAAAAGTTGTTCAGACACCATGTTGAAAATCAAACTTGACTGCCAAAAAGCCTAATAGACGGGCGGTTTTCTTTCTTAGAATGACAGTTAACGGCATTTCGAGAAACTATTTGTCACCACCCTTAGCACGCTGGCCTTTTCTATACTCTCAACTGTCACCTTTGCCACTGTTAACTGTCACCTCAGTAGTGTTAAGTGGCTAAGGTGACATTTGAGAGTGGGCAAAAAGTTAGCGTGCTAAGGGGGCAGGTTGTTTTTTTATGACTAATTCGACCCCGCTAAACACAATTTTGCTCGGTGTTAAGCCAACCCCCCTTTTTTACCCAAAAAGTGTTCAGACTTGCGGTTTTTTCAATTTTACTCTGAAACTTTTCTCCCGTATTTTGAAATTGAAAAGTATTTTATTAATTTAAAAATCAACGGGATGTCATAGAGCAAAAAATAAATTGGTTGTGATCCCTATCACCCTAGAGTTAGGATATTTTGTAACAACTTGTATAGTATAACTTTTAATAAGTTAGTGACCTTTCTGCTAGTTAATACTCACTTCAGTTTGTTCGGACAATCCCAGCAGGTCGGCAGTGACGTTTCCATTGTTGGGTGTGGGGTTCGAACCCGACACCTCACTAGTAGGCGCGGGAGGTGCCGCGTCCGGGACGGACTTTGTTTCTGTACTCTGTAAAACAATACAACGTGTTAGATCCTATCTCTTTTTTTTTGCAGGGTGTAACCTACTGGTCAACAGGATGACATTTCAGTAAAAAAAAGTTGATGTTTTCATCTCCCAGGCTCGGAAAGTTTGCTAATATAACCCGCGCGCCATGAGAATGGGATGCTACCTTGCCAAAGTGAATCAAAAATTTATTTACTTTGACAAGGTTGCTTCGATGCGTCGACTCAACCTTGTCAAAGTAAACCTTCGGTCTCGGCCTTCATTCCAGCTTGTCCATCAAGAGCTGCAATGCTGACCGCACAGTGTTGGCCTGGAGCTCGTACGCTGCGCTCTGTCGGCCATCGACAGCGCGCCAGCCAGCAACGCACCCATTATAGACCGCGGCAGTAATTTACTACAGGGTGCACTCTAAGTCGATAGCGGAACTTTAAGGAGGCTATCTGCTGATCAATACAAACAACTTATACTAGGTGACGAAAAAAATGGAGCGAAAAAAATATCAGCTGTTTCATACATTTGGCGCAGTACTGAGTCGACCTTTTGTATGGAACAGCTGATATTTTTTTTGCTCAATTTTTTATGCCACCTAGTACAAGTTGTTTGTATTGATCAGTAGACAGCCTACTTAAAGTTCCGCTATCGACTTAGAGCGCACCCTGTATTATTGTCGTGAAACAAAATAAGCTAAAAAAAATATCTGTTTAGCAAAAAAAAAAAAACTGTAAATGTGGACTTGCCCGCCACGCTACTTTCGTTGAGCCTTTGAGGAAGGCTGTGTAGTGTTACGCATTATGAGCTTCGATCAAGGATAAAACTAGATACAACATAGAACTCTGAACTGTGTCTGGAAAAATAGATGCCCAAATTACCTTTGGGAGCTTATTTGCTCGTAGTCCATGCAATTAAAGTAAAACTGTACACTAATGCAATAAGGTTGAAATTCGAATATTAGATGTATGGTCGAAATGATGTTTCGTATTGTTCTATTGCTGATATCTTTTGTTTCTGTGGGGACAAGTTTTATTGTGATTTTAAACGTAATTCTATGGGATTTAGTTCGGTGATTATAAGCAACATGTTACTAACCAGACCCCAGACTCGTAGCGCTCACAGCCTAAACTCTAATTTTTAATTCGAGTCCACGAAATGACAGTTGCTACAAAGGCTTTAACTGACAGTTCCATACTAGCAACTGTCATTCCGTGGACTCGAATTAAAAATTAGAGTTTAGTTGAAATAGCCATTCTTAATCGATTGGCGAAGTTAAGCAACATCGGGCGCGGTCAGTCCATGGATGGGTGACCGCTAGTGGAAATAATATCTGAGCGCTTCCGTGCTTCGGAGGCACGTTAAACCGTTGGTCCCGGTTGTTGTTCATTAATAACAATCTTTAAGAAATGTCAGAGGCCCTTTGGGTGGCCTAAAAACTCTGACACCAGGGGTGGCCACTACCCTCATACGACTAACTAAACTAACCAGACTGAGCCCCAAAAGGTCTTGCGTGGCGTTCCCGTTGTTGGGTTCAGTCTTCCCGTTCCCGTTGTTCTGTGCTGGGCTGGACTGCGCTGGGCCGGGCTGCGCTGGGTTGGGCTGCGCTGGGCTGGCGCTGGGCTCCGTCGCGTTGGGCAGCTCTTGCTGCTTCTTGTCTTCTTCGGCCTGAGAAGAAAATAATAGGGTTTATATAACTATTTCATTTATAATTAAAAATACCCCCGACATTCTATCTTCAAATTAGAATATCTCAATTATCTAAACAGCTGAACCGATTTTGATAAAAGATATCTAAGAAACCTCGCTAGAAAACATGCTTTCAAATAAACAAATAAATAATAATTTTTTAAGAGCTAAGGTGCTGCAAACAGACACACACATACGTAGCTTATAACTCCCCTCTTTTTGGGTCGGGGCAATTCCAAGATGGCGGCCTAGAAATCTATCTATCTATCTATATCTATCCAGCCCATAAATAAGGCCCACTGCTGGGCATAGGCCTCTTCCTTTTCACGCCAACCCCCTCGGTCTAAAGCCAATCTCGTCCATTGTCCTCCCGCTGTTTTGTCAATGTCATCGACCCATCGAGCTTTCGGTCAGAAGACCAAAGTCGAAGATGTGGACGCGCGAATCTTAAGATTAAAGTGGAGATGGGCGGGGCATCTGGCTAGACGGGAGGATGGACGGTGGACTAGGGCAGTCACGGAATGTTGGCCTAGAATGGGTCGACGGTCGGTGGGTAGACCGAAAGCTCGATGGGCCTAGAAATAAACGGCTTCAAAATATTATTACATCAGCTACACGCTAGATGACACAATTTTGTTCCGAGGTCTTCTGCACCTGATTACGAAGGTTTAAGTTTTAAACCTGATTACGAGCTTGCTTCTGCGCCTTTTATACACTTGTAAACATAGTAGATGGTATGCAGCGAGGTGTTTAGTTTCTTGACGGGGTTTTTAACTTAAAACTAGACGCATATCGCTTCATTAGCTGAAGGCCGAGTCCCAATACCGCTTCATTAGCCGAAGGCCGAGTCCCAATACCGCTTCATTAGCCGAAGGCCGAGTCCCAATACCGCTTCATTAGCCGAAGGCCGAGTCCCAATACCGCTTCATTAGCCGAAGGCCGAGTCCCAATACCGCTTCATTAGCCGAAGGCCGAGTCCCAATACCGCTTCATTAGCCGAAGGCCGAGTCCCAATACCGCTTCATTAGCCGAAGGCCGAGTCCCAATACCGCTTCATTAGCCGAAGGCCGAGTCCCAATACCGCTTCATTAGCCGAAGGCCGAGTCCCAATACCGCTTCATTAGCCGAAGGCCGAGTCCCAATACCGCTTCATTAGCCGAAGGCCGAGTCCCAATACCGCTTCATTAGCCGAAGGCCGAGTCCCAATACCGCTTCATTAGCCGAAGGCCGAGTCCCAATACCGCTTCATTAGCTGAAGGCCGAGTCCCAATACCGCTTCATTAGCCGAAGGCCGAGTCCCAATACCGCTTCATTAGCCGAAGGCCGAGTCCCAATACCGCTTCATTAGCCGAAAGCCGAGTCCCAATACCGCTTCATTAGCCGAAGGCCGAGTCCCAATACCGCTTCATTAGCCGAAGGCCGAGTCCCAATACCGCTTCATTAGCCGAAAGCCGAGTCCCAATACCGCTTCATTAGCCGAAAGCCGAGTCCCAATACCGCTTCATTAGCCGAAGGCCGAGTCCCAATACCGCTTCATTAGCCGAAGGCCGTTACTTACCTTCTAGTACAGTTCCCGGCGTATAACTTGAAAAATGACCTTGACTGCGCAGTAGACGATTGTTAGGTCTCTTTGGCGGGGGACAAGGGGCGCGACGGAATTGCTATTGCTTCGGACGGCCCCCATTGGTTAAGTTTTGTTTGACATGCGCGAACTCATCCCCACTACGCAGACTTGCTCAAGTTATGCGCCGGGAACTGTACGAGTGGAGATGCCACTGTATACCGTAGAAATCATTAGGTAAGGTGCAATAAGGTCTGTGTTACCTTCTTAAGCCGGACCCTCTGTTTCCTTGCTAGACGCTCCTTCTCCTCGCGCTCGGCCTCTTCCCGCTTCAATCTGAGCTCTAAAATAGAGGCAATAAGATCCAAGTTACCTTTTTAAGCCGGGTCCGCTGCATGATGGCCTCGACTCTCTGTTTCCTTCCTAGACGCTCCTTCTCCTCGCGCTCGGCCTCTTCCCGCTTCAATCTGAGCTCTAAAATAGAGGCAATAAGATCCAAGTTACCTTTTTAAGCCGGGTCCGCTGCATGATGGCCTCGACTCTCTGTTTCCTTGCTAGACGCTCCTTCTCCTCGCGCTCGGCCTCTTCCCGCTTCAATCTGAGCTCTAAAATAGAGGCAATAAGATCCAAGTTACCTTTTTAAGCCGGGTCCGCTGCATGATGGCCTCGACTCTCTGTTTCCTTGCTAGACGCTCCTTCTCCTCGCGGTCGGCCTCCTCCCGCTTCAATCTGAGCTCTAAAATAGAGGCAATAAGATGCAATTTACCTTTTTAAGCCGGGTCCGCTGCATGATGGCCTCGACTCTCTGTTTCCTTGCTAGACGCTCCTTCTCCTCGCGGTCGGCCTCCTCCCGCTTCAGTCTGAGCTCTAAAATAGAGGCAATAAGGTCTATGTTACCTTCTTAAGCCGGGTCCGCTGCATGATGGCCTCGACTCTCTGTTTCCTTGCTAGACGCTCCTTCTCCTCGCGGTCGGCCTCCTCCCGCTACAATCTGAGCTCTAAAATAGAGGCAATAAGATCCAATTTACCTTTTTAAGCCGGGTCCGCTGCATGATGGCCTCGACTCTCTGTTTCCTTGCTAGACGCTCCTTCTCCTCGCGGTCGGCCTCCTCCCGCTTCAGTCTGAGCTCTAAAATAGAGGCAATAAGATCCAAGTTACCTTTTTAAGCCGGGTCCGCTGCATGATGGCCTCGACTCTCTGTTTCCTTGCTAGACGCTCCTTCTCCTCGCGCTCGGCCTCTTCCCGCTTCAATCTGAGCTCTAAAATAGAGGCAATAAGATCCAAGTTACCTTTTTAAGCCGGGTCCGCTGCATGATGGCCTCGACTCTCTGTTTCCTTGCTAGACGCTCCTTCTCCTCGCGCTCGGCCTCTTCCCGCTTCAATCTGAGCTCTAAAATAGAGGCAATAAGATCCAAGTTACCTTTTTAAGCCGGGTCCGCTGCATGATGGCCTCGACTCTCTGTTTCCTTGCTAGACGCTCCTTCTCCTCGCGGTCGGCCTCCTCCCGCTTCAATCTGAGCTCTAAAATAGAGGCAATAAGATGCAATTTACCTTTTTAAGCCGGGTCCGCTGCATGATGGCCTCGACTCTCTGTTTCCTTGCTAGACGCTCCTTCTCCTCGCGGTCGGCCTCCTCCCGCTTCAGTCTGAGCTCTAAAATAGAGGCAATAAGGTCTATGTTACCTTCTTAAGCCGGGTCCGCTGCATGATGGCCTCGACTCTCTGTTTCCTTGCTAGACGCTCCTTCTCCTCGCGGTCGGCCTCCTCCCGCTACAATCTGAGCTCTAAAATAGAGGCAATAAGATCCAATTTACCTTTTTAAGCCGGGTCCGCTGCATGATGGCCTCGACTCTCTGTTTCCTTGCTAGACGCTCCTTCTCCTCGCGGTCGGCCTCCTCCCGCTTCAGTCTGAGCTCTAAAATAGAGGCAATAAGGTCTATGTTACCTTCTTAAGCCGGGTCCGCTGCATGATGGCCTCGACTCTCTGTTTCCTTGCTAGACGCTCCTTCTCCTCGCGGTCGGCCTCCTCCCGCTACAATCTGAGCTCTAAAATAGAGGCAATAAGATCCAATTTACCTTTTTAAGCCGGGTCCGCTGCATGATGGCCTCGACTCTCTGTTTCCTCGCTAGACGCTCCTTCTCCTCGCGGTCGGCCTCTTCCCGCTTCAATCTGAGCTCTAAAATAGAGGCAATAAGATCCAAGTTACCTTTTTAAGCCGGGTCCGCTGCATGATGGCCTCGACTCTCTGTTTCCTTGCTAGACGCTCCTTCTCCTCGCGCTCGGCCTCTTCCCGCTTCAATCTGAGCTCTAAAATAGAGGCAATAAGATCCAAGTTACCTTTTTAAGCCGGGTCCGCTGCATGATGGCCTCGACTCTCTGTTTCCTTGCTAGACGCTCCTTCTCCTCGCGGTCGGCCTCCTCCCGCTTCAATCTGAGCTCTAAAATAGAGGCAATAAGATGCAATTTACCTTTTTAAGCCGGGTCCGCTGCATGATGGCCTCGACTCTCTGTTTCCTTGCTAGACGCTCCTTCTCCTCGCGGTCGGCCTCCTCCCGCTTCAGTCTGAGCTCTAAAATAGAGGCAATAAGGTCTATGTTACCTTCTTAAGCCGGGTCCGCTGCATGATGGCCTCGACTCTCTGTTTCCTTGCTAGACGCTCCTTCTCCTCGCGCTCGGCCTCTTCCCGCTTCAATCTGAGCTCTAAAATAGAGGCAATAAGATCCAAGTTACCTTTTTAAGCCGGGTCCGCTGCATGATGGCCTCGACTCTCTGTTTCCTTGCTAGACGCTCCTTCTCCTCGCGGTCGGCCTCCTCCCGCTTCAATCTGAGCTCTAAAATAGAGGCAATAAGATCCAAGTTACCTTTTTAAGCCGGGTCCGCTGCATGATGGCCTCGACTCTCTGTTTCCTTGCTAGACGCTCCTTCTCCTCGCGGTCGGCCTCCTCCCGCTTCAATCTGAGCTCTAAAATAGAGGCAATAAGATGCAATTTACCTTTTTAAGCCGGGTCCGCTGCATGATGGCCTCGACTCTCTGTTTCCTTGCTAGACGCTCCTTCTCCTCGCGGTCGGCCTCCTCCCGCTTCAGTCTGAGCTCTAAAATAGAGGCAATAAGGTCTATGTTACCTTCTTAAGCCGGGTCCGCTGCATGATGGCCTCGACTCTCTGTTTCCTTGCTAGACGCTCCTTCTCCTCGCGGTCGGCCTCCTCCCGCTACAATCTGAGCTCTAAAATAGAGGCAATAAGATCCAATTTACCTTTTTAAGCCGGGTCCGCTGCATGATGGCCTCGACTCTCTGTTTCCTTGCTAGACGCTCCTTCTCCTCGCGGTCGGCCTCCTCCCGCTTCAGTCTGAGCTCTAAAATAGAGGCAATAAGGTCTATGTTACCTTCTTAAGCCGGGTCCGCTGCATGATGGCCTCGACTCTCTGTTTCCTTGCTAGACGCTCCTTCTCCTCGCGGTCGGCCTCCTCCCGCTACAATCTGAGCTCTAAAATAGAGGCAATAAGATCCAATTTACCTTTTTAAGCCGGGTCCGCTGCATGATGGCCTCGACTCTCTGTTTCCTCGCTAGACGCTCCTTCTCCTCGCGGTCGGCCTCTTCCCGCTTCAATCTGAGCTCTAAAATAGAGGCAATAAGATCCAAGTTACCTTTTTAAGCCGGGTCCGCTGCATGATGGCCTCGACTCTGTTTCCTTGCTAGACGCTCCTTCTCCTCGCGCTCGGCCTCTTCCCGCTTCAATCTGAGCTCTAAAATAGAGGCAATAAGATCCATGTTACCTTTTTAAGCCGGGTCCGCTGCATGATGGCCTCGACTCTCTGTTTCCTTGCTAGACGCTCCTTCTCCTCGCGGTCGGCCTCTTCCCGCTTCAATCTGAGCTCTAAAATAGAGGCAATAAGATCCAATTTACCTTTTTAAGCCGGGTCCGCTGCATGATGGCCTCGACTCTCTGTTTCCTTGCTAGACGCTCCTTCTCCTCGCGCTCGGCCTCTTCCCGCTTCAATCTGAGCTCTAAAATAGAGGCAATAAGATCCAAGTTACCTTTTTAAGCCGGGTCCGCTGCATGATGGCCTCGACTCTCTGTTTCCTTGCTAGACGCTCCTTCTCCTCGCGCTCGGCCTCTTCCCGCTTCAATCTGAGCTCTAAAATAGAGGCAATAAGATCCAAGTTACCTTTTTAAGCCGGGTCCGCTGCATGATGGCCTCGACTCTCTGTTTCCTTGCTAGACGCTCCTTCTCCTCGCGCTCGGCCTCTTCCCGCTTCAATCTGAGCTCTAAAATAGAGGCAATAAGATCCAAGTTACCTTTTTAAGCCGGGTCCGCTGCATGATGGCCTCGACTCTCTGTTTCCTTGCTAGACGCTCCTTCTCCTCGCGCTCGGCCTCTTCCCGCTTCAATCTGAGCTCTAAAATAGAGGCAATAAGATCCAAGTTACCTTTTTAAGCCGGGTCCGCTGCATGATGGCCTCGACTCTCTGTTTCCTTGCTAGACGCTCCTTCTCCTCGCGGTCGGCCTCCTCCCGCTTCAATCTGAGCTCTAAAATAGAGGCAATAAGATGCAATTTACCTTTTTAAGCCGGGTCCGCTGCATGATGGCCTCGACTCTCTGTTTCCTTGCTAGACGCTCCTTCTCCTCGCGGTCGGCCTCCTCCCGCTTCAGTCTGAGCTCTAAAATAGAGGCAATAAGGTCTATGTTACCTTCTTAAGCCGGGTCCGCTGCATGATGGCCTCGACTCTCTGTTTCCTTGCTAGACGCTCCTTCTCCTCGCGGTCGGCCTCCTCCCGCTACAATCTGAGCTCTAAAATAGAGGCAATAAGATCCAATTTACCTTTTTAAGCCGGGTCCGCTGCATGATGGCCTCGACTCTCTGTTTCCTTGCTAGACGCTCCTTCTCCTCGCGGTCGGCCTCCTCCCGCTTCAGTCTGAGCTCTAAAATAGAGGCAATAAGATCCAAGTTACCTTTTTAAGCCGGGTCCGCTGCATGATGGCCTCGACTCTCTGTTTCCTTGCTAGACGCTCCTTCTCCTCGCGCTCGGCCTCTTCCCGCTTCAATCTGAGCTCTAAAATAGAGGCAATAAGATCCAAGTTACCTTTTTAAGCCGGGTCCGCTGCATGATGGCCTCGACTCTCTGTTTCCTTGCTAGACGCTCCTTCTCCTCGCGGTCGGCCTCCTCCCGCTTCAATCTGAGCTCTAAAATAGAGGCAATAAGATGCAATTTACCTTTTTAAGCCGGGTCCGCTGCATGATGGCCTCGACTCTCTGTTTCCTTGCTAGACGCTCCTTCTCCTCGCGGTCGGCCTCCTCCCGCTTCAGTCTGAGCTCTAAAATAGAGGCAATAAGGTCTATGTTACCTTCTTAAGCCGGGTCCGCTGCATGATGGCCTCGACTCTCTGTTTCCTTGCTAGACGCTCCTTCTCCTCGCGGTCGGCCTCCTCCCGCTACAATCTGAGCTCTAAAATAGAGGCAATAAGATCCAATTTACCTTTTTAAGCCGGGTCCGCTGCATGATGGCCTCGACTCTCTGTTTCCTTGCTAGACGCTCCTTCTCCTCGCGGTCGGCCTCCTCCCGCTTCAGTCTGAGCTCTAAAATAGAGGCAATAAGGTCTATGTTACCTTCTTAAGCCGGGTCCGCTGCATGATGGCCTCGACTCTCTGTTTCCTTGCTAGACGCTCCTTCTCCTCGCGGTCGGCCTCCTCCCGCTACAATCTGAGCTCTAAAATAGAGGCAATAAGATCCAATTTACCTTTTTAAGCCGGGTCCGCTGCATGATGGCCTCGACTCTCTGTTTCCTCGCTAGACGCTCCTTCTCCTCGCGGTCGGCCTCTTCCCGCTTCAATCTGAGCTCTAAAATAGAGGCAATAAGATCCAAGTTACCTTTTTAAGCCGGGTCCGCTGCATGATGGCCTCGACTCTCTGTTTCCTTGCTAGACGCTCCTTCTCCTCGCGCTCGGCCTCTTCCCGCTTCAATCTGAGCTCTAAAATAGAGGCAATAAGATCCAAGTTACCTTTTTAAGCCGGGTCCGCTGCATGATGGCCTCGACTCTCTGTTTCCTTGCTAGACGCTCCTTCTCCTCGCGGTCGGCCTCCTCCCGCTTCAATCTGAGCTCTAAAATAGAGGCAATAAGATGCAATTTACCTTTTTAAGCCGGGTCCGCTGCATGATGGCCTCGACTCTCTGTTTCCTTGCTAGACGCTCCTTCTCCTCGCGGTCGGCCTCCTCCCGCTTCAGTCTGAGCTCTAAAATAGAGGCAATAAGGTCTATGTTACCTTCTTAAGCCGGGTCCGCTGCATGATGGCCTCGACTCTCTGTTTCCTTGCTAGACGCTCCTTCTCCTCGCGCTCGGCCTCTTCCCGCTTCAATCTGAGCTCTAAAATAGAGGCAATAAGATCCAAGTTACCTTTTTAAGCCGGGTCCGCTGCATGATGGCCTCGACTCTCTGTTTCCTTGCTAGACGCTCCTTCTCCTCGCGGTCGGCCTCCTCCCGCTTCAATCTGAGCTCTAAAATAGAGGCAATAAGATGCAATTTACCTTTTTAAGCCGGGTCCGCTGCATGATGGCCTCGACTCTCTGTTTCCTTGCTAGACGCTCCTTCTCCTCGCGCTCGGCCTCTTCCCGCTTCAAACTGAGCTCTAAAATAGAGGCAATAAGATCCAAGTTACCTTTTTAAGCCGGGTCCGCTGCATGATGGCCTCGACTCTCTGTTTCCTTGCTAGACGCTCCTTCTCCTCGCGGTCGGCCTCCTCCCGCTTCAGTCTGAGCTCTTCCTCTAGCGCTTTACGCTTCTCTTCCTCTTCTTTGAGGCGCGCTTGCTTCTCGGCCTCCTCGCGAACCTTGCGCTCGGCCTCTTCGCGCTCCAACTGCTGCTGCGCCTGAGGAAGGGCGATAAAAGGGAATGTTAAAAACAAGGCAGAAGAAATAAAAAATAGAAACGATTATCGAAGCATCCAAACCAACTGGCATCGATCCTGCTACACACATCACTCAATGCACACAGGCTGAAGCGTCCACCACTGATGGAATGACACAAACTAAATAAATTAAATGACTTGAAGATACAGGGAGACTGCGTTGCTGAACGCAGCACCTACATTACTCAAATAATACACAAACAAATCTATTAAAAGTCTATGAATTACTGATCGTAGATATAAGAAAAAAAAAAAACAATGCAAATACTGCGCGCCCGCCCGACAGCCGCGCCAAGCCCGTCCCCCGAAGCCTGGTTGATTCCACGACCACCAAAGACGACACCTGACCTCGGTCCCCCAGTGAAGACTACCGCCTGGAAGGCCACCCAATGACCTGGGGGTCTACCGGCTAAGACGAAGCCGACAAGTTCGATTTTTGAAAAATTTACTGCCACCCAGTTCATTTTACTGACACCCAGTTAATTTTTCATGAATCGAACTTCGATTTTCGCCAATGGTAATCGGCTTCGTCTTAGCCGGTAGACCCCCAGTAAATTTTTCATAAATCGAACTTCGATTTTTCGCCAATGGTAATCGGCTTCATCTTAGCCGGTAGACCCCCTGTCCGTAGATCCCTCGGGAAGAGGGCCACGCCCTGACCCCGACGCTCCACTTCCCTTGCGGGAAGTGCGAGAAGACCACTTGATTGAGGCAAATAATAGTTCAACGAGCGAGCGAAGCGAGAGAAGTTCTCCGAGTGTACTGGAACAATCCGGCGTTTGTATGTTTGCATGTATGAATCGTTCGACGATAACTTAAGTAAAGGTTTTGTTTCTTACTGGGCCATTTTTTTATATTTTGCAATCGATTTAAAGTTTACTATGACCCGATAATATCAAAGAGAAAAATCCCCTGAACAGTATCTGCTGCCTAAAAGATTTTATTTCAGTGTTATTTTCATGTACGAACAGTTTTTGTTTTCATGAAAGTTCCATTATAGGCGTTCAGATACTGGTTTACATGAGCGAGGTAAATGTTTTTGATTTTAAAACAATATGTTTTACCCAAAATACAAACAACACCTTTAGTGGGATGTTCATGAAATTTGGTAGGCGGTTAAATGAGGCAAAGATAAAGTCTGAACAGGATCCAAATCGGTCGAAGGGTTGCTGAGATATGGGGTCGCGAGTTCATAGTTCGGGGCGAACCACTAGTTATTATGCACACAACAAGTGGTATCCCGGTATGGCAGCGGTCTTTTAACACCTTGTTTATTTCAATAAAAATGTACTCACTTCAATAGCTTTCCTAAGTTTCTCCTCCTCCATGGAACGTTGAAGGCGCGCCAGTTCCCTCGCCTCTTCCTCCTCGCGCCGCTGTCTCTCTTCCTCTTGGCGTTGCCGCTCCGCCTCCTCTTCGGCTTCGCGTTGCAACCTGGAATGGAGTTAGTGCAATGTAAGTTAGGTTCTCCCAATTGAAAGAGAACACTTAATTCCAAACTGTGGTCAGAAGCACTCACAGCCTAGTTTGACTAGCCATTATTAATCGATTGACGAAGTTAAAGTTGGACGATAACAGCGTGGCGGAAAGTTCAAAATTTTCATTTTTTTTCTAAATTTTGAAGCTAAACTGAGCTATTTTTGTTCAGCGATTTTTCGTTCACGGCAATAAAATAGCATTTTTTTCATTATTGTATACAACAGAACGACAATAATTCAGCTGATTATGTGTTCTGGTCATCAACAAGTTTTTTGGGCAGTGCCACTGCTTTGTCGACCAGAACACATAATCGGCTGAATTATTGTTGTTCTGTTGTTTACAATAATTAAAAGAATACTGTTTTATTGCCGTAAACGAAAAATCGCTTAACAAAAATAGCTCAGTTTAGCTACAAAATGTAAAAAACTGTGAAATTTTTGAATTTCCCGCCACGTTCCACGTATACGTAACACATTGTATAGATACCTTTGTCTCTCGAGCTCGGCTTGTCTCTCAAGTTCCTCCCTCGCTTTCCTGCGTCGTTCCGCTAAAGCAGCCTTCGCCTCGCCCTCGGTCGATATACGTAACACGTTGTATAGATACCTTTGTCTCTCGAGCTCGGCCTGTCTCTCAAGTTGTATAGTTGTATAGCTAACCCGCGGCTCCACACGTATTGACTTGTCTTTCCTGTGGGCTAGGCCGATTAAGCTGTCAGGATGGTATAGGTGCTGGGCAAGCCTACTCCATCTAAAACAATGTCCCAGGCACTGCAGCGCCGAGTGGTCTCTTCACCCATCTAGTGTGAGGGAAGGTGCCACTGGACGCTGTATAAATCATCTCACTACGCAGATGCAAAGGCCTTAGTTTTTTGTACCTTACCTTTGTCTCTCGAGCTCGGCTTGTCTCTCAAGTTCCTCCCTCGCTTTCCTGCGTCGTTCCGCTAAAGCAGCCTTCGCCTCGCCCTCGGTCGTTATACGCCGCGCTGTCATTGACGCTGGTTGAACAAACGATGTTTTAGGATAATAGTTCAGTCAATAAATTGGTTGTAGAGTGCGCGAGCGAGGACCTAAGCGATATTTTTAGAAACGTGTTAAGTGTGCTTAGGGTGTGAACATACTAAAAGTCCCCGGCTCTAAAAGGCGAGCGCGAGTGGCGGGGGTTTAAAGTTCCCACTTTTAGGTTTTGCGCTAATATATCCAAACGTTGCACCGTAGATAAAAGAGGTTCTTCTACACTATAGAAGAACCACTTTTCGTTCTGTTAAGAGGTTCTTCTAGTGATTCTGTAGAATCAACAGAATGAGTGCTTATAAAATGTTCTAGAACTTTTATTCCATACACTTTTTTTTTGTTAACCGTACGCGAAACTATGGGTATTTTTATTTTGTTTTTTTAGACTGTTTTGAAGGTCTTTATTTAACACAATGAAATTATTCGTAAGGTAGATAACACAGTTTAGTACATACATCATATTTGTAACTCAGCAGGCTAGGGCACCTATAATGTATTTTTGACTACGGTTAACAAAACAAGCTGTATGTTTGATCTTAAAATTGTAAAATCCACTCACCGGTCATTTCAGACTCCTCGGGCCGTTCAGCGCTTTCTTTCTTTTCTACTCTCTCCGGAACTTCCGGCTTCTTTTCCACGACTTCGGGCTTCCTTTCCGGGACTTCCGGTTTCCTTTCCGGGACTTCTGGCTTCCTTTCCGGGACTTCCGGCTTTTTCTCTGGAACTTCCGGCTCTTTCATCGGGATTTCTGGCTCATTTACTGGAATACGGATGTCAACTTTATGAACAATACATTTTAAAAGATGCCTTATCAAAACAAATATCACATAACAGGTTACACACCCTTGACGCTATTGCGTTCAAATTGACGAAGATTTTAAATTAATTTCTTATCGAATTCGCAGTCACTCTTTGATTTGATATACTTTGTAATATTTATTCAAAGTTAGGACTATTTTGTACAATAAAAATATAAAATGCGTCTCAATTCGTGAAATATTAAATTTACACTTTTAAAAAGTACTTTGTAAAAAATACCAGCTTGTGACGTCACATAAAAAAATCTACAAATTTAATATTGTTTTAAAAGTAACTCGTTTGACTAACCTGTCAACATCCCTATTTCCGGCTTCCTCTCTGGGACTTCCGGTTTCTTTTCCTGGACTACCGGCTTCTGTAAGTCCACCAGTGTTTCCTCTGGCTTTCCTTGTTCTACTACGTTACTTGCTACGGTTTCTTGGTTTTCGTTTACCTGTGAAAGTAAATAATCAAAAATGAAGCCTTTAAATGTACTGTAGATTTATTTTTAGGTGAAGTGAAGATAAGGGACGACGATGTAGTGCTTGGGACATGTTTAGATAGTTTATGCTTTGATTAATTCCTTTAACGTGAAAACCTAGGCACAACTAACGCCGCCAATGGAAAAAAAAATCTTCTTTTTGGATGCGTTTTTTGTTAAAAACACTTCATTAGGTTATCAACGCGAGGCTTAACTATTTTTAGGAACTAAGGTTTAGATTCCACATTCTAGAACCTACGAATAAAATCCACTTGCCTAAGTTTGGGCCTTAAACGAAAGTACTGATGCACAGACAATATTTTTTGCAGTAGATACAGGAACAGAGATTCTAGGAAAAGCCCTTGTGTCAGCCCGAGACTCCACGTAGGAGTAAAGGGATCAAAGAAGAAGAAGATACATAATGTAAGCATTTTTTTTTTCTCTTTAAGGAAATTATAACATTTTCACTACTTATTGAACACCCCTCGTAATAACGGGTAGAGGTGTGTAGTTCGCGAATGAATGCTTCGATTGAATGCATTCGTTATATGAAACCATTCATTTATTCATTCACTACCAATCTTTACATATCACATTCACTCTAGTCCACGTAGTTCATTCTTCAAGAAACATTCTTAAATCTACCACACTAAGAACCGAAATTCTGTAAATCTTTATAAATCACATTCACTCTAGTCCATTCTTCAAGAAACATTCTTAAATCTACCACACTAAGAACCAAAATTCTGTAACTCATGTGTCTCGCCTTTGTCACCTTTGTCATTCGCGGACTACCGTGAGTCAAAAGATACGTGAACGAACTACTGAGCTATGAACTATGAATGAACTGTGAATGAACTATGAATTAACTATGAATGAACTGTGAACTATGAATGAGCTGTGAACTATGAATGAACTATAAGTGAACTATGAACTAAAATAGTGAACTAGTTCAGTGAAGGAAATGAACTATATCATTATTTTCTTTTCACTGAAGCGTTTCGCGCACCTCTAATAGTAAGATGTAGCCTGTACAATTGTACATGTCCCACTAGCTGGGCAAAGGCCTTCTCTCAGAGAGAGAGTTCGAGCTTAATCACCACGCGTGCTCAATGCGGGTTGGCGATTTTTGCGTTGAGAGTATAATGCCTCATACGCTCAGGTTTTCCTCACGGTGAAGGAAAACACCTCTAATAACGGGGCCTAAAATCTCACCTTATCATCTATGTTTATATCTCCGTGTATCTGCAGCGCCTCCAACTTTTGCACCACCTCGGTCGCGTTCACTTGACTCTTGTCCGCCGCCGCCGGCTTCGACGGCTGCTTCTGTCATAAGGGCGTTTGTACTTTAGAACCCTTCGATCAAGGATAAAACTAGATATAATCCGTGCGGAATCAGAATGGGATGATACCTTTTGGAACTGGATCGAAAATGACAGTTCTCGAATAGCGTCAGTACAAAAATTGTTAGTTCTACGCTCTATCATAGGGTTATGAAATTGCAAATACACAAAAATGTTCAATGTTTGTAATCTAAAACGATTCAATGTTATTGCATTAATTGAATAAAACGTGATAAAACTCGTTCAGACACCGACGCGCACAGAAAACACAAGCAAGTTTCGACGCGAGTTTGCCATAGACAACTAGAGTTTGCCGAAATGCTGACGCTACAGGACCACGAGTGTCTCAGTTCCAAAAGGTATTATCCCATTCTGATCCCGCACGTATTATACAACATAGAACTCTGAAATGTGTCTGGAAAAATAGATGTCCAAACTGCATTTGGGAGCTTATTTGCTCGTAGTCTATGCAATTAAAGTAAAACTGTACACTAACGCAATAAGGTTGACATTCGAATATTAGACGTATGGTCGAAATGATGTTTCGTATTGTTCTATTGCTGATATCATTTGTTTCTGTGGGGACAAGTTTTTATTGTGATTTTATACGACATGCGGATTCTATGGGATTTAGTTCGGTGTTAGAACCTTACCATGGCAATGCGCAAAAAAATAGTTTTATGACCAGAACACAATATAATCGGCTGAATTACTGTTGTTCTGTTGTTTACAATAATGAAAAGAATACTATTTAATTGCCATGAAACAAAAATCGCTGAACAAAAATAGCTCATTTTAGCTTCTAAATAAAAAAAAAAAGAATTTCCCGTCACCCTGCTATCGTTGGACCTTAAGGTGGGACGATAGCAACGTGGCGGGAAATTCAAATTTTTTACAGTTTTTTACATTTTGTAGCTAAACTGTTTGTGTTCAGCGATTTTTCATTCGCGGCAATAACATAGTATTCTTTTCATTATTGTAAACAATAGAACGACAATAATTCAGCCGATTATGTTGCTATCGTCCGCCACGTTGCTATCGTCCACCTTAAGGGTTGCTATCGTTGCTATCGTCCGCGAACGAAAAATCGCTGAACAAAAACAGCTCAGTTTAGGTGCAAAATGTAAAAAACTGTGAAAATTTTGAATTTCCCGCCACGTTGCTATCGTCCCACCTTAAAGCTGGAAGATAGCGGCGTGGCGGGAAATTCAAAATTTTCACAGTTTTTTACATTTTGTAGCTAAACTGAGCTATTTTTGTTCAGCGATTTTTCGTTCGCGGCAATAACATAGTATTCTTTTCATTATTGTAAACAACAGAACAACAACAATAATTCAGCCGATTATATGTTCTGGTCTACGAAGCAATGGCACTGCCCAAAAAACTTGTCGTAGACCAGAACACATAATCGGCTGAATTATTGTTGTTCTGTTGTTTACAATAATGAAAAGAATACGGTTTTATTCTCGCGAATGAAAAATCGCTGAACAAAAATAGCTCAGTTTAGCTACAAAATGTAAAAAACTGTGAAAATGTTGAATTTCCCGCCACGTTGCTATCGTCCACCCTTAAGTTTGAATCGCGCTATACCTCCTTATCGACGCTGGGCTCCTTGGAGGTCGCGGGTGACGGGGAGACCGCGCCGCGGGCCGGAGACACCGATAACGACGTGCCACGGTTCGACTGTACACAAAAAAAAACATTAATCAAATAAACAGATAAAGGCTTCCGTACATTTTGTATTAGGATGGCCATGGAGTTACACACTGGTTGATGGGCAAGATTGAGGGGAAGAGGCGTGCTGGTAGAAGAAGAAAGTCATGGCTCAGAAACATCAGGGAATGGACGGAGATAGCCAGCGTCGAACATCTGTTTCGCTTGGCAAAGAACAGAGAAGAACATGAAGAGCTGACGGCCAACCTCGATTAGTGGAGAGGCACACCAAGAAGAAGATGGAGTTACACACTGCTGCGATAATAACTCCGCAAGGAAGTAATGGGGGATCTAATTTGCGATCGGTAGGGATATTAATGTCAACATTAGTACTTCTACTGATGGCAGTTGGAATCTCCAATTCCTGATCACACCTCCACGCGGTCCCCCCTGGTAACTGTAGTGAGTTTTACAACTCATTACAGGCCAACGTGACAGGAAGACTCACCAAGACGCACTGGCCAGCGTGGTGTTTTACGGCTAGAAACTTTTCCCCAAAGTTTATTATCATGAACAACGCCAAGAAGCCACGGCCCTCAGTCCCCGGCAGCCCCGAACTCCGGCAGCGGTTCCGGTTCCGGCGGGGCAGAGGGTGCGAAGAATCCCGGAAGAGATCCGGCTGCCAAACGGCGGCGGAGGGTCCATGGATGCGAATGGCTAGGGACCGTTCGAGGTGGCGCGAGGGGAAAAAGGCCTATACCCAGCAGTGGGCAGAGGTGGGCTGATGATGATGATGATGATGAAGGAAGTAGGACGTTCCTTATACAAAATGAACTGATAACAGATATCGCAACAACGCATGCGATACCATCTACCGATAAAACGCGCCTGTGTGGTGGGATTCTTAATCGATTGGCGAAGTTAAGCAACATCAAGCGCGGTCAGTCCATGGATGGGTGACCGCTGGTGGCAATAATATTTGAGTGCTTCCGTGCTTCGGAAAGCACGATAAAACGTTAGCCACGGTTGTGTTGTTGAGATTTCAGAGTTGGTCTCATAGTAAATGTTGTTTGGTGAACTGTACCTTTTCTTTGGATAACTTTGGCTTTCGATGCAGGGGCGGCTTGCCGTCACCGGGCGTCGACGTTGCTGACACTGTAATCAATACAAAAAAAATACTTTTAAGGCATCAAGATATTTCTTAAGGCGCCGTGCATAGCGAATAACCCGCGCGCAAAGAAAAATGTACAAAATCGATTCCTGTATCAGATACACTAAACTGATAAAAAAGTACACATATAGAACACTATAATTAGGTGAGAGCTATCTAACACAGCCAGTTTTGTGTTGACATTCCTAATCGTTTTGAAGATATTTTCGCTGGAAAAAACAGGCGGCGCACTTTTTTTCAGCGAAAATATCTTGCAATCTGTTATGAATATCAACATGAACTGGCTGCGTTAGATAGCTCTCACCTAATTCAACTGTTCTATATGTGTACTTTTTCGATTCGTTTAGTCATTAGTGTATCTGATACAGGAATCGATGTTGTAAATTATTCTTTGCGCGCGGGCCAATTCCCTAAGCAGGCGCCTAGCATTAGCTGATAATATGTACCATTTAGGTACAAAATAGTATAGCAGAGTCTTCTTGTATATCCTGACCACTTGATTCTAGCCGCTACCATGAAACCGCTTCAGATTGTGACTCATATTTGGTGGCATAGACAATAATTTTGCTGTTAACACAAAGCGAAGATTGGGCTTTCCCGCCAACGTTACTTTAGTTGAACCTTAACACAAAGACACAGACGGACAGACAAATTGACAGACACACAGACTGACACATAGGCCCGTAAGATCAATCACATTATTAACTTTCATACAAAATTCGAGGTTTAATCTATGGATTGAGTTTAAACTGTGATTGATCTTACGGGCCTTAACGGTCAAACTTTTTATGTCGGGTGTTAAGAACCAGTTACCTGCGCGCGGCGGTTGGTGTTCGACGCGTCGCGTGATACGGACGGAGTGGTTAAGAACCAGTTAACTGCGCGCGGCGGTTGGTGTTCGACGCGTCGCGTGATACGGATGGAGTGGTTAAGAACCAGTTAACTGCGCGCGGCGGTTGGTGTTCGACGCGTCGCGTGTTACGGATGGAGTGGTTATGAACCAGTTACCTGCGCGCGGGGCAATCAGCGACACGGGGCGGGGTCGCCGCGGCGTGGAGGCGGGCGGGCGGCGCGCGGCGTCCCCGCCCGCCATGTTGGTGCTCGACGCGTCGCGTGATACGGACGGAGTGGTCGCTAGAGACGCTGCCTGGGGACCCATGTCGCCTCCACCTGAACGAAATAGAATGGACAAATAAACAAACCGTTTCGAGATCGAGCTTCAAGGAATACAAAAAAATAACTCGAAGATTTTACTGCAGTGTTATTTCAGAGAAAATTGGAAACAAGGCCGTAACCGCGGCCCTACAGCTTGGTAAGCCTTCAGCCTTTGACAGACAAAAAAAAATTTTAAAAAAAGACGGCCAGATGGTCCGACGAAAAAGCCCAAGTAGCCGGTAAACAGTGGTTGCGTCTGGCACAGGATCGTTGGAGGTGCCGTGAGCATGAAGAGGCCTTTACTCAGCAGTGGGTGTTGACAGGCTGATGATGATGATCGTGAGTTTCCAAGAGTCTCTGCTATAAAGCCTTCGCTTGCGTTGACAATAAAAATGCTAAAGTTACACATACAGATGGCGCTAACGTCTGTTTTACTCCGAGAGTGACACATTTGCCCGTTCAAGTCATGATTTGCGCAAAATTAGTATTATCTCCATTGTAAGGTTTTACGGCTTTAGAGAACATTAAAATAAAAATTACAGGCTTACAGACACACAGAACACGAAGTATAATAAGCGCCGTTTTATGTAAGCTGTAATTTGCTGTTAGCACATGTATTTAATTTTAGACATCGATGTTTGAAGCCCAATTACCTAAAACGGATCTCCACTTCGAAGTGCACTATTTCGCGCATGTCTACTCAGAACTCGCACCTACTAAAGACTGCCCGATCACGCGGGCAGTACCAGACAACCACTGATGATGTGCTATTGGTCGAGCATTTCCCTCGCGCGGCAGCCTCGGCGAGCTTTTCGGTCAGTATTCAGCTTTGTGGTCCATTGCGCGCCTAACGCTTCCCGCTTCCGCTCACCTCGTGGCGTGTTGACTCCGGTGCCGGCGATGGACGCGGGGCGCGGCCGCCGCGGCGTCGCGCGTCGAACCACCCCCGACGCGGTACAGTTGGACAGCGCCGAGCCGGGCCGCGAGCCTGGAGTGCTCGCGCCTGATGCGGTCTCTGTGGTGGCGGAGACACGTATGTACAGCAAAGCTACTACCACGAGTCACGACATAAAAAAAGTGAGTTTTTTTTATTTTTTAAGTGTAATTGTGATGTAATTTATTTATCTTTAATGCAGCTTGAAATATGTTTTTTATAGATGTATAGTGTATGCAAACAAACATTATCACGTCAAATTGATCAACCATCATTCAAGGTATGAGAGTTGTATGTTTTATGTTACTACGCCATGGCAGTCACAGAGCACGTTTTCTTATTTCATTCGTTCGGTCATTCACTCATTCATTCATGTATTTATTGATTTGTTCATTTACTGATGTTTTTTTGTTTTAAATTATCATACTGAAATACTTTTCCACAGTAACACATTTCTTTATACAATGCATTCGCTACTGTTTCTACTTGAGCAAAAGGGGATTTTCCACATTTTACATTTCGAAATGAAACAAAAATCACTACCTTTACAAAATGTTAAGAATGATCAGTACACTGTACAGCGTTATTCACAGTCCAGATAACAAATCAGATGGGCACATGGGATATTTTTGTTATTTACAATTTGGTGAACGTTTTATTCGAAATGGGTCGAATCGCGGTTATTTTGGTGCACATTGTTAGAGTGACAATTTAAAGCTAAAATAAAGCCAACATACCTTTTTAGGCTGCGCAGTAACCAACACCCGCGGAGTGAACAAAATGTAATGTCAAGATCAAAACTCTAACCTAAATAGCGTTCCATAAGGACATTTTACACTGGGACGCAAATAACTTTAACTGTTTTTTTTATAGTCAAAAAATTATCTGTTGCATATTTAAAGTTTAATGATACAGGAAACAGGGGCCTATGTCTGTAACGCAATGGTGCAAATATGGTCACCCAGTTGACGGCTTCATTACGATTTATTGATGCTGCCGGTCCTTTTAATGTTTTTGTAGTACAGCAAAGAATATTCTGATTGTAATTCTAGAGGGTTCGTTCGCTGGTTGTAGGAGAAAAACTAGGAAACCCTGGGTTTGTCCTTCTACACTGGGGCGCCATCTACACGCCATTGCGTTACAGACTTAAGCCCAAGTTGATGAAGCCACTAAAATTTCACGGTGAATACGCGGGCAACTACTTAGGGGTAGAGTTTTGAAAGCGACGTTACATAAGAGTGCAGTGAGAGTTAAAGTGCATAAATACCGTTTGCTCTATCTCAACCTAGAACGGAAAGTATTTGGCCACAAACGACAATAACTGTGACAAACTTGCACGATAACACGACGAAAAAACATAGGACAGGAGCCTCACAGAATTTAGAATATAATTGGTCTTTGTTTCCACCGACTTTGTATCAAGCTGTGACTAACCAATAGCAATACATTTTTATTCCTATCTTTGAAGTTCAACCTAATCTGATGGATGAGCCAAGACCCAAAAGCTAGAAAATATCCTAGCCATCAGATAATGGAGCGAAAAAAATATCAGCTGTTTCATACATTTGGCGCAGTACTAAGTCGACCTTTTGTATGGAACAGCTGATATTTTTTTCACCCCATTTTTTTCACCACCTAGTACAAGTTGTTTGTATTGATCAGTAGATAGCCTACTTAAAGTTTCGCTATCGAATTAGAGTGCACCCTGTAGATATAAATTCCCTTGCTGACGGCAAATACTAGCCTCGCCAGTCCTAAGAATACCCATGCTAGCCAGGGACACATGCCTAATAGTCCCATAGGTTACTAATAGATGTCGCTAGAGAACAGTTAATTTGTGACAAAGGACGAATCAGTAGAGGGCGCTAGCAGTAAATTCGGGTATAACCAGTGACAGAGAACCATCCCAAAAGCAAAGCGAGACGAATGAGCCCTTCGCAACACGAGAAAGCGTCCCAAAAGCTCTCTCGTCTTCACAGCGCAAGACAGCGTCCCGTCACAAATCCAGCAGCCTCGCATCTAGCCGGGTCATCGAGTAGGCTACGACGTCCGTGGTGGCAAAACTACTTACTAGATACACTGGCTACTGTAGTAGACATCTAGTAGTTTCTTATGCCATCGATAGATGTCGCTAGCGTACAGTCTATACAAATGTGACCAAGAATACCATCGAATAGCGCTGCGCGGCTAGAAACTTTACAATGTAGAGATTATGCGAGAGCTAGTTCCTGACCTTGCTTACCCTAAAACCAACGTAGCGAGCCCTAAAACCAGCCTTGTCAGTCCTAAGACAACCCGTGCTAGTCCTAAAACTAGCTAGGGGGACCCATAGTTTCTTGCCCCACCTGTAGCTACAGTCAATTTGTGACAAAGAACGAGTCAGTAGAGGGCGCTAGCAAAGAGTATCAGGGTAAGGAACCATCCCAAAAGCAAAGCGAGATCAATGAGCCCTTCGCAACACGAGAAAGCGTCCAGAAAGCAGTCTCCCAGAAGAACCGTCCGCTTGTCTTACGTCGATGGAGATGGTGCAGCGAGGGCGAGGCCGAGTGCAGCGGTCGCTGCGGCGGTAGCCGGTCCAGCCGGGTCATCGAGTAGGCCCTACCAGGTCCGCGGGGCGCCGGCAGCGTCGGCACCAGGTCTCTTTAGACTACAGTGTGGTAACTAAACTTTTTTTAATGACATTTCTCAGCTAGTTTCGAACGGCGCTGCGCGGCTAGACACTTTAGACAGTTTACAAAGAAGAGAACCCTATACAATTTTAGAGAGCCGGTTTCTAGTTTACCTAGCCCTAAATCTAGCATTGCTAGCCATAAAAGTAACCATTCCACACCTAAAGCTGATAGCCCTAAGACTAGCAAAAGTCAGATGTCCGAAAGTTTCTTCAGCCACCAATGTCGCAGTGTCGTTAGAACACAACAGTCAATATGTGACAATGGAAGAAATCCATCCCAGAAAGAAACATAGAAAGGAATTCCATTATGCACCAAAAGCGAAGCGACACCCGGGAGAACGCAATGAGCCCTTCGCAACATGAGAAAGCGCATTAAGGTCCAGCGTCCAGAAAGCAGTCTCCCAGAAGAACTGTCCGCTTGTCTTACGTCGATGGAGGTGGTGCAGCGAGGGCGAGGCCGAGTGCAGCGGTCGCTGCGGCGGTAGCCGGTCCAGCCGGGTCATCGAGTAGGCCCTACCAGGTCCGCGGGGCGCCGGCAGCGTCGGCACCAGGTCGGTGCGCCGGCGGGCGACCGACGACCACATCACGGGCGCCGGGTTGCGGTCTGGCTCGTCTGTGGACGGAGAGGCGATTGGTCAGTGGTGGGGATTGGTCTTACTCGTAGACGCAAGCGTATGCCACGACCAGGGGCCTTAGCCTGTAACGCAATGGCGGGTCGATGGCGTCCCGGCAGAAGGACAAAACCGGGGTTTCCTCATTTTTCTCCTACAACCAGAGAACTAATCCTCTTGAATTAGAATTAGTATAATATTCTTTGCTGTACTACAAAAACATAAAAAGGCAAGACAGCGTTAGTAAATCGTAATTGAAGCCGTCAACTGACAGCCCATTTTGGCACCATTGAGTTACAGGCCCAGTAGGCTTAGCACGCGGGCCATTTTGCCTACTCTCAACTGTCATCTTAGCCACTTAACACTACTGAGGTGACAGTGAACAGTGGCTAAGATGACAGTTGAGAGTAGGCAAAATGACCCGCGTGCTAAGTCTACTAGGGCGTAATTGTCTAACTTTCGAATATATGCGACTTTAGAATGGAATCGTCTAAGTTTTAAGGCAGGGTGGATAGTGAAACTCCTGCGGGAGAAGTATAGCAATTACGCATCTCTTATTTGCATTCGCATGCAAGATACACTAAAGAAATCGAAAATATTGCCATATCAAACCCTAGAATTAGGTAAGAGCTATCTTATAAGGCAAGTTTCGTGTTGATGTTCGTAATAGATTTGAAGAAATTTTCATTCAAAAACTGAGGAAGTTAGTACTGGGAATTTGTTTTTTTCAACGAAAATATTTTGCAAACTGTCATGATTTACAACACGAAAAATGGTGTGTTTGATAGCACTTACCTAATTCTAGGGTTTGATATGTGAATATTTCGCGATTTTAGTGTATTTACGATTTTGATTTTGTAAATGTGCTATTCTTTTCTCGCAGGCGTTGAATACATTGTTTACTTAGTCAATTTGACAGTTCGTCCGTACCGGGGATCGACGTTCATCCAAACAAAGTGAATCACGTGCCAAACTGTCAAAACTTAGTTTGGTTTTCTGTTTTTTTTTTTTTAGTTGGTTGTTGCTTGATTGAATTATTAATAATGCTTGCAGATCTTGCAATAGATAGATATTTTGGATAACAGACGAAGAGCGTGAGTCGTGGGCAGCTGCGGCGTCTGAAGATTCTCTTTCGATCTTTGTATCCAACTGTTGCTTGCTAGTTCAACGCGCGATAGGTACACACGACAGCATGTCAGACTGTACACTTTTGTTGTAAAGTCGCCCGTAACGTAACCGAGTAGAGTGCTAGCATGTAAGGGTCGACGTGCTGTCGTGTGTACACACGACAACACGTCAGACTGTACACCTCTGTTGTAAAGTTGCCCGTAACGTAACCGAGTAGAATGCTAGTATGTAAAGGTCGACGTGCTGTCGAGTGTACTTACTAGGTGCACACGACAGCACGTCAGAGTGTACACTTTTGTTGTAAAGTCGCCGTAACGTAACCGAGTAGAGTGCTAGTATGTAAGGGTCGACGTGCTGTCGTGTGTAGGTACATACCTACCTATTACTTACCTAATTTGGTAGTCATCAAGATCGCAGAGTACCTACCTACCTATCCCTTTTTGTCATACGACGCACGCGACGGCTACCTACCACGGATTTGCCTTACCTACGCCGGCCGCGCGTGACGGCTAAAGTCCGTTCGCTATCATAGTGTCACTTTGATATTTACCGCCTTGGCGCGCGGCGGCTTTTCACAAAAGAAATTAAAGGAAGCCGACGCGGCGCAAACACGCCAGTGAATTTGGCTCGCCGCTCGTCAAAGAAGCGTCGTATTGAGAGGTTGTGCTTGTGACTTAGTATTTTGTATTGAGTGTCGATCGCTGCGTGAAGATAAAATGTTTTTTCGTCCGTGGGAGGACAGCGAGGTGCCTCTAGACGCAACTTCGAATGACCCAAAAATTAAAAGACGAAGGTTTTGTAAAACATTTTAGCAAATTCTAGTTAGGTAATGTCCATCAGCATTGTGTTGAAATTAATATGTCTGCGCCCATCACAGATACTTCGAAAATAGTTGGTATCCCAAGAACCAAGATTGCCGTCGTATGTCACTATGATAGCGAACGGACTTTACCTAACACAGATTTGCCTTCATCGAGTCCTATCAAATATAACGTGTTAGTTACAAAAGATCTTAACTCTTTTTGCAGGGTTTACCTACTGCCTACTGATCAACAAGATCACTACCTACTGAAAAAAAAAATATTTTATAACCTCAAACAAAAGTGAAAAAATCTAGTTACCTTTTTTTATTTAGGCCTAGTTCAAATTAAAACATGATTGTGTGCGTAAGTGCATTGGCATATTTTTAAGCTGATAAATAAAACACGGTAAGAATCAGTGAAAACCATATTATTCTCCTGCCACAGCGGTTACATTTTATTAATAAAAAATCAACGGAACTTCATAGACCAAAAAATCCCTATCACCGGGTCCTATTCTATTACCCTGTAAAAAGAGATAGTTATCTACCTACATCTTTATTTATACAATGTATAGTATTGTATAAAAACATACAAAGGAATCCTAAAGTTAGTAATAGGCTGAATTTTATAAAAACCAAAAACCATTTGGCAAAAATACTTTATTATCATAACCATGTACGGTCGGCCACAGACACAGATACCCCATAGCAGCTCTTACCGCGTGCGGCATAAGGGCGCCAATCGAACAAAAAGGGGTATCCTAGCATGTGGCCGACTGTCTGTCGATCTGTCTTGCCCCGCCAGCTACATTCCTCGGTCTTGCATCGCCACACACCCATGTAGAAGGTTATCTAAAAAGAAAATGATAATTATGTTATACAATAATAATTAAAATACATACCTATAGCATTCCTTAGACATGAAGAAAAACAAAAAAAGATTTAGGGTAAACAAACAGAGTCGTAGTTAAAAAAATACATGCACCTCATAATTTGTTGTTAACTTGTTAATTTCAGTAAGGCTCATAGCTTTTCCAAATTACAATTTGCACGTGTTTTGTAATAAAGTTGTACTTCTTATAGTTTTGTATGGGAATAACATTTAATTTTCCTAGGCTTGCATGAGGACTATTTACTTTGACTAATACTACTTTTATGGACTTTCAAAAGTTTTCCATCATTTCGAGACCTTTGCAAGGCTGTTGCACACCCGTGGTGACAGTAAAGTTGTCTTGAATGCCTACTTACATCTTGCTTTCAGCACCACAAGCGTGGAGCCCATGTTATGCCCAAAACCATAACATGGAGCTGGGAGGCACGGACTCATTGTTTAGTCAGCGGTTCTGTTGCTTGCTACCGGATGGTAGGTGGCCTTTGGTTTGTCATCTGAACTTTGGTTGCGAGCAGGCAGCTGCAAAGAAGTAATAGGAGGAGTTTAGTTTAGGGAAGGTACCTACTTTAGTAAAATAAGTGCTAGTCCCTTTGAATACCTAATTTGGACTTGAATTATGAAGAACTTTTAGCGAGCTGTATTGCTACTAGAAACTCACAAATGTAGGTACATAACTTTTAAGACAAAAACATAGCTAGGTCATAGACATAGCTACATACCTGCACCGCTAACTAACAGTGAAAGAAAATATCATGAGGAAACCCGCAGCTTAGTTAGCTCATCAGATAAGTAAGATTGACGTATTGACCTCTTTTCTGGGGGCTAGGCCGACGATGGTAGTTGCTGGGCAAGCCTACCTACTCCACTAAACAATGTCCCAGACACAGCAGCGTCGAATTGTCACTTCACCCATCTAGTGTAGTGAAGGTGCCACTGGACGCTGTATAATATAAATCATCTCATTGCGTAGGCGTAAAGGTCTCAATTTTATAGAACGTCCAATTCAAAGCTAGTAATTTCGCTACGAAAATCTGTCAATAGGTACTTACTTTCAATTCCTAAAGATACCGATGGGTATTCTACCTCAGAAAATAGTTCTGACGATTCTACTGGAAATAGCTGAACATAACAGTTCAACACTACATTCAGTCCGCATCCGCAATGAATGAAACACTAAACACTGTTTATTTATTTATCACAGGCACTTTTGCAATCACACAGGTTGTAGTAGCTGTAGGTAATCTGTGGTGGGGAAGAGAAGGAAGTGACAGATATTTTTTTATGTTGTGCCACTGCGTTTCGTTGCATAAAACGTTGAGTTTTTTTATTCAAACAACTAGGTAATGCATAGGTACTAAAATTTAATTTTGTAAAGTCATAAATATAAATAACATGGAATGAACATTTGTTATTAGTGATTATTATTTTGCTAAAAAATATATTATTTTATTGCACATGAAAAGTCAATCTCGAAAAATGTCAATTTGTTATACGACGAATTCGAGTTCGCGATCTGGGGGCACGGCAGTGCCCCCGCCAAGTCGAGCGCGAAGAAAACACTGCCGTATTTTCAGGCTCCTATTTGAGAACCTCTGGATAAGACCAAGGGGCTGATTCTCGGGAATCTCGCATTCGACACAATATCTCGAAGGAAAAATCTCATTTTGCGGCAAATGTCACATCTCCTATTCTGACGAAGTCATCCTCGACATAGGGCACGAGATATCGGTGAGATGTTTGCCTTTTTCGCTCGACATGACTTGCGTGGTCGGGAGCAGTCGAGATCGCAATGACATGAGATTTTTCGAGATTTATCGAATACGAGATTCCCGAAATTTTCGTCATCCAGTAAGCTATAATCACATACCTACTTAAAATCCAAAATTTCAAGTCTGTCGGTCATTTAGTTCCGAAGTTAAGCGAAAGCAAAGTTTCGCATTTATGACACTCACTCACTCATGATCATTAGAATAGAACTAGTACTTCCCATAAACTCAGAGAGCTGAAATTTGGTACAGAGTTAGGGTTTAATGACCACATAGAGGGAAAACTATAAAAACTAGGATAATCGAAGATCTGGAGTACCTGGTGACCCTGATTAGAAAACACAAGAGCCCAACCAATTAGAGATCGACATACCGCCTTTACAAAAAATATTCAACTTGGTGGGCCGCTTCATTTGATGTCAAAAATCGAAGGTCTGAAGTATCTGATGAAGAACCCTCAGCTGGTCTCAGCTGTATTAGAAATAAGGTAACTAACAATTCACAAGAGCCAAGGTCTAAGTCAAAAAAAATCTCTTGTGGGCAAGCCTACCTACGAGGCGCTTTCACGAGTTACCAAACTTCATGGGGTGCACCTCATAAATATTGACTTCAAGAGTATAAAAGCTCAAGCTTCAGCGATCACCGAATAAAACCGGCTTAGGCGTAAATACCGCGCCGATCTTTCAGAAATTAAACCGTCTAAAAGAATAAATAACTAGTGGTTCGCCCCGAACTGTGAACTCGCAACCCCATATAAACTTACTGACCCCATATCTCGGCGACCCCTCGACCGATTTGGCTCATGTTCGAACTTAAAAATTCTTTTAATTTTATTTACCCGCCTACCAAATTTCATAACGATCCGACCAAATTTACTCAAGCTATCGTCGAACGAACATTCATACATACATACAAACATACAAACGCCGGATTGTTCAAGTAGACTCGCACTCGAACGCGAATGGGCAATACGAAAAACTGTTGCTACTGTACAAGAATCAGAACCGGAAGAAAGAAAATAAAGATTTGTAATAATAAAAAAACTACTCCTAAAAAGAAAAAAAACTGTTTCAAATAAGAAAATCTAATAAAATAAATCAATATGCCTACGTTCCTATAAAAAGAAGTGAAATCCCACCAAAAACATTCTGTAAAAAACTAGCCAAGTCTCGATGGAACTGCTTGTTTATCTCTAAAAAGTAATGAAATCTAGACAAAGTCGTGCCAAGTCTGAGGTTCCTTACTGCGATTGTGACTTGGCCGTTGAAGGGTACACAATAGGCTGGGCCGTCGAACTTTTTTTTCGAATTTGATTATAAAAGGGGTGTCAAAAGTTGCTTTTTAAGACGTACTTACCGTAAAAAAAAAAAAAAAATATTCCATACCATTTTGCCCTCTACCAGACACCAAACATTTCAAAATTACAGCGTTTTTATCAGTTTCTTCATTTAAGTTTGAAATCATTTCAATAATAATGTATACCTAGTCTAGAAGAGGTTTAAACTACCCTAACTATGTTAAACTAACTATGTTAAAACTCTAACTCTGCAAATTCTATTATGTAAAATGGAACGCTGAATGATATTTAAATAAATATGAATAACTTTTATGCTTGGTTTTTACATATTTATTCTTTTATTAATATGATTTTTGTATCCGTTATAATTGTGAGCTTGCCTTCTACCTATTGCGATGAAAGTTTCATTTATTAATTTAATAAAAAAAACGACAAAATCCAAACTTTAAGCTCCGGTAGAGGGCCAAAAGTAGTTATGTATCTGTAAATAAAAAATGGGGTTATTAATATTAGTTATAGTGCTACGCAACTTTTAAGACCCCTTTCACTTAGATATCTTGAATTTTTTTTTTGTCATTTAGAGACAGCCCAGCCTAGACACAAGGATACAAAACCAGGTGCTCCATGACACCATTGCACCAATCTGTCGCCAGAGCCGCTACTCATTGACGATGGAAAATTGCCACTTGGAAAATATTGATTCAATAACCAGTCAATTGGTAGGCTTGATAAAGCTGTGTATTTCAATAATACCTATATTTGGTTTCAGGCTCGCCTATACATAGGTAAGTATTATTGAAATACGCAGCTTTATCACTGGTTATTGAATCAACGTTTTCCAAGTGGCAATTTTCCATCGTCAATGGGTAGCGGTTCTGGCGACAGATTGGTGCAATGGTGTCATGGAGCACCTGGTTTTGTACCCTTTAACGGCTAAGTCACAATCGCAGTAAGGAACCTTAGACTTCGCACGACTTTGTCTAGATTTCATTACTTTTTAGAGATAAACAAGCAGCTCCATCGAGACCAGCTAGGGGAGCACAATGTCACGATAAAAGTTTTATCCCATTATCGGCTATCGCCATCTTGCTTTATTTCACCGCGTGAAGCGAGACGCCGCTACCCGATAGTGGGATAAAACTTTTATCTCGAAGTTGTGCTTCCCCAGCTGGGCATGTAATATCGGATGACTTTCGATTCCGGAACTGAGTTACGATACTACTGGTCCGATTCCGGAATTCCGGAACCAATTCCGGAATTAGAAAATAGTATAGGAAATTAAAAAAACAATTAATAAACAATTTAAATTGTTTTGTTAAATCAAATCTTTATTATAAAAACTAAATAAATCAACAAAACTCTTGACTAAGTTCAATTAAACAGCCTTCTATTAGGTTTTTCTTAATAAATATAATAAAAAACAATAACTAGGATGTTTTCTAGTACAATAAAGAATATTCTAATCTAATCTAATCTAAGGAATATGTTTTTTCAAAATGTTCTCAAAAAAGTGAGGTTATGATGTTTCCATGCTTTGACTTATTCAAGTTAATCTGTACTAGACATGCGCGAAACAGTGCACTTCAAAGTCATGATATATTTCATACCGCGTGATATTACCTTATATGGCACCAAAAATGACACAATGACATGACAATTCAATTCAGCACACGTCATGATATGAAACATGACATGTCATGAAACATGACATGCCATGAAACATGACACGTCATATTTCAGCCCACTTTCATTGCAGTACAGTTATTTATTTCAGTACACCAGATGATATGAAACATGACACATGGAATTTCAGCACAGTTTGATTGCAGTACAGTTATTCATTTCATTACACCAGATGACATGAAACATGACATCATGGTATTTCTTCATTGCAGACATGAAACATGACATCATGATGGTATTTCAGCACACTTTCATTGCAGTACGTACAATGTGCTGAAATGTCATTGTGTCATGTTTCATGTCATATAGTGTAATGAAATGCTATGTGCCATGCTTTATTCTCTCGTGTAATGGGTAATATTTCATGACAAAGTTGTGTAATATGTCTTTTGTAATATTACTAGCATTAACTACACATGTCTAATCTGTACACTGTGGCATGATAAAACTTAACTTAAATCATTCTAAATTATTTCAAAATACAATTAATTAAATACGAAAGCCAATACTTACATTTTTTATAAGAGTTTTGATTTATTTTGTGTAGCACGAATGCACTCCCGAGCGAGAGCGGCGCTGCACTAGCGCCGCTGACTGACTGGTTGGCGAAATGGTGAACCAACGAAACGCAATCGTCGATGGCGGTGATTTGAATTGAAACTTCGCGCGCGGTACGGTGCATTTCGCAAGAGAGTACAAAATGTGTACTACAAATATGCAAATTTTATTATTGTGGTACCTTATTTTACAATTAATTATATGAGTATCGGATTGCGATATTTGCTTCAGTTCCGGAATTATAATATTGTAAAAAATCATCCGAAATTCCGGAGTTACGAAATCTCGGAATTCCGGAATCCATGCCCTAATCGAGACTTGGCTGGTTTTTTACAAAATGTTTTTAGTGGGCTTTTTTTCTCTAAAATCTGGTAAGAGCTTTACGACTGTCTTCCCATTCGGTTTGCGATGCATTCGACTGGGCAAGACTGTCAAATTTTAGTTAGCCAATAAGCGATCTACCAAAAAACTTTAGGAGAACTGCACTAGGTAGGGCAGAATGGAAAATTCGATCTTTGTATCCAACTGTTGCTTGCTAGTTCAACGCGCGATAGGTACACACGACAGCACGTCAGAGTGTAAACTTTTGTTGTAAAGTCGCCCGTAACGTAACCGAGTAGAGTGCTAGCATGTAAAGGTCGACGTGCTGTCGTGTGTACTTACTAGGTACACACGACAGCACGTCAGAGTGTTCACTTTTGTTGTAAAGTCGCCCGTAACGTAACCGAATTGAGTGCTAGGGTGTAAAGGTCGACGTGCTGTCGTGTGTACTTACTAGGTTCACACGACAGAACGTCAGACTGTACACTTTTGTTGTAAAGTCGCCCTTAATGTAACCAAGTAGAGTGCTAGCGTGTAAAGGCTGACGTGCTGTCGTGTGTACTTACTAGGTACACACGACAGCACGTCAGCCTGTACACTTTTGTTGTAAAGTCACCCGTAACGTAACCGAGTAGAGTGTAAAGTTCGACGGGCTGTTGTGTGTACCTAGTAAGTACACACGATAGCACGTCGACCTTAACACGCTAGCATTCTACTCGGTTATGTTACGGGCGACTTTACAACAAAAGTGTGCAGTCTGACGTGCTGTCGTGTTTACCTATCGCGCGTTGAACTAGCAAGCAACAGTAAAGTTGGATACAAAGATCCAAAGAGAATCTGCAGACGCCGCAGCTGCCCACGACTCACGCTCTTCGTCTGCTAGCCAAAATATCTATTGCAAGATCTGCAAGCATTATTATTATTCAATCAATCATTATCCAACTAAAAAAAAACAGAAAAAAAGCTAAGAGGTACCCATAATAATTGTTCAACATCATTGCCGCGGCGGTGGATCAAAGTGTCATGGTGACGTCCGTCTAAGTTCCGAACGTTACTATGGCAGGATTCCGATCTGTTATTTTTGTAATCTGTACAGCGCCCCGCAGAGGGCGTGGCTTCCCACCCCGTCACTTCTCTGCTTCATACCCCTCAAATACCTAAATATCGTCTATGAAGAGCGCCTTAAATCACAATCGCTAACAGAACGGTTGAGTTGAAACGCGATTCAAGTCATTCAAGATATTGAGTCAACGATTTTACTATTTTCCTCACTAAATAGTTATCCTTCAAAATCGAGTCGCAATCCACAAAGTATCCCCATCCCAATAGCTTTCAATGCAGTCTGAAGTTCGTCAGCACCCTTCAAACGTCCATTTGAAAGGGATCACGATAGATTCAAAAGAACAAAAAGATGAAGAAGTAATACGCAAAGCAAATAAACTGAAAGATGTTTCATCTGCAATCAGTCATCAAAAGTAATCTTATGTTAAATTCAATGTACCTATCATAAAACACACCATGTGAAAAGAACTTTACTAAATTAATTCCTTAAACTCCTGTGTACACGCGGCAGCACGTCAGAGTGTACACTTATGTTGTTAAGTCGCCCTTAACGTAACCGAGTAGAGTGATAGCGTGTAAGGGTCGACGTGCTGTCGTCGTACTTCATTTGTCAGGCCTTAAGCCTCGCCGCTGACTCTAGAATTGTAAGGCGAGTAATTATTTATTCTCTTACACTAACTCCTTAGAATGCTTACACGTATTAGCATAATCTTTTCTAATCCCGGGCGAGGTCGCGTGAGCGATTACCGCCTCTATCCCTATTGTTGTAAGACTCTTTGTGCGTTGTACATTGTATTTACTAGACTAGAGGAGCATGCGTTAGAAATGTTTAGCGCATTTCGCAGAGGTAACATTGGTCACAGTAAAAGGAGCCGAGTAAAATTTGTAACATTTCTTTAGATATCTCACTATTATGCCAAATATTGGAAGTGTTTGAAATGAATCTCTAATTCATACAAGGCGTTGTTTTTAAAGTGACACCCGACTCGGGGGTATTTAAAAATCACACGAAACTGAAACAGAAAAAAATATTTCAAAAAAAGCCGGGGTGTCCGCACGTCGCGGTTTTTATAGGACAAATTACTTACTTACTACTTACTCCGTTGGCTCAGCGACCCGAAGTGGGTCTTGGCCTCAGACACAAGAAGGTAAATACTTTAAATACTTAGGTTGCACGGTAACTGACACCAATACTAGGGAACAGGAGATCGACATCCGAGTAAAAAACGCCCTCCGATGCAGCGCTGCTCTTCACAAAGTGCTTGTGTCCAAACTCCTTAGCAGGAAAACCAAGATCCGAATTTATAAAACCGTAATCCGACCGATCTTGATGTATGGCTCCGAGGCTTGGACACTCACTCTTAAGGAAGAGAATAGGACAAATTGAACAAAGTAATTTGAGAATCCATTTTTCTTTACAGAAAATAATATAAAACCAATTTTTAGTTTCAAGCGTTACTAGAACTATCGTCTCTGATTCGGGTGTAACTAACCAAAACAACACCCTGTATAGCTTGAAGAAATAGTTGAATGCATGATTGTTAAAACCCACCTCAGACTATGACACCTCAGTGGTCTGAGGTGGGTTTTAACAATCGTGCATTCAGTTAAACTCTAATTTAAAAACAGAGTCCAAGGAATAACAGTTGCAGCGGGGGAAGCATGACTTTTATCGAGGCGGATTTATCCAACAAAATGGCGGTTTATCAGCATTTTTGACGTCTATAGTAGGTTATATATCGCTTTCGACGATATTTAACCCACTATAGACGTCAAAAATGCTGATAAACCGCCATTTTGTTGGATAAATCCGCCTCGATAAAAGTCATGCTACGGGGACAGGTTTGCTACAGTCAGATAAAGCCTTTGTAGCATCTGTCATTCCGTGGACTCGGTTTTTAATTAGACTTTAGTAAGACTACTGGGTCCTTTTACTTATGCCTCGGTTTTGTGAAAAGATACTTACAGAAACTCGAGAACATCACTCCTCGGCATCCTTTTGGTTAGCGATGGGGGGAAAAGTAAGGTGTTATAGTCAACGTACATTGTGTTATTTAAGTTATGATTGATTCCATAAGAATATGTATTAATTTTAGCAATGAAACACTTAGCCAAAGAAGAGTTAAGCCGCCACAAGAGAAAAGAGTAGAAGATATCGATCAATCGAATAAAATAGAGGTTATTATGTAGAGTAGCAAGACATAATTAAGAATATTATGCTTCAACGAAAGTAGCGTGGCGGCAAAGTCCAAATTTCATTGTTTATCAATTTTAACTGATATTTTTGTACAGCAATTTTTGTTTCACGACAGTAAAATTGAATTATTTTCATTATTCTAAACAACAGAAGAACGAAAATTAAGCTGCTTTGTTTTTCTGGTCGACAAACCAGTTGTACTGCCGAAAAAACTAGAAGTTCGAGAAAATCTCATAGTCAACTGAATTATCGTTTTTTTTACAATAATTAAACTACTAGGTACTACTACTGTCGTG
Source organism: Zelleria hepariella (assembly GCA_949319315.1). Classification (NCBI taxonomy): domain Eukaryota; kingdom Metazoa; phylum Arthropoda; class Insecta; order Lepidoptera; family Yponomeutidae; genus Zelleria; species Zelleria hepariella. Next base: position 38,555,864 of record OX439378.1, on the reverse strand, counting down.
AAACAAAAATCGTTGAACAAAAATTGTTCAGTTTAGCTACAAAATTGAAAAGACTGAAAATTGTGCATTTCACGGCACGCTACTTTCATTGACACTTAAATTAAAGCTGCAAATAACCGCAGCCAGTCACCGAAGCTTAGTTCTTAGCGCACTATAGATAAGGTACAAAATTCTCACCTTTCGTGTCGTTTTCAGAATCGAGATGTAACGCTGAGGCTCGCCTTGTGAGCGGAGCAGATGCGAACATCACATTTGTTGTTGATGCAGCCCTGGAAACACAATTAAGACCATATTAGTATTTATAGTAACAGTGGTAGAGTTCGCATTGGCGTAGCTGATGCATGCTTGTCCATTCATTCGGAGTAATAATTAGGTGTTGATTGCATCACTTTTTGGATTGTTTAGTTAGTAGAAGCATAACTTAGCTACCTGTGATATTTTTTGTCATAACTATAGGGTGGTAGGTACGTCATTATTTTTGTACAGGATTAGGGTAGGTAATCGTATGAAGGTTAGTGGCCACCCCTGGTGTCAGAGTTTTTAGGCCGCCAAAAGGGCCTCTGACATGGCTTACGATTGTAACAACAAACCGGGACTAACGGTTTAACGTGCCTTCCGAAGCACAAAAGCGCTCAGATATTATTGCCACTAGCGGTCACCCATCCATGGACCGACCGCGGACGTTGTTGCTTAACTTTGCCAATCGATTAAGAACGGCTAGTCTAACTAGGCGGTGAGCGCTTCGGCATTCTAAATTATATTGCAGCTTAGGTGGATACAAATTGTATTACATAAAAGAAATATGAATTTCGTGTCATTCACCAGCTTTATGGTCATAAGATGACATAAGACAGCACATTTCATTTTGTTAGTTCATGTTATGATATGACAGTCACAGATAGAACACTAAAAAGACAAGGATCACCGAACCCATAAACCCATAAAAACGGAACGGGCGATATTGCAAACCGAATTATTGTCGAGTCGAAATGTCGACATGGCCAAATTAGCAACGATGCTAAATATAGCCATTGTTCTAGAGACAATGGGGAGGCGAGACAAAAGTTTTGTCTGCGGAAGGAAGTTGTGACGTCACAGAATGACAACCCGTGGATTTAGGTTCGGTTTTATGGCTCTCTAGATCTAAACTTCACTCGTGTCGTGTTAAACTGAAAAAAAAATGCGTGTTCCATTCGTATGGAGTAATATAAGACCTATTTACTATCTATCTGGCCCATGAATGGCGTACTATGGGCATAGGCGTCTTTCCTGCCAATCTCCGAAGACCGCCATCTGTACTTTTAGGTTAAGAAAATTCATGTAAATAGTTTTCTTTCTGGTGTACAATAAAGTGTTCTCTCTCTCTCTCCCCCGGGTTTCTTGCCAGTCGTGTCCAGATTTTTTGTCATCTATCCATCGGGATGAAATAATGAAAAAAATAAAACCGTTTAAAAAACTACCGAGGGGTATTTGAGTTCAAGGCAAACGCTGTAAAAATTGCATAAAATGCACCACTGTTACGTATCTATTGAAACTAGGATAAAACATCAGTCGGAGTAGGTACTTGGATTTTTTTGTCACGTTTTTCTCGCAATACAAAAGGCTAGACTACCTTATTGTATTCGAACGGGTCGAATCGCGGTTGGTTTTAGGCAAATTTAAATATCGCGAGTCATTAAAAGTGAATATTGCAAACCGCTAGACTACCTATTAATTTATCTGTGGCCTAACCTAAATACGTGTGGAGCCAACTGAGCCGCGGGTTTCCTCACGATGTTTTCCTTCACAGTTAGCGAGTGGTATTGCTACTACAAATTCTACTAAAACTACTGTGGGCTAGGTCGACTAAGCTGTCAGGATGGTATAGGTGCTGGGCAAGCCTACTCCATCTAAAACAATGTCCCAGGCACTGCAGCGCCGAGTGGTCTCTTCACCCATCTAGTGTGAGTGATGGTGCCACTGGACGCTGTATAAATCATCTCATTACGTAGATGCAAAGGCCTTAGTTAGTAGTTAACCTAAATATTGAACGTTACACGAAATACCCACAAAAACGTATAGCTGACAAAGTCGCGGGCGAAATGCTAGTTTATCTCTATCATAAAGAGCTATGATGAATGCAAAGGCGCGGGCCATGCTAGCTAGACGTTAGTGATTGGTATTTATGAGTATATTGTGATGTTTGGTCCAATAGGCTTGTGAGTAATATGCTTGACATATTTCAGGAGGTAGGGGCCTGATTTTCTTTCGCACAATAGGTCTTGCTTGAGTCTTGAATATCTTTGGCTTAAGTTAAAACTATGGCTTTTTTGCATCTACATAATGAGATACAGCGTCCAGTGGCGTTCACGCACACTACATAGGTAGATGGGTGAAGAGACCACTCGGCGCTGCAGTGCCTGGGACATGGTTTCCCATAGGAAAGACAAGTCAATATACATGCGGAGCCAACTAACCCACGGGTTTACTCACGATTTTTTCCCTTCACAGTGAGCGAGTGGTATTTCTACGACAAAATCACAAATTTAGGTACAGTCGGCCACACGCTAGGATAGGTACCCCTTTTTGTTCGATTAGCGCCCTTACGCTGTGGCCGACCGCACGTAAAATTGAGAATAAACTAAATAACATGCCCTTACAGAGATTTGAACCCTCTACCCAGAAGGGTAGAAACCCACTGCCCAGTGAATACACTCGATATAAATATTTTTGGGGATGGGAAGCATGTCTCGAGTCTTGAATCTATTTGGGGAAAATCGTTGGTGTTGTTATGGATCAACTGCCAGTGCCAACGCATAATAATTACCATTTTGCTGAAATTTTTGAGTACACACGACGGCACGTCGACCCTCACACGCCAGCACTCTACTCGGTTACGTTACGGGCGACTTCACAACAAATCTGTACAATTTGACGTGCTGTCGTGTGTACCTATGTGTAAAAATACGCACGTCGCTTGGGGCTAATTTAAACATTGATTTCCTTACGTGGGCTCCATTCAAAGGGCCGTATCAAAATCACATTTTCAATGGCAATTTAGCCGTGCCATTCCCAAAATTCTCACGCGAATACAAAAAGTGACCTTCAAAGGGCGGTTTGGTTCATAGGTTTGGTTTACGGTATTACAATGAGAATACATATGAGTATGAGTTCAGGTCGATACACGAAGCACTGAGAGTGCCTCGTAAAACTATTTCTGTTTGTTGGGAAAATGGTAGGACAAAAATCCTTCGCCGTTAGCGAGTGGTTTTGCTACTTCAAATTCACAAATGTACACAAATTTTAAAAGAAACGCGGCTTAGTTGGCTCCACACGTATTGACTCGTATTTCCTGTAGGCTAGGCCGACTAAGCTGTAAGGATGATATAGATGATGGGCAAGCCTACTCCATCTAAAACAATGTCACAGGCACTGCAGCACTGGTCTCTTCACCCATCTAGTGTGAGAGAAGATACAGTCGGCCACAGTCTCAGATACCCCTTTTTGTTCGATTGGCGCCCTTATGCCGCGCGCGATAAGTGCTGCCATGGGGTATCTGAGATTGTGGCCGACCGTACCACTGGACGCTGTATAGATCATCTCTGTGAATGGTAAAATAATTCCTCAGATGCCCAGATTATTGCTACTACAAATAATTCGTAAATGTAATGTACTTGGACATTAAAAATAGATCTGTAAAAAAAACAATACAAAGTAGCTGACAATTTCTACGAAATAAAAACGAAACTGCCAACGTATTATTTTCCAAACAGCGAAATAACTAGAAAACGCGCACAGAATCGACCCCATTGACATACGAAAATACTACGAGTCATCGTAGTATACTAATTACCGTTGGACATGCAGGGGCCTTAGCCTGTAACACAATGGTGCCAAAATGGGCTCCCGGTTGACGATTTTAATTACGATTTATTAATGCTGACGGTCCAGTTTTGGTCCTTTGAATGTTTTTATAGTACATCAAAGAATATTATGAGTCTAATTCTAGAGGATAGTTCGCTGGTTGTAGGAGAAACACGAAAAAATCCCGGTATTGCCCTTCTACCTGGGACGCCATTGATACGCCATTGTGTTACAGGCTAAGGCCCCTGGGCACTCCCCGCTTACCGGCCAAATTGACCAAGCACGTGTCTCTTCAATTGTAGCCTTTAATTCCATATATTTAAAAGTTACTTTGGGTAGTAAAGTGGGTGTGTGCTCGGTTTCAAAAGATTAGCATTTTTGTTGGAAACCGTTCAACAATTTGTCACAATATGAAACACTCGATCTGATGTTCGGATGGACGTGTAGCGATTAGTACAAGTTGCGTGTCTTGAAAGGTTTACGACACTGGAGAAGACAGAGCTTAACTACCGGTCAGTTCGTTTCTAAAATGTCACGAAACTATATTTTTAAAGGGTTCTTTTAAGTCGGGACTCGAACCTACGATCACTTACAATCTTGGACAATGAGAATTTATTGTGACAGGCTACTACACCGTGGTTTTTTTTTTTGTAAAGTATAATTTAAAGCCGAAGGTATTTAGATGCACTCGTGATTCTGAGCCAGATTCCAAAATTTTACTTCAAAAAGAGCGAAAAAAAAAACTTGAGCCCCTTAGCCCCCCAAAAATCCGCTAGTGGTACTGTCTCCATACCCCATAGGCCAAACTATTCGCAGTACAAACTCTGACATTCAAATACCGAGAATACCGCGTCGCACAATCCAATCTATTCTATTTAGGCCACATACCGCTTCGGGTTAGTCGCCTGCTAATATTAATATTCGACCACAGTACTGTCACGCGGCTTCGTAAGGATAACTTCCTGTTAAATAGCGGTGTAGGTGCGTTTGCATAGGTTTGAGTTGTTAAAACATTGTGAAAGTCAATTAAAACAATATTTAAAAAATACTTTTCTCCCGCCACAGCGTTCACATTTTATTAATTAAAAAATCAACGGAACGTCATAGAGCAAAAAAAAATTTAGGTTGTGATCCCTATCACCAGGTGCTATTACCCTGTAAAAAGAGTTAGCATCTTTTGTAACACCTTGTAATGTAGAAAAACTTGGACGCTCTAACATGACAGCCGACTACGCTTTTATGAAATCTATAGAGCAGCCTACTGTAGAGATAATGGAGTTGGAGAAAAAAGAATGGCTTATAGGTATCTAGGACATCCCGCATCCCCTCGACTGGCAAGAGCGCCTTTTAGTGGTCGAAAAACGTTCGCAAATTTTGTCGTTCCGCCACCACACAGGATAAGCATTATTTTTTCTGTCGCTGACCGTACTAACTCACTTTAAAAAGTTGAAAATGTTGTAAAGTATAATTTTTTACTACTCAATTTTAAATTTAGGATTTCAATTCTAAGGGACGTATAACATCGTGAGGAAATCTGAGCGTTTAGAACATGAAACATTATCCTCAACGTTTTAAACGTCGCGTTGGGCACGCGAGGGGATTTAACCACAATCAAAAGTCCGAATTATCCAAATATTCCGAGTAATCCTGACATGTTAAGTTAATCCGCATTTTTTGTGTTCCAACCTGGTCAACACATCCGTCATTCAATAAAGATCTGAAGGCAGACAAGCATGCAAACTCGCAAAAGCGACACACATTCATTAATCAGTTTTAATTAGTTGTTAATTAACAAGTCTACGTTTTGTATTATCGGTATCTAATATAATAATTTTATTGATAGAAATCTAGAATGTTACGTATGATTTATAAGCCTTTTCTACAGGCGGTAAGAGACTTACTAGAAGTCATGCTATCTAGGATTAAATACGTGAAATGGTTAACAGATTTAGACGAGATTACACAAGATAGATAGGAGTAGTAACGAATGAAAAGGAACATAAATGAATTAGTAAAATAAGAAAAGGACAGAACAGGACAAAAACAAACAGATACAAACAGAAAGAGGTAAAAAAACTTGCTTACAGTGATTCAAAAAAGTTCATCTGATCTATGGGGTTCGTACTGGGGAGACGGAGAAACAGAAAAAAACATAAATTAGTGCATGGATGAAAAAAAAGGTGAAAATAACGGAGGTCTGGTTTGCTTTAGACACTGAGGAAAGACGTTACTACATTAAATCAGAATTCGAACATTTCCTCCTCTATTGCCGTTGATATTATTTTAATTTGACCAAATATTTGGACCAACGGAGAAATTTAATTGAAGTTCTCTACGGTTGGTTTAACTTCGATACGAATTTGAACTGTTTTGTATGGTTGACAAAATGACAACAAGAAACTATAAATAAAAACAGGAACGCCAATCAAAAGTATGTTTCCTCAGTGCCTCAAGTATAATGGGAGTCAGTTACTAATCAGACCCAATGGAAGGAAAACACCATAACCAGAAGGTTCCTTTACCCAAAGAAACTAACGTATTAGACGTATGGAATAGAACATCCTTATAGCTGGTTTTGAACCCTTTTCTTAGATTTAGGGCAAACCTTAGTCGCTCAGCTTTGCCAGATCTTTTCAAAACCGCTGCTTCAAGGTTTCTGCTTCGAGGACCAAATAAGCGAACGCCGGACGGGGCGCCAGCCGCGCTGCCCGCGTGCGCTCGAACAGATTTTTTCGCTATTGACGCCTCTCACATATAGCTCATGTTTTATAATAGTAATAAACCAAGTTTTCTGCTTCGAGGACCAAATAAGCGAACGCCGGACGGGGCGCCAACCGCGCTGCGTGCGTGCACTCAAGCACCTTTTTTCGCTATTGACGCCTCTCACACACATACATGTTTTATAATAGTAATGGTAAAGCGCGAGAGCTCGGACGCGTTGAAGCCAAAATGTAAGGCGCACGGCGGCAGGCGCTTGCAAATACTTGTTGTATAGAGTGCCACGCATTAATATCTTCAACGCGTCCTTTACGCTTACGGCAGGATCTTTCCGGCCTTCCAAAAGCGCTATAGCTAGAATATGGGAGATATCTGTGAATTTATTTAGAAAGAAACTAATCTCACCTGCGCGCGGCCCAGAAGAATCCAGCGGTGTCGACGGGCTCGAGCAGCCGCGGCGTCGACGAGCCGAAAGCGAACGCGGGCCGGGGCGCCGAGCGCGCCGCCCGCGTGCGCTCAAGCCGCTCTTCTCGCTCGCGCTCGCGCTGTAAGAGCGCCTCGCGCCGCGATATGGAGGCCTCCCATATCGCTCGTTTGCGTTCTTCGACCTGCGGAGACGATTTTGTGATTGTTTATCAATGAAATTATTAAATTGCAGAAATAAAGTTTACATTTAATTTTGTAGTTTGGATACATTGACTTTGAGCCTAACTTTGAGCGGTCTTTAATTAATACCATCAACTTTTACATCGGAGGAATGCGGTGGCTTTGACATAATTATTAGATATCAAAGCTTGTATGCCGCTTTTCCGGTTTTTGTTCCACATTATTAACACTACAACAACAACTTAGGCTCAGGGCGTCAGGATGGTATTAACACTAACACAAAAACACATTCCGTACATTCCCACCAACATGTAAAAAAAAGTAATTCGCTATCTAATAATAGAATTCACAACGTAAGAGTGAAGGAAACCAAACGGGAAAGTGGTACAAATGCATTCGCGAAGTAATAAGGCTCATATTATACGATTATTTATTAATTTATGCGCAACAATTAAAACGGGCTCGGCGTCTAGCTGCCTGTCTATCTGAAACTCATTCATAAAATATGTATCAACATGTGGAAAAGAAATACATCTATGAATGAGAAACAGATTTATGTTTCAATGGCTGCACTGGCCATGACATTTAACAATAAAATTCCACTATAGAATATTGGGAACATTGCATTTTGAAGAAAATATACTGATAATTTAGAGAAACAGGAAGACTGAAGGTAGACCAGTTCCCAACAACGATAGTGTTGGCGCCAACACAAGTTTTGAATAATACATTTTTTACCGGAAGATGCACGCGTGGTGATTAAGCTCGTACTCTCTCTCCCTGAGAGAAGGCCTTTGCCTAGCTAGTGGGACATGTACAATTGTACAGGCTACATCTTACATTTTACCGGAAGAAAGAAAGCGTTGATGCAACAAAAATTCGCCGTAGAAATTACCAACATCGGTTTCCTAGCACAACTGGCGTAGCCTCAGCCGCCATATCAACGTTTATAGCTGGATCACGTGTCTGTCCTATTAGGCCTATTATGCGGTCACCACGTCATACTCTGGAAAAACAGATCATTTTGGGCCAGATGGAAGGTAGAAGGGAGAGAGGCAGAACACCAAAGCGCTAGTCCGATGCTCTAAAGAAGGCAGCAGGTGGATCCATCCAGCACGCATCCCATCGCTCCAATGACCGTGATGAGTGGAGAACCATTGTATATGGTCACGAATCAGATCCTCAGAATTAAGGGACCGATCCAGAAGAAGAAACATGTACAGGTATATGTAGAGCAAAGCAATGAGATAGAGATATCGTACCGTGTACAGAATCCTTTACAACACAAGTTTGTAATATACCTCTAATAACACGTTACCCTAACTCCGACTTGCAGCAGTCAGTTAAAAACAGACATCACAATCACACTTGTTGAGGGAAAGCGTGGATATTTTTGCACACATACATTAGGCTGACATTAACCCAAATTGTGGGGGGTAAACGTGTCAAGGTCGGACGTTTCTCACACTCGCATTTTTAACGAATTGGCTTTGGCTTCGGGCGCATCATTTTCGATTTCGAAAGTAATTTGAAGAAGTTCTGGGAATGTCGAACAATTTTCGAAGAAATTTTTAATTTTCTTTTCAATTGGATCATCGGCCTGCAAACCACTTTCAACCTGAGTTAGAAGGGTGATTTTGAGTGGATTTCATTTCAGTTAATTTATCCAATAGTAAAATTAAATTGTTGCAAAGAGTAACCCATCATTTATTCATTCTTATGTCATGATTCCGTACCGCACACCTGCGTCTACATTTATAGGCCTCTGTATTAGGTCATATTGACACATTCTAGCATTGTCCATTTGTTTCGTGACGTCAGGGCATCTGTTTATTGAGCAGGTCGGCCCACTTGATATTAATATGTTCTTTCTGCTTTGCCAAACGGCTACCGCATGCATTTTGATCACAGTGAAATAAAAATATGGTTTAATTGTCGACAAGAGGAGGCCTTTGCCCAGCTAGCAGCGAAATTTTACAATGTCCCGGTTCTTGTATGGGCACGCCTGTAAGCGCCATCTATATGAAATGCTTTGAATTTATTCTTTGAAAGCGGCTCATTGATCTCGTCTTTCCTGACTACATACCCTTTTAACAACATTTATAGCCTGTCAGAAACCTCATAGTTTGTCAAAGCAACCGGATCGTTGGTAAAATAACTCCGGCTTAGCGAGGCATTTAACTAACACCACTTTAATCATTCCCGACGACAGACGAACCGAAAACAAATCCCCTGCATAGAACATCCTCATTAAAAAATCTATTTTCACATGCCATAAGACGTCATCGCAGTGAAGTGTGACACCCCTGAATATACCACTCTGTTTTAACCGCCTTCGAGAAAGGGAGGTTCCATTTCCATTGAAGACGTTGAAGAAGAAGAGGACGAAGAAAAATAAAACAGGCTAATGGTAAGTACTGTCATATGAAAGGGAGCTGTTCTTAAGGCATTGCAAATGTACAAAGGAAGATGTATGTAACATGCATGTCTACTAGCCGATGTCGCAGAAGACATGTTCTCTCTTAGAGAGAGATCGGACGCCAACTGCGGAATCGCCACCGCGAATAAACCAGGAACAGAGACAGATCTGACTCTGCGCAACAGGAACAGCAAAAAACAGTCGTGCGACTGACGTGTTCACACGACTGCACGTCACACATCCCTGCTCGCTGCCCCGCAAACCCGAGCCTAGTCCCAACGGGCCGGCCTAAGTGACAGGACAAGCATCTTTTAAAGGAAGTGAGCGGGTTATTTTTGTCCTCAACTCAGACGAGGCATGCGAGTGGAGTTTAATTTTAACATTGTATTCGACGCAGTGGTGCTTTCCTAGCAAGTGAACCTGGTAGTTCTTGTGGCACCCGAAATAAGTGCGTGTATCGGAGGGAAGAGAGCCGACTGTACTGACGTTTGTGTGCCGTCAAGTACGATGGAATGGAATGCGTTTGATTCAGTGTGTAGCGCTTGTTTTGGCTTTGAGATCCTTTTATGAGAACGCAACTTGCACATGAGCGAGCGAATAAGGTTGCTGTTTACCAAGGCTTCCAATCCAACCAATGCAATGCATCCTGCCATGGTATGATGGTACCGAAACATGGTAGCTCATTACAGGCAACATGGAATTATCCTAGTTGCGCAAATTTCCTATACCGGTCGGCATATCGGTTTTCGATCCAGTCGCTTTTCGGCAAAAGATCTCAAAGAGTTGGTTACAATCAGAGAGGTGACATGGGTAAAGATGGGCATTAAATTTTGCTCAGACAGATAGGCGGATGGTTGACGGAGGAAGTCACAGAGTGGTGGCCAAAAACAGTGTCTACGCCACTCACACTTGACGAATGAAGTTACCACTCGAACGCTGCTGTTTCAATGGAATCGGCTAGTTGTCCTTCACCTTTACTTTTATCTTTATCTTATCTTTACTATACATTTCTCTCACAGTCGGCCTATTCCACAGGAATAAGACAGGGTCAATGGGTGCAGAGTACTGCAGAGCCCACTAGCCTTTTATCATCATCATCAGTTCCTGTCATTCCTAATCAGGGACATAGTGCTCTCAAAACAGTTTCCGTTCTGGCCGATTTTACGGCTTCATATAAAGCTCGGATATGCTCATCCCCAAACTGTTAACTTCCTGCCTAGGGTTTCTCTTCGAGAGTTCTCGAACCGAGAATTCCCGGGAAATTTTGCCTTTCTCGAGACGAGAAAAAAGTGATCGAGAAATCGAGAAATCGAGAAATTCAGTCGAAAATTTTAAAAACTTAATAACGCGCTTGCGCTCGCGCGCGGCTGTGTTAATGTTGTCTTGGGTTTTCTTTTTATAAACTAGTATAATTATGTTGCTTCGTCCGTTTTATTTCAATTCCTAAATGGTTATTTGTGGTATTGAACAAAATAAATGATCGTTTGAGTTTCAGTTTAAATAAAAGCAGCGTGTCAAAGAGCCAAGTTCAAGAACGACTTTAGTTTTTAGTTTTCATATGTTAGTCATGATAAGTAGTTAGTTTACTAGCCGTTAAAACTACCCAAGTAAATGTTGAGTTTCAATAGGTCATTCTACTATTTAAATTTAAATGTCATATTTTTAAATAGCAAACATTGTTGTAGCAGTAAAAAAACAATTGATTGTGTGTTAAAATGATGTTATACGTTATTATAAATAAATTTAAGGATTGTCTACAGAACTTGGCGGCAGCCATTTAGATCTCAATTCTTTTGTCGGTGAACTTGTCAACCACATACAGGGTGGCCCAAACATAGATGTCAAGCGAGAAAATCTAGATAGCTGACACCGAGGGCTACCCGAATCACCCCCATGTATGTTCAGCCATTTTTTGTCGTTTAAGGAGCTTTTAAGGTTTTTTTGAAAAAAATACCTAGCATTGGATTTTATTTTCTGACTGTTTTTTCTTTCGACTTTTCACAGATATTTTTTATTCTTTAGGGTCTCAGATAATTTATCTATTACCAGAAAAATAATAATTAGCTATCGACTTCTAGAAGTTACCGCAATTTCGATCCAAAGTCCAAAAATATTGTTTTCGAGAAATCATCACTGGAATAGTTTGTATGGAGAAAAAATTAAGTAGAGGTCTGAAGGATTTTCTTTTTATTTCAAAAACTTTCCCAAAGCCTTAGTGCTGTTTGTAACATTGCTTTTAGAAGATATTTTATTAGTTTTTTCCAAAGAACAAGACTATTTAGTCCTAATTGTTTGCAATAATGATAAAAAGATCTCACTAGTGTTTATTTCGCTAAATTAAAGTTTTCCAAAGTTAAAGTCACATGAAACTAAAAATGAACGTTGTTGATTGATAAATGTTGTTGAATATTGCATAAAATGCGTAGTTTTATTGTTAAGTCACACATATTTTTCAAAATTTCCATATTTCTCGACAACCCGGGAATTCCCGGGAAATAGTGGTCGAGAATTCTCGTGCTCCGGGAAATAAAAAAGGTCGAGAAATGAGAAACCCTATTCCTGCCTGTTGCACTGATCGACGCTAGGTTGTTTTAGGGCGCATTCTCAACTAGCCTTTCTTCTTGTTGAAGTGCCTCTCCATCACTGGAGGTTGGCAGTCAGCTCCCGGCACCGCTCTCGATTCATGGCTGTCCTGAATAATTGTTCCACGGTTTGGATGCCGGTCCATTCCTTCATATTACACATGTAATTTTCCTCCTTCCTGGCCTTCTTTTTCCTTTTTTTTCAACTTTAGATGAACGAAAACATCCATAATATAAAACTACGCACCAACAATGGGCGAGTGTGCGGGAGTGACCTGGTCATGATCTAATTGCATAAAGCGGGCGGCCGGTCGGTAGGTATCGCGTCGATTAAGAGTTCACGAGGTGCTCACGCGCAGCTCCGGTGCGTAAACACCTGACGTAGGTATTCTACACACCTCAAGTCTGTAAGGTTGGTTTTTGATCAAGGTTGTAAGAAAACTGCCGTTTTCTTTGTACGCCCGTGCAAACTTGCCCGCGCAGAAAGCAATCTCAGTGCTACTTGTAGACACTGAAAACAGTTCTTTTAGAACAACAACACACAATGAAAAACCCGAGCCTCTAAAACTTGAAACTTTACATGGTTGTGATTTATGATTTCCAGGCGTCGAATAGAATCATTCAGATGGTGCATTGCAGTGACTAGGACATAATTATTTAGATGGCCGACAATTCACCGAAGCAAAGACGAGACGAGAAGAGATAAGTTAGCCTATTTCGCAGGAAAGACAAGGTCTATGTATGTGCGTAGACAACGTAAGCCGTTGATAGAAGGCAATTTCTGTGACAATCTGCCAGACTCCAAGACTTATTCATGCAATCCCTGAAACTAATCTAGATACTCTTGTTAATTCATAGTAGTTCAAGGTTTTGCTGTTATGTATATGCCTTGTTTTGCGTGTGTAGTTCGCAATCTAATCTCTTATCGCGGGACAGAATCAACTAAATTACGAATGCATAGGCTCTTATCAGACTCCTCTGCTCTATATAAAGCATAGGCTGATGTTTGGCTTCAGTATTGGTAGGCTAAATTAATCGTTGTTGTTTACGATACGGGTAACTTTTGAGAATATTATTTCGTCTCTCATTTATGTCGTTTCTACGAAACGGGGATAACTACGAACGGATGAAGTGACCACTCGAACGCTCCTGTTTCGATGGAATGGGCTCGTTGTCCTTTACCTATACTTTTATCTTTATCTTATCTATACAATACGTTCCTCTGAGCTTAGTCGGCCTATTCCACAGGAAACACAGGGTTTTCTTTGCCTGATTTACCTGCCTACCAAATTTGATGACGATCCGACTAAAATTTACTCAAGTTATCGTCGATCGAACATTCATACATAGATACAAACATACAACCGCCGGATTGTTCCAGTAGACTCGGAGAATTTCTCTTGCTTCGCTCGCTCTTTCAATTATTTTTGAAGCAAACATTAGAGGTGAGTAGTTCGCGAATGAATGCTTCGATTGAATGCATTCGTTATATGAAACCATTCATTCATTCATTCACTACCAATCTTTACATATCACATTCACTCTAGTCCACGTAGTTCATTCTTCAAGAAACATTCTTAAATCTACCACACTAAGAACCAAAATTCTGTAAATCTTTATATATCACATTCATTCTAGTCCACGTAGTTCATTCTTCAAGAAACATTCTTAAATCTACCACACTAAGGACCAAAATTCTGTAACTGATGTGTCTCGCCTTTGTCACCTTTGTCATTCGCGGACTACCGTGAGTCAAAAGATACGTGGACGAACTACTGAGCTATGAACTATGAATGAGCTGTGAACTATGAATGAACTGTGAACTATGAATGAACTTGAATGAACTATGAATGAATGAGCTGTGAACTATGAATGAACTGTGAACTAAAAGAGTGAACTAGTTCAGTGAAGGAAATGAACTATATCATTCTTTTCTTTTCACTGAAGCGTTTCGCGCACCTCTAGCAAACATGCATGCAGCGATGACTTCACCGGCTAGCAAGTAGCAAGGACACTCGGCTACTGTTATGCAAGGCAAGTCTTTACTCGTGACAAGTGGTGAGCCTGATATCCAGACATAAGCCTAAAGATTCTGGCACTTAGGTTTGTTTTCTTAGTGATGAAATGAGTCCTGAATCCACTACCGGATCCTGAAGCTTTATGACCTCGGTCTTTACGCGTCCAGTAAGTTTATTCTGTAAAAAAACAGTTGCTAGTCCTCAGACCGGTTCATATGCGGGAAAATAAAAAAAACCCGGTTTTGAGGACTAGAAACTGGGTTTTTTTTTTACAGAATAAGCACACAAGCAGGAATAAGGATAGTGGTGACATAAAAGATCTCACTGGGTTGAAGTGTCCCGGGCTAGAGCCTGGCCCCGTGTTAAGATAATAAACTACCGGATCTAACATCTACCGGGATAGTCATGGTGGCTCAAGAACGGGAGATCTGGTCTGAAAAGGCCTCCTTTGCTACGTACAAGGATGCTACTTAAAACTCAGCTTTCCACGTTTAGTAGCAAAAAGGTATTAGATCTCCGTGGTGGAAGCAGACATTCATGCAATGATGAGGTCATCACATCAGCTAGCATAGCAAGGTCGCGGTTATGCAAGGCAGGCGGTAGAACGCTAATTATCGAACTATCCGCGTACAGTGAGAGTAAAACGAAAACTACGCGAACAATTGGATATAATAGACAAAACTTAGGGACTTGATATACAAAGCGGCCAGGGCCCTGTGCTCGCGCTGTAAAATGCATGGCGCTCGGCCGCGCACCCCGACGCTCGCCCTGTAAAATGTATGGCGCTCGGCCGCGCGCCCTTACGCTCGCCCTGTAAAATGTATGGCGCTCAGCCGCATGACGGACGCTCGCCTTGAAAAATGTATGGTGCTCGGCCGCGCGCCCTTACGCTCGCCCTGTAAAATGTATGGCGCTCAGCCGCATGACGGACGCTCGCCTTGAAAAATGTATGGTGCTCGGCCGCGCGCCCTTACGCTCGCCCTGTAAAATGTATGGCGCTCAGCCGCATGACGGACGCTCGCCTTGAAAAATGTATGGTGCTCGGCCGCGCGCCCTTACGCTCGCCCTGTAAAATGTATGGCGCTCAGCCGCATGACGGACGCTCGCCTTGAAAAATGTATGGTGCTCGGCCGCGCGCCCTTACGCTCGCCCTGTAAAATGTATGGCGCTCAGCCGCATGACGGACGCTCGCCTTGAAAAATGTATGGCGCTCGGCCGCGCGCCCTTACGCTCGCCCTGTAAAATGTATGGCGCTCAGCCGCATGACGGACGCTCGCCTTGAAAAATGTATGGTGCTCGGCCGCGCGCCCTTACGCTCGCCCTGTAAAATGTATGGCGCTCAGCCGCATGACGGACGCTCGCCTTGAAAAATGTATGGTGCTCGGCCGCGCGCCCTTACGCTCGCCCTGTAAAATGTATGGCGCTCAGCCGCATGACGGACGCTCGCCTTGAAAAATGTATGGTGCTCGGCCGCGCGCCCTTACGCTCGCCCTGTAAAATGTATGGCGCTCAGCCGCATGACGGACGCTCGCCTTGAAAAATGTATGGTGCTCGGCCGCGCGCCCTTACGCTCGCCCTGTAAAATGTATGGCGCTCAGCCGCATGACGGACGCTCGCCTTGAAAAATGTATGGCTCTCGGCCGCATGCCGGACGCTCGCCCTGTAAAATGTATGGCGCTAGGCCGCGCGCCCGGATGCTCGCTCTGTAAAATGTATGGCGCTCGGCCGCGCCCCCGGAGCGCTGTCTATATCAAATCTCTTACGCTGTTTACATCAGTTTTAGATTATAATACAGAGCGTCCAGTAGTACCTCCCCTCACACTAGATGGGTAAAGTGTCCACTCGGACGCTGCAATGTCTGAGACATGTTTGTATAGAGGCCACTCTATACAAAATACAGCGTCTCGTCTCATGCTTATCATTTACCACGTCTGGTACATGTATTGCCACCACAAAATTGTATTTAAACTTATAGTTCCACATCAAAATCTAATGAATTGCACTCCTGTGAATTCTGCTAATGTTCTGCAGATTCGATGATTACGTAGCGGCCGTTGAAATGTGGAAATGCGGAGTCGATCAAAGAGGACTATCTCTATCACAGCTTATGTTGTTGTAGACAAAAACTGCGCAAAAGTTTTGATTGGAATTTGCCACGAACCCTTAGTATTCATGAGGCTGTGCCACAGCGGATATATTAAATTAGCCAACTAGCAAAGACTACATAATAATATGATTTCCTATGGTGGAGTTGGTTCTAAGTACCTTTGGTACATATTTTTATTTCCTACGTAAAGGTCAATTGAACAATTCGTGTAGCTCATTTAGTGTATTAATAGCTAATTTGATAACTTTCTTTCATCTAGCTTCCCCAAAAATGCAAATTTATAACTTTTCTGTAACATTCTGAAATTGCTCCGATCAGCTGCTACTTCCATACATGTGTTTAATAGCAACACTAAAGAATTATCTACGAGAGATATTATATACGACTGCGTCGCGATATGGAGCTGAACAGCCCACTAGATGGTGGCTGCCAAGACCGCAATGCGATTTTTCAGGTAGCATTTTGATCCCGGATTTACTTTGTCTTTTAATACGTGGTGCATTGCGATTTGAATATTGCACCGCGAAGAGAAATATTGTATCTGATTGTCTCTGTTAAACATTCTGGGACAATTAATGTGTGAATTCATGAACTTTGAGGATGAAATGGAGTAGTCGTCGAGGGAAAGATCTACTTTCGACAGATTTTTGTTTCAACTTTGATTCAGTGATGCAAGCTTTACCATTCATGATGGATCAGTGGTTTAATTAAGACCTCATCATTACCGTCATTGAGCCATACAAAGTACAGATCAGATCAAAGACACACTGGTTCAAGAAAAACCTTTAACCCAAATACATTCTAAGTGAAGGATTTCGAACGCCACATCGATCTATTCAGTGTGTGCAAAAACTCCTTTGATCGATTAAAAACTGTTTGAAATTGCTGACCACACTCCTCCTTTTAGAGAGAGCGTGTACGTACTAAAATGGTAAGTTGTTAAACGGTGCTCCTAAAACAAAATATGAACGAACACGCGCTTTATCAAGTGACACAATCATCTGATGCTCTGAGAATACAGTCTGCTACGTGATAACGTCCACAGTATTGTTTATATTGAAAATGTTAAAAGAACTTTGACGAGTAGTTTCGCTTAGCCAAGAGCCAGGTGGCCCTGAAAGCTGACTGAAATCTTTGGTAGCGAATGACACTCCACTCCACCCAGAGTGGTTTCCGTCATTCTGGGCCTCAAGTCTGAAATTTGTGTAGGTTTGAATATGATGAAAGTTGTGGGAGAAAGGCTATTCATCATCTAACGGCCACTAAAGGCCAAGGAGATTCATGAAAATGACGGAGCTATTCTGTTTATCTTGGAATAAATAGTTGAACGAGCGAGCGAAGTTCTCCGAGTCTACTGGAACAATCCGGCGTTTGTATGTATGTATGTATGTATGTATTTATGTATGTATGTATGTATGAATGTTCGTTCGACGATAACTTGAGTAAATTTGGTCGGATCGTTATGAAATTTGGTAGACGGGTAAATGAAATTAAAATAATTTTTAAGTTCGAACATGAGCCAAATCGGTCGAGGGGTTGCCGAGATATGGGGTCGTTAAGTTTATATGGGGTCGCGAGTTCACAGTTCGGGGCGAACCACTAGTTAAACAGAATAGCTCCGTCATTTTCATGAATCTCCTTGGAATCAATCTTGGAATAAATAGTTCATACTTGTGGTTTATACCCTCAAACGCCAATCCGCATTCAGCACGAGTGGTGATTAAGCTCTCTCTCTCTCTCTCTCTCTCTCTCTCTCTCTCTCTGAGAGAAGGCCTTCTAGCCCAGCTAGTGGGACATGTACAATTGTACAGGCTACACCCTACCTGACTTACTTGTGGTGGACAGTACGTTAGCAAATCCGCACTCGAGCTAGAATTCCGACGCGATGACGTCGCTAAAACTATCCATTTAAATTACCGGCAGATAAGACGTCGATTCTAAAACGAATGATGTTCTTTGGACGCCAAGACACGTAGGAGATTGTGTTTCTTTTCACTAGTAGTAAGTATGAGTTTTCTAAATCATTACTGTTGTAATAATGATGGTATAACTTTCAGTATTCTGCCAGACGAGATGACGCGGAGCTACTTGCGTTTGAAACACGTGAATTAGAAAAATTCTGAACTAAGCTGGAGTAAAGTAAAGAGGAGCATGTAATATTTGACTAGTTCATTAGTAGTTGCACTAGTGTAAAAACACTAGTTCTTCTATACTAAAGAGACAAACCGTGCTGCACGGAATCTGCAATTTTGCAGGATTTTCACAGGATTAACACCTGTAGGATAATAATATACATGTAGAATATATTCGTTACGATACTACGGAAGGGGGACCCCAAGGTATCTCAGGTAGACCTTTAGTGATCTCTGTCAATCATAATCATAAGCTATACGTATGTATCTATTATATTTTATGATTGGTTAGATAGACGTACATTCAAATAAATACAAAAGATAAACTAAGCCACATGCTTCTCTCCACATAAATCAATCTTGTAACAGAGACTTCCGTTAGACTTAAATTGATGCCTCGAACTAAATTCTAAGTTACGACTCAATCGAAATGGAAGAAAACGGTGAATTACAGAGAAGAGAAGGTCGTAAAACAATTTAGCCAATTCGCCTCGACGATAATTCGTTTCACATGGTGGAATAGTCTTTTGATGCTTAGGGGAAATGCCGCCACGATGCATATAAATGTTAGTCTTCTTTTAGACCAAGTTTAGTTTGGATGGTTATTGATTGATGGATTGACTGATTAAAATTGACTTAATTAAGACCCCAGTCACGGATTTATAGTCCAGGCTACTGGCTAGGCCCAGTGGAGAAAACTTAGAAACAATTCCTCCTAATTATTGCGAATAGACCAACGAATTTTCAAAACATTTAGGAGTTTTTGTGTGAAACCTACCGTCCCAAGATAAAAAAAAACTGCCTAGTTATATTATTTTGAAGATTCGTTAAACTTCGCATTGTTAAAATCAAACCATAGGTTCAAAAAGGCCACTAAAATATGAATCTGCATAATACCTTATATGAATTACTTTGCATCGTGAGTCGTGACCAATCGAAGTAACATGATCAGATTGACATGAAATTGATGTCCCAGGCACTGCAGCGCCGAGTGGTCTCTTCACCCATATAGTATGAGTGAAGGTGCCACTGGACGCTGCATAAATCATCTCATTACGTAGATGCAAAGGCCTTAGTTTTTGACATGAGATTATGATGTCTGTGACATTTTATCGCTCTTGGAGAAATCGAGCCACAATAAGCTACGCAAAGCAAAATGCATCGACTCACCAAGTGTCTCCTGTCATCGTTGCTGGCTCGCTGCTCGGCCTGCCGCCGCCGCCGCTCCTCCTCGCGCCTCTCTCGCTGCGCCTGCGCTGCGGCGGCGTGCGCTCTCAGCTCCTCTAGCTTCTTCCTCTGCTCCGCCTCGCGCCGCTCGCGGGCCAACCTTGCGCGGTCTAGGGCCTCCGCGGCTTCTGTTAGGGGCGACGAGAGGTTAAGGGGTATTCGAAGGAGAACACTTTAACATCACTTTAGGGGAGGAATTTGAGGGAATGGTTTCGAAACTGTGTCGTGACACCCTTGCAACAACATCGGATGCAGAGTTATTTTCATCAGAGCTAAGCCAAACTAACGTGACACCCAAAACCGCCTCCAGTGCAGCGGAATCATCGACGATGGAACAATCAGCACGAAAACTAAGCCAGCGAAAAAGACTTCTAGAAAGTTTGCGAACACAATTCGTCTGAAAGATGAGATTTCTCCTCTCTCTCTCTCTTGTGTTAGTAAATAGTAATCTATCTCTCTCTCGCTGCGCCTGCGCCGCGGCGGCGTGCGCTCTCAGCTCCTCGAGCTTCTTCCTCTGCTCCGCCTCGCGCCGCTCGCGGGCCAACCTTGCGCGGTCTAGGGCCTCCGCGGCTTCTGTTAGGGGCGACGAGAGGTTAAGGGGTATTCGAAGGAGAACACTTTAACATCACTTTAGGGGAGGAATTTGAGGGAATGGTTTCGAAACTGTGTCGTGACACCCTTGCAACAACATCGGATGCAGAGTTATTTTCATCAGAGCTAAGCCAACTAACGTGACACCCAAAACCGCCTCCAGTGCAGCGGAATCACCGACGAACAATCAGCACAAAAACTAAGCCAACGAAAAAGAAGACTTCAAGAAAGTTTGCGAACACCATTCGTGTGAAAGATGAGATTTCTCCTCTCTCTCTTGTGTTAGTAAATAGTAATCTATCTCTCTCTCGCTGCGCCTGCGTCGCGGCGGCGTGCGCTCTCAGCTCCTCTAGCTTCTTCCTCTGCTCCGCCTCGCGCCGCTCGCGGGCCAACCTTGCGCGGTCTAGGGCCTCCGCGGCTTCTGTTAGGGGCGACGACAGGTTAAGGGGTATTCGAAGGAGAACACTTTAACATCACTTTAGGGGAGGAATTTGAGGGAATGGTTTCGAAACTGTGTCGTGACACCCTTGCAACAACATCGGATGCAGAGTTATATTCATCAGAGCTAAGCCAAACTAACGTGACACCCAAAACCGCCTCCAGTGCAGCGGAATCATCGACGATAGAACAATCAGCACGAAAACTAAGCCAGCGAAAAAGAAGACTTCAAGAAAGTTTGCGAACACCATTCGTGTGAAAGATGAGATTTCTCCTCTCTCTCTTGTGTTAGTAAATAGTAATCTATCTCTCTCTCGCTGCGCCTGCACCGCGGCGGCTTGCGCTCTCAGCTCCTCTAGCTACTTCCTCTGCTCCGCCTCGCGCCGCTTGCGCGGTCTAGGGCCTCCGCGGCTTCTGTTAGGGGCGACGAGAGGTTAAGGGGTATTCGAAGGACAAAGAACACTGTCTTACATCACTTTAGGGGAAGAATTTGAGGAAACTGTGTCGTGACACCTAAAGCACCTTGAGTTAACTTCGAGTATTCGAAGGAGAACACTTTAACATCACGATAGGAGAGGATTTTCAGGGAATGGTTTGGGAACTGTGTCGTGACACCCTGCAACGTCGGATGCAGAGTTATTTTCACCAGAACTAAGGCAAACTAACGTGACACCCAAAACCGCCTCCAGTGCAGCGGAATCACTGACGAACAATCAGCACAAAAAACTAAGCCAACGAAAAAGAAGACTTCAAGAAAGTTTGCGAACACAATGCGTCTGAAAGACGAGATTTCTCCTCTCTCTCTGGTGTTAGTAAATAGTTATCTATCTCTCGCTGCGCCTGCGCCGCGGCGGCGTGCGCCCTCAGCTCCGCCTCGCGCCGCTCGCAGGCCAACCTTGCGCGGTCTAGGGCCTCCGCGGCTTCTGTTAGGGGCGACGAGAGGTTAAGGGGTAAAGGAGAACACTTTAACATCACTTTAGGGGAGGAATTTGACGGAATGGTTTGGAAACTGTGTCGTGACACCCAAAACCCCTCTTGTACAGTGTATTTTCACCGGAACAATCAGCACGAGGACTAACCTAACGAAAATTAAGAGACGAGTTTGGAAAGAGTGTGTGAAGAGGAGATCTCTCCTTTAACCAGTGATTGAACGACGAGCACGAAAACTAAGCTATAGCAAATGACACATTTTAAAGAAACACCGAGTCAAACACAATGCGTCCGAAAGAGATCTTTCCTCTCTCTGGTGAATACCTGGATTCTAGAAAAAAAATCCTACACCAGAAACGTCTCAGTTGATAGTACACACATCTCAAAATCGCGCAAAAAAAAACTGAAAATGTCCGAGGAAAGAAATAACCGTATGGGGGATGGCCACTTCATTGATGAGTATTTCGAAACACGCTGCAGTAGGATTCGTGAGGAACGTTTCCGAAATACTTATTGAAACTCCGCACCCTTTGCGAATTGGCCACCAATAGGTCGAACAATACCACTGCCACACTCGGCAATAAGACCGCAACCGGCCATCGAATTGGACAAGGCCCATTTTAGACCATTCGGTTTATCGGCCGTAAAGTGAACCGAACTCTTAACTGCCACTTTACATGAAGACTTAACCGTTCACAGATGGCACTTATGTTGCTCTAGCTTTCCTACAAACTAGAGGTCATCTGAGTGGTGCAGTTTGCCGAGTGAGTGAAGTGTGGAGAAAGTGCTACGTCTGAATGTTCCAAGCTCTTAGATTTGCGTTTGGGCCGTCAGTGCCCCAAGTGGTATACGGGGTACCTTGCCCAGGGATGGGCTGCTCAGAATCAACCATTTTCGATTTTTTCTATTTCATTTCTGTCTGTATGAACGAACTACCTAGGTAGTTTACAGATGGGACCTAGCCTGCGCGGGCTCTAGAGGTGCGCGAAACTCTTCAGTGAAAAGAAAAGAATGATATAGTTCATTTCCTTCACTGAACTAGTTCACTATTTTAGTTCATAGTTCACTTATAGTTCATTCATAGTTCACAGCTCATTCATAGTTCATTCACAGTTCATTCATAGTTCATAGTTCATTCATAGTTCATAGCTCAGTAGTTCGTTCACGTATCTTTTGACTCACGGTAGTCCGCGAATGACAAAGGTGACAAAGGCGAGGCACATGAGTTACAGAATTTTGGTTCTTAGTTCGGTAGATTTAAGAATGTTTCTTGAAGAATGAACTACGTGGACTAGAGTGAATGTGATATATAAAGATTTACAGAATTTTGGTTCTTAGTGTGGTAGATTTAAGAATGTTTCTTGAAGAATGAACTACGTGGACTAGAGTGAATGTGATATGTAAAGATTGGTAGTGAATGAATGAATGAATGGTTTCATATAACGAATGCATTCAATCGAAGCATTCATTCGCGAACTACACACCTCTAGCGGGCTCCCAATCCTACCTACCGCCTGACTCGCTTGCGGCAAGCCCCGCGAACTGGGGCCCGGCTGGCAAACGTCTTTTCGGCTATATGGCAAGTCCAACGCTGACCTCTCATACCAACACAGATCAAAACGAAAACACAATCTCATATCCGCACTGAGTCCTGCTATTAAAATGTTGTCTGGAAGAGATAAGACCGGCATGAGATGTCAAAATACTTCCGTGGTCGGTCAATAAATATTTTACTCTGATCTATCTTCATTTCAATCCATTTGGCGACTTCAGTCTATCAGGAAAAACGACTAGGTACCATTTTCCTGGCGGTGCATGTAAGCAGAAGAAGGGGAGACATTTTTTTTTCCAGGTTCAAACTTCGTAATGTAGAAGATAGAGAGAACACTCTTTAGAAAGTGGTGGTAAATCATTGTACAAAATCATCAACGAAATCAGGGAGCTGCTAACTATAGCTAACACTTTAGAAGTGTCTTGACAAAGACTTTACGTAAACTTGGGCCCGACCTACTGAATAATTTCGCCAAACAAACCTGCCCCGACAGCCATATTGAGTTGACCCATTTACTTGCTCGAAGCTAAATGTTCGTACACTAAACGACACCCTGACCAACATTTTAGTTCGATACAATAGGTTCCTTCGCCAAAGCAATACAACTCTCTAAAGAAAGAAAACATCGCGAGAAAAGCCGCGGCTGGACTGATGTTCTACAGTGGTTTGCTGCTACGAATATTGTAACAAACGATGGTACAGTCGACACTTACACGCATACACTCTATTTAGTTACGTTATGGGCGACTTTACAACAAAAATTGAAAGGTTTAGGCGTTGTTGACTGTCCAGAGAAGATATAAGTAAAAAAGTTTTCTCTTTTGGACGAAAAAGGTTTATTCATGATAGGTAGTTAGCAATTATGATGCGTAGTATAAGAGTATAAGAGCTACGGTGGCGCAACCGCGGCCCTCGCAGACTGTACCAACGACCTTTTGAGACATTCCACTAAACTAAACCAACATACAATCAATAAGCCCAATGAATTGACTGCGTCCAAATCAATGAATAAGAAAGCCGTCGTAGGGTCCAACTGGCACACACCCACATAACCATTTTGAAGGAATTATAATAAAAGAGTGGACAGTTCATGTCACAAGCAAATACGGACTATTGGCGTATTTAGAAGAAAGTTAGGACTTATAAAAAATTGTTTATGTTAGCGCGGATGAAGTCGCAGGAAAAATCTAGTAGTTTATAGCCCTTGTTGTTTTCTGGTGTGTAAGCTAACTCTACGTATATTAAATTTCACCCAAATCCGTTCAGTAGTTTTTGCGTGAAAGAGTAACAAACCAAACATACATACATACAAACTTCCGTAACGATTTACAGTGTTTCAGACCTGCATGGCTTGAGTTGACAACCCAAGCCATGCAGTGCCTGGGACATGTTTAGATGGAGTAGGATTCCCGAGTTCTTAATAGCATCCTCTCAGAAACTAAAGACTTCGATATGGGCTTCCGAGCTAGACGCCAGGCTATTAATTTATTTAATGTTTACAATAACAGTGTTTTAAAGTGTGGAAGTGGATAACAGTAGTGTCGAACACACTGGCTTGGAATGCGGATCGCCTTGGTGAGCGCAACCTGCGAACCTAGCTGTGTTTTGTGGAAACAAGTGGGCAGCTGACTTAGCTTAGCCTTACGTTCAGCAAATTAACTATTTTGGAATATTGGATAAATACTTTAGATTCTTCGTGTTATTTGTTTAGAATAGTCGCGCGAATGGTTGACTCGTTGGTTTGTCTGTCGTTGGTTTAATGCATGGAAAAATACGGAATTCCGGAGAACAACGAAACTGACTGACACAGCAAGGTGATAGCGCGAAGAAAGTTGAATTTGGCAGGCCACATATTATGTCGTAGACAAGACCACAGACGGGGTAAAAAAGGTACTGGAATGGAGGTCCAGAACGGAACGTAGAAATGTGGGCAGGCAGCCAATGAAATGGACTAACGACCTGGTCAAAGTGGCAGGAAAAGACTGGATGAGACGAAAAAAGCAATGGAAAAGGCCTACACTCAGCATTGGGTGTCGATAGGCTGAAGAAGAAGAAGATTCATGTATTGCAAACTTTACCAGTACTATACGAAACATTCGTATAAGTAAGCGACAAAATTTTCTCCAGATCTAACAGAACGTTTCCGACGACCAGGATTTGAAGTAACTAATAACATTATGCGTTGGATAGGTCCATACTATAACCACCCCTCCAAAACGGTATCCAAACCGAACAGGGAGAGGGGGGGGGGGGGGCGCCCTAAAACTACATGGCGTCGCGTCGATCAGTGCAACAGGAAGCTAATAGTCTTGGGAAGGCGCAGAATTGGCCAGAATGGACAACTGCTTTGACATAGGGGATGTCCCAGATTAGGGATGACAGGAATTGATGATTATGATGAATACGAGTAAAATACGCCTGCTAAACAAACTAACAGATAGCCAGACAATTTTATGGTTAGGTTGCTGAGTCGTTTTTACCGACCCCGATGTCTACGTGATATCTACGTAATATTCAATGAGCAACAAAAGCCCCACGCTATCGTGCTATCTATTTTGAATCGATATTATTCGACATTCTAGGAAAGCTTTTATCAACAGATTACCTAGTTCATCACAAATTAAAGGGAAATGACAGGAAAATTAAATAGAAGACTCGGGAAATCGTAAGGTTAATGAATAGACTGTTAAAGTGTTCCCAAAACACAACATCGTAATTTCTAAGCCAGCGGAAAGTATGCGTTGTTCCTTTAGAACAGAGGTCGTAACATATCTGGAAGGTGATATCGACCTATCGATACAACAATAATCTCAACTTTTTCTCGCAATCTCAGATAAGGAAGTCACCATGTGTTAAAAAGTAAGTAACAATGGCATGATGCTTGGTACCTAGTGTGTGTTAGTTTAAATAGAGCAAACGTCTGATCTGAAGTTTTTTACTAGCCTTTGTCGTCATAAGTCGCCGCGACTTCCACCACGATTGGAGGTGATAGAGGTTTTTAAAACAAACAACAAAGAAGGTAACTACCGAGTTTTTGCTTCGACCGGATTTGGTTCGAATGTTTTACATTTATTTTATATAATACCACTTAATCAGACAATGAAGGCTGCGGAAGTTACCGGATATCTTTTTTTCTGCTCGTAAAACTGCATTATTTGCATTCATTCTTTGTTAAATTTTGGTCTAGCTAGGTGATTCAGAAGAACTTAGGATTTGAGTAGGTAATAAATACTAGTGATAAATCTCAATGATGGCGTCTTCGATGTGTCATTCAGTGGTGATGGAAGACTCCATAATTTATTCTAGGACGCTACACATTATACTCCGTGCAATTTTAGTGGTTTTAAAGCCGAAGGTATTTAGTTGCACTCGTGATTCTGAGCCAAATTCCAAAATTTTACTTCAAAACAAGCGAAAAAAAAAACACTTCCCAATACAAACGGCTATCGCCAATCGACACCATTTGTGTGGAGAATTAAATTTTTATTTTTGCGCGTTTTGGAATGAAATTTTGTAATTTGGCTCAGAATCACCAGTGCAACAAAATACCTTCGGCTTTAAAACCACTAAAATTGCACGGAGTATAGTGTGTAGCGTCCTAGAATAAATTATGGAGTCTTCCATCACCACTGAATGACACATCGAAGACGCCATCATTGAGATTTATCACTAGTATTTATTTACGATAACATGAGAGCAAGTTGCGCTGAGCAAACAAGCTCGACCTATCGATCAGAATTTAAACTAGCACAGTTTAAGATTAGGAAAGTCGGATAAGAGATACAAATATCTGGTTGACCCTTTGCGATTCCTAATGAGCCGTTTTCAGCATAAATTCACAAAGCATTTTATAGACGGCGCCTACATGCGTGGCCATAGAAGAACCTGAATACGGCTGTAAAAATTAATCTGTGCTAAGCGAAATTTGACAGCCGTATACCGGTTCTTCTATAGCCACGTCTGTAGGCACCATCTATGAAATGCTTTGTGAATTTTTGCTGCAAATGGCTCATAAGAAACTATCCCAAAATCATAACAATGTCAACACTTCCAAAAAGCGCAAAAATCGCCAACCCGCATTGAGCACGCGTGGTGATTAAGCTCGAACTCTCTCTCTGAGAGAAGGCCTTTGCCCAGCTAGTGGGACATGTACAATTGTACAGGCTACATCTTACTTACTTTATCACCACTTCCATAAAATGTCGTCATCGCATCAAAAATGCGCTTTTCGAAACCGTCTTCTAATAATTCCACTTGATATAAAAGTCAATGATGTTAGAACACAATCTCAAAGTAAAGCGTAGGATTAAAGGTTAGACAGCGAGGTTCCAATTGGAAATGGATGTCGGCGACCGCTAACGCCTACGCGCATGGCACAAGGTCGGGTTTCCCACGTCATTTTGGTCTAATCATAACTAACTACTACGATAATCCATTTTATAATGTGTTTGTTTATTTTTCCTTCTTTCATGTTGAATGGTGTGGGAATGGTCGGTGAAGAAGGGGGTCTGAAAAGTGTTATCAAAGTGAGGTTTTTCAGACACACAAATTTCTTATTTCTCGGGAAAATTGGTGCTTTTACGAGCGAAGACACGGACGATAGCTAGTTTGTAAAGTAAACAAGTGCTACTTATCGAGTGTTTGATCATTTACCACTCCAACTACTTTTTAGAGGTATAAGGAAAATACGGTGAAATGAGAGAATGCCAGGCGTTTAGTTAGGCTATAATGGGTTTGAAATGTTTATTCTATAAATTTAAACCAACCAACTTTACTGTTACATTAATGATCAGAATTTTGTGTTTTCTCTGAAGCAAAATTACCTAGTTTTCGAGAATCGTTTATGCTAACAAGCTGTATTCAAAACTAAATAGCCTTATAACAATAATGGCAATTTGTGTAGGTGACCAACCAGGCCATAATCATATTCCTAATGTATGTGTTTAGAATCCGCCTGAATCAATTTCAATCTATAATATAATTGTCACATTAGGTATGTATGAGTCAGAGAGGTGGAAAAGTATGCAGGGACATTTTTACTAGTGGAACTCTGTACAGAATACACTGTGTATGTAGAGGAAAATATGATTTTGAAGTTTTCATTATTTTTATCATTCTTTCACAATAGAACTGCAATATCAACTTCAAATACAATTATTTTATATTGTGAATGAATTAATAAAATGAATTGTGCTTGTAGATTGAATTACTTATTTACTCAAAAAAGCTCGTAATGTGGTCATTAATTCGACAACCTTCTTTGAGCAAAGGAGGACTTGCGGGCTACTTTGATTAGGCGCCAGAAAAGTTGTATGGAATTTCATTAATGTCGTGTTTTGCGGCCAGAAAAACTGTATGAAAATCCATTAATGTCGAGTTTTGTTTCAAAAATAGAACTCAAAAGTCAGGCACAAAAAGTATTTATTTAGAATTTGGCTGTTTGGGTGCTGGCAGTCTTCAAATTGCATAGAAAAAAAAAGCGCGGCCATATTGTTTTCGCCGCCGAAAGTAGCCCACTTTGATTAGGCGCCAGAAAAGTTGTATGGAATTTCATTAATGTCGTGTTTTGCGGCCAGAAAAACTGTATGAAAATCCATTAATGTCGAGTTTTGTTTCAAAAATAGAACTCAAAAGTCAGGCACAAAAAGTATTTATTTAGAATTTGGCTGTTTGGGTGCTGGCAGTCTACAAATTGCATAGAAAAAAAAAGCGCGGCCATATTGTTTTCGCCGCTTCGCGCGTTGTTCGAAGTGATTTTTTCTGTGCGTGCTGTTTTTGTTGTAAATAAAAGTGAACTCTTCAAGCAACGAATCCTCCGATTTAATGTGTTTAACAACGCCGAACATAAAAAGGAAGCGAAATAACATATTTAAAGGTACCTATTGCCACCAAAGTCAAAGGAAAAATACAAGTTTATCTACGAAAAGTTTGCGGAATGAAAAATCTACAGAAAGTAAACTAAGACAAAAGGTAAGCTGGTTCTATTTAAATTACTCGCATTGTTTGAGTAAAGCACTATACAAGCCTTGGTCTGCAATGAGTAGAAGCGCTCTCGGCCGTCAAGCTTGGTCATCATTGCAGCCCTTGCTGTCCGCGCTATAAAGGCCTCGACCTTCGGTCTCGGCCTTCATTCCAGCTTGTCCATCAAGGGCTGCAATGCTGACCACGCTGTGAAGGCCTTGAGCTGCGCTACGCTGCACAGTGGTCGATTTGTACGATTTAGGCGGCCAAAACTATTTTATGCTTTATTTCAGTAATAAATACGACAACAAATGCTAATCTGGTATTTTAGAGTGAATATATATGTTTATCCCTATTTGTTTCATTGAAAGCGTATTTTTCTATACAAAAAAACATTTCTGTGAAAATATTTTTGTAAATAGCGCCAATGTTTTTAAATTTTCTTTAAATCTCCCTTTGGTGTAAAATATATATTTTGAGTTCATTTGAATTATCGAAATCGGCTTAGTAGTTTTTGATATTTGGGTTAAGAATTATCACAATTTGTTAAGTAAAAGACGGCCGTACATAAAAAAAAATGTTTATTCTCTACAGTCTGCATGCCTATTTAAATTGAAAATAAAATATGGATGACAAAAAAATACAGTATACACTAAAATTAAATGGTCAACAGTTATTACCACATTATTATACTAAATGTTACTTACAATGTTAGGTACCGAATCATAAACAATAAGACAATATTTTATGAAAGTTTAACATACAAATTGTTATGTTACTCTTTAAAAGACAATTCTTCCTCACCGTCACTTTCCATGCATTTATCACAAGTGCCTTTTGTATTTGGCTCTGCAGGAAGCAAAAGCTCCAAAGTTTCCTGCAAAAATGGTTTTGATCGGATCTTCTTTTTTTTTCTCATTGAACTGATGAGCGGATCTGATGTCAAGAGTAACCTGTGATAAATATCAAGGTTACAGTCTTCGCGTGAAAACTTTCGAGCAAAGTTTAGACGGTATGAGCGAAAGTGCTTATTACGAGCTTCTGCAGCTTCCTCCGAAAGTTGACCAATAGGCACTAGAGAATAGGCACTAGAGAAGAAAATTTTATGCATGGTAGGAGTCATAGAATGCCAACCATATAACTCTACATACAGTTTTGCTGTCTCCATGGCGTATTCATCAAATTTCGGGACATCTATTTTGTGACCGCTTGATATGGCTTCCAAAATAACTTTAATTCTATAAATAAAATTAATGTCTATTCCCGTTATTTCAGCAGCCAGATGTGGGTTTTCAAAAAATCTTCTACTAGTATTGCCGTCATTTGTGTTACCAAAATTACATTTTGGCATATCTACCAAGATACCTACTTCTTCTCTGAATCTTTGCTGAATCTCTTTTTTTTTTGTTGTTCTAGCATCTTTTCTGCTTTGGTTCTTTTTTCACGGTATTTCCCAACTGGCAATTTATAAGCTAAATGTAAAATACTCTCGAATAATCGAATTCTGGCATGTAAAGTTGATAGGCCAAATTCAAGCGATTCTGGGTGAATTTCGTTTTTTTTACTTAAGTCATTAAAGTTTTTTGAAGTGGCTCCGCATATGTAGCATCTACTCGTTGATTTGGTGTCAGTCGCCGCATTGCAAACTTTGCCGTCCACCATGGTCATTTTAAGACTGTGGCTAACCGAGAATTTTTGCCCATTCAGTTCCAATTCCGTGGCTTTAAGGGACTTCACACTGTCCCGAACGTAATTTATTTCATCTTTTGTAATGTCTGTAGACTCTTTTATAAATCTGAATCGTATCGGGCGGCAATATCGTGGTGAAGAAGGAGTCGGGTTTTGCCAAACCATTTTTGTTTTGTCTTCGCCGCAAACAATTTGTAGAGGCACGAATGAGCTCAAAAATATATTTGCATCCGAGTCGGCGTCATTCATTAACTTTTGTTTGTATTGAGCTTGTTGTGAACCATCACAACCCCATTTGCAGATAATCTGCAAGGAATTTCTCTCAGTTTCTGTAAGAGTCATTAGTACTTCTTCGAGGAAAATTGATAATCGCGTGACGGTGTGATCTAACAAAGATTGTAGATCACTTTCAGCACAGGAAGCGGTCACTCGTAGCGTCTCTTTGGGTGGGTAACATTCCTGTTTAGCCTTCAACACTAATTCGTAGCACGGGTAAAAGCTTCTGTTGGTTGCTCGCACAATTTCATATTGACTTCGTGTCAAATCAGCGTCCACGCACATTCGCAGTGCCTCCCGAGGCGTAAGGGGATCTTGTGCCTTTGATTTGGAATGTCTTTTTTTACATTCGTTTGCGGCTGCAGGCGAATTTGTAATATCTTTTAGGACTTGCGAGGCGTTTCTTTTTCCTTCTTTTTGTAAAATTACTTGCGCTGCGTGAACTATCACTTCTTTGCCTACAGAGGAGCGAACTTCTTCTGTTTTCCTCCTTTTAGTTCTTTCACTACATTCACTGAATGTTTTGCTAGGCCGTCCTGACTTATTATGCGTTTTTATGGGCATCTCGAACGTTCCTGCTAACCATGCATCATTGCTTATAAGAAATTTTTCTAGCGTGTTGCGTGCTTTGGACCATCTCTTTTTTATTTCTGTTTTAAAATATGAAAATTTATGATTTATATACTTTTTGTCTTCGTCGGAGTCCCCGTAAGACATTAACAAATAATTTTATAAGTATTCCAATTTGTCGTTTATTGATGGAGAGTTTTCCTCAATCATCGTATCAAAAAGATATCTGCGAGTTACTACCTCCATGCCCGAGTAACTTGATGAACCTAGAACAACGAAAAGGAATTTTAACGCAAAAGAAACAAAAAAGGAATTTTTCTCACTTTCTGCCTAAGTTAATGAATTATTATTTTTCTCGCGAAGTGGTCAAAGGTGGTGGCTATTTTTTTTGTGGTTATCTGCTCAAAGAGCTATACTATTAGAAACCATAAGGAATTTAACTCGGACGGTCTCGGAAGTACAACATTTTTACTATTGAAAATAAAAAAATGATAATATTTTCTATGAAAAAGGGCGATCTTTGATACGTTGTAACTGCACTAAATATTGATATTCCTTATCTTAATTTAAATTATATTTGAAGGAGCTTACCTGAATTTTCGACTTCCATCACTTTCACTTGTAACTGAATAATATCCAATGAAATATTCACTTTAGAATATCGGTTGCGCTAAGAGTGTCGAGAACGAACGCGTACAGCTTGCGCGACGATCAAGTTCCGACTACCTGTGGGGGCGCGCACGCAGTTCTAGGAACTGGGGAGGGGTGGGGTTTGGGCAGTCGGGGTGTCTATTTTTCCGGGAATCAATTTGTTTTGTTATAAGTTAACTTTGAGAAATGGACTTTTGGCCGCCTAAATCGTACAAATCGACCACTGTGCGCTGCGCTCTGTCGGCCATCAAAAGCGCGCCAGAAACGCACCCATTAAAGACCGCGGCAGTAATGTACTATTACAAAATTACTTTTTTTAAATGGCCATTCTGTAATATAAAAAAAAAATTTTGATCAAGTGTAATTATTATTGTAAATCAGGGGTTTACCTTATCAATTTTGTACCTTCTTAAAAGTGAATTAATTAAAAACATGCTGTCAAGTGCCATCTTGCTTTATTTTAATGCATAAAGCGAGATACCACTACCCAATAGTGTGATAAAACTTTAATCATGATGATGGGCTCCCCTAGCAGTGCTAATAAACTCTACTTAAAATCAGGGTGATTTTAATTATTATCAGCCATACTTTGAAGTCTTTGTACTTCAATTAAGTATACTATACTCAGAGTAAAGGCTTTTTTATCAATTAAAAAAAGAACTATAACTTACTGTTTGTAAGTTATAGTTACTAAATAAAACAAATTAAATACCCGCAACATCTGAATTTCTACTTATTTTCATAAACAACTGAACTGATTTTGATAAAACATAATATCTAAGAATACTCGCTAGAAAACCTGCTTTAAAATACCATCCAAATTGATTCACACGTGCCACAGACAGACACACCGACAGACAGACACACACAAATACTCTCACACAGCGGTCAAACTTATAACACTCGTCTTTTTGGGTTGGGGGTTAAAAACAGAGACACAAATGTCGACTGCTGTTGGGCATAGGCCTCTTTCTTGTCACACCAACCCCGGTCCCCCGTCAACCTTGTCCATTGCTTTCTGGCCAAAATTTTTTATAAAATAAGATAAGTTAATACATAATATTATGGGATAAAATAAGGTAATTTTATTTACCTTTAAAACCCATGATAGGGAATTATCATAAAGATCTTTAGAAGGTTAAAAAATTCGCTCGGAACAAGACTTGGCCTGCACGGTATGCAATAGGTTGCGGGTTCAAGTCCTGTCCCGAGCAAATTATTTAATCTGTCTTTTTAACCTTTTAAAAATATTTACCTAATTATAATCTGTTGATATCACATAGCTATAAAAAGTGCAATTTAATTAAACACCTGATAGCTAAAATGGCAAGATAAATATTCCACAGACAGGCCAGTATCGCAACAATACAGTGATAGCAGTTTGATAACAGAAATTAGAAAGTAAACATAACATCTTTAGTCAGCTAGTGGCTGAAGGAATGTGATGCAATACTGCATACTGGTTTACTTATTACTAGTTTCCGGTGACGTCCCTATTTTTTTTTCAAAAACGCAATACTTGAGCAATCATTTTAGGAATATTGAGTGCACCTATATTTCACATTGGGACCAGCAAGGTACCCCAAGAAATATTTCTTGAAATATTTGGGCAATATTACCTTAATTAGTGCCTCTCATTACCCTTTCAATGGTATTTGCGATATGAGATTGTTTTTAACCCATTAAACGCTATCTATGTAATATTACGTAGCAAAACAATTAAAGAACAATAGCGCACGTGATAATTGGCATTCAATGAGTTAAATAAAAATCTGTCTGTATCCATCCGGCCCATAGATAAAGCCCACTGCTGGGCATAAGCCTCTTCCTTTTCACGCCGACCCCTTCGTTTTAATGCCAATCTCGTCCATTGTCCTGCCGCTGTTTTAATAAGAAAATCTTTAGCCATCTCAAATCCGATCCTATCTCGAATTATGGATTTCATGTAATCACAGGAAATTAAACTGAACTATCTATCGAGACGATTCCCAGGCACGCCAAGTGTGTGGACTTGTGGAGATGCTGTTCGATGATTAACAACAGATCATATTCTCTGATATCTAAAGTCCTAACATTTCTTACCTCTCAAAAGAGAAGATACCTGGCTTTACAGTTTGGACATTATTATTGGTTTGTAGGTATTGATTGTAGTTATAAATATAACCAAATAAGCACAAAAGATTAGCATGTCTGAAGCGCTAAGGGCCATATTCCATTCCACTCTCAGTATATCAACAGAATGAGCTGTAAGAGGACTCCATCTCGCGCTTTTGAGCTTAATTATATGCCAGATGTGCTGGTGATTACACTATCTCTCTATGCCAATGCATTCAGGTCGAGCAAACAACTCATACAAAGCATCAGGTGTGACATTGTAAATATGTAGAACTGAGAGGTATTCGCAAACACATACGTCAGTTCACGGATTACGAATGTGTTAGTAATCAAGGAACTATGACTCAAGTAGCGAATCATTGTTCAAACTTCCTCAAAGAATACCAGCTGGATAGAAGTCGAAGGAACGAACGAAAACACCAAGTAAACGACTCGAGACAGGTAACGTATGTAAATACTGCAGATCATCACATATGACCGCTAACTTCTGACAGGAGCGATTCTTTTCGCCGTAAAAGATAGTAGACGCAATCTTACCTTCCAAGACGGTTTTCTCTATTATTAGAACGGTAGAAGGAGAAAAAGCCGCCCAAAATAAGTAGAAAAACAAAACATACAGCTGGGACAATCCAATGCAGACATTCTCGAACAGAACATCGGTGAATCCGACATGACATGGGGCCACGACACAGTTTAGGGTTAGATATTTTTATACACTTAAAAACACTAGAACGGCACTGATAACCATAGAAAACACGTATACCTTTACTTTCAGCGGTTTCCGCAATATTTTTCACGTCATCAACCATTTTGCAGATGACAGTCACTCACTTTTTTATTCGATTTCGAACATATTTCGAAAATTCACTTCGTTCACTATTTTCAGCCAGACAGCGATCTATACGACAGAGGTGCGTTCCGTTCACTGCCTTCTGTCCGCTCACTTTGTGTCATGTCAACGGCAAATGGTCAGTAAACGTCATGGTTCGGTAACTTTTGAGCATTTATTCCATGATTCAAAGATAACTTGTATCGTTTGATTGTGAAAAATTTGTATTTCATCTGGAATAAGTTTTATTCTCTTGTTCTAATTTAATTTTGTAAGTTTTATTCATAGGCTTATTGCAGCAAAATCTTAGCTCGGTTTTTGACGTAAGGTTTAAAAAGCTATGAATAAAGTGACCACCATGAAATTTGTAAATATTTTTGTATACTGGCAACATTAATTCAGCTGCGCCATCTAGGTGTGACAAGGAAAACTTTTTGGTACACTAACCTAGTTCCGCTACTGTCTTACAGGAGGCGTTGTTATGCAGTTGTAAAGTCGTTTTATAGATGGCACTACGTAGTAACTACAAAAAAATAATGCCTATTATTGGACGATACGCAATACGCATTGAGACATTTTTTTTTACACTTTCAAACCATTTGGAAAGTCCTTTATAGGGACAATAAATAATTATGTAGAGCAAAACACCCTTTTGAACGACTTCCCACTACTCTCGACGCTAATTTGCAATATTGCGTCAAGATCGACAGTTTTTTTTTTAAATTACTTAAAACATGATCAGAAACTTTAAAAAGGAACCCTTGCCATGACTAATCCGCCTTGAGTGTGGTGGATTTTTTAGTTTATTAAGGCGTGATCTCTACTTGTTCATCGAAGTAAGTAGTCATAACTATTTCATACATTCCACTTGATTCCACATCGAAATGTCAATAAAAACTCACATGATTCGTCTAAAAAATAAAATAAATAAAAATAAGTACCTAAATAATAAAATACAAAAAACATGTCAAAGATTAAAGATACTACAAAGATACTATCAAAGATACTACCTACAATAAGCACCTACTCAGTAGGGATATTGAAAGGCTGAATATTTTATTGATAAATCAGCTAGGTCCAAGGGCCCTGTAACAAATTAGCGGTCTCTCTTCCTCAGGATGAAGCTTCCTCTTAATTATTTCTAATTATAACTGCCCAATTAAATCATAGGTGTTTACCTAGATATTTAAATTCTTGCTAAGCCGAGCATATAACTCGAGTAGTACTTTGTTACCCTTACAAAGGATTAACCTTGTACTGTCTTCACGTTTGAAAAATATAGTTAGGTATAATCCGTGCGGAATCAGAATGGGAATTAATACCTTGTGGAACTGAATCGAAAATGACAGTTCTCGAGTAGCGTCAGTAAAAAAAATGTTAGTTCTACGTTCTATCTTTTGGTTATGAAATTGGAAATACACAAAAATGTATAATGGTTGTAATCTAAAAGGATTCAATGTTATTGCATTAATTGAATAAAACGTGATAAAACTCGAGCAGACACCCACGCGCACAGAAAACACAAGCAAGTTTCGACGCGAGTTTGCCATAGACAACTAGAGTTTGCCGAAATGCTGACGCTACAGGACCGCGAGCTTCTCAGTTCCAAAAGGTCTCATTCCATTCCATCCATTCCATGTCCCATTCTGATGCCGCACGGATTATAGGTAGGGTTAGGTTAGGTATGGTTAGGTTAGGTACCAACTGCATATTTTTTTGTTGGTATCCTCTTTCGTAACTGTAGAGGTCAGGTTATATGGGATCCGTGGATGCGATTGGTGAGGGTGTAGGGACCGTAAGAGGTGGCGAGAGGGGAAAAAGGACTCCAAACAGAGGGCTGTGGTTGCCAACTAACGGATAACTATACCTAAGTGTAAATCGGACTTTAATAAATTCAGGTAACGACTTAAACCTTTTTTTCTAGTCTAGTGGGCAATACCTATTTCAAATCAATCACCTATTTGATACCTACCTGGGTCAAACAGCGGCGATACAAAGTGAGGCAACCAAATACCAGCGATTACTGCCCGAACAATCATTTGTGTAACTATCTAGCTAAACTGCTTAAAATTAAGTTAGATTAGAGCTCGAGCCAATTATTAGGTTAGAACCTACTGAAATACTTGCTAACGCTCAGGCACACATGAATACAATAGTCAGATGAATAGATTTTCTTTAAAATTTTGCGAGGCGAGGAACGAGCGAATATTCCCCATTTCGCGAGGCAAGGTACATACAAGCAAATATTCCCCATTTCGCGAGGCGAGGAACAAGCAAACTTTTCCCATTTCGCGAGGCGAGGAACAAGCAAACTTTTCCCATTTCGCGAGGTGAGGAACAAGCAAACTTTTCCCATTTCGCAAGGCGAGGAACAAGCAAACTTTTCCCATTTCGCGAGGTGAGGAACAAGCAAACTTTTCCCATTTCGCAAGGCGAGGAACAAGCAAACTTTTCCCATTTCGCGAGGCCAGAAACAAGCAAAATTTTCCCATTTCGCGAGACGAGGAACAAGCAATTTTTTCCCATTTCGCGAGGCGAAGAACAAGTAAACTTTTCCCATTTCGTGAAGCGAGGAACAAGCAAATTTTTTCCATTTCGCGAGGCGAGGAACAAGCGAATTTTCCCCATTTCGCGAGGCGAGGACGGATTGAATTTTCCCCAGTTCACTTCAAGAGAGGTAAGCTTGGAGTGGGTTGAAAGCTTGTAGCAGGTAGGTGGGTGTAGTAGACAGCAGCCACTGCATTTAATACGAGAGTGCAAAACAACCTAGTAAAATGTAAAGTTTAAAACTGGGCGTCACGTCAGGAGGTAGCTAATCGGTTATGCGATGGAGGAGCGCGTCGCGTTATCCCAGACGACACTTTTAAAAATTTTGAAGCTAAACTGAGCTATTTTTGTTCGGCGATTTTTCGTTCAAACAGATTGCCAAAATACGGAAAACAGAAGAGAAAAAAATTTTTTTTTTGTTCTTGTTATTAAAATAGGATTCTGTAAGAGTATAAAGTGACCTTTAGGCTTTTAAAGAAGAGAAGACACAGAAGAGATTCGAGGGAAGTAAACGTTCTGGTAATATGCACAT
Source organism: Zelleria hepariella (assembly GCA_949319315.1). Lineage (NCBI taxonomy): Eukaryota > Metazoa > Arthropoda > Insecta > Lepidoptera > Yponomeutidae > Zelleria > Zelleria hepariella. The sequence continues at coordinate 38,517,531 of OX439378.1, read as the reverse complement.
ACGTTTAAGCTATTATAGATTTGATAGGGGAGAGTGGGTACGGTTGAAACAGGGTACGGTTGAAACAACGCTAATAATTCGTAAACTATGGGTGGTACGGTGAGGGGTGCAAGGGGAGAGAGACGCGGCTAGTCAGTCCAGACATGAATCGCAGTGATTCGTCGCACTTCACCCGCCGTGTACGTGTCTAGGTGGCCCCATTGTGTTTTTTCGACCAAAAGTAAGTATTTTGTATTGTTTTCTTTTTCCAATTGTTTTGTTGATTTTAGCATTTGTGTTTTAACTGTTTTACTACTTTGTCGTTAGACTATTAGGGTTCAGAAACAGTAATATGTTGTTGTGTAGGTTGTTTTGTTTTGACGGTGTGTTCGTTTTAGTGAAGATTGAGGGGGTTGGGGACGGTTGAAACGATTTTTGTGGGTACGGTTGAAACAATAATGACGTATGATTTTTTCGTTAAAGATGCCCAGACAGCGTATAAAAAAGACATCAAGAGGCGAGTGCGATGTAAATAACTACAAAATTGCCTATGAAGAATAAAAAAAGGAACTCTGATTATTAATTTTGTTCATTTGAGGACTTTGATAAGGATTTCTTCGTTGCAGATTATTATTACCGTCAGCTTTTTCTACCTTGTTCCTAAAAATAATTTGAGATATAAGAAACTTATCTTAAATTTCCATTCAATTAAGAATGATTTTAAAGATTATTATTTTAAAGTAAAAACAAGAGCATTAGCGCTCTTTTCATTTATTTGTGTTAATTTTCATTGTTAATTTTGTTAATGTCACTATTCTGACTATTCTCATTAGGATTTCTAAGTTTTCGTTGATTCTGAATAAAGAAACTGATTATATATTACTGATTTGTTAATGTTTCAACCGACCCCCATCAATGTTTCAACCGCCCCGGGGGTGGGGACGGTTGAAACAGTAGCCCATCTTTTGAATAAACGCTTCCTACCTAGTTGCTATGGGCGTTGAGCCTCTTTTTATAATGTCTAATTAAAGACGAAAGTCTACTCTCTCATTTGAAGCGTTTAGTTTGTAAATATGTTTCTTAATGAGAGTGCTACACGTGAAAAACCAAAAATTGTTTCAACCGTACCCAGTCTCCCCTACTCATACGTAATAATCACAATTATGCCAACCAGCGTAATAGAAGTGTCTGAGGATGTTATTCAACTAGGCAAGGAACGATTTACTCACTTATCTTCATACCACGACTATTGCTATAGTTAGACCTTACTAGAATGAGTTCACTAAATTAGTCTAAGTAACGGCGACAAGAATTTAGTGTATTCAGTGTCAAAATAAAGAACCACCAATATCAAGTGGTTCGCCCCGAACTGTGAACTCGCGACCCTATATCTCGGCAAACCTGTTACCGATTTAACTCTTTTTCGAACATAAAAATATTTTAGTCTCATTTATCCGCCTACCAACAATCATGACTTTCCGACCAACGATATAAACATACAAACGCCGGTTTGTTTCAGTCACGTTCCAGCAGTAGACTCGGAGAACTTCTCTCGCTTCGCTCGCTCGTTCAATGACAGGTTCTACATAAAAATGATTTTATCGTTATGATGTTTCAAAGAGGCGAGTATTTTGAATCCCATGAAAAAAGTTTGGGCGATTTGTAGTATAACTAATACTCCATGCTGATTTCAAGCTGGCTGATTTTCATAAAAATGAAACTGCATAATGCCATTACATAAAATTTAAGAAAAAAAAGTTTTTTTTCTTTGTCTCTTTATGGCAATCAATTTGAGTTTTTCGTGTCTAATGGCCGGATTGCATATTTCAGTGCACAAAATTTCATATTTTTTGCTCTTGTCATTTTAAATAGTCTGAAAAAAGGTTGGCATTTCTGTTTTTGTCGGTAAATGAAATGAAATATTTATTTGAGTGTGTTTTCAACATAAATTATCGAGGCAAACATGGAAACGTGATAATTAATATGATTCAAAGCCATCAAAGAGGGATAGGCTACAGCTTGCGGTGCTTTAATAGCTACACGGCATCCACTCCCGCATTGGACTCTACATTCACAAGCGACATCATCAAAATTAAATACCTACTTGATTAGTGGTGGTGTGTAACGGGCTGTCCGGAACGGCTAGAAGCCGGGCTAGCTGGAAGAAATATCTTTGAAAATAAGTCCGTCCTTGTAGACGTTTTCTCGTATAATTTTTTTAATAGCTTTTTTCCACAAACAGCCTAACTTCCAAATGTGATTTCCAACAAAGTTGTTTGTAAGACTGGTGAAAGCGCAATTTATTTTTCATACAGAACAAAATTGAAATACAGTTTTTTTTACATGTTTTGGCGCATTGTAACAAATAGGAGCAGGAGAGGCTGGAAAGGTGGTAGAGAGTGGAGGGGCACTAAAGCGCGCCGCGCACGCAGCGCTGGAATGGTACAAATTCACACTTTTTTTAAAGAATAAGAACGTTCAATAAATAAGAAGTATAGAGCTTTCGAAAAGTCGTAGAAAAAAAAGTGGTTAGAAATCACATTTAGAAGTAAAAAATAAAAATAAATTCAAGAAAAATAAATTAAAAATGTCCCTGTATTTTGCGTGAAATAAATTATATAAAAAGAGTGAAATGGAATTAGCACCTTCTTACCAGTTCAGAGGTAAAATGTAAGGTTGGTGCTTATGTTTTTGTAAACGAACTCTACTAGCATTATTTATCTAGGGAAATTTTGAAACCATTCAAATGTCCACCCATTTTCCCCGAAACCATGAATAGATAAAATAAAAATATTTATTTAAAAACCACATAGGTTTTCAGACAGTAACAATGATCGTAATATATAATGGTAATAGTGCAGTACAGTAATGATTATGCATTGCCCTCCAAGTACTTACAATTTTTTATTTCATTAATTAATTAGTCGACTCTGAGTCATTTTTGACCCATCAGAGAATTACCAGCCACAACTAGGCCATTGTAATTCCCTTATCTCTTAATTAGGTTTAATAACCATAAGTGCAATCATAACGGGCAACAAAGTTCAATGTTATGCCGTCATACCATAAAAACCACCCGAGTTTCCAATACGAAATTAATAACTCGTTTATATCACGAAATACGTTCACGCAATAAGCTGGCCAAGTTGAATTTACGATTAATTAGAGGCGCAAGTATCGATTTTGCATGAATTGAAATGAATCGGGTAATAGCCGAGTGCGTTTTCTTTACAGGTTTCGCATGCTTGCACGGTGGTTGAATGCCGCCGCTGCTTTGATGGCCAGTTCGCTTTTGCCTCTCGCACGGACGTGATCACGCGTCGCGCACCAAAAGAAAAAGAAAAAAGTTTTGACGTCTGTCAAAAATAGCGGGAAAAGGAAAACAACGCGCGGAAAATATTTGCACAAAATTGAAGACTGCAGTTTTTTTTGTCATTATTTCGCACGGTTCTGTTATTTTTAAGGTGTTGGGAAGTATTGTTGTTTATTAAAATGAGTACTTTCTAGTGTGACTTAGGTAATTTGTTATTCTGACTTGAAATGCGAGTGAGGTAGTGTTGTTTTTTTGCAACTGGATTTTTATTTGTGAAAGAGTTTTGGATTGTGTCATTGCAAACATGAAGTCTCTACATTTCTACACCGGATGTCTGCTATTTGTTGCTGTTGTTGTCGGTAAGATCTTTTTTGTTATTACTGTGACAGTATCATTTGACTAAGGACAATACTTTACAAACTGACAGCTTTTATAACAACACCCTTTGACGTATTAATTGGTCAACCGGTCAAACGCAACATTGGAAGGTCTCAAATTGCTCTACATTCATTCATGATATATTTTTGTGCATACTAATTATTTTGACCGACCTCGTAGGATTAGTGGTTGAAACTTGAATTTGATTAGCGAATTCCGGGTTCAATTCACGGTCATGAATTAAAAAAAAATACTATGACTCCACTAACCTTGTTTTACATGGGAATAGGAAAAGTAGGAGTTCGTGCAAATATCTACTCCTTGGAAAGTATAGATTTTATGGCATCAGTAAATAAATAATGGAATAATCTAATAAAATATATTGGTTAAAAAATATACGAAAGTAAGACAAGTATAAGTATAAGTGCGTAAGTATGAGTATAAATGAGTATAAGTGCGATAATGAAATCTACTACCCCCGCTAGTAAGTTTCTTAACTATTATCTGGAGGGTTACCCTTGTCGCTATTGCGATCAAATTGAAAAAGTTTTAAAAATAAATTTCTCTTTGAATTCGCATAGTAATGCTTTGATTTTAAATACTTTGTAATGTTTATTCAAAGGTAAGGCCTTTTTTATTCAATAAAAACACAAAATGCGTCTTAATTTGTAAAATATATGTAAATTGCGCTATGTTGCGGCCGTATTGGAAAAATGCGACAAGGGTAGAGGGGCTGACCATCAAACCGATTGAAAGCCCGGTAAACCTAGCTTTTGATGTCTATGAAATATCTTGGTTGGAAATGGATTGGATAAAATGCATAATCTCGTAAGTAAAATGTGAGTGGCCACTAGCCTCTTCGAAAAGGCAATTAAATGATAAACCATTGGATAATTATAGTGTTATCCTATAAATATTATTTAAATAATATGTGATCCGCTGTCTTAGTATATTTCTTTATACTAAAGAAAAAGGTGTGCCTTGCTTTACTCCTAAATAATATTATGTAGCTTTTGTATTATTCTCATGTCTAAGCTATCTTAATTCCAAATTTAATCAAAATCCGTTTAGCCGTTTCAGCGTAAAAGCGTAGCAAAAACATTCACTCACAATCACAATATTGTGTATCATACACTAGTGTGAACAAAAATATACCGAAGAAACCCATAGTTTAGTTAGCTCCGAAGTGATCGACCTTGTTTTTAGTGCGGATCACTTGCCAGAAGATACGTGCTCAGATTGTTTATGAACCCAACTGACTCTACTAAACCAACTCCTACTGCTTAATGAATGAAAACTGGCCTGAAGTAAATACAATACAAAATACAGCCTGTTGACGCCCACTGCTGAGAAAAAGGCCTCTTCATGCTCACGCCAACTCTCACGATCCTGTGCCAGACACAACCACTGTTTTCCGGCTACTTGGGCTATTATATCATCGGACCATCTGGCTGGTTCTCTCCCAACCGATTTCTAGTTAGTATTATAGCAGAGAAGAAATAATTACAGTTTATCCACTAAGAGTGAAATAAAAGCCTGCATCCACGTAATGACATAATTTATACAGCGTTTAGTGGAACCTTCACTCATACTAGATGAATGAGGTGACCATTTAGTCACTGCGGAGCCTGGCACATTATTCTTCATAAATAGAGTACTTGGAGTAGGCTTGTCCATGTCCATGACCTATAGATATACCATCCTGACAGCTTAGAAGTCCTAGCCCACAGGAAAAACAGTTCAATACATGCGGAGCCAACTAAGCCACGGGTTTTCTCACGATGTTTTCCTTCATAGTTAGCGAGGGTTAAACACCAACAAAACAAGCTTTATTTAATTACTTAGCTTTGACATTTTTTTTCTTAAGGAATCGAACATCACTCTCTACTCCATTTCAATGGCAACATTTTGAAATACCCAACGATTGCTATCTTGATGATAGAACCGGGCAGTGGCCTATAGTCGAAACGAATCGTACTTTACTTACTTTCCACGAAAACACGCCTTCATCTCCAAATGAGAGAGAAAGTGGTTCTGCATTCGACTCTACAAGTATTTAATGCAGGTCCGGTTTGGTTAAACTCATCGACTACGTTAAAATTAATGGTGTGAATAATATTGTTTTTTCGGGGAAAAAATTTTGCTTTTTCTCATTAACAAAGTGACTGAGCGCCACAAAGTTTGAGGGAATGAGGTGTAACATTGTGACGGGAAAAAAATTTCGTCAAATTGGCAAAGGCTAGCTTGCTTCACTTCGACTATATCAGATTTTTTTTTTTTTTTTTTTATGTAGCCTGTACAATTGTACATGACCCACTAGCTGGGCAAAGGCCTTCTCTCAGAGAGAGAGTTCGAGCTTAATCACCACGCGTGCTCAATGCGGGTTGGCGATTTTTGCGTTGAGGGTATAATGCCTCATACGCTCAGGTTTCCTTACGATGTTTTTCCTTCACCGTCAGCGAGTGGTATTGCTACTACAAATTCACAAATGTACGTAACTTTGAAATTAAACAAAGTCATAGATACATGCCCGCACCGGGAATCGAACCTAGGACCTTTCGCTTCAGAGTCCACTGTTCTACCCACTAGACCACCACCGCTCACCATATCAGATATCAGAATAGAATAGAATATTTTTTATTGTACTAAAACACATATAAGGACAAACAATATTGATAAAAGGATACAATTGGCGACCTTATTGCTAATAGAATTATAGCAGTAAGGGGGCAAATCTCTACAAATAATATGGGAATCACACTAAGGGGGCAAACGCAGAAACGGGGCAAGAACCGAACAGACCATCACTTGCTCTTACTAAAGATCCTCTAAAAACTTCATATGTATCTGAATGATAGAATAGAAGACGTTGCTTTCGTAGCCCTCCACATTGCTTCGCACGTTGAAACATTCCTTGTCTGACTCTAAGGGTGATATTCTAGAACGCTACTTAAACTCAGTTCAAACTATAACGCTACTTAAACTCTGTTTAAACTCAGTTCAAACTATAAAGCTCCTTGAACTCTGTTTAAACTCAGTTTAAGTAGAGTTTAGTAGTGTCGACAGTCGATAAAACAGTGCATGTTTTGTTTTGAATATCCCTCCCTTCATATCAAAACATGCACTGCTTTATCGACAGTCTGAACTCTGTTTAAACTGAGTTTAAGTAGCGTTTAAGTAGAGTTTGTCTCCTCACTCATCTGCGTGCGCCTCCATCGCATAGCTGAGATAAGAGCGCAGATTCGCGCGTCCTTCTACTGGGACGCCATTGTAAATGCAATGGCGTCCCAGTAGAAGGAAAAAACCGGGGTTTCCTCGTTTTTCTTCTACAACCACCGAATCCTCTAGAATTACAATCGGAATATTCTTTGCTGTATTACAAAAATATTAAAAGGACGGACAGCATAAATAAATCGTAATTGAAGCCGTCAACTGGGAGCCCATTTTGGCACCATAGCGTTACAGACCCCTGGGCCCTTAGCCTATAACACAATGGCGTATCAATGGCGTCCCAGGTATAAGGACAAAACCGGGATTTTTTCGTTGTTCTCCTACAACCAGCGAACTAATCCTCTAGAATTAGACTCTAGACTCATAATATTCTTTTCTGTACTTCAAAAACATTAAAAGGACCGACACTGGACCGAAAGCATTAATAAATCGTAATTGATGCCGTCAATTGGGAGCCCATTTTGGCACCATGGCGTTACAGACCCCTGTTTTATTTTCGACGGTAGGCCTTTGCATCTACGTTTAGAACAGGATGATCTATACAGCGTCCAGTGGCGCCTTCACTCACACTAATTGATGACGAATGCTGCGGTGCCTGGGAGGTTATTTCTGTGAAGGAAAACAATCCGCGGCTTAGCTGAGCAGGTCTTGACTGTGTCTTCCCTGTGAACCAACTTCTAACCGTATAGTAAATACTAGGTTGTCGTACGATGCTGTAACACCAGTTGTAACTCGTTTGCATAAATGCCCTATTCAAAAGATCATAGCCTCAACCAAGCCTCTTGCTGAACTAAATAACACATAGTTGCTAATACGTAACGGGATACGCAATAAAGATTCTACAATTTGCCGCTTTTAGATAATACTTAACAAGGCTGTGGTCGCATGGATTCCATATCAAGTTAAACCCTGTTGCCGCGCAATAGAGTCCAATACCAATGAATTTGTCTTAGCTCTGTCTGGGTAAGGGTTAAGTTCTCGTTTAGGTGAAGGTTAGGGACCTTTAAGTAACTTGACCGCTTATCCAGATACGGTATTATGTAAACTTGCATAAGAAATCCAGTATCATTGAAAATATTTTTACCTACTTGAACGCTTAATGCAGCACGTTGTAAAAGCGTTGATTTAGGATGCTGAAAAGGTACTAAAAATAAGTTATATGGACCTCGAGATCTAGAGTCTAGTATTATGACAGTGCTAATTAAATTGTAATAATCTGTATACACCTGAAAAGGTAGAACCTGGTGATCTAATGATACTAAAAGTACAGTCAGCCACACGCTAGGATACCCCTTTTTGTTCGATTAGCGCCCTTATGCCGCGCGCGGTAAGAGCTGCCATGGGGTATCTGTGACTGTGGCCGACGGTACTACAGCGATAAGATCTAAGTGTGTTAACCCATGTACTGACATAATACATTTCATTTCATTTCAGTGCAAACTCAAAATTCAAAACTTGTATGTCCTAAGGTCAAACACCTTAAACCTTAGGTCCTAAAAATAGTTAAGCCTCGCGTTGACAAAAACGCGGGAGCGTTTTTTGCTAAAAACGCATCCAAAAAAAAGATATGATTTTTTTCATTGGCGGCGCTAGTTGTGAGACGTATTTCATCTTAAGGGTAGACGATAGCAACGTGGCGGGAAATTCAAAATATTCACAATTTTTTACATTTTGTTGTTATTGAGCGATTTTTCGTTCGCGGCAATAAAACAGTATAGTATAATGTGGGTAAATGTAAACGGATATAAAGAAAATATTACCGCGTTTACAAATTTTTACAATAAATTGTAAATTTACTGTACTACAGGTTTTTTTTTAGGTCTAAAGAGTTAATAGATAACAAAGTCAGAGATGTAAATCAAATATAAAGAAGTAAGTGCTTTATTACATTTTTTATAAGTTTACATTTGCCCCAGTAAACTTTTTGAAATATGTTCATTTTGGGGAAATTGTAAACACAATTATCTGACATGTATAACATCTCCAATCTTATATAAGAGGTAAAAGGAAACAAACTAAAATGTCCTAAAACCTCCTTGTGGTACATAACATCAGGGGTAAATGTGTTTTTGATGTCTGACCATGACACTTTAAAATTGCCGCCATAAACCATAGACAATAGTTGCGTTTCGATATACGCAATTTTTTTTAAGAGCAAAATTGACGTAGTTATCGGGCGTGTCTCCATTTACCTCTGTGTACATTTACCCACATTGACTATATTCTTTTCATTATTGTAAACAACAGAATCATAATAATTCAGCCGATTATGTGTTCTGGTCATCAACAAGTTTTTTGGGCAGTGCCACTGCTTCGCAGACCAGAACATATAATCGGCTGAATTATTGTTGTTCTTTTTTTTTAATAATGAAAAGAATACTATGTTATTGCCGCGAACGAAAAATCGCTGAACAAAAATAGCTTAGTTTAGCTACAAAATATAAAAAACTGTGAAAATTTCGAATTTCCCGCCACGCTGCTATCTTCCAGCCTTAACGACACAGGTGTAAAAACCCGTCCTCCGTTCGCTTAGCACACAAACGTGTCAGGTGCAGGCGTGCAGGTACTGCAGGTGCATTGACTCGGACACCGTTAGGTTACGCGATCCGAATGTGCGACCGGCTCCCGCACGTTTTGTCCGGGAGACCATTACGCGAATGTCCTGTTAAATGTGGGTTACGTGGTTTTAACTTAGGCTTTTGCACCTATAAGTCCACAGAATGACAGTTGCTAGTATGGAACTGATAGATAAAGCCTTTGTAACAACTGTCATTCCGTGGACTCGAATTAAAAATTAGGGTTTATACTGGGTGATTTGTGGAGTGGAACTTCCACTCGCATGAGATGGATGAAGTGACCACTGGGACATATCATTAAGAGGGCGTTAGAGCTCCATTTTCCCATACAAACGTAGTTCCGGTTTCATTTCTAAACTACAGACTGGATTTTGCTGAAACTTGGTTTATATCAGTAGATGACCAATATGGAGGTTTGCAAATAGTTTTTATAATAAAAAAAATAGCCTGAAAGAGAGCGATGTGTTTTTCGCGCCGAAAACGGGGTTACTTTCAGCTGTTATTTACTTACATTATTACACTGTCTATTGGAGTCTAACTACCTTGGGAACATCAATAATGTGTTGTACTTGTCAGAAAAAAAAAGATTTTTGAATGTAGAAATGGCAGCTGAACTACGAAAAATTTTGGGAAAATAGATCTATTACATTACAACTACTACTAGATACTCGCGAAAGGACACGAACACACGAAGACTCATACAGCCGCATTGCTTCTCACTTTTCCCGCGCCCCGTCGTGCTCTGGGTGAAACAGCTATAGAAAACAGTGTTTCACGCGCTTGGCCGTCACTGAGTTCCCACGGTCCTGAAGGGGCCTCTTAAGATATATTAGGCTTATTCTTCTTCTTTGTCGTTACGCTCTTGTCAGAGCGGTCGTGGTCCACATGTTGTACTATCGGTGGCTGATGTTGCGCGCCTTACCACGCCATCTATCTCGGTCAGAGGTTGCCCGGGTGCAATGTTTTCCCCACAATGGTCTTGATTTGGTCTTGTTTTTAGGCTTGGCCAGCACGTCTTATCACTTAGCACATCATCAAAATGAGAAAGGTTGTATATCTAGGACATGTATTTTGACACGCACAAGGGATACACCCTCCTGCAACACAAAATGATGGGAAGTCGCTGGCAAGAGACGCGTTAGCCGAAGGAGGAAATCCTCGCTGAGAAACCTACGGGAGTGGACTGGGATCGCGAGTGCTGCCCAGCTATTTCGCCTCGCGAGAAACAAAGAGAAAAATGCGGAGCTAACCGCCAACCTTCGCTGAGTCGGAGAGGCACCCTAAGAAGAAGAAGCACTTATCTCTGCACTGAGTTGAGTATAGGAAAAAACATGGTTATTAGAGTACAAAATTAAACTATAGGTGCAGTATAAAACGGGAAACCACAGTGTCGGAAGCCTAATGATTGACACATTGCTAAATGGTGGGTGATTTTATTTGTCAAGAGACTTTTAATATATTTTTTCCATTATTCATATTCTTGTGATAATTTATTGCGGTCTAAGATTTAACTTCCGTCAAATTAGACAAAGGAATGCGTGTCACATTCCTATCATACGTATGAATTCAACTCATTCGGCGCATCGTCGCGATTGGCGTCTCTGGCATCTTAATTAACTTACATTCTAGTCTTTCTAATCCATGATTTTCTCGTTTTCCACCTTGTGCATTTTCTTAATAAGAAGATAATGAAACCTCACGGTAGATATATCCAAAGGAGTAAGCTGTTGCACCAATTTATTGAGTCGAAGGTTTCTGTCCTATTTATTTATTTATTTATACGGAATGAGTCAGTTATTATCATCAACAGTTCAATGTTTGTCTGTTAGTAGGAAAACTCTAGAACAAAGGTTATTCGGGGATAAAGGATAGTGTCACTTATTTGTAGTAAAATATTTTAAAGAAACGGTTAATAATTCCCTTGTAGCACAATACATTATACTCCCTACAAACAAGCATACATTATTCTCATTTGATACAGATGTCTTTTTTAACCCCTTAACCCTTAAACCGCATTTTTTGCTTATGTTTCTTAGATCAGGGCTACCCTGTTTTAGTTATGCAGACAACAGGATTGTCTTTTTTTAAACTTAAACTTTCGTGAGCACTGCACATTTTTCTATTAAATCACGGTTTTACTCACTAGTAATTTGTCGGTGTAGCCGACTAGTTTCGGATTGTCTTATTAAAATACTGCGAAGTTACAAAAAAGCCCAACCTCATCACATTTAATTTTCTACCAACTTATCAGTTTGACTCCCCATGGCCACTTAAAACTAAGAAAAAAAAAAACATAATTCCATCAGCCACAGCGATGTTCCACTTAATTATGCAAATTGATACGACGACGCGGCCAAATTGTTTGACTTTCTTTTGTGGGGAAAGCGTAGGTAATGTCCGACTGTGCCTTGCCACTTTGACTTCCGATAGGCGACAAATACTGACTGACTGACTGACCAAACTGACCATGTCATTGTGTCTCGTTTTGTGTCACTGCAACGACCTTGCTTGACAAAACGCAAAGTACATATTTTCGAGATAATCAAATAATATCCAAAAAGGATAATAGGTCCCGAAACCATTAGCTTATAATTATGACCTCAATCCTTGCACGTTCTGGTCTAGTTATTTTTCTCGTAGATTATGCCGATAACCAAAATCGGTGTTTCAGTAATATTTTCAGATAAAATTGTATAGACCAAAATATTTAAAAATTAGTACCCAGGAAAAATATTCATTTTTTAGCATTTACTTAGTGCTTGATTTATTAGCTAGTAAAGGTAACAGATAATGAATAGAAGGTCGTCATGAATTTGTAATAAATCAATCCAAGAGGAAGGTCTCAGTGAATATTTTATCATCAGACTCTATCCGACCAGATCTAAAGCTGAATACGCATTTTTTTTATATTTCTTCACTTCACCCATCTGATGTCAGTGAAGGTGCTACTGGATGCTGCGTTCTAATTCCGTAGATGCAAGGGCATAAGGCTTGCCAAGCAAATCCACCATATCCTCAAATCTTAGCCGGCCTAGTCAACAGAAGGGACAAGTCAATACATGCGGAGTCAACAGCACTCAACAACAATACACAGCACTCCTCTTTTTTATAGCCAGTCAATCGCCAACAAAGCTTATCCGCCGGTTTTTCCGCAAATAAAAGATTTCACACACATTCTATCTTGCCTGCGCCAGAACCAATCGACCAATTACCATTAAAGTAAATGAATATTTTGTGCAGCTACACTTTTGCGCGTGACTTCGTTCATGCCATTGGTATACATACTAAACCTTTAAGATAGCAATGATGAAAATGTTTTCATATTTAGGTAAAACTGAAAGAAATGCATTGAGAATTGATGATGTCCTTCTCGTCGTGATCCGATGACTATGACTTCAGGAGTGTGGGAAGTGGGACTTAAAAATTTGATGGGCAAATATTATGACCTAGCTTCCGTAACTTCACCTAACTTCGCGATGATTGTGATGAACTATACTGCGAGCGTTGTAACCTGACTTTAATTGAGAATCATCATTCGAACAAATCCCTTTGCAGTGTCTTAAAATTATATCATACAAACAGACAAACATTCCTATATTTCAGTAGATATGACACCAGACATGATAGACCAGACACGAAGAAGAGTGCTGTCGGGAGGTTTCGTAATAAAATAAAGTTAAAGTTTTGTACAATTAGATATGTTTATTTTAACAATAATTTAAATAAATAATGACCATTGTTTCATAATAATTTTCACCGAAGTAAAAGTACTTCTTAGTGCATTACTCTCATTGCATTTTTAGATAAACAGATTAGGTATGTACGCTTAGATAAATGAATGGATAGCTGGAGAATCTAGACTGATCGATTGAATTGGAACTAGGTATAACGCTATAAATACCTAGTTTATGTTTTTTTTGCAACATAACTAAATTAAATGGAAAGACAAAACCAATGACAATAGCTAAGTTAACTATTGTCTATTAAACTATACCCACTTATACATTTAATTCTCACGAATGCACGACTCACAAACGCAGGACCCTAGTGATTTTTCATATCGTGAGGAAACATTAGCATCTGAGCATCGATGCAAAAATCGCCAACCCACAACCCCTCTCTCTCTCTCTCTCTCTGACTCTGTTATGATAACTTTGTTAATTTGTTTCTCATTTTGGAAATAATAATTATATTATTGACCCAAAGAAAATATCTCATTACTTTGGGAAAATCTTTATTCCACACAAATAAGTCGCGGGCAACAGTTAGCATGCCTAGCATGAACATTGAACTGTATAGTAAGTGCTTTTATATTACGTCTAGGTATGATCGCAATACAAAATACGAGGTCACAAAATACACCTCTAAAATGCTCAAATCAGGAAGTTTTTCCGGCATGTTAGTGCAATAATTCCAAGGCTTCATTAATTTGCTTCAAAGCTAATGAGATCTCATGTGATACGCTGGCGGATATGTGCAATATAACGAATCTTGTAATTGTAGCCTGAGCACTTTATTATAGCACAAATTGAATTTGATATCTTATGTGTTAGATTTCGGTTACTTTGTAGCCATCGGATGAATTTAATGTCTTTATCTTCAATTATTTACATTGTATGATTGCTGGCAATCTATGATTTTAAGATGTCCACTGTCCATCTGTTTCAGTCTGTACGTCGTCGGTTATAACTTTTGAACCATTCCGTTTAGAGGGTTTTTATAGCCATACCAACACACATTTTTATAGCCTACACAGTGATAGTTTTAGCAATGTTTTTTTTTTGTTTCGTTGGTTGAATATCATCAAACAGTCGCTAAGATATTCAAATCATGTATTTTTAGGTCTCGGGGAGTTCGGTCGTTGCTGCAATGTCTGGTTAAGCACTGGTTTAGTATTTAATGAATTACTGCTTAGAAAGATAAAACAAGATAAACATAAAATACATCAATTTGCGTAAAAACAACACGCATAAAACTTTATTACTTTATTTTATGACTTTTACGGTTAGGTACGCAAGTAGGTGAAATTATAGATTTTTGAGTAAATAACTTACAAGATGGTTACAAAAAGGTCTGTAAAAATTTATGCATATTTTTTTCATCAAAACTTCTATTACTTTTACTACGACGGTGAAAAAGTAAGAGAGGAACATGATGCCTAGTTTTAGTATACAGGGTGTTAAAAGACCGCCAACAAAGCGGGAAACCACGCATTGTCCTCATAATACTGAACATTTTTGCCCATGGAACTATACCTGGGAAATCAACGGTTTCCGAGATAATGAGGTTCAAAGTCGGACTTTTCAAACTTTTTTTATTGCAGATATTTGCTCAGTATCGAGTACTTAACATTTCTTCTCAAGAAGCCATATCAAAATTTTGAATATTTCTTGCATAAAATGACGTTAAAATTGCAACCCGCAATTTATTTAAACATCGGCACTTCGAGCGTAAGTAATACAACTTTATGTCAACGCTTGTGCAATATGACTTCTTTGCGTTACACTTCCATTGCGTGATAAAATATTTTCCAAAATTATAACCTAAAAAACCAAAATCATTTCCCAGCAATAATTTATCGAAAAAGTACTTTGTTTTGGTGTCTAGTATGCGTACCTTTCGGGTCTGTCGGCGGTCTTTTAACACCCTGTAGAACGTCTCTACATCTTTCAAGGAAGAAAATTTTATCTATCTCAAAATTACTGTTAACATTGTTGTGCTTAACTAAGCAAAACACCTCAAAGCAATCTTGCAATGATAAAGTAATAATCACAACACTTGTCGTAACCAAATACCTGGCGCCTCTTGACACTACCCTAAAACGATTCGCAAGTAGCCAAACTAAGCGGGCAAATGACTCGCAAACCGAAAGCCTGAAAGGAAAACGAGGTGCAACATATTTTAGATCCTACTTACGAATAGTCACGAGTCTATGCGAATTAATTATCAAATAACGACCGTGTAAAGCCTTTTGTCTATTGCACTTTCAAAAGAAAAGGTGCTCAGTGTTAGATGGATGCTAATTGAGATGACATTGACTTTCCTTTTCGATAGTTGGCACCGACGAACGAAAAAATCATGGAAGCATTTCTTCAAGCTAACCCATCCTCTAAAATCGGCACACGCATCTACTCGCGCAGACAGCTTTGTTAAAACATTTTAAACCAATAATAAAATAAGAAACTCCGTCATTGGTGGATAGTTTTTGCGCTATTGATGTTATTGGAAGTATTATACTGACAGGGTCAAACTAAGGTATTCTCCAAGTCACGTCTAGCCAACTTCTAAAATCGTTAGAGGAACCATTTGAGCCGCCCGCCGCCTCCGCCCATACGAGAATCATATGCATTAGGTAATGTGGTATGGTAATGCATTAGGTAATTTTTCAGGGCTAGTGAGATCTCCATGTTTTCTTCTGCTCGCTGGTTGGCACACTGTTTGGCTAGCTTTTTATGGGGTTTTTATCTATGGGGTTTTTTTAATACACGGAAAAGATATTGTCGATTTGTGTGAAGTTTACTAAGCTGCTGGTGTTTTCACAATATATTCCTTCATAGTTAAGCTCGTATGCCTACTCCATCTAAAAAAATGTCTCAGGCATTGCAGCGTCCGAGTGGTCACTTCATCCATCTAGCTAGTGTGAGTAAAGGTGCCACTGGACGCTGGATAAATCATCTCATTACGTAGATGAAAAGGCCTTAGTTTTTTAGCTGCTAGGTAGGTAATCGTATGGGGTAGTGACTTCAGAGTTGATCTATGATGATGGTACAATATAATTATTATAAGATGCTGCCTGATCTTACAAAATATTCAAGGCTACTTTACCGAACTACGAGTATTTTGGTCAAAAACTGCAGTTTGTTTTATTTCTTCTTGAGTTAGACCTTCGAAGTTGATTGAAAGATTAGACGAATAACTCAAGTACTTCATTATGCGTGCGAAAATCCTACCAAATCCCTAGGAGCCTTCCAACACAACCTCAGTTCAGGATTATATTTTGCAACTAAAGATTCAAGGTTAACAAACTTAGCAAAACAGTAACTCTAACTAACAATAAGTAACAGTCTTCACATACGTTAATTTCAACCTTCGGCGGCCTTCTGTCAAATTTCACGTATTAGGTGAATAATATTATTGGTCAACAATAATCGAGAGAAGTTGTGAAATGTTGAGTGTCGTTCTCACTAGCAGCATCCAAATCTAATATAAGAAAGTACTACGCGAGATACGAATTGTATAAGAATGGAGCGTTTATGAATAGTATAAATGTTTTAAAAAAATCTGGATCCTCAACTTAGTACTTTGAGTCCCTTGCTGCGTTCAGGATTCTACTTTAGAATCCTTCGCACCGCTCTGGATTAAAAGAACATGAAGGTTAACCTCTCTAAATTGATTAATCTAAAAAAAAAGTGCAAAAAAAGTCCGTTAAGATAAATGCATGCCACTACTGCTGAGATTCAAGCCTGGGACCTCTTGCTAGGAAAGACAACGTTGTACACACTAGCTTCTTCAAGAATAGCTGTCCAATTAGGACCACAAACCAAATGTGGACATAGTCGTCAGTTCACACAGAATTTTTGTGAAATTTTATTATATTGATTTGACCGCTGTGGGATGTGACAGCGTCACCGCGTGCATCTTAGAAATGCGGTCAAGGTTAACTTCGAGTTTAGAAGTTAATGTTTATAGACGATTCACAGATAAGCTGCTGATTGGGTATAAGTTATAGCTAATCGTTAAATAAAAAGGGAAATCATAAATTAACAAAAGTTTACCACAAGGTTGGCGCTACCTGAAATTTAAAAACTTTAGATTACTACTAGACAGACTGAAAAAGATCATTTGAGTCCTATTTTTTATTTATCGCTTATCTAATTAGATGCTCAATTGGAACTATTGCCACCGTTTGGCCGGTAAAATCGGGTTAGACAGGACGGTGCGTGAAATATGTCACAAACGCCAACATGGCTAGTCTCCGCGACTTTTTTGCTTTTGACACGTCTTAGTCGCCTTTGACACATTCGAAAAAAAGTTAAAGCAAGAGAGTGAAGTCTACAAAAACTTATCAGTCCCGGAGGGCAACCATGTTAGCTTTTTCGACATATTTCACGTCGAAATCTTTTAGCACCACGAATGAAGTTGTTGTGCATCATAGACGGGCTGGCATCCTAGCCGGGCAGGTCCTCTCTTTCGTATTGTTGGCTCGTTACATAGGTAATAGTCATTTTCTTCCTTTTATTTTATCTATGCAAATCCCGTCTCACCATAACAATATCCTTCCGACTAAAACAAATAACAAGAGAACCGTCACGGTCGCCACTCGATAAAACACCACGTTCCATCGATACCGATAAGCGGCTATTTCACGGTTAATTTCTCCATTGCGCTCTAGTTCCTGACGAACGACAAACGGATAGACGGACATTTCTCTCTAATGATATATTGGTCATGTTATGTGGAATTTATTGTTTTGCTATGGGACTTTTATTAAATGAATGTGGGAGCTGCTGTCTATTCGACCCATACCCCAGCCCATACCCCAAACCCCATGCCCAAAAGAAGGGTTATTTGTTAAAGAGAAGAAAAAAAAAACAACAACCAATAAATAGTACCAGTCAAGTGCCAAGTCTCGACACAAGAAGTATAAATAATCTTTTTAGCCTATTTGCTCATAAATTATGCCTTTTATATGTTAGCACTATTGAGTGATAAAGTATTTGATTTTATCACTCCGTAGTACTAAAACATGTTATATTCTCTTAAATTAAAAGCGTAATAATTATAACCAAATATCTTAGAAGTGCTTAATAATTCTGAGAATGTTTCTTTCCTTTCGACTGATAGCTTCGATATAGAGAAAGTGAACAAACAAAACAGAGATTACATAAAAAGCATGCACAGTATACATAGGTATTTTAAAATAATTACACAAGAGAGAGAGAGAGAGAGAGAGAGAGAGAGAGAGAGAGAGAGAGAGTAAGCGCTATTATAGCAGAAAAAAAATAGGTAAACAGCAACTTCGATCCCCGCCATACAAGTCAGTCGGCCCTTGAAAAGACATCAACGCGCGCGCGCACTTGTTTTTTCACTCCGAAGGCCCTAGATAGGCACATGTGTGCGACACACTTAACTAGTTCGAGTTAAACCAAACTAGACCAGTTATTGACCTACAGCCTTAATGTAGGCTTTGTTTCAAGAGCGGATTTTTATTACGTGTGAGTTTTTTTGTTGTCTGCGTGGTCGATTCTGGCCGGCGACCGAGATTTTGTCCAAATTTATTATCTGAAGAGGTGTGTCATTGGAGGTTGAGAATAAACCCCCTAAGCGATGCTTCAGTTGTTATTTGAAGCAATGTAAGATAAAATTAAATAGGTATCTGAAAATGTAAGCTTTTGTTTTGAAAAAGGTGCCTACACTTAACTAGTTCGAGTTAAACCAAACTAGACCAGTTATTGACCATTGCATCCTATTGCATTGTGTTTAAAAATTGTTAAGAAACAGTAAAATAAATATTTCAAAATAATTATCGCTGCATGTGCTATAGTGATAATTGATCGTGTTTGTTCAATAAATGAATAGATACTTCAAAACAATTTGCAACTCACAGATATTGCAACTAAATTTTTTGTCACTTTTTACGACGTGTCAATTTTGATGATTTCGTTAAAATTTGTTTGCTTAGAGCCAACTGTAACTCTTTGAAGATGCTTCAGATGTCTCAAGAGACTCAGTATGTCATCAGAGTTTGATCTTATGCAAATAAGTTTCACAATAAAGCTGTCGCTTGATGAGGCTAGACCTCCTACAGAATCTTAGTTTGTGATCAACATAACGTGATTATTAGCGCCGGATAAGTAAAAAGAGTCCTGTCGTAATTTCTGTTCCTTTCCTATCATTAATAACTGAAAATCGTGGTAATTTATATCTGCAGTAATATATGGTTTGCCATTTATTCTTGTCTGCGTCAGTGGTAGATACCTACCTATTAAGTTTGAAGTCGAAGTTCGACAGTTTTTAAGTTAGAACTGAATACCCTAATCGAAACATATTTCGAAAATTAATTTCAGTATGCACAGGAGTATACTTTACACCATCTCGTGTATCATAGTGGTTATACATAAATACATAATATCATTCGTCAAACCCCAACATAATATAAATTCTCACCAGCTGATGGTAAAAGCGCGTCCCTAGCTACCTCCGTGTAGTCAATATTGACTATTCATCCATTGTTTCCTCAAGGGGCTTGGGGAAACCGCCGTTCAATACTGTGGCTATAGTCTGTGCAGTGCACGAAGACTCACCGTGGAAAAACAAAACTAGATAGATATATAGATAGATAGACAGAGAACACTTTATTGTACACCAGAATATATTGAATGAAAGTGATATATAGTCAGATATCGGAAGTGCTTGTTGACTTGCGTGCGCTCAAAGATGCTTAATTAGACTAGCACAACAAGCAATAAGGCCGCAGTTAAACGAGGCAAAGTTTTTCTGGTGTTTAGTGATAGCAAGGGTGAACTTTTTTTATAAGGTAGCAACGTTAAAATTTACCCCTAACAGAACTGAATCCGCGCGCGATCGCCGCGCGGCGACCGCTTGCGATGTCTACGCCATTTCCCAGAAGCAGAACTAAACGTAGCTGCGAACTATATAGAGCTTATTTTGATAATTAATATCCGTTGTACACGCAGCGACCGCTCAGGGTCCGCGCGGAAGCCACACCGTTGACGTGTGGTTGCCGTGAGACACAATTCGTGTCAAATAATCGCGCCTCTTAGAGTTATAATTCGGCATAATACATGTATGTCAATTATTTACAAAGTACGATTTGGATTTGAACCATTTTCTAGTCAAATGGCACGTGTTGAACTATTAAATATTTTTTTGTTTGAAAGCCATTATGTATTTCCTGTCTGGGTAAATTTTTGCCATCAGAGTCATATCAATACAGTCGCAGTGACTTGAACGGTTTTTGTGCATTTTAAAAAGCTGTTTCACATAATTATAATCTTGACACTATAAATTGTCATAAGAATCATTAATTAACTACCCATCGTGGGTGGTGATCAAGCTCAAACTCTCTCTCTGAGAGAAGGCCTTTGCCCAGCTAGTGGGATATGAACAATTGTGCAGGCTACATCTTACTTTTTTTTACTACCCATCTGCTTCAAGTTTAAGCGAGGTAGTGTGGGTGCGGACACTACCTCGCTTTTCACCAAGCGCGAAACCTGTGCGCGAAACCCTGAGTTTTTACCCGACTACGCGAAGCAAAAAGGAGGGTTATGATTTTAGCAGCGTATGTATGTATGTATGTATGTATGTATGTATGTATGTATGTATGTATGTATGTATGTATGTATGTATGTATGTATGTGGGTATGTATGTTTGTGTGTTCATCTGTTCCCTCGCAGAGCCTAAACTGCTCGGCCGATTTCAACAAATGAGGTGTCGTTGGATTCGTCTTAATCACCCAGGTAACATAGGATAGTTTAATTTTGAAAAAAAAAACAAGATGGCGGCTGTGCTGCGCCCTAAAGTGGTGGGCCTAAAAATAAAAATTATCGGATACCATCGTCATGGGTATCAAATGAAAGGGCTTTAAAAGACCTTTTCAAAAATGTATAACACATGTAGCGTCAACATAACAAATAGAACAAAAAATTCCAAAATGTGTTTTTTTTGCCCTTCTTGGTTCTGTTCTGGGTAATAGTCCAAATGAATTACTAAAAAGCTCAAAAAAAAAATAGAAGTTAAAAACTAAAACCCGACTACTAAAAGGCTTAAAACAAGACCTGCTTATCCTTAAAATAGACTCATAGATAATTAATCGTAGTCGGAGGACACCACATTCGCATTTGATAAACCGATGGCCTCCGACTACGATTAATTATCTATGAGTCTATTTTAAGGATAAGCAGGTCTTGTTTTAAGCCTTTTAGTAGTCGGGTTTTAGTTTTTAACTTCTATTTTTTCCATAAATAAATATAAAAATACGTAGATACAACCTGTTACTGCCTTTACGAACCACAGTGACTATAGTGAAGCTTTGAATGGCAATAGAGATACGTTCAACAAAACAATGGGCCACCACACAAAAAGTTATGTGAAAACGGTAAAGTTAACACTAGAGGCTGTCGCAGAAGTGTGCCGGTATTTTCACTGATGTTGCTCGATTGCGTTTACTTTTCATTTGGCTCGATGGGGTTTCTCCTTCGTCTTTACTTTTCCTTGGCCGAACACATGGTGCTGGCTCGAAACTTTAGAAAATTACATCCAATGCGTATCTACTTGAAAATGGTGTTATATTATGGATGAGCTTTGTATGGATCTGTGTCAGTAACATTAGAATTATTGCTATGTATAAAACACCTGGTATAAAATAATAACGATATTGGTATCTATAAATTGCTGGTAATTATTAACCATTTGATATTATTTTAAAAAGGGGATTCGGTCCTTTGTGGTATTTAAATACCAAGATTAGGTTATCAAGTTTTGACTTTCTAACTTGAAGATAAGGCACTAAATCAAACGTTTAGTTTTTAGATATTAACCAGTAAACTACTAAACTAAGGCCTTTGCATCTACGTAATGAGATGATTTATACAGCGTCCAGTGGCACCTTCACTCACACTAGATGGGTGAAGAGACCACTCTGCGCTGCAGTGCCTGGGACATTGTTTTAGATGGAGTAGGCTTGCCCAGAACCTATACCATCCTGACAGCTTAGTCGACCTAGCCCACAGGAAAGACAGGTCAATACGTGTGGAGCCAACTGAGCCGCGGGTTTCCTCACGATGTTTTCCTTCACGGTTAGCGAGTGGTATTGCTACTACAAATTCACAAATGTACGTAACTTTGAAATTAACAAAGTCATAGATACATGCCCGCACTGGGAATCGAACCGGGTACCTCTTGCTTCAGAGTCCACTTTTCTACCCAATAGACCACCACCGCAACTTATTAACCAGTAACCATTTCGTGAATTATAAAAATGGAATCAAGAGAAGTTCTTGATTTTGACTAGATAATACCTTGATAATCATCACATGACCGCAGTTAAATAAGTGTTAAAAAGCTTCTAAAGAGCACTTAAGAGTGTAATTTATCAAATAGCGAAGCCAAGGGAGCCAATATGATAGTAATTACGAATCAGTGCCATACATTAAAATAGTTAAAAGTACTTATTTCAATGCTATAAATACGAAACTTGTTTGATAGTGACTGACATTGGTTTGGTAGAGTACAGAAGTAGGTAGTTAGTTAGGACGTTGCTTCACTCCTGGATCTCATCATCAGAATTAAGTTATATTCGGGAAATGTGAGATATTGTAGATAAAGATTTAAAATAAGTTGAAAAAAAACACTCGGGACAGGACTTGAACCCGCAACCTTAGTTGAAGAAATTCGCATCGACAGTTACTTGACTCGGTAGCTCAATTGGTAGAGCGCCTGCACGGTATGCGAGAGGTTGCGGGTTCAAGTCCTGTCCCGAGTGAATTTTTTCAACTTATTTTAAATGTTTAAATTATTCCCTAGCACGGGTTAGTGCTTTAGTAAAAACAAAAATTGTAGATAAAGAATAATCCCGTTCTCAGAAAATAATAAGGTGTATATCAGCATAGGAATAGTCTGTGTTGTAGCAATCAACGCTTACTCTTTTATATAAATTAAAACGTGCATTAAATCTCTGAGAAGGCCAGACTTGGTCACACTCGTTTACCATTAGGTACTAGTAATCCGTCAGATATCCTACCCCTATCTCTCTACTGAATATTATTTTATTCCTTGAATGAATTACTCTTAACAAAAGAGCAACGTAACTGCCCATTGCTGTAGGATGACATTGGTTCTGTAAATATTACGATGCTAAAAATAAAAAAAAATGGAATGTTGTTTCGAGTCAATAAAGTCACTTTGGAATTCCGGAACTTTCCATTCAGTGAACAGAATCGAATATATGAGCATAGCAAACTGGGGGAAAAACAAATCGACACATTTTTCTGAAATCTCTCCAATACGTATGGTTTGGTTGTAAATGTTAATTTACAGTGAAACTGAGACAATCCTTCTCTCACTTAGGCCCGTAATATCAATCACAGTTTAAACCCAGACCATAGATTAAACTACGCATTTTGTATGAAAATTAATCGACAGATAGGGTTTAAACTAGCCCTTTTTGGTTTAAACTGTGAAGATATTACGGGCCTTAGCAGATAGATAATATTTAAGAAGTGACAAGTAATAATTTATGTCAGCGAGGATTCGAAGCAGAATGCGGTGGCCGAAAGCAGAATAATGATGGATGGATGAACTAATAAAAAAGTACCTACCGAGAAAAATATAAGGCACGTTTGCAACGAGGCGTTTGTTACAAAGATGCGTGAATATTCAAACAGGGACAAGTTTACAGAAACAGCTGATTTGTATCTTCCAACGTAACCGGCCGTTGTTTCGCAACACGCTGTGCTTTTGAACAGACGAATTTCTACCCGGTCCGGCTGGTTCTGAACGTAATGGCACCACTGAGAGACTGACAGAAGCATTGACTTTAAGGTTGGACGATAGCAGCGTAGCGGGAAAATCATATATTTTTTCAGTTGTTTTAAATTTTTTAAGCTAAACTGAGCTATTTTTGTTTAGCGATTTTTCGTTCACGGCAATAAAGTAGTATTATTTTAATTATTGTAAACAACACAACAACAAAAATTAAGCTGATTTTGTTTTGTGGTCGTCAAAGCAGTGGCACTGCCCAAAAAAGTACTTTATGACCAGAACACAAACGGCTGAATTATTGTTGTTCTGTTGTTTGAAATAATAAACAGAATAGAATTTTATTGCTGTAAACGAAGAATTGCTGAACAAAAATAGCTTCCATAGCTTCAAACTTTTAAAAAAAACTGTGAAAAAATTTAATTTTCCATCACGCTGCTATCGTCCAACTTTAAAATTACAAAACAAACACTTCGCTGACATGCGACGGATATTAAACTCTATCAAATGACGTTTAACCAAGACTTTAGAAGCGCTCACAGCCTAGTTGGACTAGCTATTCTTAATCGATTGGCGAAGTTAAGCAACATCGAGTGCGGTCAGTGTATGGATGGGTGACTGCTAGTGGCAATAAAATCTGAGCGCTTCCGTGCTTTGGAAGGCACTTTAAACCGTTGATCCCGGTTGTTGTTGATTAATAACAATCGTTAAGCCACGTCAGAGGCCCTTTGGGCGGCCTAAAACTCTGACACCTGCGGGGGGAGCATGACTTTTATCGAGGCGCTCTCGACGATATATAACCCACTATAGACGTCAAAAATGCTGATAAACCGCCATTTTGAAAATCGCTCTCGACGATATATAACCCACTATAGACGTCATAAATGCTGATAAACCGCCATTTTGTTGGATAAATCCGCCTCGATAAAAGTCATGCTACGGGGACAGGGGTGCCCACTACCTTATATGATAACCTAACCTAACCAAGAACTCACAGAATACTAAAAAATATTGGAATTTCGTGCTCGTCTTCACAGATACAATACGTTCCCAGTAAATATCTGTAGCGTCAAAAGTGGTCAATTCATGACTTATCTTGTGTCAGTAGAATCACCACCAGACTGTAAGGTAGAGATTGCTCTTCACTCTTAGGCTATAAGAGGCTCTTAGGCTCTTATAGCCTAGGCTCTTAGGCTATATCTTAGGCGATAAGACTGTCATCTTCACTCTTAGGTTATGTAAATTCTTGTAAGTAATGCATTTTTTATTTACTAAAATCTAACAATGGGACGAGTATTTTTACACATTTTAGTCGAATGCAACTTCTGGGTATTATTTTGCTTGTTGTACTGTTAGTTGTCTACACATAGTTTACTACCATTCTTACTTCACCGTAGAGTCAACACGAGGTTAACTTAACTATCCTATTCAACCCTCAAATTACCTCCAGGCTTGTTTATTTAGCATAGACAGCGAATGGAGTTCACTGAGCATAGACCGAAGGATCCTCGAAGTTGGCACGATTAAACAATTTCTTTGACTTACCTACAGAGCCTGGTGTCTCGATATGTTCAGCAGTGTCTGCGAAAAACGAGAAAAAACCGGTTTTGTTCTAACAACTGTAAACCTATAGGAACAAGATGCCCGGGAATCAAATCTGAGAAAAATATGATAATAATTTAATTGTTACAAAATGTACGTATTACTCCTTGGATGGCAAACATAGATCGACAGCTATCATTCTAATTAAGGCCTTGCACGAGAAAATAAGTTGATTTTTCACCAGCTCTCCGGCTATTAGTTTACCATCACATTATTATTACAATCAAATAAAAAGTTAATACTTACTAAAACGTAATGTAGGTATTAAGACATTCTTTATTTTACGACATTTTCTTCGGACGCCTCACGCCGTATGTGAAACCGACACGCACTCCTATTACATGTCAAACTTGGTATTAATTTCTTAGCGAGACATGCTCACTATTAGGCCTACTGACCATTCGATCTACCCCTTTGTTGCCTAAAAGATAAGGTTGGTATTTCAGAAGGCAGGTGGTAAAAATTGCGTGAGTTTTTTTTATGGTGGTGGTATTGTGGATTGTTAAATAGGTTTCTGTGATTGTGATCTTCTTGATGACACTTGAGTTGTGACCCCAAAAGGCTCACTTTTTGTGTCATTATCATCAGTCAATATCATCAGGGATGTTAGATATACAAGGTGTTACAAAAGTACCTAACTCTTTTTACAGGGTAATAGCACCCGGTGATAGGGATCACAACCTAAATATTTTTTTGCTCTATGACGTTCCGTTGATTTTTAAATTAATAAAATGTGAACGCTGTGGCAGGAGAAAAGTATTTTTTAAATAATGTGTTCATTGAATTTCACAATGTTTAAACAACTCAAAGCTATGTAAATGCACCTACACACACGAATATATTTTAAAATTTGAGCTATTACAAAAAACAAAAAAGTTATGAAAAATTTTCAATTTTGAGGTTATAAAATACAAAATTGTTTTTTTCAACTTTTTTTTACAGATTTGACATCCTGTTGACCACTAGGTTACACCCTGTAAAAAGAGTTAGGATGTTTTGTAACACGTTGTATTAATAAATTATCTACAAGTTGCCTTTGCATCTACGTAATGAGATGTTTTCAGTGCGGTTTCAGTGATACAGCATCCAGTGGCACCTTCACTTACACTAGATGGGTGAAGACGCTGCAGTGCCTGGGACATTGTTTTTTAGATGGAGTAGGCTTGCCCAGTACCTATACCATCTTGTCAGCTAGAATGGAAGAGGATGCAGTTGTTATAAACAATTCAGTTTACATCGTCGGTCCATATTATGACTACTGCTGATCAATAACCTATTCTATCAATTCCTAATGTCAGATATAACAGATATGAGCGCTGAAAAAACAACCAATTATTTCGCTCAGAGGTTCAGAGTTGACTTTAGCTATTGTTATATTTTTTCTGACACAATATTTTTTATTAAATTTGTATTTGTATTCGCTGGAAATCCTACACCGCGCTAGCAAAGTTTCTTTCAGAATAATTATAAAAGATACAAACTATCCCATTTCTTTATTTTCTCCCTTCATTAATCAGTATTGTACTGGCTGGCGTTTAAATGCCAGGAAGTTTCTTCTTTCAGCTCACACGTCAGTCAAACGAGCTATGGCTCTTCCATTGCACAATACAATGCGAAATTTACTTTGACATTTGACGCGCTGATTAGTGATTAGATTACCCACAAAGGGCCGATTGCGAACTTCTAGTCTCCGTTTTAATTGAATACTCATGCGCAGTTATAAGTATAAAGATTAACTGTTCACTTGGCGAGGGCCCCACTACTACGGTTGGTTGCCTGGTTTCTCTGTTGGTATTTAGTTCCTCTATTTTTGATTAAATAGATCACTTGTGCTTTTAGTCGCATAAAATCACATTCTTTCCAGGTTCAGAATTTCACTAAATAATATACATTAATTTATCAATGACTTTTCTACTGTGGACTCGTACAGATTTTCTATCTAAAAACGTTTTTTATTCTTGGAAATGTGAATTTAAAATCGCGTTAACATCGTGTCATTAGGTTATTTTGTATTTTTATGGCCTGATTTTCATTCATTTATTACAGTATTAGCAAACCGTAGGTAAGACTTCAACTGAGATGGTGAAACAGGGCCTTTGCGGTGTAGCCTGAAAATTGCACAGCGCTCTTGCATTTCGTTCACCGCACTAACGTTTGTTACAAAGACTAAATAAATAATAGCGTTACGGTAGCTGTCATTTTAAGACGACTTAGTTTGGTATGCATTTTAGTTATAGCTGCTTTTACTGAGCCGTCTTGATAAGAACTGAATAAGAATTGTATAAGAAAGAACTGTATATGAAGAAGTATATGACCTGTTTTGCTTATTGGTTACATACAGTTAGCAATTGTCTATTCTTAAAAAACTAAGATTTTCCTACCCCACGATATAAGAAATCCATAATCTCTGTCTCCCACCTTTTTGTGGCTTCACAACGATGTGAATGGTCAATATAGACCATTAGAGTAATCTATCTATCTAAAACCATTGTAAAAAAAAACATGCCATGTTTGCCCATCTAGTGTGAGTAAACTTGATCGTTATTAAATGAAGATTACGCTTGTTATGCAAGTAATCGGCAAGAACACGAACACGTTACGACAATATCCACAGTTTTTATGTGTAGTTGATTAGTTGATAGTGGATAGAAATGAAGTGCAGGGGAAAAAAGTCACTTCTTTAATATTAAAATTACTAGTGGTTCGCCCCGAACTATGAACTCGCGACCCCATATCTCAGTAACCCCTCAACCGATTTAGCTCATGTTCGACCTTAAAAATTCTCTTGCCCTCATTTACCTGTCTACCTTTCATGACGATGCGACTACATTTACTCAAGTTATCGTCGAACGAACATTCATACATAATTACATACATACATACAAACGCCGGATTGTTCCAGTAGACTCGGAGAACTTCGCTCGCTTCGCTCGCTCGTTCAAATATTTCAATACCAACTACAAATTCACAAAATGTAGGAGGCATATTTTGAACAATGCATTATAAGTTTAACAGTAGTTGGCACATACTCGCACTACGCACCACTCTGTGATTCTAACATGGGGCTTTTCCTAAAAAACGTAGGCCTTTGCATCTACGTAAGTAGATGATTTATACAGCGTCCAGTGGCAGCAACACTAATACTAGATGGGTGAAGAAGTTGACTATACGTAAACTGATAAGGGATAAAATGATATCATCATCATCAAACGTGGCGAAAATCACCTAAACGTAAGCGTAACGAGCTCGATGATAATTTGTGATTAAAACGAAATTACGAGTACAACACAATTACTCGAAGGGCTTCGTTGGAAGATATTAGCATAGACACATTTGTATTTTTTATCATAAATTTCATTTGTTATAGGTAAGTGCTGCTATGCTTGCAGTATCAAAAGCTCCTTGTTGGAATGGATAATCAAATTGTATATAGCTCCTTGTTGGAAAAGGTAACTAAATTCTTGCGTTTTTTAAGTTAGTGCTTCTCGTAACCCCTATCAGAATTATGAACGTCATATTATGCAATATAAGAAGAACTAAGAAGCACCAATTCAAATTAATTAATTATACTTCACTATTACTTAACTTTTACGTCACTAATCACACCCTTTTTCGTCACCTTTAGGTGTAAATTTATTGAATAGTAAAGGGCATTAATTAACTAATGAGGTTAACTAATATTGAAATTCCTGCATCGAAAGATCACGAAGGTAAAGATTTATGAGTCACCATAGGGCATGTTTTGATTTCGTTTTCGTAACATTTACCTAAACCTATTTCCCAACTAAGTTTTCCCGCTTTGGGTAAGTTTAGATTTGATATTCAGAAGTTCAGATATGATGAATTGACTGTCGTGAGATTTTTAATTTGGAATTGAAAGAAAAAATCCGCTTCACACATCTGGTAACCCCCCAGGGGTCACTCTCGGCAATCTCGAATGGACTTGTTCCTAAAGTTTTCTTCGTAGAATCTCGAATGCGACAGATCCGAAATTTTTTCCCTAGATACCTATGTGCTTCACATATCTAGGGGCATATTCTCGGGTATGTCCTGAAGCTCCGGTGTAATAATCAAGGACCGGAATTCTTCATAGCAAAACAAACTTTCAGAGGGAATGACCAAAGTGTTTTATCGACTATCGATAAATAAATTCATATAAGTCGATATGCGATAATATTCCTAAACATCGATAAGTGGAATTGTCGATAAAACAATTTGGTCATTCCCTATGACAGTTTGATTTTTGCTATGAAGAATTCCGGTCCTTGGTAATAATGCTCAAGGCGAAAGGTGTTTTAGCTTACGATTATTAGCTGTACATTTGCTAAGTGCGACGTGCTGGTATTGCCAAGGCCGCCGGCCGTTAGGGCCCAACCTAGAGAGGCTCGCCACAGAATCTACAACAACCTTGAGCTGGCAGGTCATTGCCGATGACTTCCGGGTCGCGGAGCAAAGAAAGCGTCTGTTTTGGAGCTGTTACGCAATGGACTTGCTCTTTTTTTATAGACACGGTTCCGTTCTGAGATGGTAATTAGGAGCGCTGTGCTTAAAGCTCACATATTGTATGGTCTGCCACAGTCATAGGTACCGCATGGCAGCTCTTACCACGCGCAGGATAAGGGCACCAATCGAGCAAAAAGGGGTATCCTAGCCTGCGGCCGACTGTACTAAAAGCCAGAGCATTATTTGAAAAAAATGTGGTCAGTCTACAAACTGTCTGCGGACATTTTGAGGCATACTTTAAAAGTTTTTGATGGAGAAAATTGTGAAAAAATACGAACTGTTTACATTCTCGAAGACCGAAGCTTTAAGTAGGAGATGAACGGTGGGCCACAGTCACAGATACCCCATGGCAGCTCTGACCGCGCGCGGCATAAGGGCGCCAATCGAACAAAAAGGGTTATCCTAGGGTGTGGCCGACTGTACATACAACGGCACATGGCACGGGGATAAACCTTTTTATTCGTTTGATAAACTAGCGATAAGATCTGACATGGTGTAGGTATCCTTGCGTATATCGATGACCGTGCTTTAATTGCTTACCTAATAATTTTAGTCATGGCAGTATTAGAGACGAGATCCAAAATATTTGTACACACGACAGCACGGTGACCTTTACACGCTAGCACTCTATTCGGTTACGTTACGGGTGAATTTACAACAAGAGTGTACACTTTGACGTGCTGTCGTGTGTACGAGTACTATTTAAACGTATTAGTTTCTCGTGCTTGGGTCATTCTTTGAGAGGTCGATTTTTTGGGTCACACCCTAGTATCTACTAAACTATACATCACACAGTACTAAATTAGCACTTAATCGTCTACTTAACTAACGGTCCATTGAGGCATATCAAATAAAATCAATATTTTATAGAGGAAATTGCCTAAATATCCCTTTGAAGGTCAAAAAATGGGTGATTTTGCGAGTATTTTGCATGTCACACGCGTGAGGGCCTGGTATGTTTTTGTTTGTGGTTTTACTCATGTGCCCACTACTTTGCTAATTTATACCTTTCTAAATGCCCAATGAGTGCCTCTATCCAATCGTATATCCAGCATTGTAATAGAATGAAAACTCTTGTGTCTGTAGACATTCCTAGAAATGTCACGCGGCGAGCAAAGTTTAAATGGTGCAACGAAAGTATGTTTTTATACAAGCTTAAATACGCGGCAAGTTTCTAGTTACTGGTGCAAAATATCGTCAAATGGTCCTTGTCAACTATTATGGTTCGTATGTGTCGCTATCTTTCATGCCTAAACTTTTACGTAAGTTCTTGACTTTTTTTAAACTTTGGTTTGGTAAGGTAGCTGAAAGTGGTGGCACGTTTTGCTAGTATAGTAAACAAGACTACACTAAACTGTCCTAAGTACATGAATGCGTATATCCCTGAGTAGGTATTGTCGTAAAAATAAATACGATTGCTTCTATAGTTTAAGAGAAATAGCTACATTTTAGTTATTTCTGAGATCGGTGGCACTGAGATCGGTGGATTTAAGCCACCGATCTCAGTTATTAGCCAAGGATCTCAAAGAAGTTTTCAACATATTGTATCAATTTCACAGATTCTTTAGATACCACACCGAACGAGATGCTATGACTAATTCAAAATGTATCAGTTTGTTTCTATGGACTTAAGTTTAGACTTCATTTAAGCTATTAAGGTACTGTTTTTTGCAAGGAAATGTAATTTCACGCAAATAAAAAGCAAAATCCTTATAGACAGACAATTTTAGTGTATCATTATTACAGTCACACATATAATAGAGCATTGGTCGCCGATGCGAGAGAACCAGGTTCGATTCCCAGCGCAGGCATGTAACATGACTTTGTTTCTTTTCAAAATTACATAAATTTGTAAATTTGAATTAGCTAAACCCCTCCCTAATGTGAGGAAAAACATCGTGATGAAACCCGCAACTTAGTTGGCTCCACACGTAATGACTTATCTTGTGGGCTAGGCCGACCAAGCTGTCAGGATGGTCTTTTCACCCATCTAGTGTAAGTGAAGGTGCCACTGGACGCTGTATAAATAGATGCAAAGGCTTGTTGACTATAATTTTGCATGTTTAGCTTAGGAATTGATCTTTTACAATGATTTTATGAAAATAAAGATATGATTTTTTTGATAATTTTTATGATGTTTAATAGAAATGTTTTGCTTAATTTAGCCGCCTTTTATCTGTGTCAGTTCATGAGTGACGTTTAAATTTAGAAAAAACGTATTCACTGTAATTACTGTTTATAATAATTTTAGACACTGTCTGAGATCGGTGGCCTTTTTGCTGAGATCGGTGGCTTGTCAAAAAAGAAGATTTTTTTTTCATTAATCTATAAAGCCTACAGGTGTGCCTCATCGACATATTGACTAGTTTTTAAGCCATCTTTTACGGTGTATTTTTAGTTTTCACATATCTTGAAAAAAATAAGAGCCACCGATCTCAGCGAAGAACGCTTTTCTCAGGAATGATCCGCTTGTCGGTTTTGAATGGTGTCTACCTCTCACCTCCACTTTTGCCTTCTCCAAAACCTTTAAGACATTCCTAATTTCTTGCCTCTACGTCGGTTTGACGGTGTGAATTGACCACTTTCACTCAGCGATAGACTCGTCGAAAAGCAGGTCATTTTGCTCACAAAAACCATGCTAGGTATTCGACTCTGCCACTCGAAAAACAACCTTCTCACATCGCGAGAAAGATCTTTACAGGTGTAAAAGTTTAGTGGTAACGTATTGACGACTCTAGGGTGCTATTATACGGTTGTAACTAAATGGTTTAGTTAAAGATAAGTATGGACAGGTGGTCACATTTAGGTTGTTGCAATTATGGTCGGTAAAAGTCTTTTTGTTTCATATTTGACCTGGTTTTCGATGACCAGCTGGTAGACCGGTAGCGTTGCTTTGGCTTCTCAATTCTAAGTCACAAGTTTGATTCTGAATAAATGCATTTATTTATATCAAATTGTATAAATAACGTTGACATCGTGAGAAAACCTGATAGGTAGTGCTTTGTTGGCGGTCTTTTAACACCCTGTATGTATAAATATGGATTTTAATTTAACAAGGCAAATCAATTAAGCAAAGAACCTAGACATAAAGAGGCTTTTCTGCTTTTAAAATCACGTCTACAACCCCTAACCTTATGATCGAAGAAAATCGAAAGTTAATCAAACGCAAGCTAAAGGAAACGCCGCCTTTATGTTTCTGGGCTTAAGAGTTGAATTCTCTTGAGATTTTCTTCGAAACTCGATTTTCAACTCTCCTTTAAACTTTGGTATAAGTAAATAAGGTGTTCTATTTCAGAAAAAGACACCTAATAGTGTTAAAAGAAAAATTTATTGATCACATACGTTAACAAATAACTAACCGTGATACCTATAACGTCGTCCCCGAGTGGATAATGTTGTTTTTTAATAAAAGGGTTAAAGATTTACTTCCTAAAGCTTTTTAGCATAGGTTAGAGCTTTAGACAAAAAAATATTGTATCTAACTATTACGAGAAAACCCTACAATTGAGAAGCAAATTAACGGGAAGAAAAGATACCACAATCATGTTATTATAGGTACGGTCGGCCACAATCTCAGATACCCCATGGCAGCTCTTACCGCGCGTGGCATAAGGGCGCCAATCGAACAAAAAGGGGTATCTGAGACTATGGCCGACTGTACATACATACTGGTGCAATGAAATACGCCAGTTTAAAGCGCATTGTGTTCAATATTGAACTTATTGCACGTGGAATAAGAACTATTGAAGGGTAGAAGAAACTATCGCTGTCTGTACCTGTAAAAGTGACAGTAATATTTTGCGATGTTGCATCGAAATCGTAAATTCCGGCTTTTACCTCACTGACCCACTGTTTGCGCATATTATTATGTTTGCTGATGTCATTGAACCTTTTGAGAAGTTACTTTCACCCCACTGCGCTGGAGTGGACGCCGGCGATCTGGGCTCTTCTTGTCTTGACCAGAAACTTGTACTAAGAATATTATATTCATGATCGCAATTACGATGACTTTTCGTAAAATATTGACGGCTAATTTTAAATAATTCTGACCCGCAACCTCTGTGGAGTAAGTAACTGTCGATACGAAATTGTAGGCATATACGTACGTACGTACATGGTAATTTTATAAAGCTTTATTCCTGAAACACGTTAACTTATAAATGTAATTTCCAACAACTTTTTGGTGAAAGCGCAATCTTTTTTGGCATCTATGACTGTTACTTACAATACCAAAACGCCCTAAAAAAACCTACACTGTTCTGTTCCAGGGTGAAATACATTTTCTTTCAAGGGGCATAATTTCTACGTTATCCAGTACAACTTTTTAACAAAATGAAAAAAAAAAAAACTATTCGTCTATTGCAAATTTGTTAACATAGGAAGAGCCCAGTGATCTGACGCGCTCGCGCATATTTCGTACGATATTTATTTATACGCAGAAAACACTTTCCCCATTTCACTTCTTTTGGACAATATTTGCTCAGATATCTGTGGATCAAAGTCAAGTCTCTTTGCGGCCATGTTTATGTTGAGTGTTTTAGCGGCACCGTGGTTTGGGTGTTAATTTGGAGTTTTCGAAAATAGTAATGTGAAATTTTGTGCATGACTGGTCAGAGCCATATCGAACTCTATTCGATAAAGTGCTGTCCCTTTTGTTGAGTTGTTATAAATAGAGCAGTGTTCTGTAAAAAAAACCGCATAGTTGCTAGTCCTCAAACTCTGTTTAATTTCGTGAAAATTGCTGTTATCGAAATGATTTTTTTTTTCTAGAAAAGGTGCTAAGGTCGCCGGCCGGAGCAGTCGTATGTTGCATGCTCCCAATGACATTCCAATCATGCTCCCATATCTTTAAATATATGTATATTTTTCAGCAAATAAACTGATTATGAGAACTATCAACTATGCGTTTTTTTTTACAGAATATGCACACAGGGTACATAAAGGTGGTCAAGATAAACCAGCTTAACGAAAATAAAATGTTCAATCGGCTCTACTGAAAAAAAAAAACGATTTGTGGCCCTTTCGTTTTGAAGCAGCGATTTGGATTTTTTCTCCTCCTGAGCTCCTCCTAAAACAAAAGGACAACATATATTTATGTGGTATTTTTTTAGGAGCCTATTTCGGTTCCAGTTTTATTACAAAAGAGTTGCAAATGTTTCAATTTGCCCCAAAGCTGTTTAAGTACAAAGCCGCAAACGAGCGTTTCATGGCGTAATAAACTATGAGTATGACGTGAAATTACGTTGTGCACCATTAATCAATGAAAAGACTCACGTATCGGCAATCTATCAAGAGCTACAACATTAGAATAGAACAGAATAATCATTTATTTAAACACCACACATAAATACAATAATTGAGACAGGTATCTACACAATAACTTAGAAAATATATAACAGACAAACCATAAAACAGTACAAAAATATGGGTGACGGCATGTACTGTAGTGTCCAAAAGGGTCACTAACTCAGCATGTGTCAACGGGTGACAGTCTGTCAGCTCGTAACGCTGGTATTCTGTCAGTAGCCCGAGTGAGTGACTGACGAACCAACTTACCAACTTCGCAACAATGTATTTGACTTGAAAGTCCGACCACTGCTCAGTTAAAACCGAATAGTGGTCGTCCAGCTGGTAGAAAGGTAGCCTTTCAATCTTGAAGTACCTACCCAGTTCGAATCCCGGTGGTGGGATGTACCTTGTACCTTTACATTTATTCAAAGTTGGTAGGTAAATACATCATAGGTAGTAGCAAACCACTCGCTGGCGACGAAGAAATACATTTAAACACCTCTATAAAACCTAGGACACAGTAGCCATAACACTATTTCATATTCTTATTTTTTTATTTTTTTACGGCAACAAATCTAAACTAAAAAGGTGCTCAGGCATGACACACACGTGTATTTAGAATAACGGTTATAATTAATGACGACGGTTCAAGTTTAGATCTGGCGGACGCACCTTGGTGAATACCAAAATGCCCTAGTCGACTTGATGGTCTGTTGCTTAAGGAGAAGTTAACATGAACAACAGGATGCTCTCATGTTTTAGGCCCCCAGAACAATAAACATCACAGACATTTCTATCTCTCAAATTACGCTAAAAATAAACTACAGGGTGCAAAAGCAATCGATCGAGCAATGCTCGGTATAAAGCTCCTTATACCGAACGTTGTAATAAGAAGCCGCACAATAGTGGCAGTCATCGGAATAACTTCTTTGTAGTGGAGGTGGGCAGAACACCTGGCTAGACGTACCGATGGCAGATGGACAAAGCTCATTGCGGAATAGCGACCCGAGAGGGGAAGAGATCGGTTGGTAGACCACCAGCCAGATGGTCCGAAAACATAGCCCAAGTAGCCGGAAAACATTGGTTGCACCTATGACAGGATCGTGAGAGGCGGCGTGAGCTTTACTCTGCAGTGGGTGTTAGCCTTTACTCTGCAGTGGGTGTTAACACGCTGATGATGATGAATGACTCGCGATATTCACACTACTGCATCTGCATTGTTAGGCATTCTG
This sequence comes from Zelleria hepariella, assembly GCA_949319315.1. Classification (NCBI taxonomy): domain Eukaryota; kingdom Metazoa; phylum Arthropoda; class Insecta; order Lepidoptera; family Yponomeutidae; genus Zelleria; species Zelleria hepariella. The sequence continues at coordinate 38,480,928 of OX439378.1, read as the reverse complement.
CTTCTGCATTTATAGGGTGATATGCGTAATCACTAACTTTTAAGATACCTGCTGATCTCCTAGTTTAAGAGTCAGGGCTTGCTGTAGATTAATTTATTTTGATATGTCTTGTGGCACGCAATTTTATCCCTGTAAATAAAAAGCTAATTTTACTCCCGAGTTTACTTTAAAGACCTTGTCTAACCCGCCATATGTGCAATAAAGATATTTGAATTTGAACTTCATAAACACGCCGATTTCATCTCAACAACCATGTCGTCTCCTTAACCGCAGCGCGTGGAAACCCCAAGATCGAGTCGCAAGGTCGGTGCGACCACTTTCGAAACACGCTCGATATCATTGCGATTACGTGTATAGGTATACCTCAGCAGGACCCTTTTGTAGGCTTTGTCGGCGCTCCATGGGTGGAGTAGTTTGTGACTTTGTGCTTAACACAACAAGATATTGGTGGCAAAGTGATTGTAACATTATTGTAACATAGGTACTTGATTATGAACTTGATTGTGAATCGGAGAGACTAAGGGTGGTATTCTAGAACTCTACTTAAACTCAGTTCAAACTAGAACGCTACTTAAACTCTGTTTAAACTCAGTTCAAACCAGAACGCTCCTTGAACTCTGTTTAAACTCAGTTTAAGTAGAGTTTAGTAGTGTCGACTGTCGATAAAACAGTGCATGTTTTGATTTGAATATCCCTCCCTTCATATCAAAACATGCGCTGCTTTATCGACAGTCTGAACTCAGTTTAAACTGAGTTTAAGTAGCGTTCTAGAATACCACCCTAAATCTGCAAGACTCCGCTGGCTCGGTCACGTAGAAAGAATGGGAGAGGATCGGGCAGCTAAAACAGAATACGAAGGGCAACCTTCTGGACATCGACCAGTTGGACCTCCCAAGTATCGCTGGATTGACGAAGTCTTAAAGGACTTGCGCGAACTCCAGGTGGAAGATTGGAGAGAAGTGGCGCAGAATAGAGAGATGCCGTCTTTTGGTTGCGGAGGCGAAGATCCACTTTCAGCTCCCGTATGGCAGGATTTCTGTAGCAACGAGAAACTCAACAGTTGAACAGTAAAACATGGTATTTTTATCGATACTTATATTTATTTGTTTTAAATTTTTTTATTTCTTTATTATGGAAGATTAACAGCCTAATACTCTATGTATGTATAGTAGTCCAGTTTTTACTTTGTTTCGACAAGATTGCAAGAACTCATGCGAGTTCAATTCTTGTTTGACCTTTCACAATAAAAAACACGAAGAGCTGATGTTCTAATCATGCATGGCCAAATTATCCAACAATAAAAATACGTGAAGGTACCAAAAGTACCAATTGGCAAAACGATTGTTCAGAGGACGATAACCTTTTGTGGCCTAATAATAAAATTTGCAATAAGAAATGTCATGTTAGGCCCCATTGATGTTACCACTAAATATGGGCGTCAAACTTTCACACTACAGAAAAATGCCAAGCAGGGTTTCGCAACCATTCGTTTGCAGTTAAACCAATGAATATGCGCGGTGTAATCAGTAAGCCAATGGTTACCGACCTCTGATCTCTTTGACACATTGGCTTGTTGCTCAAAATGTTGCATAGTGCATTCATTTTATTAACAAAGCTTGGGTCAAATTTGGGTCTTAATTTATAACTCTATTGATGAGTGATCAAATGAACAAAGAAAGACATCCCTTTGATACAGCTAATTTATAATTTTGTAGACTCTACCTTGAAGATGTCTATTGATGTTCAAATTATAATTATGCGTAATACTTGAGTCGATCAGCTTTGTTGTTGATTTGATTTTACTCTATGTTTACAAACTATTTATTCCTCTGTGTATCATTGCTTTCATAAACGCAAGTAATAAAATGTACCATCATACATGTATTATGTATTTTTTTACTTACTTACTTATCATTGTAGATAAACAGTAATTTTCGAACATAAAAGATCTTATAATTCAAGTCATGGACTTCAGTAAAACGTAATATTTGCCAAAAAATACTTCACTACAAAGTATTCAATAAAAATTATGATTCAATCAAAAATTATCTCCGCTTCAAACAATAAATCAAGAGTTTTCTAATGAAATCTGACAGTTATTATGGAGTGCAACATTACAGAACAACGAAATAACCAAAAGGTTCTTAGCATTTCACACAAATCAATCTGACGATAAAGTTACGTAATAATCACTAAAAAACTCTATTGAATAACTTGGCTGGAATATTTCTGGAATACACCGTGGAATTTTAGTGGTTTTAAAGCCGAAGGTATTTTGTTGCACTGGTGATTCTGAGCCAAATTACAAAATTTCATCCCAAAATGCGCGAAAAAAAAATTCACTTCTCCATACAAATGGTGTCGATTGGCGATAGCCGTTTGTACTGGGAAGTGTTTTTTTTTTCGCTCGTTTTGAAGTAAAATTTTGGAATTTGGCTCAGAATCACGAGTGCAACCAAATACCTTCGGCTTTAAAACCACTAAAATTCCACGGTGTATTCCAGAAATATTCCAGCCAAGTTATTCAATAGAGTTTTTTAGTGATTATTACGTAACTTTATCGTCAGATTGGTCCTATAATTTATACCATATCCAATGTTGCTTTTAGCCACCTCATTCTATTCAGGTGACAACGCTCCACCCACTCATCTCACCGTTTATAAATACTTCAGTGAATACGCGTCTTTACAATCACATACCTTTTACCTGCAGTATAAAAGACTGCAATCTGTCTTGATGGGTTTATAATGATCCCGATCTTACGCAATCGTGACATTCACATGATAATATGAAAAGAAATGGGTCATAATGTCACGGTCAAGTGTGTTTCGAGTCAGAGTGCGTGTGCACATCTAAAAGGTGACTCTTGGTGAACTTTGATTCGGTATGACTGGTTTTTTTACATGACCAGTTTGTTGAACGAGAGCATCTTTCTTTTTTTAACAGGGCTGGCTGGAAGAAATATCTTTAGAAATAAGTCCGCCCTTGTACATGTTCTCTCACTATAATGTTATTTAAGTTTTTTGAACGAGCGAGCGAAGCGAGCGAAGTTCTCCGAGTCTACTGGAATAATCCGGCGTTTGTATGTTTGTATGTATGTACGAGTATGTATGTATGTTTGTATGTATGTATGAATGTTCGTTCGACGATAACTTGAGTAAATTGAGTCGGATCGTCATGAAATTTGGTAGGTAGGTTAATAAGGCAAAGAGAATTTTTAAGTTCGAACATGAGCCAAATCGGTCGAGGGGTTGCTGAGATATGGGGTCGCGAGTTCTTAGTTCGGGGCGAACCACTAGTTATTTTTGTGTGCAATAAACTTTATCAAACAAAAAACAAACGAGCGAGCGAAGTTCTCCGAGTCTACTAGAACAATCAGGCGTTTGTATGTTTTATGTATGTATGTATGTATGTATGTTTGTATGTATGTTCGTTCGACGATAACTTGAGTAAATTTAGTCGGATCTTCATGAAATTTGGTAGGCGGGTAAATTAAATTAAAAGAATTTTTAAGTTCGAACAAGAGCCAAATCGGTAGAGGGGTTGCCGAGATATGGGGTTGTTAAGTTTATATAGGGTCGCGAGTTCACAGTTCGGGGCGAACCACTACTAATCATCATCTCCTTTAGACCGATGGCTCAACGATAATGGTCTGTTTTAAATATGTCTTATTTATTTAGATGTATTGGATTGTATTTTAGCATTATTATCATTCGAATTTTAGTGAATTTCCAATAAAAAATTGTATTGAATAACGCAGGTATATTTTTTAACTTACGTGGCGTCACGTAGGAGTTTTGAAGTAGATCGCGACATCAAATTGATTAGAAAATATCACATATGAAATTAAAAAAATACTGGTATGTACCTACCTTCGTTTCAGCAGCCATCGTCAAATTATATACTTAAACATACAATTTGTATCCCTTGAGTACTTTTTAATACTTTTTATGACGGCGCTGGAGTTGAAATGTCAGACTTTTTTGTAAGTGCAAAGTTCGAACTTGTTTCGAAATAGTCCTCTTAATTTTGGTTCAATGTTTTTTTTATTTATTAAGTATTGATTGGTCTGTGTTGGACCTCTACTAGATGTCAAAAGAGTGAGCGAAAAGCTACACACCTAGCTACTCCAAACATAATTTAATCACTTTTAATAATCATTCTTTATAGGTGCATACTTTTGAACACCTTTCGTCGGGAAATTAATCATGACAGCTGGGTAAAAAGAGGTAGTACCTAATTGGATTTTAAATGATTATTTCACATCATATTCTCATCTTTGGTATTTTAATAAAGACACATAAATCTTCGTCAAAAGCTTTGAAGGATCAAAGCAATGGTCTGATGTCCATCACGAATGTCCGTGGACTTTTTCGGACGCAGTCCCAGCAAGAGTCGGTACCTATGGTAATTTCGACATCACCATTGCCCACTTCATTTATTTTCCATTGTCCTCAAACATTTCCTTTGCCTCAAAGCCTCAAAATCTTTTGACCTCAAGGTGTTGACATCAGTTAACACAATGTGATGACATTTTAATGCTTGAGTAAACAGTTTTACACCTCAGCAATTTGCCTTTTTTTATTGCCATTTTAATAGCAGTTATTTACTTTACGAAATATTTTTAGGTTTAAAAAGAGAAGTTACATGGGAAGTCGTCGGATACATCTTCAAACTTATTACATGTTCCAGCGTCTGATGGTCACTTGATCTATCTGGGGTGACTGAAGACAAAAAAGTTTTATTTAGTCACGCCTGTCGTGTCCCACTGCTGGGCAAAGGCCTCCAAAAACTAAGTTTAAAAAAAAACCCACATGAAGCAATCAACTCTACAATAATTACTGTCTGATTTTTTAATCTATTGAAATCAATCAAAATAGTTTAGAATAATGTGTACAGTCAATGCTCAGCACAAGCATGAAAATAACTTAAGTAATATTAACAAACTAGGAGTAAAATTTTCGTAAATACAAACTTGTATTCTGTTGAGCTGATTAAAAACGGATTAGCGCATCCTCAATTACATGTAGCCAAATTAACTGCAACTGATGAATTAACGGAAATACCAATAAGCAAGGTGATTAAATTATACAAAAACAACCTTCAAAAAACGTCATTAAATAACGCGTCATTAACTGTAAGAAGTGAAAGATGAATATTCAATGATGTAATACGTCATTAGATTGTGGTAATGTCATTCATTTGCGCTACGCTGGTATCATTCGTTGTCATTTACGCGTTGTAATAATATGACCACATGGTTAGTGGCCGTATGGGAGGCACTTGATTTTAATGAGTCCCATCTTCACCCAGCCCACCATAGTCGTCAATTCCTTGACACAAAGATATCCTATAAGACTTAGGTCTTTGAATTATTTCGGTAATGCCTAAAGGGTAATTTTAAATAGCTTTATTTCTGAAACACTTCAACTTCTAAATGTGATTTCCAATCACATTTTTTCTACAACTTTGGTAAAAGGCAGTTTAGGAGAAAATATTTTTTTTTTCCAAAATTTGTAGGAGCTTGAAAGGCTGGACAGGTGGTAGAGAGTGGAGGGGCACGAATGCGCGCCGCGCAGACAGAGCTGAAAGTTGACGTGTTTCACGAATAATGCTGTTTAAAAATTGCCCTGTATACAGCGTTAAGTAAATTAGCTCCTCCACTCACAATAATATGGGTGAAGTGATTATTCTGTTATGATGATGCCGTAGACTTCCAAGGGCAGGTATTAATCAAAACAAAAATGGAAAAGTTTGAGAGCTTCTGAGAATCTTAATCAGGCAATTGTTGTGCTTTTATTTCGATAAAACAGGCTTTCTAAGTTTAGTACTACGTCTACAAGGAATACCCCTTCAAAGATATATAAAACGCCTTCTTATGTTACTAAGTTGTTACGTATTATAAGTTATCGTATGCCAATTTAAAAATGAATGTGCCGACGCTGGCACTCTGTCGGAAACCATAAACAAACGCATACACCATAACAACCAATCAAGTCAACTTTCAAAGACCATTTTTACTCTCCCAATTAAATAAAAAGCCATACGTTAAGTTAATATTACACCGCCTATTATACGGTAATAACAAGTTTTCCTTTTAAAGCAAATCTCTTGAGTGGAAAAGTGAAAACACAGTGTTAAGTGTCGTGATCAACGGACCGCAGACAGACAGAGTACGACTGGCACGGTATTCACCACTGAAGGGGGAAACAGGGTGGATTTTTGTGACGGGGCAGTAAGAGCAGGTACCTTAACCGTTTTAGTTACAGGGAAACGTTCTTACGAGACCTTTCATAACTTTTTGAAATATTATGAACTGCATTCACAGATTTTGGAAAAAAAAGTACGGTCAGCGAAAAAATGCTAAAATACCAAAAACTTTTTTTTGATGCCAATCGATCCGTTTTCATCAAGATCAAAAGACTCTTAGGGGCCAACTAAGGTTTGAGTACTAGAAATGTCAGAAATTTACAAAAGCATTATCCATACATTTTGGATGGAAAAAAAAAAAAAATTATTTATATTGCCATTCGAGCCTTTTTCGTGTAGGGGTCTCTAAGGAGGCAACTTAGGTTTGAGTAAAAGTATGGGAAAAGTTTATGTAAATTTCTGACATTTCTAGTACTCAAACCTTAGTCTTTTGATCTCTACATGAAAGAGAATCGATTGGCATAAAAAAAAAATTTTTGGTATTTTAGCATTTTTTTCGCTGCCCGTAATTTTTTTCCAAAATCTGTGAATGAAGTACATATGTCAAAAAGTTGTGGAAGGTCTCCTAAGAACGTTTTCCTGTAACTATAACGGTTAGGGTACGTGCCCTTACTGCCCCGTTTTAAAAATCAGCCGTTTTTAAGATATTATGCTTATTTGAACTTGAAATGTCGAGAGATATAGGTTACGGAAAACGGGTCTCCGCTTCTCGTGGTCTTGGCTGCAAAAACTGTACAAAAAGTGCAGACTATGCCATATTTTTTCCCAAGTACCACCGTCAGTGGTCCCACCATTATCTCGGCAGGTTCATGAGTGTGTAACAACGGTAATCCGCCGTCATTTGACGACAAATCGCTGTGAAATCGCGTCACCGACCGGCGTAATGGACATGGTGCCCGTGAACAGGATACCTTATTCCGATGTGCGAAGAATACGTGACAAATTTTGACACTACAGTGCGTTTCACGAAATAATTCCCTTGGGTTGAACCAAAATAGTCTCTATTACATTGTAATAAGCGTTTCATCAAGAGAACTCTTTCGTGAAACGCACTCTAGCTTCTCATTTCGTCGTTATCATTTGACACTAGCTTTCTCAATGATAAGATCGTATACAGAGCGGGAAACGTATGTTGCTGTCCTATGGTACCCCAGAGGTACAAAGGGCCTTTACAAGATCAGGCCACGCCTTTCTGTCCTCATCAACTCTTCTGGCTTCGCTCCAGCACAGCCCAACGGCTGGCAGCTCGCCTTCTACTGTTCGCTGCCATGTGTGAACGGGGCGTCCACGTCTTCTCCTGCCCCCTCGCGGCTGCCAGTCGAAAGCAAAGTTTGCGCTGTTACTTTGTCCCCTTCGGATTGTGTGCCCAATCCATCTCCCCTTTCGCGAGGAGATTTCTTGCCCGATTGGTGGCACATTGCCCATAGCTCTTCGTTTCGGATGGTGTTCGGCCAGTACATGCGGAGGATCGACTTTAGGGAGTTATTGACGAAACGTATATAGAGTGCTTAAAGACTGCCGACAGACCCGAAAGGCACGCACGTCAAAACAAAGTACTTTTTTCCATGAATTATTTCTGGGAAATGATTTCGGTTTTTTTAGGTTATAATTTTGGAAAATACTTTTTCACCTAATGGACGCGTAATGCAGAGAACTCATATTGTGCAAGCGTTATCATAAACGCAAGCTACTCATAGTTTCAGCCAGTTTAACTTTACAGTTTAAAAACTTAAGCCTTAGCATATTAATTCAGGCAAATAAATATTTTAAAAAAAGTTTTTTTTTGTTTAATGACTTATTTGATAAACAAGTGTCATTCACTGATGAGAAAACCGCGTTTTCCGACACCATTATTGATGGCAACATCGTTTTGTTACGACCATTGCTTTCCGTCAATTATGTGACGCGAATTGATTTATATTGTTGAATGAATCTTCATTCATTCTTCATCTTCTTTTAACATTGTAATAGATAAAACAAGAAAGCTATATTTTCGAACGTTAGTTACGTTAATACAACCAATGAGATGGATTGAAGTGGCAGGAAAAGACGAGTAAGAAAAGCCCAAGACCGAAAGGAATGGAGTGCAATGGAAGACAGCATTGGGTGGCGATAGGCTGAAGAGGAGAAGTAAGATGTAGCCTGTACAATTGGACATGTCCCACTAGCTGGGCAAAGGCCTTCTCTCAGAGAGAGAGAGTGCGGATTGGCGATTTTCGCGTTAAGGGTAGGTATAATGCCTCTTACGCTCAGGTTTCCTCACGATGTTTTCCTTCACGGTTAGCGAGTGGTATTGCTACTACAAATTCACAAATGTGCGTAACTTTGAAATAAATTAAAGTCATAGGTACATGCCCGCACCGTGAATCGACCCTGGGTCTCTCGCTTCCGAGTCCATTGTACTTACCACTAGGCCACCACCGCTTTTTAGAAAAAAGAAGAGAAGAGAACTAATAAAAATCTTGAGGTAGGTAAGTACTCGTAATTTTGACCTACCATAAAATTCGTTGTAAGTAAGTAAGTAAGATATTTATTCACAAGATAAAACACAGTACAATGATACTAAGAACTAAAAATACACAAGTAAGTGAGTGAATTGTTTTGGATAGAGGCTGCTGTGCTGAGGCAATGGAGGACCAGACTTGTCAGGATTATCACCATAAAGCACCATAAGGATATGCAACGTGACATTAGTCACAGCGCGAGTAGACTCCAGTATGAAACATGTCACAGACATGGCTGTAGACTTCACTCCCTCTCGAAGGCGCTAGGCAATTCGGTACGCAAAGTTTTTTGTTCGAAAGTCCGTTATTGGCTTAATCTTATCTTTAGACAATATTGAGAAACTAATTTCATAATTTTTTATTTTGGTTCAGTAGTTTGGATTTTACAACGTTTCAAAGATACGGTTTTATGACCTTCACGCGACGGTCTGCATAATGTTGGCGGTCATAGGAACAAAAAATTTTAGCGCATAAAAACAAAACTACTGGACCAAAATAAAAAATATTTAAATTAGTTTCTCAATATTGTCTAAAGATAAATTTAAGCCAATAACCTTTGATCAAGGATTACACTAGATACAACATAGAACTCTGAAATGTGTCTGGAAAAATAGATGTCCAAACTGCCTTTGGGAGCTTATTTGCTCGTAGTCTATACAATTAAAGTAAAACTGTACACTAAGGTCCACTTGCGTCAACCAGGGTTAGCCAGTTAACTCTGAGTTAACGTCAAAATTTGTATGGAAATGTCAAGTTAACTGAGTGACGCAAGTCCGCCTAATGCAATTAGGTTGACATTCGAATATTAGACGTATGGTCGAAATGATGTTTCGCATTGTTCTATTGCTGATATCATTTGTCTCTGTGGGGACAAGTTTTTATTGTGATTTTATACGTAATGCGGATTCTATGGGATTTAGTTCGATGCCAATAACGGACTTTCGAACAAAAAACTTTGCGTACCCAATTCTATAACTGACAAGTATTAGCCTGCAGTCGTATTTGAAATGAAACTAAACGTGTCTCGCGGGCAAGTCGAGTCGCAGCCTGCCATCGTAACACTCTGGTGACGTTTTAAAGTGATAAGTTAAGAGAGTGATAAGTTCAGTCTGTAATGCAATGGCGTTACGATGGGTCCCAGTGTAGAAGGACAAAACCAGGTTTTTTTCGTTTTTCTCCGACAACCAGCGAACTAATCGTCTAGAATTAAAATCAGAATATTCTTTGCTGTATTAGAAAAGCGTTAAAAGGACAGACAACAATTAATCGTAATTGAAGCCTACAATTGGGAGCCTACCGAGGCACCCCTGCGTTACAGACTCAGGCCCCTGGACCAGTGATTGGTGACGATAGGGCGCTAAAGTAAGTCGCCGGCGCACCTTTCTACATGACATCCGGCTGACATGTGACACACGCAGGTGGGGTAAAGCAGGCTTACTTTGGCACAATGGACTCGGAAGCGAGAGACCCAGGTGCGATTCCCGGTGCGGGCATGTACCTATGACTTTAATTTGTTTCATTTACGTACATTTGTGAATTCATAGTAGCAATACCACTCGCTAACTGTGAAGTAAAACATCGTGAGGAAACCTGAGCGTATGAGGCATTATACCCTCAAACGCGAAAATGATAGAGAGTAAAGGGGCACGAAAGTGCGCCGCGCAGGCAACGCTGAAATGGTACAAATACAAACTTTTAAAGATTAAGAAACGTTCAACAAAAGAAAACTATCGAGCTTCTCGAAAAATCGTTGAACAAAAGTTGTTGGAAATCACATTTAGAAGTTGACGTGTTTGAAAAAGGTACCTATAAAAAAATTGCCCTCTATTCATTCAGAACTTAAACAAACAGTAACCCAGCCAAAACCAAGATCTACCTTCTCAGGTAACTTGCGCGAGATTGGCAGTATAGAGTCGGCATTAAAAGTCTGTCTGAGCCGGACACTGACAGTGTACAGTTCAACCACGTTCAACTGTCACTGTAGATGACTCATTGCGATCAATGCAGCGAGATTACATGCCAAGAAAGTCCGCTTTTGGTTAATTAGGTTTCTTTTCGGGTTGCCTCATTTTAAACTAGAAATGTGGCTAGGTACTTGTAAACATTTGTTCCATGGTTTTGATTCCGGTCCATTATTTAATTTTGATATTACGACGCAATTCAGGTTGCCAAATTCTGGGCCAAAACAGTTTAGATTTAAGTATCGGTTTTGCCACCGATACGCTAAGAGTGGTGGGCGAAAGTCGTCACCGACTGGACCCCACAAGATGGGCACCGGCGCCGCACAGTGGTCGATTTGTACGATTTAGGCGGCCAAAAGTCCATTTCTCAAAGTTAACTTATAACAAAACTAATTGATTCCCGGAAAAATAGACACCCCGACTGCCCAAACCCCACCCCTCCCCAGTTCCTAGAACTGCGTGCGCGCCCCCACAGGTAGTCGGAACTTGATCGTCGCGCAAGCTGTACGCGTTCGTTCTCGACACTCTTAGCGCAACCGATATTCTAAAGTGAATATTTCATTGGATATTATTCAGTTACAAGTGAAAGTGATGGAAGTCGAAAATTCAGGTAAGCTCCTTCAAATATAATTTAAATTAAGATAAGGAATATCAATATTTAGTGCAGTTACAACGTATCAAAGATCGCCCTTTTTCATAGAAAATATTATCATTTTTTTATTTTCAATAGTAAAAATGTTGTACTTCCGAGACCGTCCGAGTTAAATTCCTTATGGTTTCTAATAGTATAGCTCTTTGAGCAGATAACCACAAAAAAAATAGCCACCACCTTTGACCACTTCGCGAGAAAAATAATAATTCATTAACTTAGGCAGAAAGTGAGAAAAATTCCCTTTTTGTTTCTTTTGCGTTAAAATTCCTTTTCGTTGTTCTAGGTTCATCAAGTTACTCGGGCATGGAGGTAGTAACTCGCAGATATCTGTTTGATAAGATGATTGAGGAAAACTCTCCATCAATAAACGACAAATTGGAATACTTACAAAATTATTTGTTAGTGTCTTACGGGGACTCCGACGAAGACAAAAAGTATATAAATCATAAATTTTCATATTTTAAAACAGAAATAAAAAAGAGATGGTCCAAAGCACGCAACACGCTAGAAAAATTTCTTATAAGCAATGATGCATGGTTAGCAGGAACGTTCGAGATGCCCATAAAAACGCATAATAAGTCAGGACGACCTAGCAAAACATTCAGTGAATGTAGTGAAAGAACTAAAAGGAGGAAAACAGAAGAAGTTCGCTCCTCTGTAGGCAAAGAAGTGATAGTTCACGCAGCGCAAGTAATTTTACAAAAAGAAGGAAAAAGAAACGCCTCGCAAGTCCTAAAAGATATTACAAATTCGCCTGCAGCCGCAAACGAATGTAAAAAAAGACATTCCAAATCAAAAGCACAAGATCCCCTTACGCCTCGGGAGGCACTGCGAATGTGCGTGGACGCTGATTTGACACGAAGTCAATATGAAATTGTGCGAGCAACCAACAGAAGCTTTTACCCGTGCTACGAATTAGTGTTGAAGGCTAAACAGGAATGTTACCCACCCAAAGAGACGCTACGAGTGACCGCTTCCTGTGCTGAAAGTGATCTACAATCTTTGTTAGATCACACCGTCACGCGATTATCAATTTTCCTCGAAGAAGTACTAATGACTCTTACAGAAACTGAGAGAAATTCCTGGCAGATTATCTGCAAATGGGGTTGTGATGGTTCACAACAAGCTCAATACAAACAAAAGTTAATGAATGACGCCGACTCGGATGCAAATATATTTTTGAGCTCATTCGTGCCTCTACAAATTGTTTGCGGCGAAGACAAAACAAAAATGGTTTGGCAAAACCCGACTCCTTCTTCACCACGATATTGCCGCCCGATACGATTCAGATTTATAAAAGAGTCTACAGACATTACAAAAGATGAAATAAATTACGTTCGGGACAGTGTGAAGTCCCTAAAAGCCACGGAATTGGAACTGAATGGGCAAAAATTCTCGGTTAGCCACAGTCTTAAAATGACCATGGTGGACGGCAAAGTTTGCAATGCGGCGACTGACACCAAATCAACGAGTAGATGCTACATATGCGGAGCCACTTCAAAAAACTTTAATGACTTAAGTAAAAAAAACGAAATTCACCCAGAATCGCTTGAATTTGGCCTATCAACTTTACATGCCAGAATTCGATTATTCGAGAGTATTTTACATTTAGCTTATAAATTGCCCGTTGGGAAATACCGTGAAAAAAGAACCAAAGCAGAAAAGATGCTAGAACAACAAAAAAAAAAAAGAGATTCAGCAAAGATTCAGAGAAGAAGTAGGTATCTTGGTAGATATGCCAAAATGTAATTTTGGTAACACAAATGACGGCAATACTAGTAGAAGATTTTTTGAAAACCCACATCTGGCTGCTGAAATAACGGGAATAGACTTTAATTTTATTTATAGAATTAAAGTTATTTTGGAAGCCATATCAAGCGGTCACAAAATAGATGTCCCGAAATTTGATGAATACGCCATGGAGACAGCAAAACTGTATGTAGAGTTATATGGTTGGCATTCTATGACTCCTACCATGCATAAAATTTTGGTACATGGTGGAAAAGTTATAGAAAAATCTCTAGTGCCTATTGGTCAACTTTCGGAGGAAGCTGCAGAAGCTCGTAATAAGCTCGCTCATACCGTCTAAACTTTGCTCGAAAGTTTTCACGCGAAGACTGTAACCTTGATATTTATCACAGGTTACTCTTGACATCAGATCCACTCATCAGTTCAATGAGAAAAAAAAAGAAGATCCGATCAAAACCATTTTTGCAGGAAACTTTGGAGCTTTTGCTTCCTGCAGAGCCAAATACAAAAGGCACTTGTGATAAATGCATGGAAAGTGACGGTGAGGAAGAATTGTCTTTTAAAGAGTAACATAACAATTTGTATGTTAAACTTTCATAAAATATTGTCTTATTGTTTATGATTCGGTACCTAACATTGTAAGTAACATTTAGTATAATAATGTGGTAATAACTGTTGACCATTTAATTTTAGTGTATACTGTATTTTTTTGTCATCCATATTTTATTTTCAATTTAAATAGGCATGCAGACTGTAGAGAATAAACATTTTTTTTATGTACGGCCGTCTTTTACTTAACAAATTGTGATAATTCTTAACCCAAATATCAAAAACTACTAAGCCGATTTCGATAATTCAAATGAACTCAAAATATATATTTTACACCAAAGGGAGATTTAAAGAAAATTTAAAAACATTGGCGCTATTTACAAAAATATTTTCACAGAAATGTTTTTTTGTATAGAAAAATACGCTTTCAATGAAACGAATAGAGATAAACATATATATTCACTCTAAAATACCAGATTAGCATTTGTTGTCGTATTTATTACTGAAATAAAGCATAAAATAGTTTTGGCCGCCTAAATCGTACAAATCGACCACTGTGCGCCGTGGCAGACCGAGGCGGAGATGGCGGGACGACCTCACAACCTTTTTGTTGGGGTGGCAAGAGGCAGCCGAGGATAGAGAGGAGTGGAGGAAAAAAGGGGAGGCCTTTGCCCAGCAGTGGGACACTATGTAGGCTACATAAAAAAAAAAACTCTAAGAGGAAGATTTGATATTACGTACATAGCCATGTAATTTTCTTTCTTCCTGGCAAGGAAGCACAACTTCAAGATTAAAGTTTTAACCCACTAACGGGTAGCGGCAACCCGCTTCACGTGGTGAAATAAAGCAAGATGGCGATAGCCGATAATGGGATAAAAGTTTTATCGTGACATTGTGCTTCCCTAGCTGGCCTTCTATTTCCTTCTATCTTGCACATCATTATAGTGTGTACCAGTTGGTATGGTTCGCGTCATTGCGGGTATTGAATAACATCATAATTTCACAAATCCTCTGCTAGATAGTTAAAAAAAAATCAAGAGGAAAAGGTTGGGAAAAAATTAACCCAAGTTGCACCCGAATTCGATGCATTTTAACTCATCGGGCTCCCTCCAGACTACTGTGAGTTTTTTTTTATAGCGGCCTAATACCGACAACTGAGGTCATGAAAGAGGCACACTATTCCCGACTCCCCATTTTTTAACCCATCAAAACGAGTGCACCCTGTAGTTTATGCAATGTAATTTTTTTGAGGTCCTAACCTTGAACCTAGGTTTGAAGTAAGTGCAGCAATTCGCAAGTAGTGTTTCTCCTTCAAATGATCATATCGCCTGCCGGACTAGCACAAAGTACTGTATTGAACTTAAGTCTAGCATGCATGACTTTAACAAATTAATTTTTCCAAAAAAGCTTTGTCTTTGGGATAGCTGTACGGTACGAGCGTACGTGGAAGTAACTTTAACTCATTTATTTCGCGCAAATATTTTTGATGACCGGTAAAAAAGCGACAGTGGTTTAATTTTGAGATTAATCTATTGATTGACCTTATTTTTTCTTGATACGTTGGTTTAATCTGTGGTCCATACCAAACATCATTGGGAGAAAGTGTCTAGATATAGGTCCAGAATGTGTGTCTATAGTCTATATCTAGTATTTACAATAGAGACAACCTATGCTAAAATTGCAATTACTTATTTATTCTGTGCTCGTCGGCACAAAAAACGGACCCCATACCAATCTTTCTGTCTGCAACTGTAAACATTGTAAATCATATCTTGCCAGGATGACTTCTGACACAGTGTACGAAATACAACCTTGGAGGCTTCTTTTTATTTACATTTAATGCAGCCTTTTGATTGCAGGCTTATAGAACTGCAGATGGCATTTTAATGGACACTATTTTCGTAGCTTTTCATTAGGTTTTAAATTGAAGTGTTGAAACTATGAATTAATGTGGTGGACACTTTAGAGATGTTGAATATGAATATTTTGTATGTCAAATAAAATGCAGAATGTACCTATGTAAATACACAAAATATTTAAAAAAAACTCTAGAACACAAATTGAGTTCTATTAAGGCAAGATCTAACTGGCAAGTCATAAGTAGGTAGGTATTTCAAATCTTGAAATTATCAGCCCAAATTCTTATAGTAGACTTTCTCTATCTAATCTCATTTAGAAATTAACAGTGTCAGGTTTTCTTTAGACAGGACTACAATCAACAACAAATAAATGAGACTTTAGAAAGTAAGGTTGGCTCGTTGCCTATCTTCTCTGCTGTGGTCGTTACTTTAATGAAAAGGAAAGGAAAAGTGCCACTGTGGTCGCAATATTCCTGCAACTAGAGTATAGTTCAAATGGCAGCAGAAGTTTTTTTTAAATTTGTACTAACAAATAAAAAAAATACTAAAATTCTAACTTAAATCCAATTATCAAAGGCTTGAAACGTGTAGTATGATGTGCTGCTTCTTCTTTTGGTGCCATCTCGTAAGGTCGGCTTGGCTATATGGCCACTTGGGTTCCTGACGTTGGGCTAAAGTGCGCGGGCGGGCATATTGCCACCGCCGAAAAAAATGACACCGTTTTCTTGTATGGGTATTTTATGGTACCGTGGAAGATGTGCCGACCGCATCAGTCTAAGAGCATCCCTAATTTTGAGCTATATTAATCATCTTTAAAAATGCTTTTTATTTAACCACCTTTTGTTTTTCTAAAGCACGAATCCGTGTTAGGGAAGCCAACTTTTTATTTTATTTTGATGTTCGGGGAGATCGGTTAAATTTTTAAGAAGTTCGAGGGGCCATCTCCATACCTGAAGGGATATCTCCACAACTTTTATCCAGCTTTGTTAATTTCAAAATGAACACATCCACACCTGATTTGGAGGAACATTATACATGCAGTGGCACCATTTGTGACAGTAAAAACAAAGATGGTAAAATTGCGTAGGCAACAAACAGTATAAAGACCATAACAAGAGCAGTTGGGATTTTACAGTACAGTTGCTTAGTTAAGTCAATGTGTAGGAGATAGTTAAGCAAGAGCGAGAAGTATAGGTACTAGCAAAGTCTGTCTGCAAGCTGCTAAAAGACCTCCAGCCTATCAAGAACTATTTTTTTTATAATAACGAGTATCCAAAGCGGCTCTAACAGGATCTTATCAAATATTCAGATTCAGATTCAGATATTTATTAATAATTTTCATTACAAGTCAATTGTTTTGGATTGTTTTGGACGTTAGACCTATTATAATGTGGCTAAACAAATCGGAAAGTGAAGGTGAGGTGAGCCTAAACACACAGCACTGCTGCTAAGAATCGTCCCTACTTATGAATCCTTTTTTATACGAATCAATTAGTTTTTTTCACGATAATGACGGTCCACTATGAATACAATCTTAGCTTCTTATAAATATTTTTATAACATTAAAAACATCGCTCGGCGTAGGACTTGAACCCGCAAGCTCTTCCATATATTGCAGGCGCTCTACCAATGGGCATCGTCAAATCCAATTTTTTTTATTCTATAAATCGAAAATATAGACAAATATAAGAAACTAAACATTTATAATAAGTTGAAAAAATTCACTCGGGACAGGACTTGAACCCGCAACCTCTCGCATACCGTGCAGGCGCTCTACCAATTGAGCTACCGAGTCAAGTAACTGTCGATGCGAATTTCTTCAACTAGTCTCCGTCTACTGGACGGGGGGCGCCATCTGGTGTGATAAGTTTGCACTTATCTACACCACCCAATGCGTTCATCTTTGCAGACGAAATGCTCATTGGAATTTTGATGTTGCCACTACATTTAACCACTTTTTGTTTTTTTCCTAAAGCACTAACCCGTGCTAGGGAATAATTTAAACATTTATAATAAGTTGAAAAAATTCACTCGGGACAGGACTTGAACCCGCAACCTCTCGCATACCGTGCAGGCGCTCTACCAATTGAGCTACCGAGTCAAGTAACTGTCGATGCGAATTTCTTCAACTAGTCTCCGTCTACTGGACGGGGGGCGCCATCTGGTGTGATAAGTTTGCACTTATCTACACCACCCAATGCGTTCATCTTTGCAGACGAAATGCTCATTGGAATTTTGATGTTGCCACTACATTTAACCACTTTTTGTTTTTTTCTAAAGCACTAACCCGTGCTAGGGAATAATTTAAACATTTATAATAAGTTGAAAAAATTCACTCGGGACAGGACTTGAACCCGCAACCTCTCGCATACCGTGCAGGCGCTCTACCAATTGAGCTACCGAGTCAAGTAACTGTCGATGCGAATTTCTTCAACTAGTCTCCGTCTACTGGACGGGGGGCGCCATCTGGTGTGATAAGTTTGCACTTATCTACACCACCCAATGCGTTCATCTTTGCAGACGAAATGCTCATTGGAATTTTGATGTTGCCACTACATTTAACCACTTTTTGTTTTTTTCTAAAGCACTAACCCGTGCTAGGGAATAATTTAAACATTTATAATAAGTTGAAAAAATTCACTCGGGACAGGACTTGAACCCGCAACCTCTCGCATACCGTGCAGGCGCTCTACCAATTGAGCTACCGAGTCAAGTAACTGTCGATGCGAATTTCCCAATCTCTTTGATACTTGTCTTACGTCGTCATCGCCATCTAGTGTAATAGTTTGCACTTATCTACACCACCCAATGTGTTCATCTTTGCAGACGAACTGCTCATTGGAATTTGATTTTTCCATAAAATTCTACCACTTTCTGAATTTTCAAAAACACTAACCCGTGCCAGGGAATATCCGTGTTAGCTTCTTACCTTAGCGGTAATAATGAGTTAGTAGAAAAGTGATTGATAAGAAGGTATTATCTTCGGAATCTTTCCTAAAGCTCTACCAATTGCTCTACCTACTGTACATGAGGCAGGACGAAGTGAAATCTGGGTCAAAACAAACGTACGCGTTCATACGCCTATTGAATCGTCTATATCCTGGTGCCCACGCTTGTTAGTTGGTTTTGTTTAGAGTTTTTTGTTCGGTTATCGGTTATTGTTTCATTAGCAATTACAAGTTTAATGATTTATCACACAAGCTCGTGTGTAGGAGCAACATTTTGTATACAAATGTACATTTAAAAATGTTCTACTATGCAGACGGTGAATCAGCTTCTTTGGATATATATTTTTTTGACGCCACAGTGACGTAGATGCCATTTTCAAGCATAAGCTTTTCTGAGAAAAATTGCTTCCGAGTTCGCTGCATCCAATTTGTCTTCAGCTATCGCGAGTTCTCAAAAACTATCGTGTGGGGCGGATGACTCCATCTTTAATTATTTCTAACCTCAATATTTCTTTCTTTTTGTTTCAGAAATAGTTCACCCAACATGCGTGCTCGAGTCTGACTTCGGTTTCAAGATCAACTGCGCGTTCAAAAAGTCTGGTCTCTTCCGGGTACGGAATTTGGGCGGCGTCAAAGCTCATGCCAGTATAGGTAAGTTTTATCATTGACTGCTTTATTGGGTGAAACATGATAATAATCAATCTTTATTCATAAAGCAATTACAAACTTAAATAGGCCATGGGGCTCTGTACTAAGTCAAAACCTGTGTTTACAGATACCCCGCATTGCTCCTCATTATAAAGAAAAATGCTTATGAATGGAGCAAACGGGTTTAAACGTTAGTCCTAAGCATGCTAGGAACGAAATGATCAGTGAATTTAAAACTATATGATATAAAAAGAACTTCGTGAGGAAACCCGGCTAGTTGGCTCCGTACGTATTGATATTATGTGTGCTGTGGGCTAGGCCGACTGAGCTGAGAATATGGCATAGGTAGGTGCTGGGCAAGCATGCTCCATCCAAACATGTCTCACGCACTGCACCGTCCAAATGGTCACTTTACCCATCTAGTACGATGTAAAAATCATCATGAACCGACTTGGAATTCATATTACCAATAAGATATGATGTCTATGTGTATAATAGTTAGCGAATATTATCGGGTATCTACAGAATACGGACACTCTCAAACCTACTTTCCTATTTATAGACAAAATCCTAGCATTGAATGCAAGAGGAAACTTATCAAACAATCGACACAAATAATAAAATTATACTGATGCGAGTAACAGACATAGATCTTGGAACGAATTAGTGTTTCAAGATTATCATGAATAGGATTATCATGAAAACTTTAAAGAGCAATTTCACTCAATGCTTATCATCATCATCATTATCGATTCCTGTTATCCCTTTAGTCAGGGACAAAGGGCTCTCAAAACAGTTTTCCATTGTGGATATAGGAGGAGCGGGTGATCGTGCTCCTCAACTATAAAGGGAAATTTCCCGCCAAGCAGATCTTATGCTTGGGGACCGGCCGGGTTCAACTGAACATAGTTGGACGTTCTATATATACTCAGCTACGAAAGATATTTTGCTGGCGCGATGCAGGATTGTAGCGAGTAGCGATTTGACAGCTACAGTATGTAGCAGTTTCCTGTGCGCCCGACAGGGGTCGCTACAGTGGACAATTTTGCGCCTTCATCTCAAGCTCGGATATGCTTGTCCCGAGACTGTTTGCTTCCTGTGGCACTGATCGAAGACGCCAGGCAGTGCCGGATTAAGCCAGCGTGGGGCCTGTATCAAATTCTATCAAGGGGCCCTTGGTTTGCTTTATTAGGTTATTAGGTTTATGGTATGAAATGATACAAGAGTCCGTTACTTGGTGCCGAAACTCGAAAATTCGAATAACGTGTCAACTAAAGTTTACAGTGACTAAAAACGTTATAACGAAAGTTTGCATTACGAATCATGAAACAACGAATGCACGCTATGCCAAAAAACGCCGTACCGAATCATCGCAGCCTGAATATCTGACACTGCAAACCAATTTGTGCGGTCCTTGTTGTTTGTACATAGAAATAGCGCGGAAAGCGCGCCCGAAAAAATAAATTGATATTTTTTACGGTCAGAAAGCGCGCGGGGCTACTCCTGCTATATGGCTAATCCGGCACTGACGCCAGGTAGTTTTAGGGCGTCCTCTTTTCCGTGTTCTAGTTGGATACCATTTAAGTGCTATTTTGGAGGGGTGGTTTTCGAGTCTTTACTCAATATCAATATATCGAAAATATCGATATCTTAGTTCAATGTTTTTGTGTCATTGTGTTCTTTTACTGTACTCTTTATTTTGATTAATGACGACAAAGATCCAATTCTAGTATTGTATTCAAAAGCACACCAGTGCATATAAAGAACTGCATACAATATGCATAAGTGCTGCAGTGTAAGGTCATTGGGAACAAAACGATGATCAGTGTCAAGCGAATGTATGTAGACCACACTTAGATACAGTTACTTGCTATTGTTACCTTACCATTCCTCTGACATACTTACTTTTGTGGTTAAGGTAAGGTGATATACCTAGGAATAGTCATAAATCATATTAAGTGACCTACTTAACTGCTAGATACCATTTTCTACCAGTTGCGACCACCTTTGGTTTTGGTCTTTGGTCCTGTCCTGAGTTGTGGCGTGAAAATAAACTGTCGTGCGTAAGAAAGTTGTACGCTCATGCCTAAGTTGAAAAATGTTCAAATAAAAAAAACGGTGTCTGCCCCTCTAAGAAAATAAGTATCACTGTCCCTAATAAAATTCATTAAGACTACACCAAATAAATTTACGGAGCAGCTGGTCATATATATTTTTTTGTACATCATTACATTTTAAAAACAACGTAGTTGTAGAGCTACTCAAATTCAACCTCGACCTTGAACTCTAAATCAATCATTGAAACAGGTACCGTATGGCCATCATATTGAGGTGCCAGCCTCCATAAGCAGGTTAACAAACACACAAACATACAAACGGACAAACGCCCCGTTGTTCATAACTATGATTGATGTTATCGTGAATCGTGATCGATCGAAATCGTTTCGCATGCACTTGGCAATCGTCTCAGACATACTAAGCTACATCAACTTAGATTCTATAGCTTCAGGCGTAAATGCGAGTTTCAAATACGAAGGTGTACTTCCTAAAGTATGTGAGTTTACCTCCTTTCATCGTACTTTTGACTGGACAAGTGGTACGGACGTGGTGACCGAAGCTTGTGATTGTACCTGCGCTTGCGCACGTATATTGTATGTGATGTGTACAGTCTTAACGAAAAGTGCTTCACCCTAGAAATTCCTGCTTTTCAGTATACTTTTAAATGACTAACTGCCGGTTTCTGAATTGAGATATTCACTAAGCAACTACGTAAGTATCGTCCTGTCTCTGCAGATTTCTCACAAAAGAGAGTGACAGAACGATAATTAAGTATTTGCTTGGCAATATTCTCAATTCAGAAACTGGGCCTTACATTTTATATGACAGAAAATACTAAACAGTAGCGTATAAATATTTTGAATAGACCATAATTAGTGGTAAACCACAAAACAAAATTCAGCTATGAGAGAAAGCTGTTTCCTTTTAAACTTTTTTTTTTTATGAAACTAAACATAAAGCGGATTTGTTTTTTACATTGCATTGCATCATCATGTTTTCATGATTTTTGCTTACAAGCGCTTTAGGCATTTATTCAATTTATGACCACGATTGTACCGTCATTATTTACCGTGAAAATTAGAATGGTTATGTATGTCTGTTTGATTGATAGTTAGGTCGTTTATTGTTTTTGTCTTAATCCAATTGATGAATCGCTACAAAACCTGTAACTGTAGCTAATTCTACAGAACTAAGTATTTTGCTTTAATCATCCTTGATTCTAGCGAATGAACTAGTCGACTGACTTACATCTCCTGAATTTATAAAGACTTACATTATATCTTTATTGTTTGTTAGACATAGGCCCGGATTCTGAGTTGAGAATTTTGCTAAGCAAATGGGTAAGTATCGTCTTGTCTCTGTAGATTTCTCACAAAAGAGCGTGACAGAGCGATAAGTAAGTATGTGCTTAGTAAAATTCTCAACTCAGAAACCGGGCCATAACATTTCACACCATCAACTCTTTCAAAATAGTCAAAATGATACATTGTAGGCAACGAATTTGTAGGGAAGTAATATTTGTTTAAAATTAGGTATGTTGTCATACTTTTTAGATGAAGATGGAATAAAAAGGGACGTCACAGAATAATCCCAAAAATCAAGTGATTTGTAAGTGCTACTTTTCAAAAATAGTACCTACTAGGCGTACATAATGTAATAAGAGGTAACACCAAAATTGAACAGATGGTGTGAAATGTAGGTGGTAGGACAGCCTCAAGGCGCATTAAAACGACACCTTGCTTAATTCCCAGGTCACCGTAGTTCAAGTTGAATCTCCACAATCTGAGACCTAGCAGTGCCATTAAGGCTATTGTTCTATGACACGCACGGTTTAATGGCCTAGTCCGAAACCGTATGCCTACGGTTTAATGTTAAGTTGTATGCGTTTGTGAATGGGCGAATCTGTTTGTATGTTAGAGGGGTGGGATACTCGCTGATATGTTAGTGGTTTAGAAGCCGAAGGTATTTTGTTACACTGGTAATACTTACACCTAAACTAAAATTCTTGCGAATTAACTCTGACAAATTGAGCAAAATCGAATCGAATCGAATTTAAAAAGAAAATTCCTCTGTTTTTCTTCAAAAATCTTCCCTTGATAGATTAACGTTAACTTTAAATAAAATAAAAATGGTGACGGATATAATCGTAAGAAAACTTGCGGTTTATTTGGCTTCGCAACTCCGCACATATTATTATCTTTTCTGTAGTCGGCTGAGAGGCTATTAAAGGACCTCTTAATTTTGTTAACAACTTTAAATAGCGTGTTACAGAAAGGTACTAACATCCAAAGGGGATGATAAAGGATCTTAGGGTTAAACTTGTACAGTCGGCCACACGCTAGGGTACCCCTTTTCGTTAGATTGGCAACCCATAAGCCGCGCGCGGTAAGAGCTACCATGGGTTATCTATCTGTGACTGTGCCTGAAAGCGTCACACTTTCAATACGACAGGTGTACGGTCCAACACCGTACATACATAGGTCGCGTGTTGCTGACATTGCATTGTGCAGCACACGCGCACCTAAACTCTACTCTATAGTCGGCTTTAGCCACTCGCCTAGACTACACTACTTTCTATAAACCATATAACTAAAATGTAAATACCGTGCATACAGTGAATAAACTCCATGAACTCTTAACTTCTACTTCTTCTTCTTCCACCACCGTCCACCAACTACTACTACAAGTGCTGTAAGACAGGGTGGGGTCGCACACGCCCTGCCCTGCTCTTACATGATGGTCCTTCGAGCCGGATGTCCGGAGATCGATCTCGGTTGGTTTTCTGGGCATCCACAACACCAGCGCTGTGGAGACACGGCGCCGCTTCATGGAACAGACACCGTCCACCAACTACAACTACAAGTGCTGTAAGACAGGGTGGGGTCGCACACGCCCTGCCCTGCTCTTACAACAGGCCCTTTCTGTTAGCAATCTGTATAAAACTTTTAGTATGTACAATTGTACAGTCGACAGCAGCACGTTGACCGTTATATGTCTGCACACGGTTACGATACGGACGACTTGCTAACGGACGTGCTGTCGGTTGTACACACGACAGCAAGTCGACCCTTACACCGCTATCACTCTACTCGGTTACGTTACGGGCGACTTTACAACAAAAATGTACAGTCTGACGTGCTGTCGTGTGTACAAGTAAGTAATCACTAGCCATTTTACAATAGAGGTCATAAGTATGTGGAGTCGGAGTGGAAAGTCACTAATCCCAAGCCGTTAATTCGAAGGTCGGTCATTAATCAACACCAAACGGATGACAAGAGAAAGCATCGAGCATTGTTATAGACCAGTGGTTCTTAACCTTTTTTGGACCACGGACCACTTTGATAATTTTTTTCTTAGTGCGGACCA
Source organism: Zelleria hepariella (assembly GCA_949319315.1). Classification (NCBI taxonomy): domain Eukaryota; kingdom Metazoa; phylum Arthropoda; class Insecta; order Lepidoptera; family Yponomeutidae; genus Zelleria; species Zelleria hepariella. The sequence continues at coordinate 38,456,424 of OX439378.1, read as the reverse complement.
CCAGATCCAAGGTACATCGTGTTTCACGTGAAATTGTTTCACCTGTGACCTAAAGTATAATGTATGTAAGTAAGTTGAATACAGGAAATTAATATGAGTCGGTTTTGGAACAATGGAACATACACGCGAAAATTGCCCAATTTTACTAAAATAATTATGGAGATTTAATTGGTAGGCGATAGCAATGTGCGCGGCCCCGAAAATTCACCGATTTTACCCTTTTTAAGCCGCAAGATGGCCAGATAATCTTCCGTCAATATCATCAAGATTTCATTTGTTCTTAAAAATCAAGTTTACCTTAGCACGTGTAATAGGTGCGTGAAAAATGCGCGCCCGAAAATTAACAGTTTTTTCCCTTTTTAATTATATGATGAAGATTTATTTTAGGTATTATTTGAACAAACGCACCCAGTGCGGCTGAAAATTAACTTATTTAAGTCTTACATTTCATAATGGAGAATTCATTTGTTTTGAATAGAAGACACGCGCGTAGCGCATTTGAAAATTCACCGATTTTAACCTAAATATAGTCTACGTGCGGTTTGACATGGTTTGACGACATACTATGAGTGAGCACTGATTACTCGATTTTTAAGGGTTTTGATAATAAAACAATTTATTTTTTTTTGCGTATTGAACTAAAGACCGCAACTTTACATCGGAGCCTGCCGCAGGTTACGTATACGCTATTTATTGTATTATCCTGTCAAAATCTGTCGCATTCGGTAATTCCTTGGCGCGATCTGCAGTCACGCGGATCTTTGGAAGTTAATTTTTTTTTCAATAGGGAGTAAGAGCGCGCGCCAGCGCGCACTAAAATTTCAGCTATTTTATTCATTGGGAACTTATTCAAACAGGACTTTCGAAATCAACATTAAAATTTATTGACATCTATCGCTATGTGCGATGGACTGCAGGACCCTCCCGCGGACCACTAGAGAGGCCCTCGCGGACCACCAGTGGTCCGCGGACCATAGGTTAAGAACCACTGTTATAGACAATCGAATAGCAATGGAGAGTGATGAGCGAAAACGTTTTCTATCTGTGTAGTGTCACATTTTTAGGGTTCCGTGCCTCACAAAGGAAAACGAAGCCAATATGGGATCACTTTGTTGTCCGTCTGTATGTCTGTCTGTCTGTCAATACCCTTTTTCTCAAGAACGTGTATCTATCAAGTTGAAATTAATATCAAACACTCAGGTCTGCAGAGCTTGGAGCTGTGATAAAATCAAGCTTCTAAGTTCACGCAACAAAAGATACCGCCTTTTATGCAATATTTTGCCACATATTTTGGCACTCGCAAGTACGGAACCTCGGTTCGCGTATCCGATTCGCTCTTGGCCTTTTTTTTGGTCAAAGGTTAACTTAAAATGTGCCTAACTCACGTACCTGTGTCCAATTTTGTGACTTTGACTCTACCTTCAATTAATAACGTGCTTATCTTCTAAAGGTATTTCCAATGTATGCCAATCTTGTAATTCTTTTTTGACTCTGTGTTATAAATAATCGACCTTCGAATTTCTTCAATTTCGTCAACTAATGAGTGTTAAAAGAGAACTTGATTGAGCCTCATTTTCTGCTATCGTAATTTTGTGCCCTTTTTAAAGGTCGTGTTTGACAGATAATTATAATGATTTGGCACTTTCTTTGTATGTTCTCACATTTTGATTACTGTGAATGTATGTGCTGAAATGTACCGTCGTCGTAACTTTCTCGCTATACCCGATTTAGAAACTAAACATGACGTGTCTACGCTTTATTTTGTTTTCTAACCTGCTAGCTTAGAAAGAGCACAGAGGTTTTTAGGTAATACTCCACTGTACCGTTCTATCTAGATCCAAAGAGCGGGATAGATAAGTTATAATATTTATGTAGATATGGCGCGCACGAGCGCAAGATAGGTTGATTTGTAGGGAGCTAGCGCAAAAATAAAAAAAAAAAAATTTAAAATCTTTATTATCTAATGACCCCGCGTTTATTCATTTTTATAGCTTTTTCATTAGTATTGCAATTTAATTAGCAATCTCCTATTTATCAATAAAGTTTTGGCGCGGACGTGTTAAATTGCGCTCGTAATTTACTACAAGGCTGTTTGGCAGATAAATTAAGCAATGGTTAGTTTCGTTGCTAATTTAAAAAAAAAAAATTATCGTTTTAAATCCGTACCTACTGTATGAAATAGTACCGTGACACACCGACTGACAGACATACAATGCAGATCCAAAACCACTGAGATAGAAACGCGTTTGGATCATAAAATATAGTACGTTCGTTGCGGGATGTAGAGACGGTCAATCAAAGGTTTTTTTTTTTAATCATCTCTTATGAAGTTGAAACGAATTAATTGTGAATGGATAAAGTTGCGGGAAATAGCCAGTCGTGCTCTTAGCACGGGGTTGTTGCTATGATATTATCAAGAGGTTCTCTTACGGGTCCAGAATAATAACTCCATGGTGCTTGTAGACCACACATAGTTATTCTTCAACGATATAAAATAGGCTTCTCCCAAAAATAGTTACTAACCCAATGGACATTGTCCGAATTAAATACTTTGTATTTTTTTATTTGAATAAATTCCAGTGTTGGCGGTTTGCTGCCTTTCTCATCCAGCCATGACCCTATAAGGCACACACAGATCTAACAGAGTTTAAACTAACAGGACCACCTTCTCATTCCAGGGTTCAGCCTGGGGGACGAGCTGGGCTTCGAGCAGTCACTCACGAACTTGGACCCCAGCCGGCGCCGCTCCGTCAGCATCAAGAACGGCGTGCCACCCAACCTGATCGCTGAGACTGCTCGGGCTACGGGGAAACAAGAGGTGAGATTTTTTTGCAGCTACTACCAGCTCTATACCAAAAATTTGTGGTCTTCATTGATTGTTGAACTCTTCATCGCCTCTATACTGACTCTTATGACCAAGCCATTCTACATTGATTGAATCTTGAAAAAAAAAAATTGTGACTAGCATAGCTTGATACTTAGAAATTAGGATTTGAAATTAGGAAGACTGACCCCACCACCATGTGGGACTAAAGCTTGGAAGAGAGAGAAAGAGCATAGCTTGATACTAAAAACATAACTGTCAGTGATCCCTGATCAATATTATCCCAATATTGACCAAGCACCCTCTTTTTGTATCGAGTGGCTTGTTTTTTAGTACTCGCCAGTGTGCGGTGGTTCTTCGAAACAACAAATAAACGAAAAACCATGCAAGAATTTGTTTAGGTTCCGAATCTGTAAGACAATCCGCAGAGAGATAGAATGGCTTTATAATTACTCTCATCTTTAGGTTGCGCTAGAGTTGAATTAAATATAATTTAGCCTATAATTATTGAAATGTTTGGTGAGATTGAAACGTTCTTATGTCTGTGTATTCCAGAAACGCGGTAAACAGAATCGAATCATGATGCGGCCACCAGCTCCGAACACCCGTCTCAACCCATCAGCCATCGAAAAGCTCTCCACCCTCCACCGCCGAGCTTCCTCCACCATGCAGCCGATCATCGTGTCCAATCCGTCACAAGAGCTCCCAACGTTCGCCAAAGTCAACCCAACACCGCAGATCACGATGGCCAAACCTCTACCAATGGGCGTGCCACCATTCAAACCTCTACCGCCAAAAGAAGAAAAACTAAGCGTCCTACCCATATCATCACCAACGAGGAAGGTCTACTCGCCTCTGCAAATACCTCAGTCCAAGGGACCAAGCCTAGCTTACCAAAGTGAGCATTACACGTACAACACAGCCGCACAAGATCACATGTCGAAAATGGTCGCCCAAATGACTGCGTCTCACATGATGCCGCATTTGTACAGAATCTCACCACAACCAATAGTTGTTGAGACCACGCCAACATACCACCCGTTCGTCCCAATGCCTATAGAATCACCCTCGGCAGCCATCTCTATAATTCCCGGTCCGGTATTCAAGAACTCTGTCCAGATTCCACTAGCACCGTCGATGTTGTCTAACACACCTCTCGCCTTCGCTCTAACACAGAACACTATGTCTATTCACAAACCTGACCCTCCCATTTCTAACTTTGTAGATCCCGTTCCTCATCACGTCCACCAATTGGCCACGCAACTGCAGCCGGCGTACGCCAGTAACAATAAAAAAGTCGATGACTACAACACTATAAGTGGTTACGGAGATGATACCACATTGAAGTTCAGTAAAGATGATATCAATGAGAAGATTGCTGAGATAGCGAAAGCTGGGAATATATCGATGGAAGCAGTTGAAGCAGCGATAGCACTTCGTCAGCAGCAGCTATTGAATAAGTACGCAAATATTCAAGTGCCGGTGTCGACTACGACTTCATCGACCACAACATCGACCACAACGACGCAGGCGCCGCTGGTCTTTCTACCTGAACTAGAGCCAGTTGTGCACCGAGTCCAGCATAAGCCAAAGAGGTAACGTTTGGTCGAATGACACCTTTACGACGTATTCTTCAGGTAGTTTTTGAAAGTTATTTTGTTAATGTTTGTTGTGTCAGTGTTGGTGATGGACTTTAACATTTCTTAAACATCTTCTGCTTTTTCTATTTTATGTTTTACTGATTTTAAGCCTGAACCTCTAGTGCTTTTAGTATTGTATGTATGTATGACTGTATGTATTTATTAATATTTGTACCTATCTAAAAAACTGTTGGCACCATTATTGTGTGCTTCATTATCATCATTGTTTATGTACTGTGCTAAACTTATTTGTTTTAAAACTATTCAAAAGGTAACAGCGTGCTAAAGAAATGTATATTACTCGTATCAAACATGAAAATTTTTTGTACTTCTCTAAGATGGTTCACGCTACAATTGAAATTTGTGTTGAGGATGTATGTAAAATTCAAACAAAGTTTTTTTATTTCCGACGAATCCATCCAGTTATTATAGTAGCTTATTCTAATGCTAGATTTATTTTATAAATCAGTTCAATTTTAAAGCTCCTGTGCAATGTGTTTGCATTGATTAGCAGAGGGATTCTCCAAGTTAGATGGATTAATTATTCCTATAGCACGCTGTTCATTTTGTGCTAACACCAAAACTTTCACCCCATAAACTTAGCTAACCACACTCCTCCAAACTCTACAGAAACAACCCAACATCAGGCAAAGTGATGAACGCGCCAAGGGAGTACTATCCCGTGGGTTACGAGAAGAACTTTGACGACCAGTTCCAGTCCAAAGTCGACCTGCCCGAAACCACGTTCCACTGCGGAGACCAGAAATACTTCCCTGGACTGTATGGGGACGAGAACCTGGGATGCATGGTCAGTATTCTGTTGTGGAAATATTTTTCTTCAACGCAAATCTAGCTCATTATTTAATGGTGAATGGTATCATCGTCAGGACTGTCAGGTCTTCTTTATCTGAAAATCCACTTCATTTCCTCGAATATTAAGTCAGGGGGTCTACCGGCTTCGATTTTCGCCAATGGTAATCGGCTTCGTCTCAGCCGGTAGACCCCCAGGTATTGTAGCTATTTGATGTCATCTCTTTGAATTAATATTTTAAACGACAGCCCTTCTTCCATTCTGACCAACTAACCCCGACCAACTGAAACGGACCAACAATTTTTCTTTCCTTACGGCATAAATTGGTTGGTTCGATAGGATTTTTTTTAGAGCTTCTTAGACGGTCTAGCATAAAGGACCATATTGCCAACCTTTGTGAAACATAATACATTAAAAAAAAACATAAAACGCTACCTAATAAAGAGGTTGTTGTACTTTTCAGGGATGCATTTTTTTAACGTTGTTCTCAACCATGAAAATTGCAATCAAAATTATACCATTGCATGTTGGTCAAAAGCCCCAATATTTTATTGAGCTATTAACCAACCAACCAAAATAGATTAAAAAGTAATTCCACAAAGCTTTTAACATGATCATAGTGTGGTGTAGATTATTTTTATTATTTTGCCATTAGCTGCCTACTTCCTCTATTTGTTCTCCGATGGAGCATCCCACTTTTGTTTTTACCGTGACTTTGGTATGATTGATACGTGCACCAAATGATGGACAAGCAATACGAATACGTAGTAGATTTGTTTCTTTATTTGCTTTTTTCACCTTAACATATATCGAGTGGTCGGTTATTAGGTAGTCTATTTCCGTACTCAGGTTAGGTTTTTTTGATGTTACTACTAACTACTAAGGCCTTTGCATCTACGTAATAAGATGATTTATACAGCGTCCAGTGGCACCTTCACTCACACTAGATAGGTGAAGAGACCACTCGGCGCTGCAGTGCCTGGGACATTGTTTGATGTTGTCGCTTTAGCAACAAGACGGGCGTTTCAATTTGCGAAAATTTTGTGTTTTTTTTTATCTCTATGACGAACGACCGACTGTGTACCACGACAGCACGTCGACTCTTACACGCTAGCACTCTACTCAGTTACGTTACGGGCGACTTTACAACAAAAGTGTACACTCTAGAGTGATGTCGTGTGTACAACAGTATCCGTCCACTACTTATAAACACATTAGGTACTTACATTTCTTCGAATGTATGATTGCGTTTTTCTATCGTCCATTGCACTAGACTTACTTTTTTCAAACGGAACTACACATAGTTTAAATGTTGTTGAACGCTTATAGAAGGTGCGTATCAAGTTGTGGACGTGCGGTCACGAATCAAGGCTGATGATTGTTATTGCACAAGATTACTTTATTTCTTTATGGTACGTTCTACTTGAGCTGTTGTGTTGCAAAGTGTAAGCTCGTTTTAGTTTTATTTTGGCCTTAAGTAGGCAAAGTGAGTGATCTAAGTATTGGCCGACCTGAATAATTTACCTATTTACCACAAATTGTAGTGTTGTTACGGACGTAATTTTTATTTGCTCATATTTCTGAAAAAAGATCCCAGTCCGATGAGAGCAAATTGTGTGCCTAAATTTGATATTAATTTACTAATATCTAAAAAAAAACTTCCACACAAGATAAGTAAAGTAACGCGAAATATCCAATACACATTGCTATCCAATCTGCTGGTTCTCCTACAATAAAATGCAATAGTAGTGAGCGTATAGGCGAGTTCTCAAAATAGGCTATAAGTCCGAGCAATAAATGTATACTGCCAGGATTGAAACTTCTTAGTAGAGTCTTGCCCAATACGGCTTTGAAATAATGACATGGCATAGTGGTCCATGAGAAATTCAGTTGATCCGTTATAAACAAATTTTAACCAAATTTCATATTCGAACCAGATGGTTTGATTAGGAAAAAACCCATTCCAACCAACTACCTATTTGGTTCCTTTGACTTGGTGGGAATGGAAGAAGGGGGCAAAAAACTACTCCATCCAATCAACCAGTTTCCAAAACTTAACCCAAAACCCGTCTCCAAACTTCCAGGTCTTCCACGTCTGCGCTCTCACGGACGATGGCCTCGTGATGAAGTCCTTCCTCTGCCCGGAGTCCACGCTCTTTGACCAAACCATCCTCAAGTGTAACTGGTGGTTCTACGTTGACTGCAAGAATACCCGCAAGTTGTATGACACCAACATTCCGGTGTCCAAAAGCTATCAGCTCATGAAGGCACTCACTTTCTTCTCCAGCTACAATAAGGAAACGGGAGGTGATGCCAGTGAGTACTTTTTGATTTTTATATTGCAAAGACTCTGCCCCGAGCCCATGTTTTACGACCTGGGTCTCATATGAAACACATATGTTTTGTGTTTCGAGGGTCACAGACAGGTTCACAGTTGCCCTCCGGCCGTTTTCGCAACTGTGGTACGCAACCAATTGCGAACCACACCAACTATAACCCGTGTCATTAAAGAAAACATTTAGGACGGAGTTAAAAACCTAGCGTTGTCTCGCTTTGACTGTATTAATAAGAGTCACTTGAGTGCTTGAGGCCCACACCATCCTCAAGTGTAAAAATTTAATGGTGGTTCTACGTCGACTGCAAGTGTACCCGCAAACTGTATGACCCAGCGAACTTTATCTTCCGCTCGCTGGTATGACCTAACGATGCTAACTTACCTTGACTAAGATGTTTGATCTTACGCCTTTCGGGTTTGTTATGGCAATGTTCTTGAGACTAACTTATATAGTCATGATCATTTTATTAGGAGTAAGTACATAATAAGCTCAGGTCAGGTGGTATCATGAGATACCCTTACCCCATTCTTGTTTCGTTTTCAGATCGCCAAACAGCAAACCCAGAAGACATCCAAGGAATCAAAGAAGCTATCACCATTCTAGAAAACCAAGACAATATTAGACATCAAAGCGCCTCGGGTGTTCAAATCGTCACTCCACAACCTCTAAGCCAAACTGAGAGAAACCACAGAGGAAATTACACTGACGAACAGCCATCCCCCGTTTATAGAATCAACAGGAATAACAGAAATATCACCAGAAACGCAGACTCGCAAAAGACAAGGAAATCAAACTCCCAAGAAGACTTACGAACTTCAAACTCAGAATTTAAACTTATCACTGTCAACGCTGATATCAATTACAGCGGTGAAAACAGTACTAAAAATGCCTCTTCCCAAAGCTCTAAGGAAAGACAGTTCAGACGAAGACAGACTTTGAAGTCACAAAGCTCTACCAGCAAACCTAAAACTACAACTACTTTCACAACAACCACAACTACGACGAAAAAGCCTAACACCACTCTAGCTGTAGAAATCATAAAACAAGAAATGCAACCTTTAGACTTCTTCACTATAAACGACGCCGCAGTAAATGAAAAACCTTTAGACCACTTTGATTTAGAACCTTCAGTTGTAAAAGAAACAGAAAGTCTACCTCCAGTCAAAAGGTTCTACCGATCAAGTGCTGAGACAAACAGTAAAGAAGTCAAAGAAATCGCAATGGTCAAAGACGAAAAGGTACAGATAGTCAGACCAACATCAAGAGCAAGATTAGTTGGTGAGTTCGCCACACCAACAGCAGTTATAGCAAAATTAGACGAAGCCATTTTAGGTAAATCAAATGCGAGGTTTAAAAAAGAAGCAAGATTATCAATAGTGACACCCGAAAGAAATCTAAGTCCAAAAAATAGAGAGAGAACTTAGCACAATATTAGTCATAGATTTTTAATTTAAGTGTCATAACCCTCTTGTTAATTTATTTATTTGTTTTGTATTGAGACAAGTCAGTATGAGGCCAATAATGTACTGCAGCGCAATTGCTCAATTATATTTTTTAACGTGTGTTAGTTAGAGAATCAGTCAAGTGATATTACGGTGTATGTTATAGTAATTTTAGATGTGTAGAGTAAATTTATATTTTCCTATTTTGCTTTTTATTGATCTTTAGTCTAACAATTTCGTAGAAACAGGTTAAAGAAGATTTTTTCTAGAAGTTATGTCCGAGAATTGTTGGTGACATATAACAGAGATATTACATTTGTTACGGTTTCTGTCACAGCTAATCCACTGAATTATGTTTAATGAAAATGACATGAGCGTAAATCAAAGAATAAATATAAATCAGAAATAAATATATTATTATTAAACACACTTCAAATTTTAACATCACAAAAGTCCACTCCACTTTTAACTGGCAATAGTCAAAGATCTTTCTAAGTCTTGCCTTTCCAACGTTTCAATATCCTATCGCAACAGATGGGGCCAATCATAATGCAAGTTGCGGCCGTAACAGCAGTTGCTATTGTCATGCAAATCATAGTATCCGAAGGGAACTATCATCGACATGGTACAAACTTCCAGGTGTTCTTAAATAGGCATACCACAGTCAGGACATTTTGGGTTTACGGGGCATCCGCATTTGGGCTCAAAAGTCTTCTTTGTGAGGAATGGAACGCAAACGAATATCGTCGCTATGCTGATGAGGCTTAAGTAGGTAATGCAAATCATAAGACTTCAATTTGGATCGCAGAAAGGAGCCTGAAACAAAATAAGTTACACTTTATTATACAATTTTAAAAGCAAAGGAAAGGGAAGGTAAAAGTAAAGTGAAAAGGTATTTATTTCCGTGAATGATAATTATTTATAACCTCGTAATAATTATTTTCCAGCAGAAATTTGTAGCAATTGCTGCAAATAACTATGTTATTCCCTTCGTATAACCAAGGCATAGCATACCATCTCTCTCACAATATTATGGTATATTTTATCTCTGATGTTATGTGGTACCAAGTTACCTTATGTGGGACCAAGTTACCTTAAGTTCATTTGAGCGGACTCTTAGCTGGCAGCATGGGGCATCTCACAATACTGCGAGCAAAAGGTTCGATGCTGTAACACCTTTACCTGAGAAAGTATGGAAACATTTTGGTTGGTAAGTTAATGTTCTTAAAAGTCAAATTCTTTTCGATGGCTGCATCTCAGAGGGATAGGCAGATGATAGTTTGCCACTTTGTCACGAACCTGATGATCTTATTTTGATATAACCCGTGCTAAGGAAATTTTCAAAGTAAATACATTCAAAGTTTGTTGGAGTCGGGTATACCAAGTGTAAATTGTGAAGCTTGTTGATTGGACGATAATTAGTTGTAATCTGGTTGTAATGAAAGGTTAAAGAATCGTACCTTTATACTGCAAACGCCACACTCGAAAATCTTTCATAGGAGAAAGCTAGAGTTCTAATACTAAATCTAGAATCCAAACTGTTCACTAGGAACGCTCGACAAGAAATTTAAACACATAATGTAACAAAACATTTACATATTACAAAAATTCGCAATTTTGCAAGGGTTTATTTTTATTCGTCTCAGCCGTCTCGGCACGACATAACATTTGACAAGATTTTGGTTTTCTAAATTCAAAATCGGAAGAGTCGGTAAGACTATAAAAAGTTTCAAGTCACTTAAAAAGTTAAAGTGCGGCTATAAACTCAAAAACTATAGAATTTTGAGCAAAAAAGCGGCACGGCCGTACCATAATTTTCTCGAAGCAGTTCAGGCCATTTTCGGCCCCCCTATAACTTCGTTGTGTGTTGCGGTGCTACAAAAAAATGCACCAAATATAAATAAACCATAATTATATATTTATCAAAAACTAACTACTTGTGAATTTTACAATAATTTTAGAAAACACGAAACTTTCTTCTTATCGATTCTTATTACACATGGACTTATGAACATTAGGTAATTAAATATCAGCACATGGATAACTGCAGTCTGGTTTTTCTTGTTTAATTTTACGTGGGTCTGGTTTTTCTTGTTTGATTGGTTTCTTTGTGTAAGTTTTGTCAGATGTATCTGATAAGTCATCTGGTTGTTTTTGGTTTTTATAGTTCGTTGGACAATCTGGACCGCAATCATTCTTCTTTGCCGCACTGTTGGCTGACGTTTGAAGTTGATCGATGATGGCACAAATACCGTGGCCACTGCCACGGCATAGTTTAGGCAGGCAGACAATAAGGGAAGCTGTAATGAGGATAGTCCACAGGCATATTCCCATTTTGGCTCGTCACTTTTTCATGCACTTGAAGAACTTCTTTGAATCGATATGTTGATAGCACACTGGAACACAGGCAAGAACCGACGCTGATGCTAACAAGAAGTAGAGCGAAAAACAAAGCATTTTTCAGTGAGAAATTCCTCTCAGTCGCGCTTGTTGGTTCCTGTTGGTAACGGGAAAAGGCGATGACAGTAAAAAGGGATACACTTAGGTCTTTACAATGTTAGATAGATACGGTTTATGTATAATTTAAGGTTTATGATATTCGCTAGAGGTGAAAGAAAACATCGCGAGGAAACCAGAACATTGAAACCTAGCCGGCCATGTCTAGCCACCCACAACCTGGGAGGGCCATAGTTCGGCAATAAGTAAGTAGATACAGTCGGTCACACGCTATGATACCTCTTTTTGTTCGATTCACGTCCTTATGTCACGCGTGGCAAGAGCTGCCATGGGATATTCTCCGGTGTACAACGACACGGACATAGAACCTGTTTATTTTTTATCATCCCTGCATCTTAGGAATTTGCAGTTATGCCACAGCCACCGGTCCCATATCCTCACACTACAATGGGCGAAATGACCACTCGGACTTTGCAGTGTCGAGGACATGATGTACGGTCCAACACCGTACAGAGGTCGCGTGAGGCTGACATTGCATTGTGCAGCACACGCGCACCTAAACTTCACTCTGCAGTCAGCTCTAGCCACTCTCCCGGTACACTACTTTTATAACCGTAAAATATGTAACTAAACAGTGTCACAGTGAAAATATAATTATACAACATGAACTCCTAAACATTGCACAATGCAATTTCAGCAACAGGCGACCTCTGTACGGTGTTTGACCGTATTAAACAACATGTTTTAATCTTACCTCGGTCTAAATTGACAAGTAAGTACTCCGTCCCAACAAAACGGAGCACAGGATACCTTCCTGTGAGTCCTAGGAGTCTTCATCGAAAGAACATAACGGAGCAGGCCTATACCACATAATTATTTAGATATCTAAAGTTTTCCTCAAGATTTTCAGATTTTTTACTGAACTGACAGATTGAAGACATTGACAATGTTTTATTATTCTTCCTTGCTAAGGGTTTCGCAAATACAAGAAAAGCAGTTCACAAACTTCTTTGATCTTCTTGACAAAAACTCTTGAGTTATGACAACAATCTGGCAGCTCCGTCAAAACAACTGCTAGTGCGCTATTTAACATGGCGGAAACTTGAAGCCAAATGTTCAAATGTTCTAATCCACCATGAATAACTAAACAAACCCTGGATTTTCGCACAAAACCACATAATCAAAAATATCTGAAAGTATAGTTAAATTTGTGAAGACAAAAAAATTGCATAGATGAGAGTGCATTTATTTTATTTATTTTATTTTTTGTGTGTACTGTTGGTGAAGGGGCATCCACGGAGGCGGTCTTTGCAACAGCAGCCCCAAAATCCACAGCTGAGGCATATTGTCAATATGCAAAACCATCCCCAGATGTTAAAACCTTCGTTAGACCACATTCAGATACAAAGGTAAGCATTGTTTCAGTCTAGTTGGTTCTGTCATTTTTAAATATTGTGACGTTATTGTGAGTGACCTCGTGTCAAACCAAGCTGGATCATGCACACACCAAACGGCACATTTCAATAACAATAAAATTATTATATTACTATTAACAATCAAAGTTAGGGAATATATTGAAGTATGAAGTCAAGCTCAGTTGAGTCATTTCCATTGTATTCGGTCTTGGACTTTCTTATCCAGTCTTTTGCCGCTTGGAGCAGATTGTTACTCCATCTCGTGGCAATATCCAACATCTTCATCTCCAATAAGGTATGGCCTAAATGTGAATCGATTAAGCGATCAAAGTCGAAGCAATAGTTTCGTGTTTAAACATCCAATGCAAAACAAAATGGGATGAAGAAAAAGTTTTGGTCGAACATAGCATAATTGCTAGTCTACGTCCTGGCGGTGGCAATTTCAGAAGTAAATAGGAATAACTGTATTTTCTTCTTATTTGTACTCTACTATCGTGCAGGGCTAGAGATACCAGCCAGAGGGATTGCAAGGGGAAATGCGCATCAACAATCGCGCAAAAGGCTGCCGCGGAAGCAAAGGCGGCTCAGGCTGCACAGAATGCAGCCGGGGCTCAGGCCGCTCATATGGTAAAATGTTCATTATGTATGATTATACTTCCCTCTATTTTGACAATGTCACTAAATCTTCAATTATACCTACTTTTTGTCATTTTCTACGTTTCAGTGACAAAGCAATCATCCAGTTGTATATTTGTATACTAAAGTGCTTCAATCCCCGCTTTGTTCTGATACTCCAACTCTACCCCAAAGGTGAAGACCCAGCTAGCGGAGAAGGCGCTCCAAGCCGCGAAAGCCGCTGAAGCAGCGTTGGCCGGCAAGCAGGCGGTGGTCGAGCAGTTGCAGCAGGAAGTACTGTCTTTATAATGTTCCTTCATCGCATATAACTTCACCATCATCATCAGCCTATTAACACCCACTGCTGAGTAAAGGCCTCTTCATGCTCACGCCACCTCTCACCATACATTAACCCTAAGGTGTTAAGTATTAACTCATTGAAAGTCAACCAGTGATAGTAAGGATCAATTAGGTTTTGCCATAAATCGTTGGTTCTGCAAGTAGAGTACCCATATCGTGAACTTAGTTGGCTCGGCGAGTAGCAAATTATTGTCTTTCCTGTGGACTAGGCGTGGCTTGGATGCTGGGCAAGTCTACTCCATGTCAAACTGTCTCAGACACTATAGTGTCCAAGTGGTACTTAAAATATTATATCCCACCACCTCCTCCTAGACACATCCCTGTGACACAAGAGTTAATGAAAGGGTAGCAGCGGATGCTGAATCTGAAATGTCACTTCACTCGTCTCATCTGATGAAAGAAGGTATATAATACAATTTTTTTTATATGCTTTTTTTACTGCAATCTGTCTCCATTTTGGGACATTCAGCTGTATTTGTGGCAATAAATTTGTGTTGTCTTGAGATGAGATGAGACCAGTGCCATATCTCAAAGTTAGTCTATTTCTTGTTTGTCAGTCTCTCATCAAGTCTTGTGATAATCAGTGAAAAAAAAAAGAGTTACATCTCACGTCTTTATTATAAAGTTTTTGCCATCTTGCAAATTCAGCTCTATCCCTTACGTTCATCAAGGTCTGATTGTTTACTTTAGGTAAAGGAGGCGCAGGCAGTGGTTGCTGAAAATACAGCTGCGGTGCGTCAGCAACAGGGCGCTGTCAACGCAGCGCTCGTCGCAGCGCAACAAGCCAGCGCTTTGGTAATCTTTCTACACCGTGCTATTTTAGTGGTTTTAAAGCCGAAGGTATTTTGTTGCACTGGTGATCCTGAGCCAAATTCCAAAATTTTACTCCTAAATGAGCGTAAATAAAAACATTTCCCAATATACCTAGATGTCTATCGCCAATCGACACCATTTTATTTTGTTTAGAGAAGTGAATTTTTTTTTCGCGCGTCTTGGAATGAAATTTTGTAATTAGGGCCAGAATCACCAGTGCAACAAAATACCTTTGGCTTTAAAACCACTAAAATAGCACGTTGTATATTCGGTGGCAACTAGTGGCAAGATTGATGGCAAAAAACTAATGATTGCCAAATGCGTAAAACAGTTCGTAAGGCACTAAGTACACCTACATAAAGGTCAATCTATGCACCTACTTCACAACATAGTCATCAAATATCGTAATTTTACGAGTATAAGAATAGGTACCGTGATATCCTGTCGACTTAAGGCTCTAGGAGAAGATAATAATAATTATGTTGGGCTTTCCCTGTTACGCTAACCAGAAAAACTTCTCTTGCCTCGTCCAGTGTATTTCAGCGAAGACTAACCCGCGACCTAACATGGTAGTCAGCTTTTTTAACGCTTTTTGTAGAGACATACTGTGAAGGTGTAGTTTATGCAAAGTTCGTCTACGGGTGACATTTAGGCCCAGCTGACCTAAATCTCATGCCTAAAATCAAACTCCGTCCTCTTTGCAGCATAAACTGGCCTGCCAAGCAGCCGAACTAGCGACCCAAGTAGAGCACTCAGCCAACTGTGTCCTTGAGAAGACCAAATTCGGTCTTCAAGAGAAGTGCCACAACTTGTCAGAGGCGCGCGCTCGCCTCGCCCACCTCCAGCACAAACTGCAATGCGCCTGTGCAGAATGCTCAGCGACGAAGCAGGCAGCGCATAGCGCCTGTGAAGCCGCCCGCGCAGCATGCGGCAATGCTAGAAGAAAGAAAAGTGTGAGGAGTGTGAAGGCCAGGAGAAGACTGAGAAAGAAGAGGAAGCAAAGGTGAGGCGTCTCTGGTATTGTTTTAAAAGACCTTGTGTGTTTTGTGAATGCGTCCGTCTCTTGAGCGCTTTGGCTGTTGCGTGTTGGGCTGTCGTGCGTCGCTTCGCGTTGCCATTATACAGGGTGATGCAGAAAGGTCCTTTCATACTTGAGTAGGTCATTATAACCATCAAGGCAACTGCTACTACTATAATTGCGAAATCTCGACAAAATATTAGCTGTTCGGTATGTCTTGGATGCAGCAAAATATATCGACGTCTTTTCGGTAAGATTTCGTATTAGTGTGGAATTTGTTAAACTATAGATAGATGAACAACTGATTTAACCGTTTGCCGAGAGTTTCTCAATAAGTTACTGACCAAGTACACAAGACAGCATAACGAGTAACGACCCTTAGTAAATGTTGATGAGTTTATCGATCCTCTTAAGTATGGTGAGATGTTTTTGTAACCCACTGTATAGTTATTGTTTGTTGATTATTGCTACTAGATTACTTAGAAGTCTTGTCCTAATCACTGCGCGCTCTATTTTGTTGATTATAGAACTTCAGTTGCCTCCAACATTTGCTACATTTGTTCATATAAGGCGCTTCGTAATTAATAAATTATGCATGCACCATCTTCACACAATAGTCAGACCTAACTGCAATCGAAATAAATAATACTGTTACTAGATTTTCTAGCCCTAAGAGTAAAGCTTATTTTAGAATGTAGTACATTACGTTACCTACGAGTATGTACCGGGATACTACCAGAATATTACGAACTTGATTCCGACATTTCCATTACATAGATATTGTTTGTATCGTGAAATTATCTGTAAAACATCAGAATAATAATACCTATGCTGTAATGTAACGCAAGCAATTTTTTGCAAAAGAAGGAACAAACTATAAAATGTGTGTGTGGATATTAGATACCAAATAACAATGGCATGCATTATGAAATGAAATGGTAACAATAATTTTAATAATTTTACTTTAGTTTGGTTAGTTCGATGTAATTTGTAATAAGTTTTTGCAGCTAAGTTTGTTTATGTAAGCTTCTGGGTCAAATATAATTTTAGCTTATATTACGTTCTGCTTTTATTTCATTTTGAAAAGGTTAATGATAAAAATCTACATTTTAATCAATCTCTTTATCAAAGAATACGCTACTGAACAAAAACCAAAGGTATATTTTAAATTTTAATTAAACTTCTATGAGAATACAATGTTTATATCATAATTATCTGTGAAACTTAAATTCTTACCTACTAAAAATTTATTAAAACTAAAAATCACTAAATTAATCCGAAAATTTTTATTTACAAACAGACACCTTTGCCCTACATACATCGTTGCGTGTACGTACACGTCTCTCCAAGACTCAAATATCAAGCTTCGTACCAACTTCAGTACTCATTAATCAGAGCTACAAGAGAATAAATTAATAGTCGCGGAAGAGGTAGGTAGAAGCTGAATCAGAGAACCCTAAAAGTTAGCGATACAAGATGAAATTTTTTTTGTAAAGTGACCTTCATCTCACAAATCACTAAATAAATAAATAAGTACCTATGCAAAGAAACGCGGACAAAAATGCGTAAAAACTATATAAATAAAATGGTGTATTGTGATTTTGGTAGTAATTCTAAAGATGGCTCAAAGCCTTTGTACAAAGATCTAAATATTACAAAGTTATAGAGAGCATTGCCATAGCAAGGTGGTGGATTAAATTTAACCAAATATTTTTTCCACTGATCATGCAAGGTGCTTGTAAAGTTTAAATTGTACCCTCTACGTAACATTTCCTTCTTTGCCTAACTTCAGACATTACGAAGTGGGGTAAGAATGAGCATAGACGTTCGTTTTACGTAGACAAAAATAACTCTAAAATCCGTATTTTTGTTACTCTTGATGAGCTTTTACCAGGCATAGCCCACATCATGAACGTTGGAAACATCGTTACGAAAAACACGGTCTAGAAATGGCAGTAAGGGAAACACATGGAAAATTGGTTCAGTGGACGTAACCACGACAAATCTGGCAAGACTGAACGACTACAATAATCGGAAGAAAATTATCTGCCAATCCCGATCATCCAGATTCTAGATCCTTGCTGGTCTCCTTTTTCCCATAGTTTTACCAACCTCAGTCGACTATACTAAAAGCGTCATTCAAATTCTGCGGACTGAATGCCATATTGCTATTCTTATAATTGACGTAGGACGAAATCGGCGCTGAACCAGACGTGTCTGAATCGAGCCCGTTCAAAGGTCCGAATGGCGCTTCTTCTTCAGCCAACGCCTGTGGATGTGCAAGTGGTGGGTACTTAGCCACGTATCTTCCTGGGGGTTCCGCGTATTGTCCACCCACTATGACATGGTCTCTTGGTTTATTGTACACCTTTGCTGCCGTCCATGGCCTGTTAAAGTGTTTCTGTACCTTTAAAAGCTTAGCCTTGTCTTGCTTGTAAGGGTCAGCGTAGTTGTTAAAATCTTGATAGTCTAAATGCGGATTCTTTATGACGTCGTCTATAGCTTCAGGTTGCACGAACGTCGGTCGCTTTTTAGTGAATGCGTAGTTTGGCTCGACGTTGTGCTGATCGTTTTCCCAGTTCTGGAATCCATCCAGTTGGTTGTGGACGTGGCCGGGTTCGTCGTTGTCCATTGAGTAACCCTGGCTATAGTAATCGTTTCCTGTAGGTGAAGTCAAAGGCGCGCCGTAGGAATCGACCGGCGGGTCGTTGAATGTGGGTCGGTTTTGTGCAAAGTTTTGTTGGCCATGATTGATTTGGTACTCTACAGGTGGCTCTGCGAATCCTGTTGGCTCTGGTGGTCTGTACGGCATGGAGGGCTGTCTCTGTGGTCGGTGCTTTGGGACTGAGTAGCTTGGTTTCACGTGTATGGGTTGTCTGCCTCTGGGTTTGGATTTCGGCGGGCGTTTCTTCTGGCCCTTCGGTGGGCTGTACTTGTAGTTTAATCTGCTGGGTTGGTAGCGGGATCTCTTTTGTTTTACTGGTCTTTTGGATTTGGCGGGCTTTGTCCTCTTAGGCGCATACTTCGGTCGTGAGGTCCGGTATGGGATTCTGGTTACTCTTCTGTAGATCACTTTGTTCTTTGGCTCGAAGCCACTTTCTGAGGGGAAGCTGTCTATGAAAATGGCTGACGCTTGTCGCTTTGTTATTCTCTTCTTTTCTGTGTTGTTTTC
This sequence comes from Zelleria hepariella, assembly GCA_949319315.1. Classification (NCBI taxonomy): domain Eukaryota; kingdom Metazoa; phylum Arthropoda; class Insecta; order Lepidoptera; family Yponomeutidae; genus Zelleria; species Zelleria hepariella. The sequence continues at coordinate 38,437,521 of OX439378.1, read as the reverse complement.
TTCGGTGTTATCTGGACTGTGGTCGTCTGCTTGAATGCACGTTGCTGTGAGTGTTATCTGGAATTGAGAAATGGGAGGTTGTTATTGAACCGTTTTTCCTCACATTTTAGCTTATGAAATTTTAGGGCATACTCGTAATGTTCAAAGGTTTTAGGTGCCAGCGGCGGGCGTAACAAGAGCACTATTAATCAAATGCTAATACTTCTCTTTTGATCTACATAAATCAGTAAAGCCAAACATAGGCGTATCGAGCTATGACCTCAGTATCTGGTGATACTTAATTTTTACATAGGGGTTACGACGTGACCTGTTATTTCATGCTTTATGACGTCAAAAAAGCATACTGTATGTATTCCACGTCAACATTAAAGTTATTTTCACATTGGTACCGCTATTGATTTCAGAGAGAGAGAACGCATCTATCATCGTTATCTCATTACGAGTGATAAACATGAATTCCGCAGTGCTTATGAAACTATACTTTTTTACAATAAACATGAACACACGACACAGATATCGTGTTCGTGATTGCAATCGAAAGTAGGTAGGTACGCACAACTACTATAGATATACATTAGATAGATAGGTTGATAGAGTTAGAGAATTACTGACTTGGTACAACAAGTGCAACTGGGAATAGTCCGAATAAAACTGTTTGAATTTATTCCATGCTGTGCGAATTTTATGATATCTAACTCCTGTATGGAGTTATCAGAGTTGTCGACGCCGAGCGAAGCCAATATGTATCTGCCATAGTAAAATAGTTTGAAGTAGAGCCGGAATTCGAACGCCACGGAAAAAAAACTAGATTTTATAATCGATGCCCAAAGCGATCTCTTCCAGATAATGCTAGGGTTAGTAATAAAATAAATCACGATGCAGAAACCATTCGCAAACGACAAACCATTTCTTTCCAGGATTTAGTTACGTGCATTTGGTGCTGTGCGAAACCGATCTGACTGAAACTTCTTAGAGTGCCTAGCTAGATTGATAGAAATTAAATAACATCGTGTAAGTAACAACCAATGCATTTGATGAAATCGTGGACAAAACACGAGTATCTAGTATAGGAGGTGAGGTGAATGGCTTAAAAATATTTCTCAGGTTGAAGTCTTAACTATTAGGTAAATCGATTGGTTATGTGGTTTTATGGCGAATCTAGTGTCTTAATCGGTGATAGTCTATTATTTGCGTATATTTTAGGCTCGTTTCATTAGGTTTATGGAACGAGAGGCTCAGTAGATTTCTCTTAAATTCAACCTGTTATATCGTCGATAATAAATAATAATGGCAAAAATACCCAGCCTGATACTCTTTCCTCGTAATAAAATTTAAAAAAACCGTAGGCTCTCATGTAGAAAGAAAACCTTAGTTTTTGTATCCTTTAATAACGATTTTTATTATGACTAGCAATAAACAATTCAAAACATAAAACAGGCTCTCCAATTTACGATACCATTGTCATTTTTTAAACAAATACGTTTATGATTGCTTTATGATATTAAAGTCACTTTATACATTGATAAAGAAACTGCCGCGAACAAGAAATGTAGATTTTTTCTTAGCCTGACCTAGGCACTTTATCTAAATACAGTTGATTCACACAATGTTTTATGCAACAGCTGACACAGCAATCTCCATTGAAAAAGCTAATGATTTCACCAAAGGTGAGGCTAAATGACCTGATTGTCATTATCATATATTATTATTAGATACCGTATTTGTGCTCGGTAAGAGGCGTCAGAAGATATTGTGTTTCGACCACTATGGTCTTACCTTGACCTGAGATACAAAGAGAAAACACGAAGTTTTAATTATCTGTCTTTCTTGTGTAAATACGTATACGCAGTGGGTGTGCGTGGTGATTAAGCCTGAACTCTCTATCTCGCCTGTGCCCAGCTAGTGGGACATTTACGAGCATATTTTATGCTATGTCTCATTCTTGTAAATTTATTTCTGGTGTACAATAAAGTGTTCTCTCACTCTCTCTCAATGAATGTCTCTAGTAATCATTTTAACCGACTTCTAAAAACGAGGAAGTACCAATTAATTCGACCCATGTTTTTATTTTAGGTACCTCAGAACTTTTTTTAGGTGAACCGATTTTGATTTTTTTTTTAAAGAGTATACTCTCCATATATCTGATGATGAGCTGATGAAGAACTTTGGAGATGGAGAACAAAACTCCTCAACAGACAGCAGTGGATCACTAGGAATCAGTGCAGTACCTTACCTTTTTACCAGTGCTTGCAAATTATAATCAGTCTGATGGAGTTCTTAACTTTGAAGAACGGAACGGTTTTTTAATTATTGTTAATTTTATGTTATTTGCTTTATAATTATTAGTTTGTCAGTAGTAAGAGGTTGGTTGCGATCTTCAATATCGAAAACAGTATTGAAGTTTCAAATGATTTGAAAAAGCAATACTGTGAGAAGCAGATTTAGTTCCTCTTTTGTTGTGATGAAAAAACCGGAAAGGAACTACTTTCTGGACAAAGTTAAATGTAACATAAAGAAGTATTATTTTTTTTGCATATTTGCGCAGCAAATGTCAGAGTATGAAAGAAAGGCCACCAATCTACTCCACCACTCCCTCGTTGGCTTCGAGGATCTTCTAAAAGCCTCCACTTTATGGACCACAGACACTGCGGGAAATGGTTCGGGATGTGGGACATGTTCTGTACTTCTCCACAAGAGCAGTGTAGTATTAATAAGTGTCAATCTTTGAGCAGGACGCCTAGTTTATTAATTATTCATGCCATAACTCTGCTGGTTAGAGGAGATCTCACGGAAGGTCTTATGTACTTGTATGCAAATTGAAATGAAATCTTATTGTTTGCCTGTCAATTTCTCTATTACGCGTATGACCACTTCATAGATCACGACCAATTCTATGGCATTTCATCATCGGTTTAGGCTGACACTGATAAAATAATATCATTACAGAAATGGCATAACGGGTGTCTTTAAATTTCACTGCTTATGCTTAATAACCTCATAAGGCATTGCATAATTAAGTCGTAATCATGAACACAGTATCTTTTTCTTTGGTATCTTTATCAATGGGAAAGCTTAACTGTAATGTTTTTAATCCTTATTTCTGTATGCTGTTAAATTAATGTGTTGCATAATATACCTACACAAGACAGACTAACTACGCTATTAAAAATCCTTTGCACCTAGGTACGTAATGACATAAAATGAATAGTGTCCAGTGACACCTGAACTTGTTTAGAGATGGAGATCGGAACTCCTCAACAGCAGACTCGGAATCAGTGAACATTTTCACCAGTGAAGTCTTTTTTGAAATTTCAGAGACCTTTTGCTTTGATTTTAACGTAAGTTCATATTGTTGTAGGCGACGGGGTGGTTTCTTTCACACTATGTATGATTATCAATTTTCCCAGCACCTGTAATTAGAAATGCCTCTATCCGACACAATACTCTATCATCTTCGTGTTCTTACTCGTTCTAACTAACCGTAGAAGCAATTGTCAACTAACGCTAGACCACTTTGCGAGATCTCAATAGCTGACGCTTTACAAGCAAGTGGAGGCTCGACTTTAGCTGGTTACATAGGTGGATAATCGTCTTATAAGTTTTCTATTAATACCGTTTAATTATCGAAAGAAATGTTGGCGGAAGATGTTAGTTAGCGGTAATATGTTAACAATGGTGACAGTGTCACTCTCTAGATTTATGAGAATTATCGTTTTCTAAGTAAGCAAATGAGTGCAAGTTGCGGTAAAAATACACTCACGCTTGTTATGTCTGTAAATGTAACGGGGAAAAGACTTGTAGCAGTACAGACAGATCTGTGGAATTTGTTGCTGTTTTGCCGTAGGGACAACCTGAAGAAAATCTACAAAATCGAGGTTACGTAATTCCCCTCTTTCCTTTTTTAAAACAAAAAAAAAAAAACTTATCACTATTAGCACAAGAGACTACTTGATGTCGAACAGTTTTGTTTTTTAACGTTAAATATAACGTTTTGTTAAAGTTGTTAAATAGGTTTACCAGACGTCTTTGCAGCCGCTTTAAAACATACATTTCTTCATTCGGTTGGTGCTAGCTCCTGTCAACAATAATTTATCGAAAAAACCTAAACAGTTTACATACCGGGGGTGGAAATATGGGTAGGAAATCGGGGACGGGGAGTATGGTAAAGCTAGTCATTATTATTTAATTTGTGCCTATTAGCTAGTTTTTTTTTATTTTTGTTAATTGTATTTTTCCGAGATAAAAGTTATCGTGCATGTAGGTGGTCTGGGGGTCTACCGGCTAAGACGAAGCAGATTACCATTGGCGAAAATCGAAGTTCGATTTTTTAAAAATGTACTGCCACCTAGTTCATTTTACTGCCACCCAGTTCATTTTTCATAAATTGAACTTCGATTTTAACCAATGGTAATCGGCTTCGTCTTAGCCGGTAGGAGAAAATTGCCAATTTGTTCTTTTAATTTAGGATTTTCTGTCTTAAAAAAATTGTGGTGTACACTAAGCCTGTAGCTATCTATTTAGGTATTTATGACTTTGTTTCTTCTCAAAGTAGCGTACATTTGTGAATTTGAAGTAGCAAAACCACTTGCTAACCGTGAAGGAAAACATCGTGAGGAAACCCGCGACTTAGTGGGCTCCACACGTATTGACTTGTCTTTCTTGTGGGCTAGGTCGACTAAGCTGTCAGGATGGTATAGGTGCTGGGCAGGCCTTCTCCATCTAAAACAATGTCCCAGGCACTGCAGCGCCGAGTAGTCTCTTCACCCATCTAGTGTAAATCATCTCATTACGTAGTTGCAAAGGCCTCAGGTATCTATGTAATGTAGAGACTCGCTATGAAGATGAGGCAGTGGGCAATCAAAGTGATAGCTGCATAATAATTACTTACACAAGACATACTATCTAATAATAATAATAAATACTATCTAATAATGGTAGTAGGAAGGTAAGCTTCTTGCACAGTTACACAGTAGGTAGGCGGGTTCTTCGAAAACCCGTTTGAACTTTGATCTCTTGCTCGTTTGGCTTTTTCTTTGGCTCTTCGTTTCAACATTATATACTAGCACAAATTCGATGTGTAAAAACAACGATATTTAACTGAAGAAATCAACTGAATATTTTTCGTGAAATGATGAACACCTCTCTGCTCTATACCGATAATTTTGCACACTATTAGACCGTCCGTTGGTCCATCTAGTTTGTATCAAACCTATCTATCTATCTATTTATCTGTTGATCTATCCAGCCCATAAATAAAGCCCGCTGCTTGGCTTAGGCCTCTTCCCATTCACGCCAACCCCCTCGGTATAATGCCAATCTCGTCCATTGTCCTCCTGCTGTCTTGACAATGTCCATCGAGCTTTCGGTCTTCCCACCTACCGTCGACCCATTCTAGGCCGCCATTGCGTGACTGCCCTAGTTCACCGTCCGTCCTCCCGCCTAGCCAGATGCCCTGCCCATCTCCACTATTTGCGCGCCCACATCTCCGACTTTGGCTTTCTGCCTTGGCACAGCGACACTACAGTCTAAGCACATTGACTTTAGGTCACAAGTTGAAGTCGTAAACGTGTGACTGCCTTAGTGGTTAAGCAGTTGTCCTCGTAACACAGAGGTCATGGGTTCAATTCTCGTTGAGCGATCATCAGCACCAGTCTGTGTTGTTCGTATTTTTGTGCTGCGTGAGGAAAACCGCGCTTAAGTTGGTTTCGCTCGTATTCAACTTGTATTTTCCACTGCCATCTAAATTGCAAAGGATAATTGCAAATAAAAAACAAGGGGCATACCGGATTTCCGGATACCTTTGTCAAACTGCTTATAGAGTTTCCAGGATGGTATAGGATCATAAGCCTTCTTCATTTAAAACATGTCACTTACACTGCCATGGTCCCTTCACTAATATTGCAGTGGTGCCACTAGACGCTGTATAAATCAGCTATACATAGATACAGGTATCCAATGAAAGTTCTCAGCTCTGCACAACGTTAGGTCAACGATACACTCGTTAAACCTAGCTCTTATCCACATGGCATAAGACGTGCGTCAATCGAAACTTAAAAGGGGTATCCTAGCGTGTCACTGACTGTACAAACAAACCGGTAGTTCACTAACACAATAGAAACAGGTAACGTGACTCAGGAAGGAGTTCCTTCAAGTAGGAAACCAAGTTCCGACCGCTTAGTTCAAAGACCTAGACATAGACACGAGCAAGTATACCTTTGTTTGTTCAAAACTAGCACTTAAGTCGACAGTTTTAAGAGCTGTAGGAAACTCCTGTCTGGAATGTTCTCCCAACCGCATAACCCCATCAAACACACTAATTGAAGTGATGGTCTTTCGGATTGTGCTGAGGAAAAGTTGTTTATTTGGTACCTGGATTTTATAAGTACCGTCATTTCGGATTAGTTTATATTTACGGTCACATCTTCACAATTTAACGTTACGGGTCAATGAAAGTAGCGTAGCGTGAAATCTAAAATTTTCACAGTGTTTTCAACTTTGTAGCTAAACTGAGCTATCTTTGTTCCACGACAATCAAATAAAAGATAATTAATCGAAGTTCTTCTCAATAAATAACCTAGAGGCACCATATTGTTATAAGTGAAATATTTCTTTATCATCTTTTCTATAGACCAATTATTTTCACAGCCAATAAAATATGTAAAAATAGTAAAAGGTAAACTGGCACTACAAGTTTGTTGCATATTGTAGTGTTTGAGATGAACCTATCTCAATTAAATTAACTTTCTTTTTTGTTACTGTAAGGTTGGTAAATTTACACTTTTCTTACTATAGATAGACCAATAGCTAGCATCTAATGTAGTCAGACATAATCAATATTTTTGCTGGTTGAAGTTCTTGTTTATCTCAGCTATAGATTTGGTGTAACGACTAGGTACATGGATTAATCAAAAGCCTGACCAATTCAAACAGGGCAAAAATTAGCTGCTCTACAATTTATGCGCAAACCGATAGCAATAATCTATATTTATCTATCTATATTATATAAAAATTAATCGCCGTGCATTAGTCTCGCTAAAACTAAGAAACGGCTTGACCGATTTGCATTTTTACTGTTTTGTTTAGTTCACCATAGTTCAGGGTAGGTGTAAAAGCAAAGAAATATGGGAAAAGTTAAAGGATTAGCTGAAATACGGAAGAAAAAAAATTGGTAATTTTGTATTGGAATCGCCATTTTTTTCTTGGTAATTTTGTATTGGAATCGCCATTTTTGACGCGGAGAGTCAAACTATTTCGGGTGATACGAAGTTCACCGGGTCAGCTAGTGGAATATAATTTCTTTCATAATTTCGTACCCTCGTAAAAGAAATATGCCTATTTTCGGGAAGAAGATGGGTTCTTATACCACCCTGTATAAAAACTGCTCACTGGGGGCCAAGATAACATTATCACCATCACTACCATTCATCTCCATCCAATACATACAAAATAATGCATAAATCCACACAAAGTACCCACGAAGCGTTAGCAAAAAAGGTAATTCAGTTTGGCTGATGAATTAACCAAGTCACATTAACATAATTGTACGGTTAGCATTCATAGGCGGGGTGTGGTTAGATTGCTCACACGGGCGGGCAAAGTAGGGGGTTTCACTTGATCGAAAGTGTTTGTCAACTTGCTTATTAGTGCCGATTCGGATAATTATGTTGATTAAAAGTTGTTGTTGACTTAGGATTGACGGTCGAACTCGCGCACTGAGGGTGGTATTCTAGAACTATTCTAGAACGCTACTTAAACTCAGTTTAAACAGAGTTCAGACTGTCGATAAAACAGTGCACGTTTTCATATGAAGGGAGGGATATTCAAATCAAAACATGCACTGTTTTATCGACAGTCGACACTACTAAACTCTACTTAAACTGAGTTTAAACAGAGTTCAAGGGGCGTTCTAGTTTGAACTGAGTTTAAACAGAGTTTAAGTAGCGTTCTAGTTTGAACTGAGTTTAAGTAGCATTCTAGAATACCACCCTGAGGGTTCCGTACCACCATGCGATATGACTGTGCTATGTAATTTATCAAAAGATGGTAAATTGGTAACTGTAATGGGAGTCGACCACCAGTAGAATAACATTCTACGGTAAAAAAAAGAAAAATAACTGCTAAATTAAAATGTTTAAATACCCCCGACATTTTAGCTTTAAATAATCATATCTCATAAACGGCTGAACCGATTTTGATAAATTATATTTAAGAATACTCGCTAAAAAACTTGAATTTTACTTCAAAAAACCGCATCCAAATAAGTTCATATGTTTAAGAGATACCGTGCTACGAACAGACACACATAGCGGTCAAACTTTTAACACCTCTATTTTTTGGTCGAGGGTTAAAAAAGTCTTTGACCGTTTCTGTTAATTAGCATGAGAGACCAACGAACTAAAAAAGGATAAGTACACTTTACTTTATAAATTGTAGGAATTATGAAACACAAATGACAAATCCACGAAGGCTTTGTTCGTCTGTCAGTATGTAATTTTCTGCAACGCTGGCTTCCGCTTTGAAGGCGTTTGATTTCCGGCTTGATAACTGCTTGAAAAATCATTGTGATATGATGACGTTCTAAAAAAATCTTATGAAGATGAACGCATTGCATGGCTCTCGACGACTCGAGCTAAATTGTACCTAACTCCTTAGTTAGATACAGCTATGTAGTACCTATCTAAACTGTACAATTTTATTTTATTGTACGTACCTTGTATGTAGCCTAGCCTATGAATTTATAGTAGCAATACATATAGCACAATAGTAAAGGAAAACATCGTGAGGAAACCTGAGCGTAAGAGGCATTAATACCTTTAAGGGTTGACGATAGCAACGTGGCGGGAAATTCAAAATTTTCACGTTTTTTTACATTTTGTAGCTAAACTGAGCTATTTTTGTTCAGCGATTTTCGTTCGCGGCAATAAAACAGTATTCTTTTCATTATTGTAAATAACAGAACAATAATAATTCAGCCGATTATGTGTTCTGGTCTACGAAGCAGTGGCACTGCCCAAAAAACTTGTCGTAGACCAGAACACATAATCGGCTGAATTATTGTTGTTCTGTTGTTTACAATAATGAAAAAAATACTATTTTATTGCCGCGAACGAAAAATCACTGAACAAAAATTGCTCAGTTTAGCTACAAAATGTAAAAAACTGTGAAAATTTTGAATTTCCCGCCACCGCATTGAGCAAACGTAAGAGCATGCCTTTGACTAGCTAGTGGGACATGTATAATAATTGTACATGCTACATGTTACTCTGATGTCCCACTGCAGGTCAAAGGGCTTCCCCCTCTCAGCCCAGATTTTTCGGTCACGAGCCACCTCCGACCACTCTACAATTACTCTACAATAGGACTCAAAGTTAAGCAACATCGGGCGCGGTCAGTTTATGGATGGGTGACCGGAAGTGGCAATATTATAATGGTGCTTCGGAATGCACTTTGGGCGGCCTAAACACTGTGAAATCTGTCTGACACCTAATTATTGTAAGATTCATCTCTGCAGTAGGTAGTTCTGCAGCTTTTCATATTCGTATTACATTCTACGTTCGCTTCCGCATTAACATACAAAACAAGTAAAACTATGTGAAAGCATTAGATAATAAGTTAGAGGTCAAATGAGCAAGACCTTGGGTGTGTAACCATTACGACTTTATGACTAGATATTTACTATTTTACTGTGGGAATAGTTTACAATTTGTTGATATTTTGAGAAAAGAATTCCACGAATGGTTCCAGCAAATTACGGGCTCATTGTTTAGTTTAGCAGCTTCGAAGAACGATATAGCCAAACTGATCGCCAGCTACCTATGGCAGGCAAAGAAGAAGATAAAATAATTGTCGCGAAATTAATAAAATGCCCTTCATTTCGTCTAGCACGCTGAACTTGGTACTTTGGAAGTAAGATGTAGCCTGTACAATTGTACATGTCCCACTAGCTGGGCAAAGGCCTTCTCTCAGAGAGAGAGTTCGAGCTTAATCACCACGCGTGCTTAATGCGGGTTGGCGATTTTTGCGTTGAGGGTATAATGCCTGATACGCTCAGGTTTCCTCACGAAACTACTTCCTTTGGAAGTACGAGTGGAATTTATTATTTTATGTATTTCGTAAACGGTTAAACTCACTTGTATTATGTCGGTGTAGCTTACTAGTTTCGGTTCTCATTCGGAGACCTTAATCATGGAGCTGAGACGGCCCCTTTATTATTTGGTTATTTTCAAAGTAAAAAAATCATCAACCCCAAGCTTTCGTTTCTTAAGACAATTTCACGTAAACTGAAACGAAAGACAAGGTCGAGTAAGCCAACCCAAGCGTGAGAAAAAGCACATAGTAAAGCACGTAATGGGTTATGTCAATTTAGGATTAAAATAAAACTCGTTTGCTGAACGAAAGTAGAATAGAAAAACATATTAATAAGAAAGGAATTCGGAACCGTATGATGTGATTTTAAGGCACTTAATGGCTTTGGCCTACTTTACACCTACGTGTTTGAAGTTATGACCTTATGAGAATGGAGGCATCTGGGTATCTAGGAAAGGCTATCTAGCGCGAAAGAAACAGTTTTTAACCCCGGACCTAAAAAAACGGGTTTTATAAGTTTGTTTTGTGTGGGTGTATGTGTGTGTGTGTGATTGTCTGTCTGTCTGTGTCACAGTAGCTCTTAAACGGGTGAACCGATTTGGACGCAGGTTTTCTTTTTATTTGAAAGCAGGTTTTCTACCGAGTGTTTTTTAGATAATATGTTTTATCAAAATCGGTTCAGCCGTTTATTTATTAGATAAGCTAATTTGAAGCTAAAATGTCGGGGGTATTTTTTATTTTTTATTTAGTAGTAAAGTTATTCTTTTTGGGAACACGTTTTTTTTAAAAACGATCATTAACCATTATAATCCTGGTGGTAGCAATTTTTAGAACCTAGGCAGAACATCCTGGGTAGGCAGGAGGTCGGACGGTGGCACACAATGGGTAGATGACCAGTGGGTAGACGGCCAATTTTCAAGACGGTGAAAGAGATTTGTATTTGACCGAGGAGGCTGGCGTAAAAGGGACCCTAGCAGTGGGCTTTATTCATGGTCTGTATAGATAGATAGAGAGGCACTTTTTGATTTTTCCGAAGCATAAACCTGTCTTAGGGATACATCATAAGATAACTTGGCTCGGTAGCGCTGAGGTTCCGGGTTTAAGTCTTGTCCCAAGCGAAATTATCAACTTTTCAACAAACGTTTACGTTTGTTGATAATTTTGCTTGGATTAAGAAAGATGGGGCCAATGACCTATAAATTGAAACTATACATACAGGCGCAAACATCTGTTGTCAAAAACGTAGAAAAGAAAATGTTTCATCTTTCTAGATGAAACAACAACAAAATACCGCATTACTCGCGTGGATGATCAAAACAAGCTCTTTGCAACATTTCACGTGGCTGACTCAGTTTTGTTTACTTGCTATGTTTACAAACTTTGCTCGGGAATTCTTCTGAATTCTTAGTATAACCTAAGCTCAGATACTTTGCATTATTTATTATCTATAGAATGGTTTAAACGGAGATAATATTACGTACGGTTGGATTTTTAACCCGTACCAATTCAGGGGCCTTAGCCTGTAACACAATTGCGTATCGATGGCGTCCCAGTAGAAGGATAAAACAGGGATTTCCTCATTTTTTCTCCTACAACCAGCGAACTAATCCTCTAGAGTTAGAATCAGAATATCAGACAGGCTTAATAAATTATTATTGTAATTGAAGCCGTCAACCGGGAACCCATTTTGGCGTTACAGGCTAAGGCTTGCAAAAAGTCTCTCAGTCCGCAAATATCTTGGGCCTCTCCCTGTAATGTATGTGTGTTTTTGTTTGATTAACTAGTGGTTCGCCCCGAACTACGAACTCGCGACCCCAGTAACAGATGTGTAACTTTGTTATCGCCTTTGCGCAGGCGCGCGCGCTTTGCATATAATCTGTACAACCCCATATGTCGGCAACCCCTCGAACGATTTGGCTCATGTTCGAACCCAAAAATTCTTTTAATTTCTTTTACCCGCCTACCAAATTTCTTGACGATCCGAAAACATTTACTCAAGTTATCGTCGAACGAACATTCATACATACAAACATACATACATACATACAAACGCCGGATTGTTCCAGTAGACTCGGAGAATGAAAATGTTGCGGTAGCACATTACGTCCTCTCGATCTAAGAGACTAAACTCTCGACTATCAAAAAGGTCTCTATATCATTAGACATACTTAAAATTGCGTACGATGAAAGCGACTTTTTTCTTCTATATTTGATGGCTTCTAAAAACAACTGCCTTACAGATCTGAAACCACCTTGAAAGTATAGACTTCTAAGAGTGAGAGACGGATAATCTTTGATTTTTTTTGACCCCATTGAGACTAGAATAGCCTGGTAACTCTTTCTTATGTCTTTATACAAGCTCTGCACTAAACTGTCATAGCTCGATATCGTGATCCATCATACAGGAAGTGCTAATACTACACCCCACTAATTGAGAAAGGCTTCAGTTTTTTATGCTAACAAACCTCATGAATCGAGGGCCCATTTTAATTGTACGAGCGAGCGAAGCGAGCGAAGTTCTCCGAGTCTACTTGAACAATCCGGCGTTTGTATTTATGTAAGTATGTTTGTATGTTTGTATGTATGTTTGTATGTTTGTATGTATGTTTGTATGTTTGTATGTATGAATGTTCGCTCGACGATAACTTGAGTAAATTTTGTCGGATCGTCATGAAATTTGGTAGGTGGGTAAATGAGGCAAAGAGATTTTTTAAGTTCGAACATGAGCCAAATCGGTCGAGGGGTTGCTGAGATATGGGGTCGCGAGTTCATAGTTCGGGGCGAACCACTAGTTAATGTATGTTCCAAATGTGAGCTTTAATGTCACTCTAGAAAAAAATAATAAAAATTGGATGTGACAGAGAAAAGTCAGCTCAGTGTCAGTGTATTTGTGAACTGGGGATCAGAAAAAATACCTGGAAGGCGTAAAATATAGGGAAATAGTATAGGAATAGTAAAAACAAACACAGCTTAGATGTCATTGGAGTTTGAGTCGTTACTGCACCTATCAATCATAACCATTGGAGGAGCAAATAAGTCCATATAATTATAGAGTCATAGAACAATAACCAACAATGTGTTAACTAACTATGAAAAGTGCATCAAAATATGCAGTAGAGCGAATCATCATTAACAGGTGTAGAGTAACAACGAATAAGTGCGTATAAAATTTACGACCGACCAATAAAGAACAATGAAGAATGAAAGAAAAACACGTCAATTTTCTAACGAGCTAGTTAATTTGTTTACTCACCGTAAAAAGTGCATAGCACACCGCGTTCGTCAACTGCATTTTGAACAAAATTTTTTACCACTCCTTTTTAAAATCACTTAAGATATTGAAAGAATTCATTAGGAAAATCACATAGCTCATTTACTAAAAAAACAAATGGAAATAAAATAATATTTAAAAAAAAGTTTATTTTTCTATGTCTTTTGAGACGTCCGTGACACTGGAAAGTCAAGTTGAGTGTGAGGTGCGTGTGCGCAGCTCAAATGACTGCGGCTTATCCGACTGTGACTAGATTGGAATTATATAGAGACGATGATGCACCGGTGCGCAAAAGGTTTTCACTAGTAAATTATGTCCACTTGCCATTAATTACTTCCTTTGGCGCATTAATTTTGGTTAATTTGCCCCTATTTTTAAGCCCGTCGTTACAGCCAATCCATTGCTTTTTTGGTTTGGCTCTTTATTACTTCGGTGGTGGTGGGTTCCAAGAGTTGGATTGTGACAAAGTTGTGTGGAGATATCTGTGCAACCAATAATAATGATGATTTAGTTTTGAAGGATAGAATCTAGGTATAACCCGTGTCATTAAAGAAAACATTTAGGATGGACTTCAAAACACTCGCCCTCTCGTTCTAATTAATACAGTCAAAGCGAGACAACGCTAGGTTTTTAACTCCATCCTAAATGTTTTCTTTAATGACACGGGTTATAAGTACCTTTTTAAATCAATTTGTAACTGCAATAACTCTCGATAAATTTACAATATTTTGACAAGAATATTTAAATGTTCCTATTGGACTCTTAGTGGTTGCAGAAAAGATAAGTCACTACATGCTTAATATCTTTCCTGTGGGCCAGGCTGACTAAGCTGCAGCGTCGAGTGGTCTCTTCACTCATCTAGTGTGAGTGAAGGTGCCACTGGTCGCTGCATAAATCCTCTCATTACGTGCAAAGGCCTTACTTTTAGTAGTGGGTTGCAACAGCTCTTTACAAATTTCAATCGTCAAAGATTATTCTTCATCATCGCGCATCTTCTACTCTCACATTATTTAATTGTTTATGTTCGTCAAATGAGTTGGAGCTACAAATTGTTGTTAATCAGGCTCACTGTAAAACTGTTATAACACCTGTCGACAACAACCTACTATTAATTATATTTATGGTTTATCTTTAGATGTTAAATACCTACCAGGAGACTTAGGTAAGGTCGGCCACAGTCACAGATACCACGGGACAGCTATCGAACCAAAAGGTATCCTAGCGTGTGGCCGACTGTACAATAATACCGAATCGCCAATCCGCATGGGTATCTCCATTTTGAGAGAAAGCATGTGTCCAGCCAGCTAGTGGGTGATCTTACGTTTATTACATGGGTAGATATTGCACCTATCTAGATATACCTAGGTATGTTTTGAAAATAAAAAACCGAAATTTTTGAAACTATACTGTTTTGATAATAAATAACCACAATGACTGAAGTGTAAAACTGTAAATAGGTAGGTAAGTGCCGAACTTAAGGCTCGGTATAAGGCTAACTAGCGCCACCAATGTTAAAAAAATCATATCTTCCTTTAGAAGAAGTTTCTGAAAAAATCCTAAGATGAGCCTATGCGCCATGCTTTTCTAGATTTTTAAGTGTAGGTACCCAACTCAATTTCTAGTCTTAAGCTAAAAAAAAATCGATAACCGCCAAAAACGGCCGCTTTTGTTCGAAGAGGGTATCGACACTTAAACATCTAGAAAAGCATGGCGCATAGGCTCATCTTAGGATTTTTTCAGAAACTTCTTCTAAAGGAAGATATGATTTTTTTAACATAGGTGGCGCTAGTTAGCCTTATACCGAGCCTTAAAATCCAAAATAAACCTAAAATAAAGCAAAATTTTGTATTAAAAATATACCTACGTCAGTTCCCAGAGAATGCTTGAATGGCCAAAAGTTAATAATATTTTCCATTTGAACGCCATCTAGCGGTACCTTTAAGAACTTAATAGTGTCAGTTTCATACAACTGCTTCAAGTTACGGGTCTCACAGAAATAAGCGCTCCTTTCACCCACTTGTTACTAATTTTATACGCGAGATGGCGCTACCCGTCAAATTTGACGCTATTTTAAACCCCGTACCCAAAAAGAGGGGTGTCCACTATGTGTATGTGACTGTCTGTGGCCGTAGCTCTTAAACGGTTGAACCGATTTGGATGCGGTTTTTTATTATTTGAAAGCAGGTTTTCTAGCGAATGTTCTTAGATTTTTTCAACAAAATCGGCTCAGCAGTTTAAGATAATGCTAATTTGAAGCTAAAATGTCGGGAGCATTTAATATTTTTATTTAGTAGTAAAGTTATCAGATAGAGCTGGACAGAAGGTTCATAAGTACCTAAATTATTTCAGACGAATAGTTGTAATTTAC
The DNA here is from genome assembly GCA_949319315.1 of Zelleria hepariella. Lineage (NCBI taxonomy): Eukaryota > Metazoa > Arthropoda > Insecta > Lepidoptera > Yponomeutidae > Zelleria > Zelleria hepariella. The sequence continues at coordinate 38,421,796 of OX439378.1, read as the reverse complement.
CTAGTTAAGTAGAGAACTTAATTAATGAAAGTATTTTTCAGTGGCATGAAAAAATTTATTTGAATATCTTTTAATTATCATAATAATTCATACTATGCTAAAATAAATACAGAAATCGTTCGAATAGCTTCATCTTATACACTAAATTATGTTCAATTTAAATAATTACTTACTTACAAACTAATGATATTTTAATTACATATTTACTTAGTAATTATTTATTTACATTTTTCAATAAAGTCGTAAGTTAGAGCAAACTGTTGATGTCTTTTATAATAATAATTATTAATAATCATTCGTGTAAAATAGTTTATCTCCAAATGTTAAAAAATTTAAACATTAATTGTAGAAAATGACTGATATTTCGTAACATAAAATGACAAAATATTATGAATAAGTTCTGAATTTCTGATTGACAGTAGAAAACTTGTGATGTATTAATAATTTAAGTGTTGTCTAACCCGTATCGATGAATTCCAAATTCTTATTTACATTATAGAAGACAAAGTATTTTTCAAAATCTCATACGGATAATATCAATTGGCTAACAACATTAAACAGTGTCAAACAATATACAGATCTAACAACTGATCTGTTAGGGTGACGATATCACTATTCTGTCATGTTAGTTGCTATATTTTTGACTGTACAAATAAATCGGTAGAGCTGTCTATGTGGTGATCACTGGTCTAGCATGCATTTAGCTAAACACTGACTAATCTGCTAAACATGGATTGAACAAGTGTTCAACGGTTTTCAAACAATGTGTAAGACGCTGCTAATACGTGTCTATCTCACAGTGACAGTTTTGTGGTACAGTCGGCCACACGCTAGGATACCCCTTTTTGTTTGATTGGCGCCCTTATGCCGCGCGCGGTAAAGCTGACATGGGGTATCTGTGACTGTAGCCGACCGTGCTATCGATGTTGGTAAACACGTGCTCAACAGATAATTAACTTTTTTGTAATAAGACTGTTTTAGTGTTTAGTATGTGTCTAATGACACAAAATTGTCTACATTATGACAAATTAGACCAATATATTTTTAGACACCATCTAACTTTGCAGGCCTTTTACTCGTGGATTTTCGTGTGTTCCTTATAACTATTTTCTTTTATTCACTATTTTCTAGGAAAACGAAGATTTCGGAAGAGATTTTGTTCTCAAATTGCGAAGATCTTGCACTGCCAACGATGCTGTTCACTGTAGCACAAAATAATACGACTTAGTACGCCTTAGTAAATATTAGGTTTGGTAAAAACAAAATAATTCAAAAAGGCACGTTGATGAAATGACAAAAAAATGTGTATTTACAATCCGTGCTACAGTCAATCGCATTGGCAGTGAGATGCGAATCTAACCCTAATAAATGTGTGTGTAAGGTGCGTTATGCATTGATATGTATTCATAAAAGGTCACCTTGTTGTAGTTTTTAGATCATTTTTCAACATAAAACCATTTTTTTTTTTAAAGGTTGATAAATAAAAAGCAAAGCTCGTGAACACTTGGCCAAAGCTTCTCTTTTTTTAAAATAAAAGCTCAAGCTTCAAACAATAATAATAAAAAACAATATTTACATCTAAAATTTCCTAAATGTATGGTGTAAACGTTTAGTGAAAATTATACAAAACCAACTATTTATTAATTATATACGTATAATATTTGGATAAGACTTTTGTTTCATACCTATAGTATTTTTAGAATAATAATACAATACAATGAAAAAATATCTACATAAAAGAAAGATATGGAAGGACCCTGTTTTTTTAATTATAAACGAGACCACTCTTAAGGTCTTAGAACCAGGCGAGGCATAATATAGGATTTACAAAGAAACTGGTAACAAGTAGGTACTAAAATAAAAGATTCATTATTCCTTTCCCAACATTAGAAAGTTTAAATGTTTTATTGATTGCACAAAACTTAAAACATGATTAGACGTTGGCAAAATGTACGCCAGAATTTCACTTTCAATCCATTATTTGAGTTCATAAGTATCATTGTGTCATTTGACGCATGAATATCAATGAACAAGTGATAACTTGAGTCTTATTGCGGTTGTATTGAGCTGGTCTAACCCCAAAAGGTATACCACTTCTGCACATTCCCCTTTCAAACTCCATCAACAAACCAAAAAGCACAAACATGCATCGAGTGAAAAATCGAAAGGAACAAACCTACAGCAACGCAAAAACATCACTGCGTGGCTTCAGCCGTGTGATACGCATGGGTGGGATGGTAGCGCCATACCTGCGGTGGACTGTACTCCACGGGGACTTCTTGTGCGGCTCCACCGGCTCCCCACATTAAAACCGTCTGCCTGGGCATCTCTGAGGCTTGGGGCTGCTGCTGCATCCTTTCATGCTCCGTGGAACCACTTGAGCCTCCAGGACTGGGACCTGGCACCACACTAGGCGACCTTCTTTCAGGCCCTGGCGCAACTGGACTCATATATCGACCTGAAGCGTCCATATACGTGTAGTCTCTCGAAGGTGGTCGGTACGCGGGCGCAACTTCGTACCCCGGCGGCGGCGCTGGTTCTAAAAAACCGTTTGGCGCATAAGGTGTGTAGTGATAACTCAGAGGCTTGTATTGGTGGAATAGATTGTCGGCGGTTAGGAATCTGTCGTCTAAAGGAGGTGGCGCGTAGTGAAGTGCGGGCGCTGGGGGGTATTCCCCGTAGGGCGCTCCGTACGCTCCGTTTAGGTTGGTGTACGCCGCTGCTACTGCATCAGCGGCTAGGTAGTCCACTGCTGGAGGCGCCGGAGTAGTTGGCACTCGTCGTTTGTTTCTACACGTTGACAGGAAGTCCCTCAGCTGAGTCTTGTAACGTCTGGCGGCCCTTGGAGGTGTGGTTGGGTTGGTCTCGCAGCCTGACAGCTGTTCTGACTCGGAGAAGTACAGGCTGGTTAAGCCGGTGTCCAGGTAGCTCACTTTGAAGTCCATGGTCCGTTTGCCCAGCAGGTCTCGGCCTTCTTCTTCCCTGGAAACGAAAGGACCTATCGTCAAATTTATCGTTTCCAAGTTGTTTAAATTGCTTAGACAGCTTTTTGGCATTCATGTCCTGCTTAAATTATGTAATTGGATGATTGGATGATCATCCAATGATGGTGCGTTATGATGAGAACTCTCTGCTTCGAGGACTTCGTTGTTTATGGTAATAATTTTTTTTCTTTAAAAACGTAGCTCAAAAGCCAAAGAGTGGCGTGTTGTTGCGATAGATGATGTGAAATGGTTATCAGGAAAACCTTCGCAATGATATGAGAGTAAAGGTTCACTTACATCAGCGGCCTATGCGTGCTGATAACGAAGTCAGGTTTGGAGTTCTTGTAGACGAGCCGTGAGGAGGTCTGCAGCCACTGCCACACTCCGTCTTTGGTTTGGAAGCGGTACGCAATCATGCCGGAAGCACCCGTTTTTAATACTGAAACAAAAAATTAAGGTAAATAAGAATAGAATAAGAATAATTTATTTTAGCAAAATGCATGCACAATATACATTAGTATTATGAATCAAATAACATCATAACTATTATACCAGCCGGTCCTTCACACATTATACTTCACCAATACAATCACCAAGCACCCAGAATACCAATCATAGCTGGATAAAAAGTTATCCCAGGTTCTACTGATTCTATGTGGTTAATTGATCCATCTCGTGGTAGTGGACAATGTTAGCTTTTTTGCCATTATTATTTGCCATCTTTACGATCTTGCTTTCTATCATAAGACTAGGGTGACTTGGAGCTACCATTTATTTGAAATATAAAAAAATGATTGTGTTTTATACTCACATTCTTGATGAGCACTGGCAATATAGGCAAGGTCGTCGTAATGTACAAGGTCGTAACCACCCATATTTGCCAGCTCAGCATCTGTGTATCCTAGTAGCATTTTACCCCTGAAACAGAAAAAAACTTCTTTGAGACACAATTGAATACCAAATAATGAAATTTTGATGTTACTTAACAAAATGAAAAATGTAGACGATAGCTGATTCTACTGCCAAATGGTGTCTAAATGGAACACAGAAGAGAGAGCGCCCTAAACTATCTCGCGTTGATCAGTGCAACAGGAACCAAACAGTCTAGAGTTAAAAACGCCAAATCAGCCAGAATTGAAAACTGTTTTGAGAGGCCTATGTCCCTGAATAGGGATAACAGGACAGGAAATGATGACGATGACTTCCATTTGGTAGGACTCAGTGTGTAACTCCTGAGAAGAACTACAAATAAGTAGAGGACTATTATGTGTCCGAGAGAAGGTCTGCCTTAATAATTGTAGATAGAACGTATGCCTCCGATTTCTGAATGATTGAGAATTTACTTAAGGCTCGGTATAAGGCTAACTAGCGCCACCAATGTTGAAAAAATCATATCTCCCTTCAGAAGAAGTTTTTGACAAAATCCTAAGATGAGCCTATGCGCCATGCTTTTCTAGATTTTTAAGTGTAGGTACCCAACTCAATTTCAAGTCTTAAGCTAAAAAAAATTCGATCCGGCCGTTTTTGGCGGTTATCAAAAATTTTTTAGCTTTAAAGTAAATTTCGAAGAGGGTGTCTACACTTAAAAATCTAAAAAAGCATGGCGCATAGGCTCATCTTAGGATTTTTTCAGAAACTTCTTCTAAAGGAAGATATGATTTTTTTAACATTGGTGGCGCTAGTTAGCCTTATACCGAGCCTTAAGTATCGTTTTGTCTCTGCAGATGTCACAAATAAGAACGTAACGAAACGGTCCAGTTTGTGTTTGCTTTAGTTCATGATTTTTTTCTGCGGTATCTTGATCTAGTAGTAGATATAATACACAGTATAGTATACAGTACCGCGTAGTAGATTACTTGTGGTACTCTTACCTTTGGTCCATAGAGACTAGAGAAAGATCGAGTTTGTGTTTGCTCTTGAACATGACTTCCTTCTGCGGTATCTCGAGCAGGGAGGGAGGGCCGAAGGGGGCGCAGATCGCGAAGAGGGCCAGAGGGGGCTCCTCGGTCTTCTTATTCTGCCCGTGGAGGACCTTCACGCGGCCCCGGATGTCTAACCTCTGTAAAAAGGATGGGCAATTTAATTAACAGCGAACGATTTTCAAGCAGTATTCCGTTCAGCGTTCAGGCTTTAAAACCATGATTTATGTAGCATAACATGATTTATGTAGCGTTTTGTGGTAGGTACCATTATCCTATCCTACTATCCTACTACTATTATAAACGCGAAAGTTTGTAAGTGTGGATGGATGGATGTATGGATGGATGGATGTTTGTTACTCTTTCACGCTGAAACGGCTGAACGGATTTAGATGAAATTTGGAATAGAGATAGCTTAGACATCAGAATAACACATAGGCTACATATTATCACGCTTTTACACTTAGGAGCAAAGTAAAGCATATATCCTCTTTCCGTAGTCCACGCGGATGAAGTCGCGGGCAAAAGCTATTTCATAATATAGGTATGGTTGAAGTAAACTTTTGGCCATTGAAGTCCCTAGTAAATGAACAGATGGAGTAGGCTTGCCTAGCACCTATACCGTTGCGTTACGTTTACCACAGAAAAGACGTGCTATATATCTGAACCAATTAAGCCTCCTTGACTTGCCCATGATGGTCTCACTAGCTATTGATGCCACTTCTGTTCTTCTGTTGTGTGTAACGAGCTATCTGCATTCATTTCACCTAAATCCCTACAGCCGTAAGTTACAGTGTGAAGAAGGAACAGATACACACACTCACTCACACTTTCGTAGTTGGAAGTGGCATGGGATAGTTTATGAATAATAATAATACAGTATCGTACTTACTAAAAACCCCGAAGTATTGTCCAGTAAGCACCTAAACCGCACGGTGAAGCTTCGCTCGAGCAGATGCGCGCGCTCCGGCCGCAGCGCGTCTTGTAGCGTCAGCGCGCTAGCTTCGGGTGGAAGGAACGAGTTCCAAAGCAGCTGCCTTTGGAGCTCCTCTCGGTCTTCTGAGTGGACCAGCTCGTAGACCGATTGGTGGACTATGTCGGACTGGAAAGGCGGAAAGATTGAGGTAAAATTTTGATAAAAGAATGTAGTAGTTAACATTATACATTGTATGGTCACTAACTAATAAGGCCTTTGCATCTACGTAATGAGATGATATATACAGCATCCAGTAGCACCTTCACTCACTCTAGATGGGTGAAGAGACCACTCGGCGCTGCACTGCCTGGGACATCAATAACAGTTTTCTATTAGAAATGATCGAGTTTCAGGGTTCATCAAACTATAGCCTGATTGATAAATAAATGTTTATGTTTTGAGGTGATGCAGAAGAAATCTAAAAAAAGTGTTTATTATGGCCACCCTTAACTTGAGTCTGCAGTTAAAATGGTAAAGTAAAAAAAAGTTTTATCACTAAAGATAAGTTAAAATAGCAGTGCATTATAAAAAACCACAAGTCATGTATCACACCATAAATCAATAAAACCAGCTATAAACCTCAACTCAAAGGCCGATCATTAAATGATTATCCGTACGCCGTAATCAATGGTCACTAATATGTTAATTCCTGACATTAAAGTAAGCCGTTTTAGACTATCAACTATCAATTTTAGAGTTGGAATTGGGTTGGATAGTCGAATATATGCATTTGCCACACGTCATGAAGCAAACGGGCGTGTAAATAGCGTGAATAATGCGTCGACAGCAGATGATGCGTACACAAAACTAATTGATAATCAATGGGGTACCCTAGGGCAAAATATTGGGACCCCTCTTTTTCTTCACCTTTGTAATAACAATGAGTCGTTTAAATTATTTTGTTTATGCTCGCATCGAGGTAAAAAGTAATTGATAGTTTCTTGTCAGAAAAAAATATGCCAAGTGAAATGTACTGCAACCACACAATGTCAAACATTTTGATGTATGAACTGTGGTATGGTATACTTTAATGTATGCCTTACAGACACAATATCTACGCAGTCACTTACAACCCCAAAAAGAAAAGAGATACAAACTCATTTAAGCAATTCCAGGTTTTGAGTAATGTCATGTCTTGTGTTCCATCCCAAAGTGAAAAAATATTGCAATTTGGTAATATTAATAGAATAACGGCAATTTATAGTAGGTATATTATTTATCATGAACAAATTTAATGCTCTAAGGTTTTCAACATCGACTGTACGTACGGAACCGAGCATATTGTTATGTCAGCCGATGATTTGTTTGGTAATTGCATTTGGTTTTCAAACTACGGGGCTGGGGTGCGCTCACCGTTGCTAGGGTACAGCTTCAACTGTTTTGTTGATAATACGTACATCTTTGTTTCTGTGTTTAACAGAATAACATAGGGTACAATGAGATGGACGGCTCTATATGCAACATTTAAGATTTATGCAGGGAAAATTTTAAATACATTTAGTCCTGAAACACTTCAACTTTTAAATGTGATTTCCATCGAATTTTCCTTAAAATTCATGCTGGCTGGTTTGAAAAAGAACAAGCTATTTTTTTTGTTTTACAGCTTCGAAAGGCAGCAATCTCATTAGGAAGAGAACTCAAAATAAAGGCGTAACAATTTTAAGTGGACCGTAAGCGATCCTTCTGGATATTCCTCACATTTTGTGTTGTTGTTCCTTATTGTTCAGTTTGGATTTTATTACGTTTCGGGGTTGCTGGGAAATGTGATTGATGTTGATCGCTTAGTTTATTGCTCGCCGCTTATAGTTACAACAAATTAAGTTTTTGTTGTGAGCGAAAGCATAATTTTAGTAAATTTACTATCTATTAGGTATCTATACAAAAAGTGTCTTCTAGGTACATTAATATTGAAATGAAATGTAAAGGAAATCTATTAATTTGCTCCAAATTTACCAGACACTTAGATGTAGTGCGACATGAGACACACTGTAGGGAAAAAAACCTATGTAGCTTTTTGCCGACAGCCAAAAAATATTAACATCGTAATATTTTCTTCATAACCCCAAAAAGTGCCAACATTCATAAGAGTTCATTGTTCGTTTTTAATTACACGAAAAATAATAATATATAACGGCCCCAGTAAAGTTATTAACCAACGACGTTGATACTAACGAAACCGTTAAAAAAGCTCTAGCTTTCGTATGAAATATGGCGAGCTTTTTATCGCCAAAAGTCCTTTATTTTATCAAAGCTACAGTTAAATATAAAATATTAGTAATTATAACACAACGTTTCTCATTCTGTACTGTGAGTTACAAAAGACCATTGACAATGTTTTTTTTTTAAGTCGTTGACAAAAAAAAGCATTATTTTGAAAGCTCAGTTATGTAAAATGGCTCATTTCAGAACTTTTTGGCTAAAACTCTAATTAAAATAATGTAATTTATTATGTAATATTTTACTTTTATTATTGGACCTCAAATTAAACTTTGGCCTTTTACATCTACGTAATGAGATACAGCGTCCAGGGGAACCTTCACCCACATTAGATGGATGAACTGACCACTCGGACGCTGCAGTTCCTGGGACATTTAGTTGTTTAAGGTGGAATAGGCTTGCCCAGCACCTGTACTATCCTAAACTATGGGTATAAATGTGTTAGAAAGGTGCTTTTGTTTTCGGCAGTACCTCCTGAAGCTTAATAATAATTAATACGAAGTTATTTGGTTTGGATTAAGCATTTAGCTTTTTCGTTTGCATGTCGAGTAATAACGGATTTAAGTCGGAAAGGTCAAGAAATTGTTAACTACCTGAGCAGTTTTAGTACTACGAGTAGTTGCCATTTTCTATTAACACATTTTCATAGAATAGTACTCGAAAATGATCGTTGATATCCAAAAATTAAGTAGATTTACATATTGGTCACTTGATACCGGTGGTAAAGTTTTATTTTACTGTAAGCGAAGTTGGCCTAAACATTCGGGCATTAAGAAATATTTGCCGGGTGAAATAACAATAGAGAAAGGTTTTTATTTTGGTACCAAAAATAAATTAACTTGGTACCTATTCCATACTGAAATTTCAACAAAAATACAACTCTAAAAAAAGAGGGGTGGATTGCGCAGTACCGCTAATATACTTAAAATCGAAATACTCGCTTCCACAGTTGGAATAAAAACCCCAATTCTGCGCCAAAGGCAACCCCAAGACCATAAAACTTTCATTCGCCGACAATCGTATAAATTTTATTTCCAACCCCCTCCTTTTCTTTTGTTTTTGTTTATAAAATGCGTCGGGCGACCGAATTTACCTGTGTGGCACCGAAATCGGCAAAGAGTAAAGAAGGATTAGAGAAGTCAGTTGTAATAGAGGTACAGAGTTTTATAGAAAAGTTCAGCCAAACCAACTTATAATGTGATGGAATCTAAACATTTTAGATGCTTGCTCTATGTTTGTGTGCAGTAGGTAGGTATCGAATTTAATTGTGGACATCCATTTAAAGATTTTGAAGTTTAAAAACCAACCGCTTTAATGGATCCTCAATGGATCTCAGTTATCTGAATAAATAAAGATATTATTATTAATATTATTATTATTAGTTTGACATAATATCTTATTTATTGAGATAAACGTTATCTTACGTAACTTTATAAAGATTTTTATGGTTAAAAAATCCTCGGGACAGGATTTAAATCCGCAACCTCTTGTGTGTAGATGAGTGCAAACTATCACACTAGATGACGCCCCATCGCCCGTAAGACGAGTTTCAATGAGGTTAGAAAATTCGTAGCTTGACTCGGTAGCTCAATTGGTAGAGCGCTTGCACAGAATGCAAGAGGTCTTTATAAAGTTCCCTAGCACGGGTTAGTGCTTTAGAAAATACAAAAAGTCTAAGGTATACATACAAATATCTAATGTAACGGGTACTCGAGTCTAGTTGCCTACTTAGTCTATGTAGAACTTTGTTGTTCGCAACGGGGTAGGAGTTGGTTGCGATTAAAATAAATCGATTTAGAAATCATTAAATCAGTAATGGCGGGTACTTGCTACTTCCTGATATCGTAGGGCGCCTTGACACGTGGCGGGCGGACGTAGAGTAGCTACATTGTAGAGGGAGTATCAGCCATTATACCAATGTCATTTCTAATTTTAGTGCGCTTGAATACGTAATTGGTACAGTCGACAACACGTAGAGTCTTACACGCGTGCGCTCTATTTAGTTACGTTAGTGGCGACCTTGCAACGAAGGTGTTATGTAAGGGTCTGCAGGATGGCTTAGGTAAGACAGAGATATAAGTATCTCAAATAATTGCAAAAAAAAAGTAGCGGTTTACATTATTCCAGTAGCATTCCAGTATTCCAGCGCTGGAATAATGTATACCGGGCTTAAATTAGGCACAAAAACACAGTACACTAGTGGTTCGCCCCGAACTTTGAACTCGCGACCCTCTATCTCAGTAACCCCTCGACCGATTTGGCTCATGTTCGAACTTAAAAATTCTCTTTGCCTCATTTACCTGCCTACCAAATTTCATGACGATCCGACTACATTTACTCAAGTTATCGTCGAAAGAAAATTCATACATACATACATACAAACGCCGGATTGTTCCAGTAGACTCGGAGAACTTCGCTCGCTTCGCTCGGTCGTTCAATTAGGCCCAACGTTTTTTGTTACTTTCGACACATTCCCATCTCAGATGTGGGAATCTGTCGAAAGTAACAAAAACTAGAGGTGGCACTTCTACCTCGTTCTCTCCCCTACGTCCCATTGTAATGTTATTACCAGTATTTCCCTCACTGGGGTGGGCGCAGGCCAACTCAATCCAAGCCAGGTTAGCTTCAAGCGCGCCCGCCAGGTGGTAGACCGGGCTGTATCGACCCGGTGCGTTGCAGGGGGTGCGATTGAGATTTAAATCAAGGATGTTGAGTTGGTTTGGCATCATATGGGGCTTGACAGTCAAAACAGGACTTTGTAGATCCACAAAATGAGACAGCATTATATGAATAGCTGGAGACCATTCAACTTACTTTATCGTACAAGCCTAGGAATTGCTAGGCTGATAGATTTGACTCTGGTTAATCTAGTGAATATATGAGTCATTAACAAAGGCGGCAATGTCCACTCAAAGTCAAAACTAATCTGTTAATTTATGTTTATTGTCTCTGGACGTAGCTATTTATTGTCTCTACATGCAGTAACCCATAGAAAATCGAGCTCAAAGTTTCCAGTTCGTAACAAACCCGGTATTATCCCATACTGTCTAAATCTAATCAAATCTAAATCATCACTTTACACAAAATACAACGAAATGGATATTGCCGCCTTTGATATTAGATGAGTCATTATATTTTTTTTTACGTTGATAGTTTACAATTTGGGTTGAGTATCTTTTTTTGCGTGCAAGGCGGGGAGTTTCTAGGCTGCTTATTTAGATTCCGCTGAAAAAATTTGTCGGATGATCACTTAGCTCTCCAGCTAGAAGTTTTTAAATTATAATAGTTTATTTTAAAAATTAAATCAATAGTGAAATAGTTTACCTGATGGAAGCCTAGGTAACTCTCGATGCTGTGCGTCGCGAAGAACACCTCACCTTCGCACGTCAGTATCATCAGGAAGCCATTGAGTGCCTGGAAGTAGAAAAATGCTTTGTTACCAAATGGTATGCAATAAGAATATGCAAGAAGCTGGTAAATTTCCGGGCTACCCACCTCGGTTCGCCGGGTCGCTCCCCGAAGTGCTCCGGAACATTCCCATACAAAAATACGCTTGTTGTATGGGGACCCCCCTTATTTTTTATTAATATGTTTTTTGTTGGGTAGTCCGCCCAACAAAAAACATATTACCTATTAAGGTTCCAAAGATTTTAAAGTCCTTTAAAGTTAGGACAGCCAGGTAGACAGTAAAGGTAGAGTAATAGGGTCGCATTTGGCACCCTTCGGGTGCGGAACCCTAAAAAGTCATAAAAATATAAGTAAGATAATAATTATTTACGCATATTCAAAAAGTTTCTGCTCGGCGTACCATGTAGGTATAGCATTGTATAGAGGTACAACTTTTCCAAAGTAATTTCACCGAAACAACGCTGCTGGCTGACACAGTAAACTTATGGACTAAGTTTCTTCACTGGAATTCCGATAGGCTAGGTAGTTGGACTTTTTCCAGGGAAACTTGGATATTTTGCCCGAAAAGAAAAACTAGAGGCTATTACTGATTTACCGAATACTGGTAAGAACACTACAATATCGTTCATACTTTGTATTAATTGTATAAATAGGTAAGTACATTTATTTCAAACAAAAACGAAATTGGAAAGATGATTACGCCTCCAATCTGGAAGGTTCATTCTGTCTAAGAATAGATGAGATGAAAATGTAGTTATTTTGATACAAACTGACTCGCTTATCACAATCAAGCCTCGTTGAGCAAAGTTTAGTTCAAAATATTTTCAAAGTTCAAAGTTCAAATGTACTTATATCTATTTTAAATGTACCTATACCTAAGAACACTTTTTTTTGTACTATAATTTCCATCCATCTTCGCTATTGTGGATGGGCGTAATGCTATGCTACATTCGCTTCAAAATTGATGATGATTTTTTTTTGTTTCTTTTTGTTTTCTAGTCTTAGGTCCACTTGAGTCAACCAGAGTTAGCCAATTAACTCTGGGTTAAGCCTTCTCTATCTAAAACAATGTCCCAGGCACTGCAGCGCCGAGTGGTCTCTTCATCCATCTAATGTGAGTAAAGGTGCCACTGGACGCTGTATAAATCATCTCTCTACGTAGATGCAAAGGCCTTAGTTTTTTTTTCTGGTTTAGCGTCTATAATTATATGGAAATGTCAAATTAACACAGAGTTGGTTGGTTAACCCTGACCGACGCAAGTCCGCCTTAGGAAATTCGGAAGGCAAAGTTTTTTGTTCGAAAGTCCGTTATTGGCTTAATCTTATCTTTAGACAATATTGAGAATATGAAGAATTGGTTCAGTAGTTTGGATTTTACAACGTTTCAAAGATACGGTTTTATGACGTCACGCGACGGTCTGCATACTGTTGGCGGTCATAGGAACCAAACATTTTAGCGCATAAAAACAAAACTACTGGACCAAAATAAAAAATATTAAAATTAGTTTCTCAATATTGCCTAAAGATAAGATTAAGCCAATAACGGACTATCGAACAAAAAACTTTGCCTTCCGAATTTCGCGGTGGGAGTGTAGAGCCCTCATAACTTCTCGAACCTGGCAATGGAAACGAGCCCCCGATCGAAGTCGAAAATGCGAAGTATGCCGCATGGCGAATTTATAGTCTCTCAACTCAACGGGGCCGTTGATTTACGGCGCGCCGGCCAATATTTCGCTAATTTATCGCTGGATCCAGAAAGAACCTTCGCCACTGGATAAAAAATACTGCGAGGATTTATTTCCTTGTACCCCGTTTACGTAGCTGGCGACAACAACTGAAGTGAGGATGTACGAGTATGTAGGGTGGAAGTCATATTGGCTACTTTTTGTATTTTCTAAAGCACTAACCCGTGCTAGGGAACTTTATAAAGATTTTTATAACGTTAAAAAATTCGCTCGGGACAGGATTTGAACCCGCAACCTTCTTGCATTCCGTGCAGGCGCTCTACCAATTGAGCTACCGAGTCAAGTACTGTCTTTGCCAATTTTCTAACCTCATTGAAACTGGTCTTACGGACGATGGGGCGCCATCTACAGGGTGCACTCTAAGTCGATAGCGGAACTTTAAGTAGGCTGTCTACTGATCACTACAAACAACTTGTACTAGGTGGCGACAAACATGGAGCGAAAAAAATATCAGCTGTTTCATACATTTGGCGCAATACTGACTCGACCTTTTGTATGGAACAGCTGATATTTTTTTCGCTCCATTTTGTTCTCCATCTAGTACAAGTTGTTTGTAATGATCAGTAGATAGCCTACTTAAAGTTCCGCTATCGACTTAGAGTGCACCCTGTAGTGTAATAGTTTGCACTTATCTATCATATTGGCTAGCTCCGAGATCGATTTTTAGTAGCTGTCACCATAATAATAGATCTTGAGTGCGGTGACGTACTTGGACTTGAGTCGCCGACGTAAGATCACTACATAATCAAGTACGTGTATATTGTGGTACAACTATGTTTTTGGTCAACGATTGATTAACGGTGCAGCGGTCTAATACTTCGCTAATTTATCGCTGGATCCAGAATGAACCTTCGCCACTGGATAAAAAATACTGCGAGGATTTATTTCCTTGCTTCCTGCAACTGAATTGAATAGGATATAGTTGTACATGGAAGAGTGATATTGATATTATATATAAAATATGATAACTTTGACTGATCATAATTTCAAAGACATAATTATCTAACTCTATTTGATATGATGAGAAACAGACAAAGTTCTAGACAAGTCAAAGAATTTGTAGCGAAAACTGAAAAGCATGTAATTTGTTCGGCCACTTCAAGTCACGCCTTGATGTCGTTAAAAAGTGTAAGTGCAGTATGAGAACAATTAACGAGGAGCTGAATGTAAATGGGGACTTATGGAGTAAATGGACATGTAGTAAGGCTTTTGCTGGAAAAAAGTGTCAAGGGGGAATTTTGGCGAGAATTCGGTGAAGTTATTTTACAGTCCACCGCATTGCGGAACTAAGGTATACTTTAACTACTAACCTACTTGATATTTATAGAGATAAAAGTTTCAGTCATAGGATAGTACACACGACAGCTCGTCGACCTTTACACGCTAGCACTCTCCTCAGTTACGTTACGAGCGACTTTACAACGAAAGTGTACAGTCTGACGTGATGTCGTGTGTACTTCTCTCAGAGAGAGAGAGAGATAAAGAGAGCGAGCGAAGGACAGTGAGCATAATATTTTTTTTCTGTTTCATACTTAAATTCGATACTTATGTAGGTACGTCGTATATGAATTTCAAGGATGGTTGCTGTGACAAATGTTTTGAGAAAATTGAGAAAAAGAATTGAGGAATTCAAGAACCACCAAGTGAGATAGCCTTTTATGGTAGGTACCCTGTATACCTAAACTAAGGGTGGCGTTAATAGTCGTCAGCCCAAGCTCGAGCTCAAGTAGGTGATCTCCGAAAACAAAATCACCGACTTGAGACCTCGGATAATGTCAATGTCGAACTCAAGCTAGTGTCTATTAATACGCTGACAGCAATTCACGTTCGAGCTTTTGTTCGGTGATTTTGTTTTCTGAGATCACCTACTTGAGCCACCCTAAGAATTACCAAACGTTACGCAACTAGCACGCGAATGAGTCGGGCTCGAATCGAATTAAAAACGGACGCATGCATCAATCATTCGACCGAACTCGGTAATCAATCACACGTGTTCACAGAAACTAATGATAAACAGTCGTTGCGTAGGTAAATTAGATTATTGTTTGCTTAATTTGTCGTCCAATTGACCTATTGCAAAAAAGGAGAGCTTGGTACTCTATTGATGCGGAGCAGTGGTGGTCTAGTGGTAAGAACATTGAACTCGGAAACGATAGACCCAGGTTCGATTCCCAGTGCTGGCATGTACCTATGACTTTGTTTCTTTTTAAAGTTACGTGAATTTGAAGTAGCAAAACCACTCGCTAACGCTGAAGGAAAAACATCGTGAGGAAACCCGCAGCTTAGTTGGCTACACACGTATTGACTTGTCTTTCCTGTGGGCTAGGCTGACTAAGCTGTCAGGATGGTATATAGGTCCTGGGCAAGCCTATTCCATCTAAAACAATGTCCCAGGCACTGCAGCGCCGAGTGGTCTCTTCACCCATCTAGTGTGTACTTAACTTAAAGTTCCGCTATCGCATTCGATTGCACCTTGATTGACTTTTCCTTTGGCAAAGAACTCAACGCGATTGCGATTGTTATTGTAGTGGTAGTCCCACCGTTGCCCGCTGAGGTCAGTGATGATAATTACGATGATTATGATGATGATGATGATGATGATGATGATGAAGACTCACCTGTAGGAACATGTCTCCGTCAGTCATAGCTTGGTTGTCATGGTAGTCCCACCGTTGCCCGCGGAGGTCTGTGATGATGATGATGATGAAGACTCACCTGTAGAAACATCTCCCCGTCAGGCATAGCGTGGTCGTAGTGGTGGTCCCGCCGATGTCCGTGGAGATCCTCTTTGTCTTTGTGCATGACCACTGGAACAAGAGAAAGTAATAGGTTAGATCAGCCATACTCAAAGTGTGTTCCGCGGAATCCTAGGGTTCCGCGATACCCCTGTAGGGGTTTTATAATAATAATAATAATTTACGTTTATTTCAGATATTCATCCATATTTTACAAGAAAATTACAATTACGATGATAAAATTGAGTACATTAAATTACAATGAAATATAATTAATAAAATAAAATAAATTATCAAAATAAAATTATTAAAATTTTTACAATATTTATAAACATAGACAAACGATTACATACAACACACAAAAATAAATTAATTTATTTGAAATAAATTATTATAAAATAAATTAATATAAATCAACATTTGGACGGCGCAACTTGGAGGATAGTAAAGTGGCGCAAGATGGGGCAGTCCACCCGCTCCGCCAGAATAGCTAGAAGGCTATTAGTGCTACTACGTACACGCTGCATCAGAGATGCAATTCATTTACGCATGATGGCGTGAAAGCCATCTATTCTGGCTTCCGTAAACATCTCCGACGCACTGCAAAAGCGCGGCAAGCCTAACAAAGCCCTGAAAACGTTATTGTAGAGGACGCGGAGAGCGCTGTAGGCTTTTTTAGTATAGTTGGTCCATAGACTGCAAGTGTAGAAAGATTGGCAGTATGCCCTAAATAATGTGATCTTTACACTTCATGAAACACTTCTTTACACTTCTTGGTTTTGCAAGAATTTAGAAAAAATATTCATAACACCTGTCTCTGGCAGACCGTTCTGACGTGGCGTATCACGTTTCTCGAGTAGTAGCCGAACTTCGTCAAATAGTACCTATAGTACATACACCTTTACTTACATACACTCGAAAAACATAACCCTCCCCCTGGGTCAGTCGGGTAAAAACGATTGTTTTATTGTAAGGTTCCGTCAAGTATTTCGCTTTCCAAAAGGGTTCCGTCACCAAAAAAGATTGAGAAACGCTGGGTTAGATAGATAGATTTCGTGCGCTTTTGTGATCCTCCACTCTCTACGACCTTTCCAGCCTCTCCTGCCCCTATTTGCTTCTCCGAGCAATTAAAAAAAAAATATGGAAAAAAGTTTGTTAGTATGGAAAATCAAATTGCTCTTCCACCAAAGTCATAGAAATTGCTCTTCCACCAAAGTCATAGAACAAAAGTTGTTAACCACATCAGGCCGTCTTGCACCACTTTCTTAAATGTGGTTTAACAGCATTTAGCCAAAATCTTCATACAAAAGTCGATTTAAATGGCGACTTAGTGGCATTTAGGAAGTGGTGCAAGACGACCTAATGTAGCATGTATGTAGGTATGTATGTGTGTAGCATTTATATTTATAAAAGCGACTGCGAGATGCAACATTCAGCTGTTTTTATGCATTTAATTTCGCCTATCTCAGATACAAACTGCCACAAATAATGACAGCTGACTCGCTTACCCAGTGGATTGGACCCACCCATCAGTACCTGAAGTGTACAATCAATAACATCGCTAAGCGTGCGTTTAACCTCTAATCATATTGCTCTACACACTGGCAGACACATTGTATTAATTACATATTAGATAACTACGCCGTCGTACACACGACAGCACGTCAGAGTGTACACTTTTGTTTGTAAAGTCGCCCCTAACATAACCGAGTAGAGTGCTAGCGTGTAAGCGTCGACGTGCTGTCGTGTGTACTACGAGTTGCTATGGGTAATTGTGAGAGACTGGTGCTATGGTTACGACGTAGGCTGACCTTTAGCGGTAACTATCATGGCGCTCAAAGCATGTACAGGGTAATTTTTAAAAACACCTCAACAGCTGGGTATTGCTGAAATCCAGCGCTGGGAACCAATCATAGTAACCAGCACACAGCTGAGCTCTCCCCATTTGCCAAAATTGTTAGATATAATTCTAAAACGATAACCTCTAATGTTTTTAGTGTATTTTTCAATGTAATGTTTTGATTTTGGCAATAAATAATGTTTTATCTTTATTATCTTTTTCTTGAATAGCTTTATTCCTGAAATAGGTCAACTCCTAAATGTGTTTTCCAACAACTTTTGTTCTGCGACTTTTCGAATGGCTCGATACTTTGTATTTATTTAACGTTTCTTATTCTGTAAAAGTTAGCATCCATACCATTTCAACGCTGCATGCGGGCCGCGCTTTCGTGTCCATCCACTCTCTACCACCTCTCCAGCCTCTCCTGCTCCTATTTGTTCATCATCATCATCATCATCATCATCAGCCTGTTAACACCCACTGCTGAGTAAAGGCCTCTTCATGCTCACGCCACCTCTCACGATCCTGAGACGTACCGATGGCAGATGGACAAAGTCCATTGCGGAATGGCGACCCCGAGAGGTGAAGAGATCCGTTGGCAGACCACCAGCCAGATGGTCGGACGACATAGCCAAAGTAGCCGGAAAACAGTGGTTGCGCCTATTTGTTACTTCGTGCCAAACATTTTATGGTATTGCTTCTACTTTACCAATATTGGTAATTTTGAAATAAACTTAAGTCACCAACAAAGCCCATAAAGATAGCTTACTGCCGGTATCTAAATTGAGAAATTCACTAAGCAAATACATAAGTGTTCACGCCGAGCTCCTGCGAAAGCTAAAAGCAATAGACCCCATCCGACATCATAAAGCACACACAAATAATCAGGCGCTCTAAGAAGATAGAGCTACTGCGACTGCGCAGATCACGTGAGCCATCTTCAACCAATGGAGCGGCTGCTAGAGGACTTGGACCAATGGCGAGACGGCACGGCGTTGGAAGGGACCCTCCAACTCACAAAATTGGAGAGACCGTTACACACTTGCTCTTGCGACACTAACTGCTCGACGCGATTTTGCTTTATATCCGATAATCTTCATTTCACAAAAGTTATTATAATTTAATACTAACGCTGGATTGATATTATACGACACCACTTATCTTCCAAAACGAAAACGGTATTTTCTTCACGAGAAACAAGCGACCTATTTCACACAGGCAAAAGCTCTAACATAATTTGGTCCTTCGAGCCGGATTCTTCAGAGCCACGCAGAAACCACGGACCAGGGGCATCACACAAGGCGGACATCAAACCAAGAGCATTTCGGTAAGACGTGCCAGCCAAGACTCCTGACCCTTTCCCTTTCGCTTGTGTTAATACCGTATCTTCATATCTATTCCAGTCAATTCGCATCGCAGCATCAGAGCATTGTCACTATCACACACGCATCATCTGACGTGGAGCATCGAAAACCGTGAGTACCTTAGCTTCTTGCATTACACACACATATAAATCGTAGACAAAATGACGCTGACCGACGCTAACAACGCCACTACATCGTTAGAGGTTCCCTCAAAGTCCCCAAAAGCTTCCCCCGTTAAAACAAGTGATTCATCCGCTAACCTGCTACCGCGCATCAGGGGTGTTTATAAAGGTAGACTGACTAAATTAAAAAATTACGTCGAGTCATTTGTGGGTCAACCGTTAACGTCCGATCAAAAAGCCGAATTAAAATTACGCACACAAGCGGCTAGTTCTTTACTAAGTGGGTTCAATACAGTTCAATCTCAATTAGAAGAGCTTAGTGATGACGTTGATGAGCACCTAAATTACCGCGATAGTTTCGAGTTAACCTACTACAGTGTAATAGCAAAAGCGCAAGGTTTGATCGCTGACGAGAAAGTCACCGATGGGCCTACCTATTCACAACACGCAGTAAAATTGCCTACCATCTCACTACCGAGCTTTGACGGTCACTACGAAAGCTGGCTTGAATTTAGGGACACTTATTTGTCGTTAGTGCACAACTCCACGCAAGTAAGCTCTATTCAAAAGTTCCATTATTTAAAATCGTCACTCGAGGGTAGCGCAGCTTTAGTTATTGATTCGCTCGAATTCTCGGCTCAAAACTACGATATCGCATGGGAGTTACTCACAAATAGGTACGATAATAACCGTTTGCTAGTGCACAACCACGTCAAAGCACTTTTCTCGATCCAGCCATTGACAAAAGAATCACCAGCGTTACTCCGAAAGCTTGTCGACAGTATTTTAAAAAACCTACGCGCATTAAAAACTCTTGGCGAGCCGACAGAGTATTGGGACACTCTCGTTATTTACATTATAGTTTCCAAACTAGATAGCACTACAGAGAGAGAGTGGGAACAACACAAATGCACACAAAACGCTGTTGATTCCAAGTCAAAGCTGAAGGTCGAGAATTTGCTGCAATTTCTAGGTCAAAGGGCGGACATGCTAGAAACGTTGCTTGTGTCTCATATGCACTCACACGATAACAAAAAACAAACGACACAATCACACGCGTCGAATGTAAAATCAAACATTCACTGCAACGTTTCTTCCACGTCCACCGCCTCAAATAATCCACAAACTAGGTACACACACAAAGCATGCCCTATGTGTCACGGACCGCATCCCGTTTATGCATGCCAAAGCTTTCTGGATCTTTCAACATCCGAAAAGTATGATGTAATCACACGCAACAAAATGTGCATAAACTGCTTGCGCTACGGACACGAAGTCACTGACTGCCGATTCGGGCCATGCAAAAAGTGTTCAAAGAAACATAACTCACTACTACACCGAGAGGACTCTAATGCAGGCACACAAAATAACGCTCAATCGTTATACCCATTAGAGAAGGAATTGCAATCCACTTCTTTATCGGCGCTTCACGCACACAACGACAATTCTCAACACGACACGTTAAACACACAAGTGCCTGTTGATGAACCGGTCTTATTGTCTACCGCTGTCATAGAAGTAGCTGATATTAATAACAAATATCACAAAGCACGCGCACTACTAGACAGTGGTAGCCAGAAATGTTTTATCACACAATCGTTCTGCGATAAATTACACACACAAAATATACAGTCCACTCATAATATCAAGGGTGTAGGTAACTCGGTTACACAGTGCACACAGTCCTGTGACATCAAAATCAGGTCCCTGTCACCGAGTCCCTACACAACACAAATTCATTGCCTAGTGCTCCCAACCATAACATCGGACCTACCTTCACGTAGCATCTCAATCCACGAAAATAGTATCCGCATACCTAAACATATTGTGTTGGCCGACCCTCACTACTTCGAGTCGCAGCCAATCGATGTTTTAATCGGAGCGGACCTATTCTGGGACCTACTTGAGGAAGGAAAGATCCGTCTATCAAATGGTCCATTGCTTCAAAACACGAAGTTGGGATGGATCATTTCAGGACCCATTTACACACAAAAAACACAAAATAGTTCACAACACATTCAGTGCAATTTTGCTCAATTACACACACAAAGCGACAAGAAAATGGCTTGCAAGGGTCCTACTCCACGTATACAGGATGGTCGACTTTGCATTCCATTATCTTCCAATGATCGCTCTTCTAGCAAACTACTAGGAATATCATTCCCACCAGCTAAAAAACGTTTTCTACCATTCGATTGCATACAGAATAGGGCTGCCGAGATCAATGAGGTGTCACGTGACCTACCTAGCCGGCGCTCAGCTGGTAAACAAATCACAGCTGATTTAGCCTCTTGTGATAAAGGCCTCGACACCCTGCGGACATGCGAGTTTTGGTGGAAGCATCCCCCAATCTTGCATGATCGTTTCTTTCACACAACAAAGGATTCTGTTAGAAAGCGAACACAGTTCACACAATTTAGCCGAAATTAATTAATTCACAATATTATTCACCATACTTATTCACATAATTTATTCAATTTAATTTAATCGCACACAATCTAATTACTCACGCTTTAGTTAGACAGACAATCACACAAGTTTGTTTTTATTCCACAGATTCACTCAATTTGGCTATGCGACGCTCCTTCGCGGACCTTCTTATTTAGTTTTATGTTATTTACCTACCACACGCAAAATAAAACTAATTGGCGAGCGGGTGCGCTGTGTGTTGCTAAATTGAATGAATCACTCACTACCTATTTTATAAAATGTATATCTTTTACGCGCAGTGAATATGGAGTCGGTCGGTGACCTATCGACAGATACTTACCTATTCGCACACAAGCTGTTTATTTCCCGTAGAGGTAAACAGCACCCATTCTTTCTGGCAACGGAAAAGATTTGTAGGGCTCATCGACGACTTCGCTATATATTTTCTAAATTCACACACAACTTAAAATTTTAATTTAGATTTTCCTCCCTTACTCTCAACACTTAACTGGGATGCAAGAAGCTGGGGTAAAATCACGCAAACATAATTTTCATTGTATTAGAGTCACATTAATTATACGCGGAGTTCAATACGGTATTGACACAAGTTGAAGCCGTCCTGAACTCCCGTCCTATCAGTCCTATGTCCTCAGATCCACGACTACTATCCCTTTAGCCCTGCTCACTTCTTGGTTGGCCGTCCGCTGCCCGCGCCGCTCGCTCTGCGAATACCTGAGCAACGACGCGCCTTCTACTCGCCTGACACGCTACCGACGAATAGAAGAAGCAGTGTGTATGGACCAGGCCATCCACTTCTGAGATCCAGATGATCATAGAGGAAGTCGAGACACGCAGACTTGAAGATTGGTACTCTAGCGATCATGGACGACAACCTACCACCAGATGGCGCCTTGGCCGTACCACACTACATACTCAGGCACTGACGACGTCTCCAGAGTTCCAGACATTATGAAAAGGATACCACACGCAGAGCCTTTTCCAAGATCAGAAAATCTGGCGAGACGAAGACTGAAGCCAATGAACAAACAGAACTTTCGAAAGTGGACCCTTTCAAGGCCGGGGGCATGTTCACGCCGAGCTCCTGCGAAAGCTAAAAGCAATAGACCCCATCCGACATCATAAAGCACACACAAATAATCAGGCGCTCTAAGAAGATAGAGCTACTGCGACTGCGCAGATCACGTGAGCCATCTTCAACCAATGGAGCGGCTGCTAGAGGACTTGGACCAATGGCGAGACGGCACGGCGTTGGAAGGGACCCTCCAACTCACAAAATTGGAGAGACCGTTACACACTTGCTCTTGCGACACTAACTGCTCGACGCGATTTTGCTTTATATCCGATAATCTTCATTTCACAAAAGTTATTATAATTTAATACTAACGCTGGATTGATATTATACGACACCACTTATCTTCCAAAACGAAAACGGTATTTTCTTCACGAGAAACAAGCGACCTATTTCACACAGGCAAAAGCTCTAACAATAAGTAACGTTCTATCTCTGCACTTTTCTCTCAAAAGAGCGTGACAGAATGATACGTAAGCAATTACTTGGTAAAATTCTCAATTCAGAAACCGGGCCATAATCTGTGAAGATACACTCTCTAATTAGAAGTTACAGAAATATTATGCAGAATTCCAACAACCTTAGGGATTCTATTTTATTAACTTTGCTGACTACTAATAAAATTGTTCCCGATCGTTATCTTTGCATGTAAATCGATATTAAATAAGTATTAAACTATGGCTGAAGTTTAAATAAGATAAAGAAAGTTTAAATAAAGTAAAGTTTAAATAAAGGACGAACCGACAAACGACGCTTCAGTTATTTTTATAATACTAATTACCGCATTACAATTAAAAAGGCACATTTTATAGAAAATAGCTACATTGCATTACGCATTTATTTTTTGCGTTACGTTGGCAACTGTGCAATGTGTTAATAAATAGATGGGTTCTGCTGTTTGAATGTCGGTATTGTAACTGTTGTACTTGTAGTAAAAACATTGTCCAGGTAGCTGAAACATGTTTTCGGTGAACCTTTTGATTGATAAACTGTGATTCTAAGGGTGGCATTAATAGTCGTCAGCTGAAGCTCGAGCTCAAGTAGGTGATCTCAGAAAACAAAATCACCTCTTAGCTAATAATAATATGTCAATGTCAAGCTCTGCCTCGGTCTCAAGCTCGAGCTTGAGTAGCTGTCAGTATATTAATAGACACTAGCTTGAGTGACATCGACATTAGCCAAGAGGTGATTTTGTTTTCTGAGTGCACCTACCTGAGCTCGAGCTTGAGGTGATGACTATTAATGCCACCCTTAGTTAAAAATATGAAGAAAAAAACCTATGTTGTACAATCACTTTGATTGATTTGGATTTATTTGTGTAGATCTCCTCTTCATGGTTCTTTTTTGTCCATGGCAACAATAACATTTGATTTTTTAAAAATATTGTTGTCATTATAAAAAGAGCAATAAACTGAACTTAACAGTCAAACATTAACCAAAACTATGGAAGATACCGACCGTATTCTCCACGGATCTCTAAATAACGAACACGGCTAGCGAATTTACCATCTGCTATTTTATACGACAACAAGAATGAAAAAGTTATTAGTTATCAATCTTTAAGCACAAAGGGGTGGGTAGTCCTACTAATTATCCGACTGCTTATAGTAATTTATCGTTTAAAGTTTGCTAGGTCTTGCAAATTACGTGAAACGGAAATAATAAGATATTTTGAATTCATCAATGTTGAGAAGCCTTAAAATAAATTTGTAGATACGGTTCTCTTTCTCTTTATTAAATTCACATTAGGTATCTCACTTTTACTGCATATCTAATGATTAGAGCCTTTATCCTACTAATCCTACTAATATGATTTTATAAGTGCGATAGTTTGTGAGTTTCTATGTTTGTTATTCTTTCACGCTGAAACAGCAGGGACGGATTTGGATGACATTTGGAACTGAATGCAGCTTAAACGTGTACACCAGAATAAGTCTTAGGTATACTATAGGCACTAAGAGCTAGTAAATAAAATACCAAGTTAAAATATTATTATACTCCGTGCAATTTTAGTGGTTTTAAAGCCGAAGGTATTTTGTTGCACTGGTGATTCTGAGCCAAATTACAAAATTTCATTCCAAAACGCGCGAAAAAAAATTCACTTCTCCATACAAATGGTGTCGATTGGCGATAGCCGTTTGTATTGTTATCCGTGATCAACGCAGCATGAGAAAGGATAATTTAATATGCCCCCGTCGCAATACCGCAGCTTTCAGAGGTGGCTTCAAGTACGCGGCTTCGAAGTGTTGGAACAACATCCCCCCTCCTATAAGACACCTTACTTCCCTTAGCACTTTCAAGTTTCAACTAAAGAAATATCTTTTGACCATCCAAAAATGCGCCCCCTAGCCCACCTTTTGACATCTCTGTAGACTGCCGAATTTAAATGAATTTTAATTTTAATAATTTTGAATAATTAATTTTGAATTTAGTATATTGTATTTCGGGATTTGAATCGGATTTTTTAAATGGTTATTATATTATAATAATCAATTATTTTTGTTGTTAATTTTATTGTTTTTAAAATTTTTAACGTATACTTGTTTTACGGTTTTTAAAATGTATACTAATTAGGTATTACTAATTATAAAATGGCAGTGTCTGTACTATAGTATAGTGTCGATATATTTAATTGTGTTTGATTTATTTTAAGTATAATTGAATTTGCAATTTTTAATCTCTTGTTTGTCTCTGATTTGTTACACTTTATTATTATGCTTGATTGGATTGTATATTTATGCTGAATTTTATTGTAAATTTAGTTTCAGTATCAATTTAAGTTTGTAATTTTATTAACTGGAGAGCTGCTGACTTTGCTGATTCTCGTTGCGTCACACATTTTAGGCTCCAACCGAAAACCAGCGCTACGAATTTTGCTTTCCAATCTTCGTAGCATTATGCTGAGTTGGAACCTTTTTCTTTGCCATAACACATAGCGCCAAATGTGAAGCATGTAGGTAATTTAATTTTAATTTTATAATTTTGTTTTGTAACATATGGTTGTTCTGATTTACTTTTTGTATTGTGTTGTGGCTTTTGAATACAATACATATCTATCTATCTATCTATCTATTGGAAGTTTTTTTTTTTCGCTCGTTTTGAAGTAAAATTTTGGAAATTGGCTCAGTATCACGAGTGCAACTTAATACCTTCGGCTTTAAAACCACTAAAATTCCACGGTGTATTAACATGGTTTAATTTTTCTCGAAAGGGGTCGAATTGCGGTTATTTTTTAATATCCCGCAATATGTTTACCTATCAAAATCTAAATAAATATCATCACGATGTCACCCCTCAAAATCAAACCCGTACTAACTAAACCCGGCCCCTGCTAGAGTCCCATTGGTCTCGTCAACCAATCACCCTTCATCGCAGCTTCCGAACGAGATGTGATTTGTCGCTCCGATCAAGCTCCGCCTACTTATTGCTAGATGATAACGGCCTACGGTTCGTACGATAATGTACTCTATGTTTGTAGGTAGGTACTTATTGGTATGAAACTGCTTGACTTCATTTATTTTATAGAGACACTTTTTCAGCACAATAGTTTTCATCAAAATATGTTATGGCGCATTTTTTGTTAGACAAAAGGTGTGAAAGACCTTGAATTTTATCTACTATCAAATTTAAAAACTTATGCAATACCCACACCAATATATTATTGTTTCAAAAAATTTTTTTTATAGTTATTAAAAATTTTTTTGGTCATTGGAATTAAAAACCTTTTCAAAGTAGTTTTGGTCACTGACACCGAAAACTTTTCCATGACAGAACTCTGACCTACTTCGATCGGTGGGCCATTTTCGGTAAGGACCCCATTGCGACAGGACAGTACCTTGGTTGATTGTCCGCACCACGAGTCGGCCAATCGGCCAATTATTTCACCACTATCCAGTACCCGTGCCCATGCGAACAGCCATCTGTTGTCTAGAGATGGGAAAGATACCTAGTCATAATTGAGGGACTTGTCGATATCGATAAATAATATCGATAGCAATGGCCAACAAATCAATTCGTAAAGAAGTACTATTTGTTTACTAATACAATTCACTGACGTTAGATATAACTTAGAACTTATAAAGAACGCTTATTTCGGAAGAACGCGAAAATTTAGTAATTAAATAGGTTATATTTCCTTTATTTAGTTCGATAAATAAGCAGAGATAGAAAACACGTTAAGTAACTAAAATAAATTGTATTTAAAATCATATAAAGAAGAGTTGATTCTTTTCTGTGATGCTTAAAATACTTAGGTATTTATGTATTGTGCTCCAAACCCAAGTTTTTAATTCAAGCGAAAACGAAAGTTCAATTCGAATAACAATATAGCAACAAAACGCCATAACCTTTATTAATAAAATAATAGCCACGATTAAAATGGACCCATTCCAATAGCAGCCCAACGCAATTCAATGAACGGCTAAAATCGAAAAATACCAATTCTCCCGCGCCGCGCGCTTTCAAAAGATAATTCCGCGATAAGACTGGCCGGTAATCGAGCCGATTCATCGATAAAACTGGCTGGTAATCGAGCCGATTCATCGATAATGTCGCGCCACGTCACTAATCGAGGGCCAGTTTATCGGCGCGTTCCTGTAATAAATAGATATTCTTCCCAAAAGTGAGCCTCGCACTACAAATCTCAACTGACTTATAATTTTGGTCCAGTTTACTGGACTATACAATTTTAAAACAATAATCAAGTTCGCACTCAAAAGGCAAAAATAATTTGATTTCTTACTTAAGGGTGGACGATAGCAACGTGGCGGGAAATTCAAAATTTTCACGAAGCAGTGGCACTGCCCAAAAAACTTGTCGTAGACCAGAACACATAATCGGCTGAATTATTGTTGTTTTGTTGTTTACAATAATGAAAAGACCACTATGTTATTGCCGCGAACGAAAAATCGCTGAACAAAAATAGCTCAGTTTAGCTACAAAATTTAAAAAACTGTGAACATTTTAAATTTCCCGCCACGCTGCTATCTTCCAGCCTTAACACAGAGTTGGTGCCTTAATATGGTAAGCTAACTTTTCAGCAACAGGGTTATATATAATATTGTATGTATAGTGCACAAATACACTTTATCGCGTCTTAAGCACCCCCACCCTGACAGTAAAGATACCCCATGGTAGCTCTTACGGCGCTCGGCATAAGTGCGGCAATCGTCAATAATCAGTAAGTCACTGATTGTAAAACATTAAATTTTCGTTGCAAAGTCGCCCGTAACGTAACTGAGTACAGTACATAAGCGTATAAGGCAACATGCTACTGACTGTGTATAACACACAGTCAATTCAACCAGCGGTGATAGCGTAATTGGGAGTTATTCGGAAAAGAAACTTAATATTAGGTGTGGCTAAGACTTAGTTGTTTTAATTGGTCACACAACAATGTCGCTGGAGCTGATATCATAGCATTACTTATCAGTGCAAGAACTCGTTTAAAGACAAATGCTAGACGATACAGAAGTAAATAGAAAGATTGACACTGTCAACGAAGAAACCGATTCGTTCGATGAGAGACTCCGGCTCCCAAAGATAATCAAGCTTCAATTCTCAACTGCGCCTAAATTTTAAAGTTTAAAAGTTGATTTTTGGGCTGGATGTGACGTAGCATTTGAGGCTTAATAAAACATGACCTTATGCCACATAATCCTGAGAAAAAAAAGTGTCACTTATCAGTCATTGTCATGCTAGTATTCTGTGGCAGATAATATTGTTCCCCAGCTGCCAAGCGTTTTTTTTTTTATTATTTTTCTTCTGTCTGGCAAAGGCTGAGGGCAATAATAAAGGCCTACACGTTATAGAGCCACGGTTCCGGCAATTTTTATTTTAATTTTCCAATATTCTCTGAAATAAGACTGCAGAAAAATCTTCGAGTATTTTTCTTGTATTCTTTGAAGCTCAACCTCGAAACGGTTTTTTATTTCAGCTTAAAATTATTTTGATATTACCGTCCATTAGTCAAGTGGTAGCCGGTATGCGCATAGTTATAGACACAGCCTTTTCAGTTTCAGTAGGTTAACCTTTCACCCACAAAAACACTTTTTTACATTTTTAATGACATTTAAAAAGTAAAATAGACCTTGTAATTTGTTTTAACGGGCCCTCGATCATGGTATTCATGGTCCACGCCAGAGTTCGTCCTTGATATAGATTGGTAAAGAAAGGCTCATGTAACGCATAAATAAATTATCCTTGTTTCTATGTTAACATCAGTAAGTGAAAAGGACGGCGAAAATGATAAACCCAAGCTCCAGCTTGATCCTCGTTTACTTTAAGACTGAAGTATTTTACAATTGTTTAGAATAGAATCCGCATTACGTATAAAATCACAATAAAAACGTGTCCCCACAGAAACAAAGGATATCAGCAATAGAACAATACGAAACATCATTTCGACCATTCGATTACCTACCTACCATACGTCTAATATTCGAATGTCAACCTTATTGCATTAGTGTACAGTTTTACTTTAATTGCATGGACTACGAGCAAATAAGCTCCCAAACGCAATTTGGGCATCTATTTTTCCAGACACATTTCAGAGTTCTATGTTGTATCTAGTTTTATCGTTGATCGAAGTTTAGAACACTATGTAGAATTTTTCCAATATTTCAAATTCAAATTAAAGCCAAAGAGAAAAAGAGAGGCGGTGTCGGTTGCCAACAATGCTACTTAGCATTAAGTACGCCTTTGTACAAACGTTTTAGTGTGCAATAAAGAATTAAATAAATAAATAAATAAACAGTAAGGTATATCAAACTTTGGGCGTATGGTAGTACAATCCAAGTTAAAGTAACCACATTATTGGATCCATTCATCCGACCATCGCATGTCATAAATATTGTATTACCTGACAATCAGCATAGCTCGCCGATGGTTCGTGGAAAACAATATCACTCGGTTTTTTTTTAAATAGTTTGCGCTATCTGTGTTCTTGATCTACGAAAAGTAATTACTACCTAGATTGTCTCTTAATTGTTTTCTAGTAAAATACCTAACAAGAGAAAACCGTTTTACATACCAATTTGGATTCAATTTAATTTGAAACTCGGTCGATACTTTCAGTATTTTTTTCAAACAGATACAATCTAATAACATAATCATAATAAAAATTAAGGTACATTGTGGTAAAACAATTTGATATTTGATCGCTATACATTAAACCATTAAACTAAGGGATCTAAAATAATAATTGCCATAGGCATAATAATATACTGCCTTAGCATTTTGTAAGCTTCGTGGTACTGTCAGCAAAATTCGTCGATTGATTAGCTATAACGTAGACATGATAAAAAAGTATCGCTACTAAATAAGTGTTATCTATCTCTATCTATCTAAATAGCAACTTTATAAAGCAAAACGTAGAAGAAACACAAAAGATTGTATCCAGATTCATTATCAATGGACATTCAAATCAGATAATAAATTATACGCAACTTTTTTGCTCCGCGATAGAAATGCAAATAATGAAAATTAATGCACGAAACGCATGTTTATTTGCAATTACGGTCATTCCTTGTAAACAATGGACTTTTAAGGATTTATAAATAAAAGTGGCGAAAATCTTTGACCAAAAACTGGTCAAAATATAACATTCAGTAGGTTCGCAGGCGACCCCCAGCGCAATCAGGTTGGCACGTTTTTGGGAGCGTGACGTGTGACGCTTTCGACACAAGAGAAGAAGAATGAAATGATTTAAACAGCGTCAAGTGGCACCTGCTTTCACACTATAGGTGGAGCGACCACTTGGACACTGCAGTGCCTGAACAGGCTAGCCCAGCACCTATACCAGATGGACTTATCCACAGAAAGGCTAAGCCGCGAGTTTCTTTTTTAAGTAGTAACCAAAACAGGGGTTCTTAAACCGGACTTCTGACACAAGGACCCCTAATCGGGTCATTAAGTTGACTACCTACCCTGTTATCTTACATTTTTTTTCTCGCTCCGCTGGTCATTATGGGGTGCCATACCGCGGGCTAACCCCGTGGGCTACTATAATGACATTTACCCTATAGGGTCAGTGGGAGGTAGTGAGGTGTAGAACGTTCACTCAGTGTCACTATTAAGATTTTTGCCTGTACACATGTTATTTTGATGATATTGAGGTTGAATGACTTAATGTCAAATCGAATAAAAAATTTAATCCAATTTTTTTTTTTGAGTTTATGATTTTCACACTGCTACTTACTCTTATAACCCCTAATCTGCGCTTTAAATTTTTATAAAAGGTATATTTTCGAACAAGTGTCTTACTACTAATTACGAAGCATGGTTTTAAATTCCATATTTTCCAGATATCTGACAATAAATAAGTAATATTTCCAAATCTCTCATGTTGACATTATTTTGAACTAACTAAAGCGAAAATTCTAACTATACAACGTGTTACTGGGCGTAACCACCTACATAGTCAAAATGATGTCAATTCTGTAAAGAAAAAGTTTAAAAAAGCAAATTGTATTTTAAAATTTAATTTTTTTCGTTTGTTTTTTTGTATTAGCTCAAATTTAAAAATATGTTTGTGTGTGAAGGTGCATTTGCACAGCTTTAAGTCGGTTGTTAAAACATTGTGAAAGTCAATGAAAATAATATAAAAAAAATACTTTTCTCCCGCCACGGCGTTCACATTTTAATAATTTAAAATCAATTAAACGTCATAGAGCGAAAAAAAAGAAGTTTGTATCACCGGGTGCTATTACCCTGTAAAAAGAGTTAGGCTCTTTTGTAATATCTTGTATTTGATGCTTTGAAAAATCCGCATTGGAAATGACTGATCGATTTTGATATCAGTATGTATGAAAGCACAATTTTCCGCTCAAATGCTTGATCGGCGTGATTGAAGAGATAAAAAAAAACACGCATCGGTTACCGAATCTACACTAAATACACTGAGATAAAACGATCCTTCTGTTCGTAGCAGTTCTGTCACAACGTAGCCCGTGCCATATTGTGAATCGGTTGGGGTCATTGTACCTACGGACAGCTGGTCGGGACTCGGGAGGCTTTTTGTTTTAATTATTGTTTCTGTTTTTGTGTGCCTCGGGGATATGTTTTGAGTTTTGGTGGCCTATGGCTCTCGGCATGCTAAGTTTTTAATGTGGGTCAAAATGTACCTTGACATCGACAAAAATAAATCTAGGTCCTTGGCTCTAGGCTTTTCCCTATGATATACCTATGATAGTTTTGAAGGTTTTAAAAATAGCTTCTACTAGAAAAAAATAGTTAAGGCGCTGGGCATAGTGAATTAGCCCGCGCGCAAAGAAAAATCGAAAATGTTCACATATCAAACCCTAGAATTAGGTGAGAGCTATCTAACACAGCCAGTTTTGTGTTGATATCCATAACAGATTGCAAGATATTTTGTCTGAAAAAAAGTGCGCCGCCTATTTTTTTCATCTAAAATATCTTCAAAACGTGAATCTCAACACAAAACTGGCTGTGTTATATAGGTCTCAACTAATTATAGGGTTTGATATATTAAAATTTTCGATTTGTTTAGTGTATAATTTGATACAGGACTCGATTTTGTGCATTTTTCTTGGCGCGCGGGCTATTAATAGTAGATAATAGTTTTTTTACTTAGTAACTTTTAATGATTCGCGATATTCACACATAATTTTGGTTCTAAACGGGTCGAAACGCCGTTAGTTTAGTATACATTTATTATCCAGATGTTTCGGCTGCGTTGCAGCGGCGTGTTTGATAGACGTTTTTGCAAAAAAAAAAAAAAACGTACCTACTAACTGGTAAAACGTAGTTAAAACGTTAGTATACACTACTATACACTAACTAGCTACTAACCAATGAAAAAAAAATAGGTGATTATGTTTTTTTTTTCATTGGTGAGTAGCTAGTTAGTGCATGAATGAGTCTTAAGTTTTTATTTGTCTTTGTCACTGACTACTATTATTAATCCTGTAGCTGACTGAGTATGCGATGACCTTAAAGTAATGAAAATGATAAAATACTTTCTCTGATCGAAAAGGTCCTTGGACGAACTACATTTTTGTGCTTAACATCTGAGCATATTTATTTTATTTAGGGTCCTCGCCCACGGCGACTTTTTGTAGCGATGCAGTAGCGAAGCTGTCGCGTGTTCGTATCGATAACTGTGAAAATTGTGCATTTCACGCCACACTACTTTAATCAACCCTTAAATGGCAGCTGCTCAAGATGCAATTCTGTAACTTCGTTTGCAGCATCTTCGTTCGCATAGAAGCGTTAGAGATGTGGGTGTACACACGACATCACGTCGACCCTTACATACCAGCACTCTACTCGGTTACATTACGGGCGACTTTACAACAAAAGTGTACAGTCTGACGTGCTGTCGTGTGTACAGACGAATGCTCAAAATCTCGTGGGTCCAAAAAGTCCGCAATGCCACCGTGCTCCAGAGATGAGTTGAGATAATGAGGACCATAAAAAAACGCAAACTTAGGTATTTTGGCCATTTATTGCGCAACACCCAATATGGACTCCTTCAACCTAACATCCAAGGGAAGATACTCGTACACACGACAGCGCGTCAGACTGTACACTTTTGTTGTAAAATCGCCTCTAACGGAACCGAGTAGAGTGCTAGCGTGTAAGCGTCGACGTGCTGTCGTGTATATGTTACCGGCCAAACCCGATTTAAGGATAAACTAGTTTCGCCTAGGCCAAACCAGTTTATCCGAACGTCGTATGGATAAACCGGTATAGCCTAGGCCAAACTAGTTTATCCGAACGTCGTATGGATAAACCAGTTTAGCCTAGGCCGAACTAGTCTAGCCCTATTTAAGTAGGGGTAATACAGATTCTACTTATTTATGCTAGCCTAGTACTTTTTCTTAAAATTAACAAACCCGCCGTAATTATCTGAACGCATTTAGAGGCCGAATTTGAAAAAGTCTACAGTCAAAAAGTCTACGGTATGTCCGGTTTAAAGGACCATTCGTAAACAAAAAGAGGTATGTCAGTGTGTCGCCAACCAAACCTACTGACCTAACCTTTGTTTTAAAAATTTTTCGACTGTCTGTCACACTTTCAGGAATACCCTGTATGTTTAACACCCTGTATGTCGGTTTTTAGAACACGTAGAGAAGTAAAAGGCTTGGTTCTGGGGATATTAAGGGGTTCGAAAATTTCGTTATTTTTGCGCTAAACCTCTTAGTTTACGAGGTATGGTAACATTCATACCTAATCATTCGCCAATATCAGTTCGGGCTAGGCCGTACTAGTTTATCCTGAAGCTTACATATTCTTGCTAGGCCAGACTAGATTGGCCTAGGCTAAACTGGTTTATCCATACGACGTTCGGATAAACTAGTTTGGCCTAGGCTATACCGGTTTATCCATACGACGTTCGGATAAACTGGTTTGGCCTAGGCGAAACTAGTTTATCCTTAAATCGGGTTTGGCCGGTAACATATACAAGGCAGGAGGAGACCAGGAAGACCCAAAATTTTGTGGAGCACGAAACTTTTTGGTAAAAATTCAATTTATATTTCATGAATAGTTTACTAGATACTTTTGTTCGGCAGTCAACCGTCAGGCTAGTTTTGTTCTCTTGTGGCACCCACCATAATTATATAAAATTGTAAACAAAATTGCTAAATTTTGGCTCCCGAGTTTTCTTGAAGGCATTGACTAGCCCGCCATAAAATCATGGCTTTAGAAACTTACGCCATTGGTTCCAACTTTCACTTTTAATGATTCGCGATATTTAAACATTATTGTATTCGAAACGGGTCGAATCGCGATTGGTTTTTAGGCAAATTAATTACCTTATTTATCCCGACGTTTCGGCCGCGTTACAGCTGCCGTGGTCGCGGGTAGACTGGAGCGGAGAGTGTTTTAATTATTGTGGTGACAGTTGGGAAACTACCCTCACATCACTATTGTCATTTGCAGTGGGCCCGCACACAACACTCACGGTATCGGCGGATATGTCCGAAGATAAATCGCGTGACTTAAATTTATGTAACACTGGATTCCACGTTGATGATAGTTTGGTTCCAACAATATACGAGCTCCTTGTTCCGTTTGGCAGCCTCAAAAGAAGAAATGACTAAGATGATTGCCAATCTCCGATAGGAGACGGGGTGAGACGGCAGTACAAGAAGAAGAAGATTCGCTACGCCTCGAGGGAAGCCAGTCGCCATGCTGGTCTTAGAATGGCAACCCATTCAGACGCACCCTTGTGGTGAACCAAGCACAATACAATACAATAAACTGCCGCTCGCGTTTTGAGCTCTCCGCTCTACATTTTCACCTACTTACCATTTAAACGCCATCCATTCACGGTATACAACTCATACGAGGGATTAATGACTCACGCGGTGCACTTTGATGTTTTTGCCCAGCCATTATATTGATTACACTTTTTCTTGCATAAAAAACGACATAATTTTCGCATAATTACTTTTCCATGGTTAGACTACAGTCACCTTTGAACTCGCGCATGCCACTTTGATCCATGCTACCTCAGAAATAAGAGCTTTAATTTGAAAAATACTCGTGATACGTATAATGTACGGGACGTAAAATAATTATGTAACGATTAATTTTATTGTTCCTATGATAATGACGACGAAACGGAACCGTTCACTTTAATCAACTTTTTTCTTGGATTTTCCGTTAAAATGCATTACTGGTTTGTGTACAAAAGGTACTACATAGTAGTTAAGAGTGTTTTGTAAGTATCTCAATTATACATATACTCGTATTATCTGAAAATCGATTGATAAAATCAACTTACTTTTTTGCGAACTCTACATTATACAGCTTGGTTGCCTAAAATTACCAAGTAAAATACTGTGTCACTCTTGCACATAGAAAAGTAATGCGTATTATGTGTGACAGGGACACACAAATCTCGTTTTTATTTTATTTCTTTGTCTCGTAACAATCACGTCGACGCATACACGTTAGCACTATACTCGGTTACGTTACGGGCGACTTTACAACAAAAGTATACGCTCTGACGTGGTGTCGTGTGTACACAAAATGTAGTGAAAAGTTGCCCTACATACATTCAAAATCAAATAAAAATACGTCGCTCAAAACGTAGTGTCGCGCACAAAATGCATTATTCTAATCAGGGGCGCAAACGAAACATGCAAGCCGTACTTAGTACAGTCATGATCATAAAGCCCTTAAAAGTTTTTTTTATACATTTGAAGTCAAAAACTTCGACTTAATTTCGAATGTCAGCCAGAACTTCATCAAGCAGTCGAACACACTAAAATTTTTTTATATTTATGGAAATGAAAATAATCATTAATAAATGAATATGAACGCGACGCTGTCGAGCATTTTATTTGCTGGCCAATTTAGAAATGACAGTCAACCCTTCTAGATTGACTGTTAAAACAAGCACTACCAAAAAGTCGCATTTTTGTCATTGGTTCTAAGATTATGGACAAAAACGTCGGATAGAAGACCACTTTTGGCCTCATCCAAAATCCAAAAGAGGAAAAATGAAGCTTGTATCGTCGCTACCAGCCTCTCACTGCGGGCCCGTAGAATTAATAAATAACTCACTTTTTAAAGGCAACTGTACCAATGTCATATAGTGTAAACGTCAGTTGGAACAGCTTTCGCGCTCCGCGGAGTGTGTACAAGGGTTTTGACTAATTAAGCCGTTTGGTGACTTAGGTGCCGCACACACCGCTCGGAGTTCTGCGTTCCGCGTTCTTTCTAATGTATGTGGTTGCTTGGAACAGTTCACACTGAAGCGGTCAGAACGCGGAGTTCTCGTGAATCAAATCTGAGAACTCACTACGTTTGCAAAAACGTAATGGTGGAAATAGACAGTTTACATCACACACCCAAATACGCTGCAAAAAGCCTGTTTTCTAGCATGGGGTAGCCAAACAGCCTCTTTGCAGCGTATTTGCGTGTGTTTGTGTAGAACGTTTATTTCTGCCACACCTCTAACGTTTTTAAATTACATTATTCCGAGGCACTAACATTCAACCCCTAGTTTTAGGTACACGATTACCTACAAAAGTCTAGATACCTACAGGGGGTCTACCAGCTAAGACGAAGCCGATTACCATTGGTGAAAAGCAAAGTTCGATTTTTGAAAAATGTATTGCCATCCAGTTCATTTTACTGTCTGCCGGGTGGCAGTAAATTTTTCATAAATCGAACTTCGATTTTCGCCAATGGTAATCGGCTTCGTTTTAGCTGGTAGACCCCCTGATATAATAGTTTTGTTCAAATTGATACTCATTTTATTATACCGCTTCACTTCGCTCTCTTTTCCTCTTCATTTTTACGATCCACATCTGTAACTAATGGAGCCGAAACAAAGAAGAAATTGACAATGCTATTCACTGATTCACTTGCTTTAAACAATTCCATACCGATACAGGCCATTTGCAATTAGAATTGCTAAATCTATTCTCGAGCACGAGCCAAATTAAAACGGACGTCGTTCTGCGGAATCGCAACTTTTTGGGGTTCCGTAAATAAAACAATAAAAAAATTGAATCCAGTGTTAATTGGTTGTCTGTCTACCCGGAAGTAAAAAAAAAAACAAAGGCAATAAAACTGTTAGCTTGGCTTCGAATTTTGTTTGGCGCAAATAAGAGTACGGTCAGCCACAGTCACAGATACCCCATGGTAGCTCTTAGCGCGCGCGGCATAAGGGCGCCAATCGAAATAGAAGGGGTGCCCTAGCGTATTTTGTTGTCCGACTGCTTTTAAAAATATCAGCTATTAAAAAACACATAAACACCCACCACAGTCAAAGCAAACTTTTGTGATGGTAACTGTGAAGTAAAACATCGTGAGAATAGCTGAGCGTAAACGCGAAAATCGACAATTTAAACGCGATTTAACCCCGAACTCCCATCTCTCTTTTCAAAGACTTATGCTTAAATAATAAAAAATAATTAAATAAATTTGTTATAAAATGTGTAACAGTACGGAACCTTCAAGGCGCGCGTCAAACTCGCACTCGACATATTTTTTTTACCGAATAGCCGAAAGTCGGGCTTGGCGAATCGTAACCGAATCCAATAAAATGGATCGGTTTTATTATTACTATTGATGTTGCTATTTTTATGACTGTCTAATTGCCGAGGTGAAAATTAGGCTCCGCATTAAAGTACAGTTATAGTCAAAACGTTTTAGTTTTAAACATTTAAAAAAGAATGGTATGATGGATGATATTTAATTTTAGTGAATCCCATAAAAAACACCGATATTAAACTACAGGGTGCACTCTAAGTCGATAGCGAAACTTTAAGTAGGCTGTCTGCTGATCACTACCAACAGCTTGTACTATGTGGCGAAAAAAATGGAGCGAAAAAAATATCAGCTGTTTCATAAATTTGGCGCAGTACTGAGACGATGTTTTGTATGGAACCTGCTAGGGGAGCACAATGTCACGATAAAAGTTTTATCCCATTATCGGCTATCGCCATCTTGCTTTATTTCACCGCGTGAAGCGAGACGCCGCTACCCGATAGTGGGATAAAACTTTTATCTCGAAGTTGTGCTTCCCCAGCTGGTACAAGTTGTCTGTAGTGATCAGTAGACAGCCTACTTAAAGTTCCGCTATTGACTTAGAGTGCACCCTGTATCACAACAATGTTTTATTTTACACCTTTTTTTGCTAAAGTACAAAAAAGCTTTGTTAAATAGCGATTGTAACCTAAAAACATAACCTACGACAAGTTAATTACAAGTGTATCTAGCTTAATTTATAAATAAAAGCCACTGATTTACGTTAGACGTTGAATGAGCCGTTTTCAAAGAAAAAAATCAAAGCAGTTAATTATAATTAAGTCGTTTACAGGTGTGGCCATAGAAGAAGCGGAATACGGCTGTCAAATTTCGATTCGCACAGATTAATTTTGGGAGCCGTATTCCGGTTCTTCTATGTCCACACCTGTAAGCGCCATCTATAAACTTCTTTGAATTTGTTCTTTGAAAACGGTTCATTGTTAGACGCAAGAGTAAAAAACATAATTTCCGCTCTTTAAAAAAATGTACTATTGATTTGTCTGTCTGATTGTACGCACAGTTATCTTCAATAGAACATAACACCGAGTAATTTCGCTCTACATCACTTTGAAGGTTACCGTACCATGACAATAACATAGTTTTTACATTTTTTTAAAGACAATTAGGTACAATAAAACTTTACTGATCAATGAAAATGATGCGATGGCATACCTACGTTCGCTAAATACCATCATCATAACATACCTAACTGGGTATAGCGTGAAACGATTGTGCAAATGACAGCGTTGATTATCACTCAATCACTTACATTTTTATTGTAACAGACGGTGTTAGATTTCTTTCAGCTGGTTTAGCACTCGATTTAACTATATCTAATCTACTCAATGAACCTAGATCAAAACACTGAGATAGACATAAAGGACAACGTATTTTTTGTTGTCCTTTATGTATATGTTACCGGCCAAACCGGACCAAACCAGTCTAACCTAAGCTCGTATGGACAAACCGGTAAAGCTTAGGCCAAACTAGTTTACCCAAAGGTCGTATGGATATACCGGTATGTCCTAGGCCAAACTAGTCTAGCCGAAGCTCGTATGGAGAAACTAGTTTAGCCTTAAATCGGGTTTGGTCGGTAACATAATATATTAAAATCAACGGAACATCATAGTGCAAAGAAAATATTTGGGATGTGATCCCTATCACCGGGAGGCTATTACCCTGTAAAAAGAGTTAACACACATTTATTTTATTTGAGATCCGTGTAACACGATTTTTCTACCTTTACAAAACACCAAAAGCGAAGCCAATAAAACACCGCAATAATAATGAGAGTCCAATGATTCACATAAGAGCAAAATGAACTTGACAAAAAGCGTTTAAAGCGGACGATATATCAGGCCAATGGGAGGAAAAAAGGTCCTTTAAAAAGGACACCAGTACCAGGAGTATATCAGATAGTCGGAGCTTTTAATTGAGCTACACTGGTGTTGCTGATTTATGAAACAGGCCGGCCGAAAGTTATTCCAATTTCGCGGTTAAAAAGATCCCAAACACCGATATAAGATTTACGCCTCTACCGTAAAATGTAGGCGACAGAAGTATGGCCCAAAGTGTGCTTAAAGAAAGTTAAAAAATCTTTCATGACATAACTGTATTTCGACCTCTCCTCCTCAGATTGATCTTTTTTGTCGATTATAATATTTTACCTTTTAAATGTTTAATTAAATACATCCATGCATTCAAATTACAAAATTACATTAATATTCACATTATTATGCTTCGTTCAAAAAAATTTAAAAATAATTAATAAAAATAATATTTTTTTGTTGATTTTAATACAAAACAATGTCCCAGGCACTACAGCGCCGAGTGGTCTCTTCACCCATCTAGTGTGAGTGAAGGTGCCACTGGACGCTGTATAAATCATCTCATTACGTAGATGCAAAAGGCCTTAGTTTAATACAAAAATAAAGTAATAAAAGTAATAAAGTTCTTACCTCATTCATAAAACTTAACAGACTTTATTGGGCATCTTACCATCCGTCAATACGAAAATATTAAGCCGCGCTTTAAGCTTGAAAAAAAGCTTTAAAATCGTGTAAGTTCAGGCACCAAAATAAACAAAACATTGATTCCCGTCAGACTTCCGTCAGATTTGTTTTGCACCGCAAAGCTTGCAGTTTGTTTTATCTTTTAATGTTGTTGAAATAAAATATTATACCAATTTTGATTGAATTTCCATCACCTTAACCGTTTAGGCGTGATAGTGAATAAATCACCCATAGTGTTGGATTAGTTCAGTGTTTTTCAATCTTTGTCGTAAACACTTCCTATTGTACAGCAAGACATACTGAAATGCATCATTATCAAAGTAACTAAGTATGTTCTAATCTGATTGATGAAATGATGAGCAACTAAATTTTTTGCGATGGATCTTTAGAATGTTTTGGGCGAATAAATACTTAAATATATCAGTATTATACAAATCACCATATAACCGCTACTTCTCATCATTACTGTCAAATATAAAATTTTATACCTATATCTAGCATTTGTATTTCTGTAAAATAAGCCCTCGATCACACAAAGAAAAGTCAGTGAAAAAATTAAATAAGCTCAAAATGACTCAAAATTAATTCAACCAAATTACTGACGGCAACAGGAGATTTAGGGTGGTATTAATAGTGGCATCTCAAGCTCTGCGTCAGTCTCAAGCTCGAGCTTGAGTAGCTGTCAGCGTATAAATAGACACTAGCTTGAATTTGACATTGTCATTAGCGAAGGTCTCAAATCGGTGATTTTGTTTTCTGAGATCACCTACTTGAGCTCGAGCTTGAGTTGACGGCTATAATTAATGCCAC
Source organism: Zelleria hepariella (assembly GCA_949319315.1). NCBI lineage: Eukaryota > Metazoa > Arthropoda > Insecta > Lepidoptera > Yponomeutidae > Zelleria > Zelleria hepariella. The sequence goes on along the minus strand of OX439378.1, from coordinate 38,380,634 downwards.
CCTTAGGCCCGGTTTCTAAATTGAGAAATTCGCTAAGCAAATGGGTAATGCAGATTTGTCACAAAAGAGCGTGACGGAACGATACTTAAGTATTAACTTAGTAAAATTCTCAATTCAGAAACCGGGCCTTATCTTATCTTATCTTATTAGTATGGGGCCAGGCTGGGAGCCCGGGACACTTCGACCCAGTGGTATCTTTTGTGTCACCCCCGTCCTTATTCCTGCTCAGACTTTCTCAGAGGGCTTTATACGCTGATCCACACTTTGACCAACCCTGGGTTAGTGAGTCGTATTGGAATTAACTCGTGTCAGTTTGAATAAATAGAGTTTATTAATCTCGCGTTTGGAACGTGTTAACAGCTGACGACGGGACCGGTTTGGATTATATCAGAGCGCGGTCTTAATACGGTTTAATATTGGAGGATAGATAAGGTCATTTCACTTAGTGATAAATATCGAAGTTATCATAAAATATAATTTCTTTCAAAAATATATTTGTCGTTAAATATTGTATTACTGGCTCGGAAACTTTAGTGTTTCTTTGAAGATATCAACTTTACAACGGTTCACGGTTTCACAACGGTTTTTTTTGTGGAAATGTGGTTTTAGTTTAGCAAATATTTATCATCATCTGGGGGTCTACCGGCTAAAACGAAGCCGATTATCATTGGCGAAAATATAAGTTCGATTTATGAAAAATTTACTGGGTGGCAGTGCATTTTTCATAAATCGAACTTCGATTTTCGCCAATGGTAATCGGTTTCGTCTTAGGCGGTAGACCCCCAATTCCTGTCATCCCTATTCAGGGTAATAAGCCTCTAAAGTTTTTTTTATTTTGGCCGAATTTGCACCCTTAGCTTAAGCTCAGATATACATATTAGTTTTTTAATTCCATTCCATACAGATATTGTTTCGTTCCTAAATTCTCTATCATTTTCCAATGGACGGAATATAGATTTCTTTACATTTCCGTCAGCCATCATTGTGGTTTTTATACGCGACTAAAAACGTCAAACCTCAAAGCAAAATATCATTCAATGTATTATTGCAAATTGTACAAACTCACAATAAACTAAAACACGCTCTTCTTTTAACGTAGCTCCCCTATAATTAAAGTCGTGGTCAATACCATATGTCACAGAACAACAGTTGCATGCATGAATCGAAACGACTACCACAGTCGGGAATGCGCAAGATTCACTCACTCGATAGTGGACTGTTATAGCCTACGTGCGAGGCGTTGGCTCACGTTTAACAATTTTGTTCGAGTAACACTGCCGGTAATTTGTGAGTAAAAAACATGTTTTATGAAATTAAACTTATTTTTAGTTTCGAGCGTTACTAAATTATCGTCCTTGAGTCGGATGTAACTAACCAAAACAATACTGTATACCTAATCCCTCTATGCGAAATCACCAATCCGCATTGGATACCTATTGGGTATGCATGGTGATCAATCTATATCTCACTGAAAGAAGGTCCGTCCCCAGCTTGTAAGGCTGATACGTATGTGCTCAGCTTGTGACACATGATTATCATACAATCAATATGGCTTTTGATTTATGTATACCTAAATAAACAAAACTCACTGACTAGAATAACTTCAAACTTTTTTATAGTTTATATGACACTAATTCTCAACAAGTGTAAATATGAGCTAGGAGCACCAATAGCACCATCATCAATAGTTTTAGTTGGGATATTTCCCTAAGTCACTCCTTTCATTATTCACCTAACAAGCGGCCAAATTGACCCGCGAGGGATATACTCACACATGTGGGGTAAAGCGAAATTAGACATTTTAGGGTTAATCAAAATGTCAGTTGGAAATATGACATGGTTAATTAAAATCAGCTCTGCTGTGGGGTTGTTTGTAAATGGATTTATAATGTTGTGTCGAATTTCCTTTTTTGGTCACGTTCATGTTACTCAGCCAAATCTAAAATTTTCCTTTCTATGATTGTATCTTGGTTTTGTTGTACTTTGCCTCTTTTAATTCTTAGTGTGAAATGTTTGTAAATAAGAAAAAACCCTTCGATAGAACCTATTTCCATGTTGCATTGCATGTAACTTTTCTTTTGCCAAAAACAGCTTAATTATTATTTCAATCTGCAGAAGTCAATCAAAACAAATCCAGCGAAATCATCACACAGTCCCTTTAAAACGACGTCTTTTATAAAGCACAAGGCTCAACCCTCCATTGGATTCTCATTTAAAAGTAAGCGGAGAGATTGCGCTGGGTCATTTAATTGATATGAGCTGGAAAGGACTCGCAACACTGGGCGTTAAGAGCGGCCCCTTATCACTGTGCTGATTTCACACCCGGTTTCGGCGTGGGCTTACATGGGTTACTCTTGTTTGAATTTAAATATCAATTACACATAATTATGGATGACTACGGACGAAAGGTTGCGATGTTAATGATCGAAATTGACGAGCGGTGTCAATCTGACCATTATACTGAGACATCTACACCCAAAAATTCACCCCCCCCCCCCACATGTCTGTTTAGATTCGCTAGGACCAACCGAAAATAAAAAAATAAACATATTTTACAGCGGCGGCAAAAGAAGTCTGGTAAACCTATTTAAAAACTTAAATAATAAAAAAAAAACAAAATAAAAAGTTTTTTGTGACATGAGTGGTGCTTTTTTTAAGAGGGCCAGTTTTGGGAGAGGAGAGTGGGGAATTCGATTTTGTAGATTTTCTTCAGGTTGTACCTATCGCTCAGTATTTGCGCACGCGAGACAGCAACAGATTTTTCAACAGATTTGTCTTTACTGCTACACCCTCCTGCAAGATTTGAAATAAGAGCACCCACCTAATATTACTTACCGTCCCTCAGAAAAAACGATAATATTTTTCCACCATATGAGTCCACTGCAACATTGTACAGAAGTCTTGGCCCTTCTCGCGGTCACGCGTCGCTCGCGACCAAAAAAAACGACGCGTCTTATCGCACCCGAAGCGCTGTTGAGGTCTTTGGATCGCTCCGCGCGTTTGTTTTGTACTGTGTTTGGCTTGAAGATGACATTTGTCGGGGTAAGAATGTTAACTAATGCTCGTTTTGTTGCATCCATGAAAAGAAAAAAAAAACAATATGGCCGGTAGCCCTTACATTTAAGGCCCAAACCAAGGCACAACTAGCGCCGCCAATGGAAAAAAAAATATATCTTCTTTTTGGATGTGTTTTTTGCTAATAACTCTTATTAGGTTCTAGAATGTGGAATCTAAACCTTAGGTCCTAAAAATAGTTAAGCTTTGCATTGATAACATAATGAAGAGTTATTAGCAAACGCGACTAAAAAGACGACGCGTCTTATCGCACCCGAAGCGCTGTTGAGGTCTTTGGATCGCTCTGCGCGTTTGTTTTGTACTGTGTTTGGCTTGACGATGACATTTGTCGAGCTAAGAATGTTAATGCTCGTTTTGTTGCATCGAGTCTTGGTATAGTATACTAGGGTCGTTCAATAATTAGTGAGATTGAGATATAAATTCCATGGAAAGAAAAAAAAAACAATATGGCCGGTGGCCCTTACATTTAATAGAATAACGATGTAAAAAAATATTGATCTTATTTTCCACCATGTGAGCCCACTGCAACATTGTACAGAAGTCTTGGCCCTTCTCGCGGTCACGCGTCGCTCGCGACTAAAAAGACGACGCGTCTTATCGCACCCGAAGCGCTGTTGAGGTCTTTGGATCGCTCCGCGCGTTTGTTTTGTACTGTGTTTGGCTTGACGATGACATTTGTCGAGCTAAGAATGTTAATGCTCGTTTTGTTGCATACAATCTTGGGTATAGTATACTAGGCTCGTTCAATAATTAGTGAGATTGAGATATAAATTCCATGGAAAGAAAAAAATATACAATATGGCCGGTAGCCCTTTCATTTAATAGAATAATGATGTAAAAAAGTATTGATCTTATTTTTCACCATGTGAGCCCACTGCAACATTGTACAGAAGTCTTGGCCCTTCCCGCGGTCACGCGTCGCGCGCGACTAAAAAGACGACGCGTCTTATCGCACCCGAAGCGCTGTTGAGGTCTTTGGATCGCTCCGCGCGTTTGTTTTGTACTGTGTTTGGCTTGACGATGACATTTGTCGGGCTAAGAATGTTAACTAATGCTCGTTTTGTTGCATCCGTGAAAAGAAAAAAAAAAACAATATGGCCGGTAGCCCTTACATTTAAGGCCCAAACCTAGGCACAACTAGCGCCGCCAATGGAAAAAAATATATATTATCTTCTTTTTGGATGTGTTTTTTGCTAATAACTCTTATTAGGTTCTAGAATGTGGAATCTAAACCGTAGGTCCTGAAAATAGCCCTTCGCATTAATAACGTAATGAAGAGTTATTAGCAAACGCGACTAAAAAGACGACGCGTCTTATCGCACCCAAAGTGCTGTTGAGGTCTTTGGATCGCTCCGCGCGTTTGTTTTGTACTGTGTTTGGCTTGACGATGACATTTGTCGAGCTTTGTTGCATCGAATCTTGGGTAAAGTATACTAGGCTCGTTCAATAATTAGTGAGATTGAGATATAAATTACATGGAAATTAAAAAAAAAAAAACAATATGTCTGGTAACCCTTTCATTTAATAGAATAACGATGTAAAAAAATATTGATCTTATTTTTCACCATGTGAGCCCACTGCAACATTGTACAGAAGTCTTGGCCCTTCCCGCGGTCACGCGTTGCTCGCGACTAAAAAGACGACGCGTCTTATCGCACCCGAAGCGCTGTTGAGGTCTTTGGATCGCTCCGCGCGTTTGTTTTGTACTGTGTTTGGCTTGACGATGACATTTGTCGAGCTAAGAATGTTGATGCTCGTTTCCAGGCATCGTAATCTCGCATGGCTCATGGGAATCTCGCATTCGACAAATCTCGAAGGAAAAATCTTATTTTGCGGCAAATGTAACGTCTCCTATTCTCACAAAGTCATCCTCGACACGAGATTTCTGCGAGATGTTTGCCGTTTTCTCTCGACATGACTCGAGTTGTCGGGAGAAGTCGAGATCGAAATTGTAATAGTCTAAGGAATGGTGGAATGATGCGCGCAGCTAGAGGTGACCTAAACAACTGATTTATTCACTCAAGCAACTTATAACTAAGTACCCACAATTAGGCCACTCACTACATAAATGACATGAGGCTTTTTCTTCCAGATGTGTTCAATGCGAGATTCCCGAAAATTAGCCCCTTGGTATTACTAGGGTCGTTCAGTAAGTAGTGTAAATGAAAAATATATTCCTTGGAAAGAAAAAAAAAATGGCCGGCATAGCCCTTACATTTAATAGAATAACAATGTAAAAAAATATTTATCTTATTCCGTTTTTTTAATAGAAGTCATTTCTTTGCGTCGGAGCGAGTTCTGAAGAATGAAGGAAAAAAAAAAAAAACTAAGGCCTTTGCATCTACGTAATGAGATGATTTATACAGCGTCCAGTGGCACCTTCACTCACACTAGATAGGTGAAGAGACCACTCGGCGCTGCAGTGCCTGGGACATTGTTTTAGATGGAGTAGGCTTGCCCAGCACCTATACCATCCTGACAGCTTAGTCGACCAAGCCCACAGGAAAGACAGGTCAATACGTGTGGAGCCAACTGAGCCGCGGGTTTCCTCACGATGTTTTCCTTCACCGTTAGCTAGTGAAGAATGAAGGAAATTGAATTGTTTATTGCGCGAATGTTGTTAGCAAAAAGTTACACATCGCGAGTGTTCACAATTCGGTGCAAACTACCAGTCTGGTTAATTATTATTTTGGTAAACCGAAGGTTCACGTGTTGAATCATGTTACATTATATTACAATGTGAGGTGAAACATTCAAAAGGGACCTAATCAATCGGTTCAAATAACAAAAATATCTCTAATGTTCCTTCACAGTCGTTAACAAGGGTGTCAACACAGCATTCTCTCGGCATATACCGTCATACTCAGGAGACCGATTCTCGCGCAAGAAAAATTCGAAGCGTTTACAAAATTGTAATTTTAAATTTGGAATAAAAGGGGTTCTATAACTCTTTCGGATTCCCACAGGGCGCGAAGACAGCGTCATGATTTAAACTTGTTTCGCTTCTTAATTAATATAGACTGAGAGAATAGGGCTATCTCTATCTAACGCGTGTAGCTTTGAGCCGTTGTAGCATGGCGTCTCATTCTTGAAATTACTTTTAAAAGATATTGAGACATCTCGCTTTAGGTCTGATTTATGTGTTGTCGGCAAGTTGCCTTTATCAATGTGTTTGCTTTTGGAATTAGTGGTAACTGAGTATCGGCTTACGATTTGTGTTAGTAATGGCTTTTTGATTTGTGTACTTTATTTGGTACAATATGGATTTATGGCCGTTTTGACTCGTTCGTATCAATCTTTCCGGAACTAACTTTACAAAAAGTGTGTTAAAAATAAATTTATTAATCTCACAGTTTAGTTTAAGTAGTAGGTACAGTCGGCCACAGTCTCAGATACCCCTTTTTGTTCGATTGGCGCCCTTATGCCGCGCGCGGTAAGAGCTGCCATGGGGTATCTGAGATTATGGCCGACCGTACCTACTTCTCTATCATAGCAATGTGTTTGATATTATTATAGACTTCATTGTGTAAAATGTACCTTAAAATGGCTATAAAAAAACCTTTTTGATTATAATTTTTATGTCAGGTATTACTCGTTGATTCTGAGTGTCTGACACATCCCATTTTATGCACATACATACAAACGTGAGCGATTTATAATAAAACCAAAACAAACGTTTAACAGAAAAATACTTCGGAATATTTACCAACAGTCATTGAACAAAATTAAATTATATGAGAAAAATTAAGAATTCCTTTGCCAGCAAGCATGCGTGTAAGGCTTACACTGTAAGCTCATGCTTTGTACAATATTTTTAAACACAAAACTATTACAGGGTGCACTCTAAGTCGATAGCGGAACTTTAAGTAGGCTGTCTACTGATCAATACAAACAACTTGTACTAGGTGGCGACAAAAATGGAGCGAAAAAAAATCAGCTGTTTCATACGTTTGGCACAGTACTGAGTCGACCTTTTGTATGGAACAGCTGATATTTTTTTCACTCCATTTTTTTCGCCACCTAGTACAAGTTGTTTGTATTGATCAGTAGATAGCCCACTTAAAGTTTCGCTATCGACTTAGAGTGCACCCTGTAGTATAATAATAATGAGTCCATCTATAGTTAATGTTATGAAAATTAAGTTACCATGTTGGTTCTTATCCCTACGGGAGACTAGTGTTAAGAACTTAACCCATGTAAGTAAAACACCGCCTCGAGGGAGGTACTAAACATGAGTCTTCAAGACGTTGTATGTTTACAACAACTATACAGGGTAATATTTTCTTAGGTTTGCACGAGCACATTCAAGACAACCTGCCTGTCACTGCAGTCTACCGCGACCACGAGCCCTGAAAAGGTCTCGAAACGTTAGCAAAATGTAAAAAGTTAATGAAAAGTGTAGTGTTTTTTTTTTCTTTGTTAATATCAACCTTCAATAATTAATTACTATAATCGAATAATTATTATGTAAATATTGTTAAAAATTAAATGTGAACATATATTTTTTTAATCTTTTTAAGCTGTAATTTTAACCTAATTTCATCAATTAATTTATTATATTTGTAAATAATCTGTAAATATTTGAAATGCATGATAATGTTCTCACTTGGAAAATTTATTAATAAAATTATAATTGAAGTTGCATTAAGCGAAGCACCGCATAGCATGTAAATAAATTTGAAATCTAGTGCAACCTTTGTAGATGAGTCATATTAAATCAAATATAATGTATTGTGGCCGACTGTACTTAGCCTATACAAGTCCCTACAGATGGGCACAGTCCTTCTCTCAGAGAGAGAGAGAGTTCGGGCTTAGTCACAACGCGTTTACGTTTTCCTCCACCGTTGATTTCATAGTATATTCTAAAACGTTACAAAATGTCTCTTTTCTTCAACCCACACAAGTTCACTGATGGATGGTCTCTCCATATTCACTTTGCGCATGGACGGAGTCACATTTATATAGAAACCGACGCAAGGGGCAGCGTGTAAACACTTTTCTTGTAGGCGCGCGGCCTCAATGTGTATGTGCCTCTAGACATAAATTACACCCTCAACCACAGCTGTAGTGGTGTAAATATCCTCAGGCGAGATATGAAGATGTCGAACGATTTAATGAAACGTCAAAATATCGCGCACTTTGATTGCCCGGTACAAGCTGTAAATCCTGTGGTCTTGTTAGGTCTCTGTCAAGCCCGAGGCATTTTGCACTTTGGCGTTAAGAAGATAAGGTTCTATAGGGTTTGGACTGGTTTTAATGTTTTAGTTTTGAATTTAGAATAAGAAACGGTTGGAAAATTGATTTTGTTGTTAGGATTGTATTCCACTTTAACCCTAGAAAGATAATCTGCGCCTCAAAGGCGCAAGCAAAACACATTTATCGCTGTCTCTTTTTAACGGGTGTGCTCTCGAACTTGTCACATCAGGTAATCTCATACGTCGCCGAGTGCAACAGCAAGGCGGACGCGTACCACCGGTAAGTACTTTGGTTTTGTGGTTTTTGCTAGTTGTTGCGCTCGCGGAGCGCATGATTATCTTTTGTGTAACTTTTGACGGAGTACATCAAGTTTGATTAGTTGTTATTTTTATGTTTTTTATGTGTTTTAGGCTCTTAAAAATCATGGCACGAAATAGAAATTTAGTTGATGAAGAAATAGAACGTGAGCTTTATGGCGCAGGTGATGACGAAAATTTTTGTTAATTTTCCTGAGAGGTTTAGAACATTGTGTTAGATTTTTATTAAAATAAATAATTTCAACTAAGATTTGACTTTAATTTATTCTATTACGTATGTACTTTATACCAAAGTAGGTAGGCCCAGATTTAAAAGCTAAACATGCCACAGAGAAGTCTTAATGTTGCGTGCGCTCGAGAGGCGCATGATTATCTTTTACGTGACTCCCAACATGATTATCTTTCTAGGGTTAACAATCGTAGTTGGCTCCTCTTGTATTGACTTGTTTTTTTTATGTGCATGTGATAGGATAGCATAGGTGCTGGGTAAACATATCCTATCTAGGTAAATATGTCCCAGGCAGAGAGTTGCACTCGATCAAGTGTGAGTGAAGACGCCATACATATTCTATCTATCGCCATATCGCTTTATAAACCATATAACGTAGACGTAAAAGGCATTATCAGTATTACCGAATAGAAAATTAAAACAGTTTTTTTCTACTAGGATACAAAATAATGCATGTAGTACATACTTAGTACAAATAACCACAATATTGTATTTACATGCAAAACATGTAATTAATAGTTACATTTGTTTTAAGAGAAATTGCGTTGCATATTCATTCACTCGACAAAAGGGACTTGGAAAGAAATTAATACTTACGCATATTATTAAACGTTTTCGCATCATTTCCGGTCACCATAACCGTGGAAAAAAATGCACTTATGATGACGCTATAACCGAGGAAATAACAAAAGCCGGCTGCGCCTGCGCAAAATCCTAATTGCTAATTTTAAATATTCCTTCTGTCCCTTTTTCGTTTTATTTGTACAGTCTACGATGTCATAACCCTTTCGTTCGAAACTCGCACCAATGTCTTACGCAATACAACCTATGTTTATGACACTTTTGCTGGCAGATGTTTGGAGTATTTTAAATAAAATATGACATGTGTCACGGTGTAATTGTTGTTTTTTTTAAACGCATATAAATTTAAATGTTTAATTTCTTATGGTCAACTCGAGATATTAATGAGGTGCTATTTAGTGTCGTGTGTGCGCAAAATTCGTTATGTTCCATTAATACTGTTTTAATGATCTAATTTCCATGAAGTTAAAGTTTTTTGATAAAGTCAAAACTCTTTTTTAAATAGCGTATTACGTAGTAGATTTAATTACCGGGTTTAAGTGTAGATTGAATGAGTTTGAAATTAATAAAAATGTCACGAAAAGCAAAATCACCAATAAATTTATTACATGGTGATAAAATGTTTCGTTAGAAGCACCATTTACCTTTTATTCTACCGAAACTGTCTTGTTGCAAATCGAGTGTTTTTTTTTATGGTTTTAGATATTTTGTTACAGATCTGGCGATTTTCATCACCTGTGTCAATTGACACTAATTTACCAAAGCGCGAAAAAAAATTATACTCTGTACGAATTGTATTATTATCGAGACAGCAAGTTTATTCGCAATATTATGGAGATTTATTTATACCTAAAAATATTTCGAAAAAAAAAAACTACCAAAATTTCAGCTTTTAGCGGTAAGAAGCTATTCAGCCCGCTATGAGGAGCTAATAAGTACTTATAGGGTATGTTTCTAATAATATAAATTCTTTATAGGTCTTGTAACAGAAAACGTGATAGGACACCGGTGTCACAGTATAGGGATTGTTGTCCCGATGAAAACCGTAATGGATATAATTACCTACCGACGATATAATTACAGTGCTGCGCTATTATATAGGGTGACCACCTTGTCTAGGTTTTAAGATATCACTGTAGAATATCAGAATCTGTCTGTTAAGATACTTGGAGGAATACGCAAAAGAATTTACAAAATCCCGTTATTCTGTGATCCGAAACTAATTGCGTTTACCTACAGATTTTTTTGTCACACCGGATTCACAATATTAATTTCATTGGAACATAAATATAAAAAAACGGCATAAAGTAATCTATGCACATGCACAGGGTTTTGGATGCATCTCGACGTTTTTCCTTTGCGCTCATGATACCTCGTCTAACATCTATCACCCTGTATAATAATAATAATGAAATAGTGACAGCACGTGTCAAAAGTGCCGACAGTAACAAGGAAGGTCGTGGATGGCATTTGAGATCGATATTTAAGTTTAATTATAATTATAATTAAGTACTCGGTGGAATGCTAAATGAGTTCAACAGTTGTTGGGTGCAATGAAGCAATCGGGCTGTGGCGGGCTAATTAGAGGGCTGCAAAAGTCAGGGTTGGTTACGTTGGACGTTAGTGACGTCTGTTTTTGCTTTCAACACTTTAAAATGACTGTTACTCCTAGGTGAAAAATGTAAGTAAGATGTAGCCTTTACATGTCCCACTAGCTGGGCAAAGGCCTTCTCTAGGACTAGGAGAGAGAGTTCGAGCTTAATCACCACGCGTGCTCAATGCAGGTTGGCGATTTTTGCGTTGAGGGTATAATGCCTCATACGCTCAGGTTTCCTCACGATGTTTTCCTTCACGGTCAGCGAGTGGTATTGCTACTACAAATTCACAAATGTACGTAACTTTGAAATTAAACAAAGTCATAGAAGCTATTGCACTGATTCCAAGTGATTTGATGCTGCCCGTTGAGAAGTTCCGTTCTCTATCTCTGAAGTTCTTCATCAGATCTTCACCAATTTTTATGGGACCACATCTGGCGCCATCAACGAAATCCTTGTTGAAAAGGCTATTGCACTGATTCCGAATGATTTGCTACTGTCCGTTCTCTATCGTGGAGATTCTTCATCAGATCTTCACCATTTTTATAGGACCACATCTGGCGCCGTCTGGTGTGAAAAGTTTGCACTAATCTACACAATGTTCTCTCTTTTTGGTAAATAAACTTATTGTATTGTATAGTCTAATTCTTCATTCAAGATAGTACACTGACGTTTACGGTGTGACCAGTCTCTGGTGAAAATTAAATAGTGTGGTGACCAAAAGTTTGACATGAATCGAATTGCGTAATCGATATAATCGATTTATAGGCCGATTGATGAAAAGCTTATTATAAGAAATTAACTAAAAACTTATTAATTAGTAATGAGAAAGTGTGTTTTGGTCCACTTTTTTGAGGAGTGTTAAATGCGTAAAAATTGTGTTTTTTAAATGACCTATGAAAATATTGCGTTCCGAACGTTTTTTTTCCGTCTGGAATTCCTGACGCACGGGCTACCATGCGGGATTTCGTATTTCGCTTTTTTTGTGACTGAGCTGAATCGCACAATGAGTGGAATGCATCACTATTACAATAAATATGGCAACATTATTTTGCAAAGTGACAGTTAGCATCTGTCAGTTTACTATCCTGAATAAAGAATTAGACTTTGGCACTGCACGGGTTAGTGCTTTAAAAAAACTTTTTTTTTAAATTATTTTCCCAACCAGGTCAAGGAATTCGTTACAGAATCCAAGGCGTTTGAGTATAAACAGTGGCTTATCGCATCCTGGACGTGGCTGGTTGTTTAATTCCGCTTTATCGGGCGACGGTTGCTCTCCGCCGCTACCTGTAATATATCGGTGGGGAAAAGTGCAGTTATAGAGCTGGGAATTTGGGTAGAGGTGACATGAGTGCACCTGATTCGAGCTCTGGTGTTCTCCATTTTCACATACGGCGCCGAGATATTATGGTGTGTGAGAGGCCGCGACTGTTACAGAATCGATGCTTTCGAGATGTGGTGTTGGAGGAAAATGCTCAGAATCCCGTGGACCGCCATCAGAACCAATATTGCCATCCTAAACGAGCTCAGAATACCTAATTGACATTTTGCTTTTCTTATCCTATCATATTACCTATCTTTCTTATTGTGCATCTGCTGTTCGCTCAGTCCTGACCATCCAAGGTTGTCTGGAAGAAATCGCTTTTAACGATAAGACCGCCATTTTTATTGTTATTTTTAATGTTTATTTGTAAAATGTTTTCTATTTTGCAATAAGGTGTTACTTACTTGATGATAAAGTGAACAAACATTATGAAAATCAATAACTGAAATACCATGATGTCATGTTTCATGTCTGCAATGAAGAAATACCATGATGTCATGTTTCATGTCATCTGGTGTAATGAAATGAATAACTGTACTGCAATGCTGGAATATGACGTGTCATGTTTCATGACGTGTCATGTTTCATGACATGTCATGTTTCATTTCATGTCGTGTCATGTTTCATGGCATGTCATGTTTCATGACATGTCTTGTTTCATTTCATGACGTGTGCTGAATTGAATTGTTATGTGTCATGTTTGGTGCCATGATATAGGTAAGGTAATATCACGCGGTGTGAAATGTCATGAAATAAATCATGACTTCGAAGTGCACTGTTTCGCGCATGTCTAACGCTGTATTATTACGTAGATGCAGAGGCCTTACGTGGAATCTCTAGCCCACACCGAGCTCTACCGACCTTAACGTCTCACTCATCGCCGTGTCGACTCATAAATCCTCGCCCTCATTTGAATCTGACCGATTGTGATCGACTGAGCGAGTCCGCCTGCTCCCGCGCACGATGCTCGATTTATGACCCTGTGATGATCACACCGCGCCCGCCGGACATAAAAAAGAGTCCAAACCGCGATTCGGCTACTTAAAACGACGATTGAAAAATGCTTTGTAAAGACAAATGAATCCCATCATAAACATAAAATTTACACACGACAGGACGTCAGACTGTACACTTTTCGTCTGTGTAAAGGTCGACGTGCTGTCGTGTGTACAAAAACCAAGTCTCGCTTCCACCGTAAAAAGGTGTGAGATGTCCATCTAAAGCCAAGTCAGTTATTTTACTTATTACTGAAGCACGTATTCGTTTCAGTTAATGTGAAAACATCTGTTCAACAACTTTGTCATACATTGTTTCCTAGTTAGTTACCTACAAATATTTAGTGAATGTATCAATATTAAACATATTTATTTCTGAAATTTAAATAGTGACTTGGCAATAAGACGTATAATTATAATTCATTCATCTACCAAATATTATATATAATCATCACAGATTTGTGCTGTTGCCAAATCACTATTTATATTTTAGAAATAAATATTCATAATGCTGTTGATTTTTTTGTCACTTTGGCATGAGCCACTGAAAAATGTCCTGTCTCATCCTTTGTAAAATGTACGGACGTGAATTTACTTTCAAAGTCAAAGGGTTTTTATTCAATAAGCCATAAATACATTATTTACATTGACTTACTAAGTATCTAGCTACTTTTCTTTGTACAGCTTCTCTTGCTCTGATTGTTCTTGGAGAAGAAGCATGGTGAAGAAACTCCAAGGATCTCGTGCTTAAGGCTGGAAGATAGGAGCGTGGCGGGAACACATAATCGGCTGAATTATTGTTGTTCTGTTGTTTACAATAATGAAAAGAATACTGTTATTGCCGCGAACGGAAAATCGCTGAACAAAAATAGCTCAGTTTAGCTACAAAATGTAAAAAACTGTGATTTTTTTAATTTCCCGTCATGTTGCTATCGTCCACCCTTAAGGTTGAACGTGGCGGAAAATTCAAAATTTTCAGTTTTTTTTTTATTTTGTAGCTAAACTGGGCTTTTTGTTCAGCGATTTTTCGTTCGTGGCTATAACATAGTATTCTTTTCACGCTAGATGATACCTCATCGTCCGTAAGACGAGTATCAATGAGGTTGGGAAATTCGCATCGACAGTTACTTGACTCGGTAGCTCAATTGGTAGAGCGCCTGCACGGTATGAATCTTTTAAACTTATAAAAATCTTGGCCCGGAGTGGTTTATTTGGTTAAGGTATGTGAGGGTGTGTGTTTGTGTGAGGGTGTGTGTGTGTGTGCGATTCTGATTGTTTTTTTTGTTTTTTTTTTCTTTGTGACATGTTTATTTTATTTTAAATTTTTGACGGAGTTTTTGTGAATTGTATTATGATGATCTGTATTTTTTGACATTTGTCAATCTTTATAATTTGCTATCACGGGTTAGTGCTTTAGAAAATACAAAAAGTGATAAAAACATTCCGAACGGACGAACAAAATAAGAGGTAATTAAAACCCTACAAAGCAGCGAGAGGCCAAAACAAGAGTCGTTGACAAAATGTTTTAACGCTCTCCGAACGCTTTCCTTTTGTCCATGTTGTTTATTTTGTTCCAAACAGGATCACACGAGGAAGTCCAATTAACAATTTAATTAATCTCATGCGTTAGACCGAGACTGTAGTAGTTTTTTTTAACTTACTGAATTATTAACGAATATGGAATAACGAATATTGGTTTTGTTTATTAATTAATTACTTATTGATTACTCCATCATACTCCTACTCCATCTAAAACAATGTCCCAGGCACTGCAGCGCCGAGTGTCCTCTTCACCCATCTAGTGTGAGAGAAGGTGCCACTGGACGCTGTATATATCATCTCATTACGTTGATCTATGCCTTTGCCTTATTGTTAATTTGATTAATGATTAAAAAAACAAATATTTACCAATGAGGCCAACCACGCTTAGATGTGCCGCCCCTAGGGCGCCAGTGTTGCGTAAGGTGAGAAATATCACTGTTTTTATGGGCAAAAAAAAATTCTAAGTAGAAAAAAGCCGGCGTACCTACTTTTTTCTAATTAGAATATTTATTTTCGAGAATATTTTGCAATAACAGATTATTAATCATTATCATAATAAACAACAAGGTGCTTGCTCGATGAGATGCAGTTTTAAGGTAGGAATTAAATATGATTTTTATGTAAAATTTTTGACAATAAAAAGAACGATAACCCATATGTACTTACATGTTTCTATTCTAAATTCAAATAAATAAAAAAACACCCGCAGTAAGTAGTTAAATCGTTCAGCCACAAATCTGTCTTATTGACTTTAGAGAGTATAAAGCCGCCTAAGGCCCGGTTTCTGAGTTGAGAATTTAGCTAAGCAAATGGGCAAGTATCGTCCTGTCTCTGCAGATTTCTCACAAAAGAGCGTGACAGAGCGATACGTAAGTATGTGCTTAGTGAAATTCTCAACTCAGAAACCGGGCCTAAATGATACTTACTGCGGGCCAAATAACGCTCGCAATTAAATCGCACACATCGTTGAAAAAAAAATCTTCATTACAGGAGACTAATAAGGCTGAACGGTCACAGTCACTTTCATACGTAATTTTTTTCGCCAATTGCCGGAATGGCCATTGCATCTGGCATTACTCTACGTTTGTAGTTTGTAATTAAGCTAGAAAGTGGTCGCGAGAGAGTTTTTTTTTCACCACCGCGCTCGAAGACGATGGTAATGTTATTTGCGCGCATGTGTAGTGGGTAAGTAAGTGTGTACTTGTACTAATTTATGACTACACAGAGACTTTGATTCTTTTATTCTATGTTTAGTGACCTCTATTTTACCTTTTTTTACCAAAGAGCTAAAACAAAAGAAGAAGGTATAATTTGTCTATAGGCCATAATAATACAGTATTATGTGAACATTTTAACCATCCTTAAAAAAAGACAGCCCTACTAAATTCCAAGTTACAATCTGGGGGTCTACCGGCTAGGACAAAGCCAATTACCATTGGCGAAAATCGTAGTTCGATTTATGAATAACCCTCCTTTTTGCTTCGCGTAGTCGGGTAAAAATGAACTGGGTGGCAGTAAAATGGACTGGGTGGCAGCACATTTTTCAAAAGTCATGGTAATCGGCTTCGTCTTAACCGGTAGAACTCCTGTACCTACTAAGCCCCAAAAGATAAAAGACTAGCCTAGACTCAATGGGCATTGATCAGTGAGGCATCGACTGTCGTAAATTGAAAACCATTTCGAGGAATAGGGATACTGATTACTATTAGGGGTTTAAATAAGTAAATTAAAACGGATTATTAATATTTATCGCCAAAAATGTTTACTTCATTTTTCTTTCGATGACGTCATCATAGCCTCTAATGCGGTAGTTCCATTGCCTACAAATATATAAAAAAATAAATTCGTCAACAACAACTGTCAAAACTGTCAAATAACTGAGAAAATAACCTTCTTGTAGACTTGACACTGACATTTGTCAAACGTTTATTTTTTAAAAGCATGAATGAATGCAATGAACTTAGTACGTACATAATGGCAGTGGTGACGTCATACACAAAACTTTTAGATATTTTAAATAATTAATAAAAAAATATTTACACAAAAAATTAAGAAAATATTCAAAATTACGAGTAGCTTCTTATATTTGTCTATATTTTCGATTTATATAATAAAAAATTGGATTTGACGATGCCCATTTCGTTCCAGTCCTAACTATTCGATAGTTGAATGAATTCTTTTGAGCAGTCGGATTATTTTATGAGTCAACTTTTTTTATGTAATTGGGTGTGTGAGAGTTGGTGTGTAATAATTAGATTGATAATTACGTTACCAACGAGGAATCCATGGCTATGCTTTGTTTCTGCTACTTATGCTACTCATGAGTAAAATCTCTGAGAAAATAGAGAAAGGCCCGGTTTGTGAATTGAGAATTTTGCTAAGCAAATCCCACCAAAAACATTCTGTAAAAACTAGCCAGGTCTCGATGGATCTGCTTGTTTATCTCTAAAAAAGTAATGAAATCTAGACAAAGTCGTGCCAAGTCTAAGGTTCCTTACTGCGATTTCTTTATTATTATAGTTAATGTTGTGAGACTTGGCCGTTGAAGGGTACACAAGCGGTTCTGGCGACAGATTGGTGCAATGGTGTCATGGAGCACCTGGTTTTGTACCCTTGTGTACCCTTCAACAGCCAAGTCTCACAACATTAACTATAATAATAAAGAAATCGCAGTAAGGAACCTTAGACTTGGCACGACTTTGTCTAGATTTCATTACTTTTTTAGAGATAAACAAGCAGATCCATCGAGACCTGGCTAGTTTTTACAGAATGTTTTTGGTGGGATTTCACTTCTTTTTGTAGAAACGAGGGCATATTGATTAATTTTATTAGATTTTCTTATTTGACACAGTTTTTAAATTTGTGTAATGTTCGAGTAGAATAAAGTTAATCGTCCGACTATTTCTTGTTGAACGAGCGAGCGAAGCGAGCGAAGTCCTCCGAGTCTGCTGGAACAATCCGGCGTTTGTATGTATGTATGTTTGTATGTATGAATGTTTGTTCGACGATAACTTGAGTAAATTTGGTCGGATCGTTATGAAATTTGATAGGCGGGTAAACTAAATTAAAAGAATTTTTAAATTCGAACATGAGCCAAATCGGTCAATGGGTTGCCGAGATATGGGGTTGTATAGTTTAAATGCAAAGCGCGCGCGCGCCTGCGCGAATGGCGTAAGCAAAGTTATACATCTGTAACTGAGGTCGCGAGTTCATAGTTCGGAGCGAACCACTAGTGGGACGCTATAGGCTAGATTAAATGAAGATGTGTCCCACTACGCTGGATTTTTGCAATGACAGTCGATTTTTTTATGTACCAATAGTAGAAGGGGCATTACCATAATATCTCTAATAAAGCTGATACCAGCCGAGGGTTCTTCATCAGATACTTCAGACCTTAGATTTTTGACATCAAATAAAGCGGCCCACCAAGTTGAATATTTTTTGTAAGGGCGGTATATGTCGATCTATAATAGTTTGGTTGGGCTCTTGTGTTTTCTAATCAGGGTCACCAGGTACTCCAGATCTTCGATTATCCTAGTTTTTATAGTTGTCCCTTTATGTGCCCATTAAACCCTAACTCTGTACCAAATTTCAGCACTCTGAGTTTATGGGAAGTACTAGTTCTATTAGGGCTCTTGTGTTTTCTAATCAGGGTCACCAGGTACTCCAGATCTTCGATTATCCTAGTTTTTATAGTTTTCCCTTTATGTGGCCATTAAACCCTAACTCTGTAGCAAATTTCAGCTCTCTGAGTTTATGGGAAGTACTAGTTCTATTAGGGCTCTTGTGTTTTCTAATCAGGGTCACCAGGTACTCCAGATCTTCGATTATCCTAATTTTAATAGTTTTCCCTTTATGTGGCCATTCAACCCTAACTCTGTACCAAATTTCAGCTCTCTGAGTTTATGGGAAGTACTAGTTTTATTAGGGCTCTTGTGTTTTCTAATCAGGGTCACCAGGTACTCCAGATCTTCGATTATCCTAGTTTTTATAGTTGTCCCTTTATGTGCCCATTAAACCCTAACTCTGTACCAAATTTCAGCTCTCTGAGTTTATGGGAAGTACTAGTTCTATTAGGGCTCTTGTGTTTTCTAATCAGGGTCACCAGGTACTCCAGATCTTCGATTATCCTAGTTTTTATAGTTGTCCCTTTATGTGCCCATTAAACCCTAACTCTGTACCAAATTTCAGCTCTCTGAGTTTATGGGAAGTACTAGTTCTATTAGGGCTCTTGTGTTTTCTAATCAGGGTCACCAGGTACTCCAGATCTTCGATTATCCTAGTTTTTATAGTTTTCCCTTTATGTGGCCATTCAACCCTAACTCTGTACCAAATTTCAGCTCTCTGAGTTTATAGGAAGTACTAGTTCTATTATGATGATCATGAGTGAGTGAGTGAGTGAGTGAGTGAGTGTGTGTCATAAATGCGAAACTTTGCTTTCGCTTAACTTCGGAACTAAATGACCTACAGACTTGAAATTTTGGATTTTAAGTATGTGATTATAGCTTACTAGATGACGAAAATTTCTGCGTTCTGGTCTTATCCAGAGGTTCTCAAATAGGGGCCTGAAAATGCGGCGAAATGGTTCCAGTAAAGGATGGTACGGCAGTGTTTGCTTCGCGCTCGACCTGGCGGGGGCACTGCCGTGCCCCCAGATACTTAACTATCGTTCTGTCACGCTCTTTTGTGCGAAATCTGCAGATACAGGATCTGGTGATACTTACCCATTTCCTTAGCGAATTTCTCAATTCGGAAACCGCCAGAAAGAGTTTCTCCATAATTACCTACTTAGGTAACGTAGGTACACACGACAGCACGTAAGACTTTTGTTGTAAAGTCGCCCGTAACGCAACCGAGTAGAGTGCTAGCGTGTAGGGGTCGAAGTGCTGTCGTGTTTACCATGAGTAGGGAGATCACAAATTATGGTCCGTGACATAATAAAGTGTGTGTGTGTGTGTGTGTGTGTGTGTGTGTGTGTGTGTGTGTGTGTGTGTGTGTGTGTGTGTGTGTGTGTGTGTGTGTGTGTTGTGTGTGTGTGTGTGTTTTGTTTTGACATTTCTGTATCTTTTAATTTTTCTAATAAATATTTTGAGTGTGAAAAAATTTAAAGTTAAGTCAAAATTGAATAAGATAAATATGCTAAGCTAGCTTAATCGAGTGTCCGGAGTCTCCAATTTGTTCAGATTAGTTGTCTACGCATTGTTATATTTTATATGCTGCGTCGTTTACAACGTTAATATTTCAACTGAGATTTATTTGGTGTTGAAGTATGTTTCTAATTGTTCCAAGTTAGTTTATTAGACTTTTCTACGTATAATACCGATTTATTTTCTCAAGCGTCGTTGATGGCTGTTACAAAGATAGAGAGTACCGTAAAGAAAAACGTAAGTTTATATTGATACAATACACTTTGGTAACCACCAAAATAGGGTGGATGTGTGTTATTTTATTACCCAATACCACCTTAATACTCTCCCATCTGAAAAATCGCTGGTGCCCGAAAGGGCAAAAGTCAAATATTAAAATGAAAGTTCAGATTATCTGTATACCTAGAGAAAACAGTCGACACCAGCTAACTGTGAACATACTAGCGAAAGCATGAACAGAAGACTAAATAGCTCAAAAAAGAGGAATAAAAATAATAGAAATATACTTTGCTTTATTACGTGTTTAAGTTTTGATTGAAAGAATCGGAATTATACAGACATAACTATGTAGAGAGATTAAGTGTCTAACCACACTAGATGCGGAAAATACGCGACCGAAGTTCCGCGTTTGTTTTTACATTCCGACGTATTTGGCTGATACGCTGACGCGGCTGACGCCACTAGCTCGGAAATTAGGCAACGGAAATTCGGTCCGAACTTATAATTTTAAAGAAATCGAACCAAACTTGAACCCAATGAGCGTAGGTTTTCAAGATCATACAACATTTTGTTTTATAGATGGTCTCAGATGCTTTTGGGGGGCTTGAGCCCTTTAGCTCTCCCCCTAAATCCGCTAGTGGAGTAGTTATTCTATCCCTCCGTGTTCTGCGCCTCAGTGTTTATGTCTTCAAGTGAAAATATAGATTTTAATCTGAAACAATTACCGCGGTTAGTAAGACGCAGCGACACTGTATCTGTTCTAGACTTAACGCTGGCTGAAGATCTAGGTTTATTGGACTAGTAGGAAGTCGGGTTTTGTTTTCATTTGTTATAATCCGTGCGGGATCAGAATGGGATAATACCTTTTGGAACTGAGAAGCTCGCGGTCCTGTATCGTCAGCATTTCGGCAAACTCTAGTTGTCTATGGCAAACTCGCGTCGAAACTTGCTTGTGTTTTCTGTGCGCGTGGGTGTCTGCTCGAGTTTTATCACGTTTTATTCAATTAATACAATAACACTGAATCCTTTTAGATTACAACCATTAAACATTTTTGTGTATTTCCAATTTCATAATCCTATGATAGAACGTAAAACTAACAATTTTTTTACTGACGCTACTCGAGAACTGTCATTTTCGATTCAGTTCCAAAAGGTATTATCCCATTCTGATTCCGCACGGATTATAAGTGCGTATCCTACTACAGGGTGCAATTGAATTTTGACAATTATCTATTCTCTGTCTGTACTACAGGGTGGGTGCACTATAATTCGATAGCGAAACTAAGTAGGTGGTCTACTGGTCAATACAAACAACTTGTATTACGTGGCAAAAAAAATTGAGCGAAACAAATATCGGCTGTATCATACATTTGGCGCAGTACTGAGTTTACTTTTATATGGAACAGCTGATAGTTTTTCGCCCCATTTTTTTAGCCGCCTCAAGTCTTTTGTATTGATCAGTAGACAGCCTACTTAAAGTTCCGCTACCGACTTAGAGTGCACCCTGTAGTACAGAGAATAGATAGTTGACAAAACTGTTGCTGTCTCGCGTGCGCTCTACCCATCAAACTCTGAGCGAAAGGGACAACCTGAAGAAAATCTACAAAATCGAGGTTTCGTATTCCCCATTTTCCTCTCTCAAAACTAGTCCAATTTCGAATTATTTTTTCATCACTGGAATCACAAGAAAATACTTGATGTCGGACGGTCTTGTTTATTTAAATTTTAAGTTGTTAAATCAATATAAGTACCAGACGTCTTTTGTCGCTACTTTTAATACACGCATTTTTTTGTATTTTTTATGGTTGAGCTAGTCTTATTCAATAATTTTTAGAAAAAATAAGATTTTTCTTTTTAGATTTTGTTCGAATGTAAACACTTTATTGCACTTTATCAACGGAACGTCATAAAATAATAAAATTTTGATGTGATCTCTATCACCGGATGCTATATTATTAGCCTGTAAAAAGAGTTAGGACCTTTTGTTGTTAACCTTGTATACCGCCAAAAACCATCTTTAATTTCACGAAAAATATCTGTCGTGAAAACATTTTCATAACCCGTCCATTTTCCAACATTCCGAGAGCATTGACCAGCCCATAAAAAAATTGCCCAAAAGGCCCCCAGCCCAGTTCGTAGGTAATTATGTCCATCCAGGACAGTTTATTATTTTAATGAAATAAGCGTATGACATCGTATCATAGTTGATTAGCATAAACTCATTAAATTTCCGCTGTCACAAGTACGGAGAAGACAGAAGGACCGACCACATTGAGGCTTACAACTCGATAGGTACCACTATTACTGTTGACTGGTAGAAAATGCTACCTACGAAAGGGAGGTCATATAAGGCCGGCAGATGATATGACTAAGAGCGCCATTTTCCCGCTTTTAACTTCAGAAGCCACATTTCTCTAGAAAAACTTTAAAAAGATGAAACTGAGTCCAGAATGTCCATAGTTTTATTTAATAGAGGTTTTAAACAAAAATTGACAGAAGTAGTCGAAGCATTCTCTAACAGTAATTAAATGTTAAACTGTGCGAGCGAAGAAGCACTGTGTTTGATTTTCGCCAAACAAGAATAATGCGTAGAATTGCGGTTATTTTGCCACCAAAACATGCGCCGCATTCGGTGAAAACTTCAACATTGGTTACTAAATGGGCGCAAGTCACCACCCAGTCGCTGATGCCCGGGAATCTTGACATACGCCTGGCGAAGAGAACGTTAAGAGCGAATCTTCTGGACATTACAGTTCAGTGCCACTCTGTCAACTGGCGGAACATAAATAACGTTAATATGTAATAAAAAATAATATTATCTGACACTAACGCGCCCTGGAGGAGTGTCCGTTTGTCTGTTTTTACGACTAGGCTTTTTGTGAAATATTTTCGGCAATTAGGTTTAGCGAAAAATGGGCAGAGACCTTTTATTACCTACCAGATTTATGAAAATACAGCGAAGTTGATTTTGCAAGAGACCTGATTTCACTATACGGAATCGGCAATCAAACTCCGATTCTACCTGTTAAACGCATACGTTTGACGTTTTGACTTTTCCACATCGGATGATCCAATATCACCGAACTAAAGTATACTCCGATCGCGCGTGACAAGAGCAAAATTTAGCCGGGTTCACACCGGACGATCCGTCAGGACAAGACTTCTTCTTCTTGTAGTGCCGTCTCCTATCGGAGGTTGGCAATCATCTTGGCTATTTCTTCCTTTGAGGCTGCCAAACGGAACAAGGAGCTCGTGGATTGTTGGTACCAATGGCGTAAGTTCTCCAGCCATGATATCTTGGGTCTTCCAGGTCTCCTCCTGCCTGGTATCTTCCCTTGGATGATTAGTTGAAGGAGTCCATATTGGGAATTGCGGATTATATGGCCAAAATACTCAAGTTTGCGTTTTTTGATGGTCTTCATTACTTCAACGTTTTTTCTCATCCTCTGGAGCACGGTGGTATTGCGGACTTTTTGGACCCACGAGATTTTGAGCATTCGTCTGTACACCCACATCTCAAACGCTTCTATGCGTTTGGACATATTTTGAGTGAGTGTCCAAGTCTCCGCTCCGTAGAGTAGCACAGAAAAAACGTAGCATCTAGCAATTCTCGTGCGTAAAACAATGCTTAGGTTACGATCACAAAGAACTTTTTCCATTTTGCGGAACGCGCTTCTAGCTTGCTCTTAGGACAAGACTGGCAGGACCGAAATCCATACATTTCTCTTGTCGCGCGCGATCGGAGCGGGCTGGATTGTCCGGTGTGGACAAGCCCAAACGTTGTACATTTTAACAATACATTAGATAACATTGTAGAGAATTCGGTATTGCACCAAAATGCGTAGCATACATTGCGTAGTGATACATTTTGTTCCAATTTTCTTATGGATGGTTGACGCCCTATTAGTACCTACATGGTATTGTCACAGTAAATAGTAAATTAGGTATAGTTTTATGAAATAGTCCACTGGTAGCAGAACTATAAACTCTACCTATGAGAATGTATTAGTTAAGACATTTTTTCTTACAACTAAATGCAAAAGAAATTAATATCCCAACAAAGCAACTCACGATTTATACGAAGGAAAATAACATTTTTCATACTTTATCTCCAATGTCTAAACTGTAGATTAAGTAGAATTAATTCTATTATAATAGCCCCGAATTAAATGGGCGAGCGTTTGTGAAAACACACCAATACCACTTGGTAGGCTATGGACAGAAGCTCCTATTGGTAATGAGCACAAACGTACACGCAGGCTATAGTTGAGCCACTGAAGCAATATCCCTTAAAGACTATTATAGCTTACAGTTTTTTTACTAAATAATCTAGCAATAAACATTAAACTTTAAGTTAAACGAACTATAATTTTGTCCCATTATTCAGTGGTCCAAATGTAGTAGGTACAGTCGGCCACACGCTAGGATACCCCTTTTTGTTCGATTGGCGCCCTTATGCCGCGCGCGGTAAGAGCTGCCATGGGGTATCTGTCACTGTGGTCGACCGTACTTACTATGTTACTAAAAAAAAAAAAAAAAGATATCGGCTACCTATGACATGGATGATGACGAGAAATACTCGTATTTTGTGTTTGAGTTATTATGGTTTTCGCAATTAATGAATTTCCCCCTTATTTGTTGTGTATCGCAGTCAACTATCCTATTTAAAAAGACTAGGAAGGAACTAACCAATAGACCTTCTGTAATTTTAATAATTTGACGCCGATACAGAAACAAGCCTTCTACCCAAAATATTTACGAAAATATTGCTCACAATTCCGCTGGAATACAATTTTCCTACCTTGTGTTTGCCATGTAGAGAGTGGTTACTACCACCATTCTAAGGAATTTATAATGTGAATCTTATTGTGAATAAAACAGAACCATTATTTTTGTTAAATTATAATGAATGACATAAGATGCATGTGAAATGGGACTTTATATAGTACAAAGCGGCTAGGGCGCTTTTTATATCAAGTCCCTTACTTTTCGTTTTGAGAAATCTGAAGAGACAGTGTTTTTTTTTTTAATTCAGGACCCGACAGAAAGACACTATAGATCATCATCGAAAGTAGAACTTTAGTATTGTATAACTTAAACTCTTTTCAACCGGAACTCGTCATGTGCGAAAATTTACGTTTTTGCTGGGGCCTAAGTTGGCGCCTTTCTGGGAGCACGACGCTTTCGACACGAAAGAAGAAGACTTTTTAGGCACCGGCGAGTGAAAGAAAACCTTTCAGATTAATACCGATAGTATTAATACATTGAAGCCGTCAATGAACGTCAAAGGTTCGGTGATTGAAACTGACTGATTCACAAAAACAAAGAGGTAATAGCAGCTCCAGCTAAATATTTTCACTTTCACGGGCCAAGACGGGTCACTGCCAAAATTCTGTCACGCAATGCCACCATTAAGGGTGGTTCTCCCTCGCTCTTTACCCTTGCCTTTCCCCTCTATTCCCTAAGGTATAACAAACCTATTCTTGTCTAATATTTAGTCGAATTTCAACCTTAAGTTTTGGGAAGTAAGATGGCAAAACTTTTGCAGTTAGGTTGGTATATCCTTAGAAACAAAACAAGTTTACGTTGCAGTGCATTTAGGGGAATTTAGACCTTAAAGTCGGGAGTTAAGGAAGGGTGCAGGGTTGTAAATAAAGAGGTAGTTTTTGTTAGGAATTTTACAAATACCCCCGTAATTTCGTAGCTCCCTTTCGGTATACAAAGCGCACCCCCTTAGTGCGTATTTTATCGCGTCGCATTGTAAGATAGAAAAAAATACTTTATTATTATTACAAATTATGTTCAAGCGAAGCAAAAATGGTACCGTAGTGATGGTATATCTTTCGTTCACAGACCGCCGAAAGTATTTGATTTAACAATTTTCAGCCAGGTAATTTAACTTCTTTTCTTTTGTAGCAATATAACTAGCTAATGCCGCAAGAAAATATCTTGTTTTAGTCGCTTGGCTCTTGTCAATATTTAAATTTTCTTTTACATTCTCATACATTATCTCTACAGTACCTAAGAATAGGCCAAAACCGAATCTATGGCGACCATGTTAAGGCCTAGAAAACAGACGTTATTAATTTAATGAATGAACCAAGTTCGAATATTTGTGGGGAAAAAAGGATTACTTATTCTTGGCCGGCTTTTGCTGACAGTTTATGCAACTTGGTTTTATAGGTATTTTTATGACTAACGAATTTCCATTTTAGGTGGCTTTGCTACCAATGAATTATTTAAGGACTGGGGTTGTAAAAGAAGGATTATAACTTTTTAGGAACTATAAAGATACGTTATGATAAATGTGCGGAAAGGTTTAGCGTAAACGTCTGATGAATTTAAGTATTCATATAAAATATTATTTTAAAAGTAAGGGAGAGACATCCAACGTTAAGTTCAAACTAAAACGTTCTAAAAAGTGTCTTAAGACCTTTTTGCATCAACGTAATGAGATGATTTATGCAGCGTCCAGTGGCAACTTAACTCACACTAGATGGGTGAAGAGACCACTCGACGCTGCAGAGCCTGGGAAATAAAAAAAAGTGTACACACGTGGTTATAACCCGTCTGGTGGCAGAACGACAAAATTTGGGTTAGGTTAACGTTTTTCGAACAAGGTCGCTCTGCCAGCCAGTCAATAAGTAATACTGACAAATTCTGTAATGTAAGATAGTTGATTATTAATATTTTAAATTGCTCCGTATTCTGCGACATTTGGCTGGATAAATTGCTGATAATATGTTTACCTATGCATTCACAAACAGCTATACTCGTACTATCAGCATATTTTTCACTCAGTGCACAAATCGTTGCAAAAACAAAAACGCCTTTTTATAAGACCACCTAAAACCTACACATAAAACTCCTGTAACTGCGAGCAATGGACATAAAAGTAGGTCGTAAAGACCCCCTATAAACCACTTAAGTTACGCATAAATGCCTTGCTTAGTGGAAGGCTGTGTGGCGTAGAGTTTGTAGGTGTGTTGGGTGAATGGTTAGTCATCTTTTTAAGGGTGGCAAGGGGTTTGTTTTTGTTGCCATTCTTTATAATATGCTGTACATGAGACCTAAAAATGTAAAATGTAAAAGTAAAATGCACCTATGCCTAAGATCAACACCCTGATGATATCATCAGATGGTGAGAGAATGTGAAAGGTGGTGCGAAGGGATAAGGGTCTATATTATAGAGGCAGAGATAGGCTGATATTGATGATCTTTGTTCGAATAATACAGAAAATGAGGTTTAACAAGGTATGCTATGCTTTGGCGAAGGAAATCAATATTGACTTGTTCCGTGACAGTATGAGTGTGGCGAAAAATCTCTAATCCAAATTTTTTTTCAATATTCTACATACTGAATAGTTCTATGAGCCTATTTCTAGGTGGTTATTAGATTAAACCGTCATTTTCTGTATTATTCGGTGGTTATTACATAAATACCGTCTAATTTACCGTAATTATTGCTCTTGAATTTTATTAACGATGCAATAGGTTATTCTTCAGACATTAGGTGATTCAATAAGGACATGCTCTGTTCATTTCTTTCGAAATCCATTCCAATTCACAACCATCCAATAAACTGCATATTCGCCCTCAACTCTACAAAAGGGTAACGCTGCCCTAGCGTAGGGCGCCGCCCGCCCAGCCAAGAGAGCTTTGTTAGCGCTCTGGGCAGGCTTTATGTAATAGTTAGCTCTTCTTTTTCATATTTAACTTTAGTGTATCTAGCGTTCCTACTTATACCTTTGTGGGTGTCAAGGGAGGTTGGTGTTTTTTTTTTGTGTCAGTAGTGGCTAGACATGTTGAAAATTACTAGGCTGTAGATTTCTTCATACACGGGAACCTCATAAAGTAACGAAAGGTATTTATAGTCATTCAAAATAAAAACTTAGGAACTATATAAACTCCAAAAGTAAAAAATAAAAACACTTTCGCGTTCTCTTAAAACATGGAAGTTTTAGTTTTTTTTTACTTTGTGTTACTATGGCATCGAATCAACGGAGTAACCTAGTAAATCGATTATTAGACAATCATCCAATGACCCTAAAAAAAACAAAACATTCAAACCAAAGTAGTTGCAAGCTACAACCGAACGTTTCAACTGAATCACCTTTCAAATCAATTACCGGCTTGGGCCGATAAGGTAGCCATTCGATTTGACAAATTAGATTTTTTTCACCAACGCCGGCGCAGCCCGAACGATTTCATGAAAACAATAATCTCAGATAAGCCGCGACAATCCATCATGTGAACATGGGTAGCTGTAAAAGCTGTGGGTGCGTGGTCACTGCTTCCGTTTCCGGGCATTCTAAGCAGTGGCAGAGAAATAGGTCATTTTCAACTATACAAAATCATTATCATCATCATCATCAGCCCACCTCTGCCCACTGTTGGGTATAGGCCTTTTCCCCTCGCGCCACCTCTCACGGTCCCTCGCCATCCGCATCCATGGTCCCTCCGCCGCTGTGACAATGTCGTCCGACCATTGGGCTGCTGGTCTTCCGACTATTCGCCAGTGCTCCGCCACCACTCGGTCACAAAATATAACTACAATTTTTTTAATACTCACGACATTTTAGCTTCAAATTAGCATATCTCATAAACGGCTGAATCGATTTTGATAAAATATATCTAAGAACACTCGCTACAAAATAAAAATAAATCAGCTCTCGTGGATCGTTCTCAGATAGATAAAAAAGATAATTAACCAGAAAAAGGCAAATAAAAGCTTCAACAGCAATTTTTCCTATGGATCTAGAAAAAAACCAAGCAGGGCTGGAAAAAAATAGTAAAAAAGTAACATATCAGGTACAGTGTACTTTAGTGTAAAAAAGAGAAACAAAAATACCTAGAGAATTCTCAATACCCAACACACTTAAACATAGTATGATTATGTTGCTTTGTAACTTCACAATGCATTAAAAAAAACTCTTTCAAAGCGGGGCGGTGGTTTTATGATTTAAGCAAAAAAATAACTGCATATTACTGAAATCCACAGGTAAGTAAATGCTGAGAATCAAGCGGTCAACTCTCAACAACAAAATATAAGTATGTCTGTTAAAGTTTTTTTTTCAGGTAATAACGGACGCAGTGTATAGTGACTTTGATTGTGGAAATGGAAAGTCGAGCAGAGGGTGCCCCAAGCAGCCTTAATGCATAGTTTGTAATTGATTTTATTCGCGAAGGTGGTCATTTTAACATCATTAAGTTTTATTTTTAAACCTTACCTTTTTGTTATTGTTGGTCGCTTAAGCTAGATACCTATACAATACCTAAATCTAATGGTACCATTCTTTTCCTAACTCCACTTTTACTGTCAAAAATTGAGCGCTTCCGTGCTTTAGAAGGCACGTTAAACCGTTGGTCCCGGTTGTTGTTGTTAACAATCGTTAAGCCATGTCAGAGACCCTTGGGAGGCCCAAAAACTCTGACTCCAGGGGTGGCCACTACCTCACACCATTACCTACCTACCTACCTACCTACTGTCAAAAATCAAAACATCGAAATTCTTTATCTCTTTACGATTTTGCTTTTGCACTACGAGCATCACTAGAGATTTGCAGTCCTGCAAAAGAGTTCAACGCGTAGCTTTTCCCAAAAAAGAAGCGATCACATAAAACTAATCTGCTCGTTTAGACCAACCAAATTGTAGCATGATTTTGAATTATAAAGCCAAGGGGTTGTTTTAGAATCATTTATTAAATTTTTTGTTCCAGTTTTTCTGGCCCTTAGTTAAAGTTGTTTGTATTAAAATACGAAGGACTTTGACTTTGAACTTTTGAGGACAGCAATACTTGAAGTGTTGCTGGTGGCTTGTAATCTATACCATCTTCTTAAGGCCCAAACCTAGGCACAAATAGCGCCGCCAATGGAAAAAAAAACATATCTTCTTTTTGGAAGCGTTTTTTGCTAAACGTTGTGCCTATAGGTTATCACCTTAACTTAACCGACCTCTTAACGAAAGTTACATGGTTCATAGGTACATAAAAAACCAATAGAGCAGCATGAACCTAATTGGCATCACTATACACAATAACTAGCTAAAAAATAAGGAAAAGTACCTCATAGTATCATCAAAGGTACCACCCAAAAAGCAAGCCATTCCAGCGTACATACCAGCCAAACAACCCCCCCCCCCCCCCCCCATAGGTCTGTGGAGGCTCGATCGATACCGCTAAAGCCTTCCCGCCCGTACGGCGCGGTGGCTGGCACTGGGAGCGTTTACGCCCCGTCGCGACTTGTGCGACAAGGTTTGCGACATGCGACCTGCGACTTCGATGCTTCGATCGCATAAAGTCGCTTTAGGCCAGTAATATCAATCACAGTTTAAACTCAGACCATAGATTAAACCTCGCATTTTGTATGAAAATTAATCGACAGATAGGGTTTAAAATAGAT
This sequence comes from Zelleria hepariella, assembly GCA_949319315.1. NCBI lineage: Eukaryota > Metazoa > Arthropoda > Insecta > Lepidoptera > Yponomeutidae > Zelleria > Zelleria hepariella. Next base: position 38,350,012 of record OX439378.1, on the reverse strand, counting down.
TTTTTTGGTTTAACCTGTGATTGATATTATGGGTCTTAGGCCCGGTTTCTGAGTTGAGAATTTTGCTAAGCAAATGGGTAAGTATCGTCCTGTCTCTGCAGGTTTCTCACAAAAGAGAATTTTGGTAAGCAAAGACTTTACTATCGCTCGTTCACGCTCTTTTGTGAGAAATCTGCAGAGACAGGACGATACTTACCCATTTAGCGAATTTCTCAATTCAGAAACCAGCAGTCAACCTTTGAGCTTTAAAACACTCGAAAATAGCCCTTATTGAAATTATCAATATTTTTTTTGACATTTAAAAACGGTTTTTTTTACGGTGGATATTTTGGAAAATACAGGGTCAGGTTGCAGGTCACGACGCAATAGTCGCGGCCTGGCCGCCAAATACCTATAAAGCGTTGTAAGTACGGTCGGCCACAATCTCAGATACCCCATGGCAGCTCTTATCGCGCGCGGCATAACGGCGCCAATCGAACAAAAAGGGGTATCTGAGACTGTGGCCGACTGTACATGCAAAGTTTTGGCTCCGAACTGAATGGGTTGGTTTGGATGGAATGGAACTGAAACTTATTTCGTTATCGTTCTATTGCATACCTATAAATAGGTATACAGGTAACTGTTATTTTTACTTCGGAATGCGACATTTAGATAGGAACTTATATACTCCTAGTTTCTATCATATTTAATTTTGTGTTTCTGTAGTTGTTTCCGGAATTAACTTTATATTTTGGTGCACAATGAAATTGTGAAACATTGATTATCTTTGGTGACCGGAGCAAGAGTTACTTCTAAATAAACATATGATTCCATTATTAGGAGAAAAAATGGTTTTATAACGCCTGGCCCATATGAAAGACAAAAATAAGTGTGGTGCCATGAAAAGCAACATAATCATTTACGGAATAGTCGTCAGTATAAATCGTAGTTTTTTTAAATTCCATTCCAAGCCAGCCTGTTTTTTGGTTCTTAGAACGAGCCAAATTATAGCTACGATACGAATGTACATCCCGAACGATTTCCTCTTACAATTACGGTTCTCATTACAAACATAACGGAGTTTTAGTTCCGAGAAGTACAGCCGCATTAAAACAGGGCTACCGTTCTTAAATTCATCGCTTCAGTGATTTAAGATCTTGTTCAATAACTGGACGAGAGTCAACGCAGAGTCCTTATTCTCAAAATCGAAGAAGGATTCAAAATCAAAATTGAAAAAGGGTTAAGGCCCGGTTTCTGAGTTGAGAATTTTACTAAGCGAATGGGTGAGTATCGTCTGCAGATTTCTCACAAAAGAGCGTGACAGAGCGATACGTAAGTATGTGCTTAGTAAAATTCTCAATTCAGAAACCGGGCCTGAGTATTCTATTCTATTATTAAACTATAAAATACTAAGGCCCGGTTTCTGAATTGAGAATTTCACTAAGTAAATAATTAACTATCGTTCTGTCACGTTCTTTTGTGATAAATCCACAGAGGCAGAACGTTATTTAAGTTCTTGCTTAGCGAATTTCTGAAATCCTGCGTTCTACCACGATGGTGGGTGCGAGATGTCCTAGGTTTATTAATAGATATTTTTTCTAGGTGAACCGATTTTGATGTTTCTTTTTTTTTTAAAGGATATACTTTCCATGTGGTTCTATAAAAATGGTGAAGACCTGATGAAGAACTTCGGAGATGGAGAATGGAACTCCTCAACGGACTGCAGTAGATTACTCGGAATCAGTGCGGTGTGCCTTTTCACCAGTGAAGTCGGTTTTTTATTTTTTATTGTATGTTCGAAAGCACTTTTGCCGCACGCAATTCGGTACGCAAAGTTTTTTGTTCGAAAGTCCGTTATTGGCTTAATCTTATCTTTAGACAATAATGAGAAACTAATTTAAATATTTTTTATTTTGGTCCAGTAGTTTTGTTTTTATGCGCTAAAATGTTTTGTTCCTATGACCGCCAACAGTATGCAGACCGTCGCGTGACGTCATAAAGCCGTATCTTTGAAACGTTATAAAATCCAAACTACTGAACCAAAATAAAAAAATATTGAAATTAGTTTCTCAATATTGTCTAAAGATAAGATTAAGCCAATAACGGACTTTCGAACAAAAAACTTTGCGTACCGAATTAGAGCTACTATGGGGTATCCTATCGTGTTACTGGCCATCACCGGTATACGAACCTGGGACCTCGCGTTTCAAAGTCAACCCTTTTACCACGGGGCTGTTAATCCTACGGACCAGATTATGAATCTCCCTTTATTAATACCCTAAGTAGAAGGGGCAATAAAATTGGCGGTCGCCATTAAATACGTGTCGTTGGAAACATTTGTCGGTAACCGAATACGAATCGATGCTGTATCGATATCTCTACTTACTGTGTAATTCTCTGTTGAACGGTCATGTTTGTATTTTTTTTTGCGTCAAGAGGTTTATTTTTTGTTAATTTCCCCATTAAGAATAAGAATACATTTATTTCGAGATTAAAAAACAAGTTTTACTTACAATACAAGAAAGTTCTCTACCACTAGGATTCCCTGTGTCGGGGGTGAGGATACAGTAGGTATTTTCCTAATTAAAAAATTGAAAAATAGTTCACTTATATTAAATGTCACGTATGTTAGTAGAAGACGGAAATCATCAACTCAGAAACTACAGATTGTGGACGCATATGCTTTATTTTACTTTATATATGTAATACAAGTTCAATCTGACTATTGTGCGCTATTTTATTTATAGAATAAATCTAGTTTGTAAGTTTAGTTATGTAAGTATATTAAATATTTCTGGCTAGTTAATTATTACATTCTACCATTACATAATATCATTATTTGTTCTTCACAATATTATTGCCTATTTTAGTTTCCTGAGATACAGAATACAGCTGTATTCTAGTTCAGGCACTGTGTACGTCTTTACCTAAGTTATATTAAGTAGTTATGAATATGTAGTACATAATTTTTATTGAAATAAATTAATTGAATTGAATTGACTTTATTGCACACAGGAAAAATTATAACATAGGTAAATTGCATACAGAAAAGTAGTGGTGTACAAGGCGAACTTATTTCAGCAGAAATCTCTATTATAGCCAGTGTTGCTGAACTGTTTCACTTGGCAAGAAATAGACAAGCAAATGGAGAGCTGGCATTGCAGAATGGTGATCTCTAGAGGGGAAGAGATCAGTTAGGAGATCACCAGCCAGATGGTCGGATGACATAGCCCAAGTAGCCGGAAAGCAGTGGTTGCGTCAGGCACAGGATCGTGAGCGAGGAGGGAGGTGGAGTAAGTGGAAGTAAGTGGAGGTTAGACGTCAGCTCTCTATCATCATCATCATCAGATGATGATGATAGATAGCTGACATCTAACCTCCATTAGTGAACAGGCATACAGAAGAAGGAGAACAATAATTAGTTACAGCTTTGATTTTTTAATAACTGCAGGGCAAATCTATTTCCATCCAAATTTAGACTTCTGTTTTCTCGATCTACTTCTACTAAAGCAAAGCTAGGGGCAAAAGTTAGTACGTATTTACTTTATAATCGGTCTCATACTTCATCGGGCAATCTTGATACGTTTGAGATTATTCCAAGATCAACTGATACCTATCCGAGACTTTATAATTCAGTAGCTAGTGGCCGGTTTGTTTTCTTTATTTTTAACACTGATTTTGTTTCATTTGAATTTCTGCAGCTGAATTTACTGATGTCATATTTATTAACGTTAAAAATTATATGTCAACAATGTATAATGAACATTGTAGTTTCTCTTAAACAATAATAAAAAAGGCAGATTTTTCTTTAAAATTCCTTTCTGATTATTGCGCGGATAATGTATGGCATTTCGTATATCGACCTGAGACCTATTGTGTTAAACTTCACACTATGTTTAATCGTATTCTTGAACGAATAAGTAAAACTGACGTAAGAAAATAAAATAAAAATTGTGAAGCTTCTGCTGGCTGCAATAACATTTTGACAAGTCAAAAGGAAAAAGAAAACGTTTTGTGCAACATCCAAAAACAGGACTCCCGAAAAAGAAAAAAGAAATCCATTCAAAAATCGAACGTTCTAATCCAGCGTCTGAAACCCGATAAATTAACTCACAATTTAAAAGAACAAACACAGAGTAAAATGTATAATTGGACCCTTAAATCGTTACACACAAAAAGGAGAGTCGGAGAGCCGTTTGCATACGCTACTAACCTAAGTATATATCACTTAGTGAGTTATTAATGTGGTTGATAATTTTATTCCTGTCGGGTATCGAATATAAAAACCGGTGGGGGGTTCCAGCGAAGATGCTTTATTGGTGCAAGGGACAAATTTAGAAGTATTGAAGCGTCGATGATTTGTATTGTAATTTGGCGGGGTTTTTTGTGGACATAGGTCTCGGTTTGTCATCATGCTGCGTTACAAACTGGCTGGACAAATATCCGTTGCGACTTCCAGAAAAGGAGCTCTGGGTCTCACGTCAGAAGTGTGTGAATATTATTTAAATCGGTATTGTCCTACATATTATGTATATCGTGCGCGAAGCGTGATACACGAAGCAAGTATAGTAAGTAGTTTTGGCTTGGTTTGCCTTCGATTGATTGTACAACCAGTTACATGACGTCACTTTGAATCCTTCACTGCAGCAAATTAATGCAAAGCGGTGCTTTGGAAAATTCATTCGTAAGTTTTGATTTCAGGGCGCTAAAAATTTAGAGCTTGTTTTAATAGAGCTGTCTGCAAATGGTTTCTGGAATTGCAAGACCGATTCTTCTCTTGGGTTACTGAAGAACACCTGGTTTTATTGAGCCAATGGAGAACACACTCTTTACTCGTGAAGGAAACATTGCAACTTCTCCGGACTATTCCAAAGCCGATTAAATGGCAGCCACAGACTTGATTTGGCTACAATTATGTCTCCATTTTCATAAAAAAAGATTGCAGATAAAAATAAGAATACAAAAACGCGATTCTAGTGCCCGATTTCACCAACTATACTTATTTTTTAAGAACTTCTTTAACTTTTTTAAGAATTCCTTAGCGTAATTTTTGTTTCTAACAAAAAAGTTAAAGAAGTTCTTAAAAATTAAGTTTAGTTGGTGAAATCAGGCATTAGTCTTCTAACACCAGGGATGTCCACTTCCTCCTAAGTTTACCAACTACCCAGGTCTTAAAAAAATACACTAGCACTGACCTTGAAAGTAGCTTTTCGTCCTTAGATAGCTGACTGAGAGCCGCAGTATGGAAAGCCTGTCTAGCTTGCTCAGGATGTTCTGCTCGAAGGGAAGTAACGAGGCGAGTGTGTCGAGCTCTGCGTTCAGACGCTCCCGGTGTCGCTTGGAGGGGTTGCTCTTGGTCACGCCGTCTTTCGCTGGCGGCTTAATACTGGAAGGAGAAAAGGGGGGTGAGTTTCTGCATCGCGCTAGCGAAATGTTTTTGGGTGGACTTATAAGGTGTGGGGGCAGCTTCGTTGAAGAGTGGTTGGTTTACTACAGACTTTCGCGGCAGAAGTTCATGAGATATTGTATAGAGTCAAGTGCTGTTTTTTTTCCTATCGCTGGCGGCTTAATGCTGGAAGGAGAAAAAGGGGGTGAGTTTCTCCATCGCGCTAGCAAAATGTTTTTGCATGGGCTTATAAAGTGTGTGGGCAGCGTTTTTGAAATGGATTATCATAGGCTTTCGGCGTAAAAGTTCGTGGGATTCTGTGTAGAGTCAAGTAAGTTCTTAGTTTGAGGTTTTGCATCGCGGTAGCAAAGTTTAATATCAGATATCCCAGCAACAAAAAATAATAACGAAGTTTTAAATAATTTTCTTATTAATTTCTAAGGGTGGCATTAATAGTCGACCTCGAGACCTCGGCATCAACCTCGAGCTCAAGTAGGTGATCTCAGAAAACAAAATGACTGACTTGAGACCTTGGCTAATGTTAATGTCAAACTCAAGCTAGTATCTATTAATAGGCTACTCAAGCTCGAGCTTTAGTTCGGTGATTTTGTTTTCTGAGTTCACCTACTTGAGCTTGAGTTTGAACTGACGACTATTAATGGCACCCTAAATGCCTAAGCTCAGGACAAAAAAACGAGCTAACTAAGAAAAGGAACAAGTAATTCACAGGCTAATAAAAATCCGAAATGGAAGTTAAAAACTTCTTAATAAAAATTGTCACCTCACGTTTACCTGCTCGGGTACATGGTACAAAGCAGTAGCACATTTGGCTACACTTTAACCGGCTAACAAGGGCCTAGTCACGCGACCTTAAGGCTTGTTAGCATAACTTACGGCGGAGGAGCGTTTACACGGGCAAGTATGCTTTCCAGCGCAGCACTGCTAATATTAGCTTGATGGGTAAGGGAATTCGGAAGGCAAAGTTTTTTGTTCGAAAGTCCGTTATTGGCTTAATCTTATCATTAGACAATATTGAGAAACTAATTTCAATATTTTTTATTTTGGTTCAGTAGTTTTGATTTTACAACGTTTCAAAGACAAGGTTTTATAACCTTCACGCGACGGTCTGCATACTGTTGGGGCGGTCATAGGAACAAAACATTTTAGCGCATAAAAACAAAACTACTGGACCAAAATAAAAAAATATTTAAATTAGATTCTCAATATTGTCTAAAGATAAGTTTAAGCCAATAACGGACTTTCGAACAAAAAACTTTGTGTACCCAATTGAAGCACTCAGCAGTATTTTGTTTAAAAAAAAATTCCCTAATATCTTCTTAAAAAAAAAAACGAAACGTCAAATGATGATCCCTAGGCTTAACTATTTTTAGGACCTAACGTTTAGATTCCAACTTAGAACACCTACGAATAAAACCCGCCGCCGCCAAAAGTGGCCACTTGGGGATTATCATTTGACGTTTCGTTTTTAGGAATAAATGCATAAAAAAATAAGATATGATTTTTTTCCATTGGCGGCGCTAGTTGTGCCTAGGTTTGGGCCTTAAACACAGTTATAGTAATGCCCTTTTTGGGCTTCGCTACAGTTGAATAAAAAATATTCTACGCTATCCTTCTGCTCTATACTAACTTTATAGGAAGTGTACGAAAAGTATTTACCTGTAGGATTGAAGGGGACAAATTGTTTAACCACCTTGCTCAATTTTGGTATAGATCTTAAGTTCGAATGGGTGTATTATCCCTGCTAGATTGACTGGCGACGAGCGAGCAGGTTAAAATTAGTGTTTACTGAATAAAGTGACTTTTATGAAGGTAGAAAAAACAACTGTATGCAGTTTTAGACTTTCAGAGTCACCAGTCATCTATTAACATGTCATGCCACCGAAGTATGTGGACATGCGAGTCACTGGATCTTCTAACTGGACTAGTGTAAAGTCACCTTTACTTATGCTATCGGATACGAAGCGAGCTTGCCCGCTTTATTGCTCGAAAAGTTTTTTTTTTTCGGTGGCCAGTTATAAAATTAAGATTTAGGTTTTGTGTGTTGTGATGGAAAATGTTGGGACATTTTTTCCGTAGGTTCATTAGTGGAAAATAATGAAATGGTTTTTCAACAAACCTAGATTTTTAAGGGGCTGTTAGTACAAACATTAATTTGAGTGATTTATTTTGGTGGAACTCAACAAATATTATGATAAATGAGTGTGATACAAAAAGTTCAAGTCGGTGGTGGCCTAGTGGTATAAAATGCCTAAAACCGCATTTAAATCGGTTCACCCGTTTAAGAGCTACGGTGCCCAGACAGACACAGACAGACAGACACCCTCACTGATAACTTCCCTCTTTTTGGTCGGGGGTTAAAAATTAATAGTAATTACTGCATTGCAGATGGCGTGATATCCGGTTAATTAAATACGTTAAAATAGAGACTGATAATTATTGCAAGTGTTTCTAAATAAATGTTTGTGTGTTTCTTCAGCATGGGCTTAAGACATGAGTAAAAAGAATCGTTTTAGCTTGTCTTCAGCATGGTTTCAGAGTAGCTACCACGAGTGCGAAAAAGCTGTGCCGGACGTCTGCCGGCCGTCTGTCATGTATCCTAATACTATAGTAGTACCTACTACGGTTGTTTATCCAACTTATCACTTTTAGAGACAGTGACAGTAAACACACGTGGTAGCTGCTTAGCATGGTTTCAGCTCTAAGCGTATGCTGAGAGACGCAAGCGACGCTCTTCCATGACGGATCATGGCTGTGTCAGTTGTTAGAAGACAGACACATTTTTGTGTTTCACGTTCCTATGCAACTTACGCAGTGTCCGTGTTCATACATTACGAGGGACTTTCATTAGTATTGAGAATGAGATTATATTCCTTGGAAAGAAAAAAAATTAATACTGGCCCATAATAGACACTACTTATTGAACGACCTTAGTAGGTATATGCTTCTTCTCCAATAACGATCAGAGCTATAGTGAAGCTGGAGAAAAAAAAGTAGCTAGATATTTAGAATTAGATAGTATAGTATCTGATTTAAATACTTTTTTTTACTTTAGATAATATTTTGTCGTTCAATGTAAATAATTTATTTATGGTAAATTGAATTAAAAAAAAATGATTCTGATTCTGATTGGAGATTGGATTGGAGGGGGACGCGTCATGAAAAAGGTTGAAAAACACTGATGAAGAGGACCTATCAAATAGGACATTCGCCCTACTCACTTAGCATCTAGTAGCCGCGAGATGGTGTTATGATCGCCGGTACTACCGTCACGAGTCTCGCACCTAAGTGGCAGTTAAGCCAACTTCACGGGCACTTGCCTCGAATTGATCGTGGCTTGTGATTCTTTATGAATGTGTTTTGGTGTTCATGTTAATGCGCGAGGTTTGGTTTATACTCGAAGTGAGTGGCATAACCAACAACTGTTTTATAGCATCAACTATTTTGATTGTTCATTTTTAAACAAAACAATGTCAGTCGGCTTAAACAAGAAGATAAAGGGTATCATCTATTTTAATTAGCATTAGTTAAGGTTAAGTTGTATTTTGAGCGGGCGGGCGGTGTATTTGTTTTTGTTAATTTATAACGCGTCGAGTCGATCGTATTTAGGTTTACTTTAATACGTGTTGAATACAGGCAGCCATAGAGCCTTTCTGGATTCACTCACTTTTATTAACTTTGGGAAAGCCGACTAGTTTCGATCTCGTCCGGAAGAAAGAAGGAGGAGAGAACTTTACTGCACCTTTTCCGTGACAATTGCCTATTATGATTTTTTGTAATGCGCTTTTTTGTTTGCATATGACTTAATCTACAAAGAGCCTCAATGCATCATCCATGTTAACCCGAATACTATGTCAAAGTTCAGCACCACTTTCTAAAGTTCTAAATAGATATAAGAAAAAGGTTAAATTAAAAAACCAGCGCTATAATCTTATCGTACCTTTGATAGATAACATTTAGCATAATAACAACTTATACAGAAGAGGCCCTAGCATATTACCTTGTGGAACTCATATTGTTTAATTGTATGTTAACTATGTAGGTTCAACTCTGACTCACAAGCACTCTATGGACATACTTATCCTATCTAACTACTCGACATAAATCCCTGTTCTAATGAAGCTACATACAGACAGACATTACTCATAACCCCCGTCGTTTTTGTTGATTTATTCGGAGGTTGCTCTCGACCCGAGCATACGCGGTGCTTTGATATTACTTTACAAGGACAATTTGTATAAAGTCTTTTTGTACCAAATGTTGGAAAAGCTGACTAGTTTTGATCTCAATTTACTAAAACACCACGTAACGTTGCAAGTGGGGGGCTCGTAGCCTAAGTAATCACTTGCAAGTGTCATCCTCATTTTTACCAAGATTTCTATTTATATGCGAGTATTATCCTCATTTTTACAAAGATTAACTAAATTTAAGGAACCTCCAAAGTGATTAATTTAAAATATCATGCTGGGCCTGTTGAAGAAAATTGTGGTTAGGTTAGGTTACTTTCAGATAAATAGACACTATTTATGGAATTCTGAATTCTGGTCATCCTGATGTAACCTGTGAGAGCTCCAAATGGAGGATTGGAGGGAGTTAGCGCAGAACGGGGAGAGCTGGCGTCTTTTGGTTGTGGAGCCCAAGATCCACTTTGAGTCGCTGAGCCAGCCAGAATTAATGAATGATGTTAGTTGCGTTCTTGCAGATAAAAAAGCGCGTATGAATCAACCCTAAGATCTATTCTTCAATGTACAATACCTGGTTTGGATATAAATCAAATTATAGAGACGATTAATACAATAAATTGTGGGTTGATAAAGTTATAATCGTCGACCAATAGAGGTAGGTGACAGTGGGCGTAGAGCTTTATTAATAGTAATAAGGCAAGTAGTTAATTGCTGTTGGTAGAGGCTTCGCTACTAATTATTAGTGGAGCAATGTTTTGTTTGTGTTGGCCACTGTGAAGTTAAACAAAGAACCAACTTGATGTCCTCAGTATTCTAAACTGATTTATTGTAAAATATAGAGTATAATTTCGGACAAAGTATCCGAAAATATTTTGTTCGAGTTGTCGCATACTCAAGAAATTAAACGGCGTGAAAAATTATGTACACCTTTTTAGATTTCATCAATGGAATTGATAGAGATCCATGCGAATTTTCCAACCTCATTGCCTGCCCGAGTGACGACGGATCCCTAACACAGGATAGTGCTTGAGAAAAAACAAAAAGAAGAGAATAGGTTTTTCCTATAAACCCTATCGACAAGAAACTGCCTGACGCCCAGAATGTATAACGATTGAAATGAAAACTCAACTAAGCTTCACTCATTGACACGCCGCCGCGTGTCCGCGTGTCTAGCTCAATAAAACCTCGGCGAACTTAGCTGAACAAACGGCTCTCACACAACAGGAAATAACAGTGGAGAACTAGGCCCTCGTGTTATCGGCCATTGATTCCCAGCTCGTCACGTGACCCGTAACTGCAACACCCGCTACGTAAGTGCGGTTTTCGTTTTCGTCCAGACAATGCGTGACAACTCCGTACGTTGCATGTCATCACGAAACCGTCCGTCTAGGTAGACCGTGCCACTCTTGATCCCAAGACTTAGGGGGCATTTTCGCGGCGCCTGGTCGGTTTCCATTCAGCCTGTCTGATCCGTGTTGGAGTTTGCATGTGTTTCAGTAGTTAGAATGGAAGGAGTGCCAGATAATTGATCTGGGAAGTGGGCGATATGAGGTTGCCTTCAAGGTTAGGGCCGTGACATAGAACCTTTAATGAGGAAAACGGAGCTCTCTCTTCTTCTTTTCTCTCTCTATATCTATCTCTTCGATCGCTTAACTCATCCATGGAGTCTGTGACCAACACTGTTGCTTTAATTTGTTTTCTGAGGCTAGACAACCCTGGCTACTGGCCAGGTTATCTCCCCTTTTATCTGAGAGAGAAGAAATTCATAAGCACTAGAAAAGTTAAAAATGGCTGACAGCAAAATTTAAACTATTTCTTAGGTGGTTTCTGATGTGGTCCACACATTCTATAAATACCTATTAAGAATCCATCTAAATATTATGTCTTAGGCAGCGTCTACGACAACTTCTGATTTGGGACTTTACAATCTTCTACAATAAATGAATACCTAGGCCTTATTTTGTGTAGTACTAACTATCCGACTATTTTGCTATTTGATTTGTTTATCTTACTAAGAAACTGCTTAGCTTCGGTGAAGTCAAATACCTAATCAAAATGGAATTGGAACAAAATGCCTCAAACGAAAAACGCTCCGATTAAATGTTCATCAGTGGTCGAATAACTCGAGAAATTACCCTTAAATATGAGAAAGAACCGCCTATTATTTCCCATTCCGTTGTTTTTGTAACACAGATTGTGGAACATTTCTTTCCAAGGTACCGTTTAGAACGATTTAGTTTTGATGATGAAGTTAGAAATTTTGAGATTAGGCATTGCAAAGACAAAACACCAAGTACTCATTGCATTGTTTCTTCTACAATTTAAGAACTGTTAATGTTGACTTTTAAAACTCAAAATTTACGTTTTGTGCTGTCTATAACAACTATCAATTTCTTAAATTTTCACTACTCTCCTAGGTAGTTCTTCATAGACATGTCAGAAGAATGTTGAGTAGTTAATAACTTGATCGTTATAAATAACCTTATTTTCTCACAATGTTTTGAGATACAAATCTTATTTATTTTGGTTAGCACGCAGAGCATCTTTTAATGCCTTCGCCATCGTAAGCAAGAATGTAATCAATCATACTACAGCAAATAAATGTCTACTACTTATACTACAAATAATAATGTCTGATCGTACCACCAGCAAATAACTAAAGTCTTACAAAAGAAATGGAGCAATGGAGCTTGTAATGAGAAAAATACGCGTGTTTTTATAACACGTTGATATCGAATGACATGCAGATTTTCTATTAACGAATGTGTTTCTCCAGCTGTTGGAATACAAAGAGTATCGCATTCCATTCGCGACTTTCTTGCGCAAACAACAACGAATTCAATAGCAAATCTAAATAGTCTCAAAACACACAAGCAAAGTAAAAGGAAGTTGTAGACTATTTCCAAAAACAATGACAAATGACCTTCAACCCATGGGTTGACGACCCTTCTAATACGTTTATAATTACTTAGAAGAGGTAGAGACGAGCGTACGTTTTGTAAACATACCTTGTGGGTTGTCTAGTGAGCCGTTGGACAGACAGAATAGGGGCAACGCAATGGCGTGTCGATGGCGTCTCAGTAAAAGGACAAAACCAGGGTTTACTCGTTTTTCTCCTACAACCAGCGAATTAATCTTCTAGAATTAGAATCAGAATATTCTTTGCTGTACTACAAAAACATTAAAAGGACCAACAGCATTAACTAAACTAAGGCCTTTGCATCTACGTAATGAGATGATTTATACAGAGTGCAGTGGCACCTTCACTCACACTAGATGGGTTAAGAGACCACTCGGCGCTGCAGTGCCTGGGACATTGTTTTAGATGGAGTAGGCTCGCCCAGCACCTATACCATCCTGACAGCTTAGTCGACCTAGCCCACAGGAAAGACAGGTCATACGTGTGGAGCTAACTGAGCCGCGGGTTTCCTCACGATCTTTTCCTTCACCGTTAGCGAGTGATATTGCTACTAAAAATTCACAAATGTACGTAACTTTGAAATTAAACAAAGTCATAGATACATGCCCGCACTGGGAATCGAACCGACAGCATTAATACAATACGTAATTGAAGCCGTTAACTGGAATCCCATTTTGGCACCATTGGGTTGCAGATTCAGGCCCCTGGACATGGATCCATGGCACAGTTTTGAGCATTTGTATTGCATTGTAAGAATTAGATTAGTGTATAGATGCCGATTTAATTGTTAATAAGACGAAATTATTGAAACTAATCTCAATATTTTTTTAAAATATTGAAAAAATCTTAATATAATCTGTGATGTTAAGGTTCCCTGTATTCAAATGTTAGGGTGAGTATTCAAAAGTAAAATGTATCCTATACAAGCGTTTCCCTAGCTGGGTAAAAGCCTTCTCTCAGAGAGAGAGAGAAAGAGAGAGAGAGTTCGGTCTTGATCACCACCCGTGCCCATTGCGGATTGGCGATTTTGACGTTGAGGATGCCTCAGACGCGTAGGTTTCCTCACGATGTTAATCAGTTGAATATTATTAATAAATATTGCCAACAAACAAGCGGAGACAGAAGCGTCATACCGACGTCAATTTAAAAAGATAATTAACACCAATCATTGATAATTGCACCCGTGTACCTACCACACAAGTGGTAGTAAAACTAATAATAATAAATGAGAGATAAAAAACTACGCATAAATCTATTTACATTGCCTTTGCTTGGTCGCCTGTAGATCTGAAGTATTCGTACTGAAATCCAAGATCACCAGCTGCATAACCGTTTGTATCCACAAGGCTCATATAACCTATTTACTTAAGACAATCGACGATTCATCGGAAGAAAAATATAGAAAAAACTTAACAATAGGCAGAGAACTCAACCTTGGCCAGTTTATGTTTAACGTCTTATTGAAAACTGCAAATATTTGGGACGATTTTTTATTGTTTGTGATAGCAAAACCTAGATTTCTTAAGGAAAACTTGTGAAAGGTATTTCAAAAAAAGTTTAAAACTCGACTCCGCATCGATATTTTACTCAAAGTTGAAGTGGTCGTGTATAATTATTGTTTGTAAAAACAAACGTTTTCAGACATTGATTTAGCCGTGAAGACTAAAGACATAAGACGGACAGCGCCGACAAAGAATGCGGCAAAATAGAGAGACGAATTATTAAGCAAAGATTGGAAATGCTTGTCAATAATGGAAGACGAATTGAAAAAGCACTCATTAAAATCCTGGAAATGAAATAGATTTTCATCTCATGCATACCAAACAAATAGAAAAAAAACAGTCGTAAACAGACGAAATCTTGATTTAAAATCAAGCGCTAAAGAATCTTTTTCAATTGACAGATGCTCAGTTGGCCGTAAGAAAAATTCATAGTCCGCTGACCATATGTGCCACGTAGTGTGGAATTATGCCAATATCATAAGGTGTTCCGCTTGATCGCGCATAGCCTTCGCGAAAACAACCGTTTTCCGACGATTTTTCGCGGTAATTCATAGACTACGTTTCTATTTCTGTCAAGGCCCCTGCTGTGGGAACTGAGCGTTTCATTGGCAGATGTTATATAATCTTTCATTATTCTTTTGTTATTACGGCGGATTGATTTTAGAACTTCGGTTATTATGGCTTTTGTGTCATTAACTTTTATAGTTTCATGTTTTGCAACAGTTAGAATAAAACTTGTCCTAAATTTATACATTTTGCAGTTAGCATAAAATAAAAAGCACAGGACCGCAAATGCAACCTTGTGGAACCCCACTTATTACCGTTAGTAAGTATTTGAACCATATGGTAGAGGGGAATGGCTGAATGCGGTGGTTAGTTCGTTGAAAAGAAAAATAAACTATGATACGGGTCATAGCGAGCGGACAAAGTTGGCATATTATGAGTACGGTAGCGGTGATTGCCATAAATAGTTGCAATTTGCCATGTCAATTGCACAGTTTTATTCAATAATGTTGATTCTAGGCTAACTATGGGTAAACTGATATTGCTATTACGCAGCATTAGTGGTACCTCTTTGAATGTTGGTCATTGGAAGTTAAATGTAAAATTCAGCCTAGTTTTGTGGCTAAGTATAGTGATTGCCAATATTTAAAACAGTAAATAAATGAAGGTCAGAATTCAGAATTATTCTTAGGTGAATAATATAAATTGTATAGGACTTATGTGGTTAAGTCCGCCGACCCTAGAATTAGACACCCCGGTGTGGTGTATGAAATACCTGTCAGGCTACTGAATTAATGCAATAAGTTGGTGTTTCTGTTAATAATTGGGGATATGCTGTTTTCCTTTGCTGGGAAAGGCTTGCGTTTTTATACCTGTCTATCATTCATTAGCCACCTCGCACTTGCCCAGCAAAAAGGTGTTCAAGTCATGCATTCTAAGTGACTGCGTATATTTAGAAATGTAAATAAATGGCTGGGCAATCCGCAGTGGATATGCGTTATGATTAAGCTGGAACTCTCTCTCTCTGAGAGAAGGCTTATGCCCAGCTATCGGGACACGTATGGGCTACAACTATTTTTTAAATAGCCAATAATGTACAAAATACTCTTTGTGCAATACGCGATACAAACCAAAAATTCTTGTCTTGTTTTCCTTACAACATTGCAATCCACAATTTCAATCCATTTCCACGCTTCTGCCACGCAAAACAAGAGCGTTTTTGCAACGTCGAAGAAACCCTATCCTGCTTTATAAACCTCCCTATCACCTTTACAATGGCAGAGAATACCTACCTCCAATTCCGAGGCCCATTACAAAGCAACCCCCTAAAAGCACCGGCGAATTATTTAATGTCCCGGTCAATCCGACCCTCCTATCAATGTACAGTTATAAAGAGGAGTTCCTTCGTGTTGTGACAGGAGTTAATGCAACAAGAGCCTAGCAGGGGGTCTATTCAATAGACCCCTGTACACTTTATGGTGACCTCGCACTTGTAACTATTTTTAGGCATGCTTAGTTCTCCAATTTTTGAGTCGTTTGAAGGTTAAATGTTACCTGTCTAGTTTAAATGGGATGTGGCGTGTGCCGCTTTTGTGCGGACGTCCAGTTTTGGGTTGAGGCTATTGTTGGGTGATCGGCACTTGTTTTTGGCAAATCGATGCGGGATTGCTTCGGGATAGAGTAGAGATGTAAAAAAACGGTTTTTTTTCTGACGTGAAAAAAAACATTGAAAAAAAACGTGAAAAAAAACGGTTTTTTTTCAGGGGGACGTTTTTTTTCATACTTTCTTCTCTCCACTCTTAGATATAAATCTGACTCTGACCAATGGTATGAACGAACGAAAGAAGAGGTCAAAGTTGTCAAGGACAATACAAAGCTCTTTATTTGTAGGAATATAGGTGTCATATTTGAAAATTACTTTCTCTGTTACATTTCATATCCAAGATTTTGAACGCAGAGCTAGCTAGGCTAGAGTAAGTAAGGTCTTATATTATTTTCCGTGTTTTTTGTATGATATCAAACCTTATATTGTTGAAGTCAAGGACTATTACTTTCCTCCACTATAATCTGTAGTACCTACCAAGTGCGCGCGAAAGTAACCGAACGCAATGCTCGCGAGAGCGAGAGACTTCGTTTGAGTTTCTAAGGTAGTTTTTATGGTTGTTAGAATATTGACTATTATTGCTTGGATTATTGCTTGGTTGTTTTGCGCGACTTCTTAGTGTGTGTGGGTGGTGTTTTGTTTATGATTTGGTTAGGTACTTGAGTTGAGGCAGTAGTTGCAGTATGCGTGACGGTGAGAGAGA
This sequence comes from Zelleria hepariella, assembly GCA_949319315.1. Classification (NCBI taxonomy): domain Eukaryota; kingdom Metazoa; phylum Arthropoda; class Insecta; order Lepidoptera; family Yponomeutidae; genus Zelleria; species Zelleria hepariella. Next base: position 38,333,213 of record OX439378.1, on the reverse strand, counting down.
CTGATTTTTGTTGACTGTGATTAATTTGAAGATTAAATTGTGTCGTATTGATACCTTTTGATAACCTTTTCGTACTAACACCTTTTCTGAAAAAAAACCAAATTTAGAAAAAAAACAACAGTGCCATGTTTTTTTTCATGTTTTTTTTCAAAGTTTTGAAAAAAAACAAATTGTTTTTTTTCTATTTGCATCTCTAGGATAGAGTGATCGGGACGTCATTATGGTTGCAGTATATGCCATTCCTTTGATAATAAGGACGGTTTGAAACAGAATTGTCATGTTTTCTGTTTTCAATGTAATTTTACTTTTTCTCTCAGAATATGGACTTCTTGTGTTTCCTTGGAAGGTATTCCTTCTCATTATTTTCAAGTAGAACCAGCTTATTTTACGATAGTTGTGCTGTACGAGTTCGAATTCCAAAGAACCATGTTTACGATACAGCAGAATGAAACTTCACTGAACTATCAAAAATCCATAAATTACAACCTCATACACATACTTACCACCACAAGAGTCATGGGTTATTATAGAGCCCGGAAAATCGATTCCTCCTGCCCGATGACCGGACTCACATTAAATATTTCAAGGCGAAGGGTAGAAACTATAGAACGGGTACCTCAGCAATCAATTTTGGGGAGCTACTGAAAACAAAAGCAGTTTTTGTCTTATTTTGGCACCATTATTACCACGGATTAAAAATGTGTTAACTCAAGAATATGCAGATTCCAAAATACGAAGATACAATTTCTTATTTGGTGTCAATAATAAATATTAATTGAATTTTCTGTTTAATTTTCTGCTATTTTGTAACTGTACACTCGAGACAAAATCATCATCGTCATCATAATTTTTGGACAAAAGCATCTCCAATGTTAGCTTTTCTAATCCACTCGTATCGTGTTATAACTCGAGGTATTTCAGCACCATGTTTTCATCCGCCGTAATGTTTCATAGTCCACCTAAATGCCAACAGTACCACTAGAATAAGCAGGGTAGTCACCCAAACCGCTAGGGTGTCTATTACCGAGGGCTAAAGCGCACAATGCAGTCGCACGCGCGTAACTAATACCACTAAGCGTGCGCTTTTGAGGGTTGTGGCCACTTAATCGCCATATTGGATTTTAGGGTAATGCGTTTGGAATTACGAGAAGGATCCTGCGGTCTGCTGGTTGTGTTGAGGTGTCCCTAGTAGCTTTGGTTGATAATTTTAGCGCTGCAGACTTTTTTTCTTGAGATGTCAGCAAGTAGCGAGAGTTGTGGGAAGAAACACTATCAAAAGGAGGAAGGTTGCATATCTAGGACATGACAAATATAGCTTCCTGCAACTAATTATATTAACAGTCGCTGGCAAGAGGCGCGATGGACGAAGAAAGGAAGTCTTGGCTAAGAAAGAAAAGCTAAATGAGTGAGGAGACTATTTCACCCCACGAGGAGCCATAAAAGATATGCGAAACTGATTGCCGGGCTTAGCTGAGTTGGAACAGCAACTAAAGAAATTTGTATTTTTTATTTTCGGAGACAAAAGCTCGAAAAGGAATGAAGCGATGTATCTATTTGAAGCTGGTGATTCTTATAAACAGACTAGTGATAGATGGACAAAGTCAATTACGGAGTTACGACCTCAAAAAGGGAAGAGATCAGTCGGCAGACCAACAGATAGATGGTCTGAAGACAGCCCAGTTAAGTAGTTCTCTGCCACAAGATCGTGAGAGGTGGCGTAAACATGAAGAGACATATTTTACTCAGCAGTGGGTGTTAACGGGCGGATGATGGTTAACATGGGACAAATTTGAAATGTTGATAAACAGGAAACCTACAGGGAAATCTCCTTTCGCAGTTGGCTCCCACATGAATATAATGTCATGGTTGCTCACAGTGATTGAAAATGACGAATCGAAGTTCAATAGTTTTCCCACACAAATGTTTATAGGACAAGGTGAGACAATGACAAAAAAACTAAAAAACACAGATGTATTGTAATGATTAGGTGACTAGCAATTAAATGAAGTTTTCCTACGAGTCATCAACTAATCATCCAAAGACTAAGATATGAAGACAGAAGAACTATCTCTAAACTAGTCAAACTTACTTAGCCTATATTATTATCTTTACTGCTTCTTCATCTTCACGACTTTTGCGTAGGATATTGTATAAAAGCTTCTGTTGTATTTTACCCACTTGTGGTATTTCCAGAGGCATTGTTTGGAAGAAGTCATCACTGACTGAATTAGCATCATAATGACTGTTAAATGGAGATTTGTCACCAATGAAGCGTGGTGGTGTTACACCATTAATTTCATTATAACCTGCCGACACCTAATTTACGTTTAATAAAATCCGTAATATCAATTTCAGTTTGTTTAAACAAAAAGAAATGAATAAGGTTCCAAGGTTGGCTCTTTGTTATCATAAATAAATCAAAATACTGAAATCAATTATTACAGCAGAATACATCGGGCGCGGTCAGTCCATGGATGGGTGACCGCTAGTGGCAATAATATCTGAGCGCTTCCGTGCTTCGGAAGGCACGTTAAACCGTTGGGCCCAGTGGTTGTTGATTAATAACAATCGTTAAGCCATGTCAGAGGCTCTTTAGGCGGCCTAAAAACTCTGACACCAGAGGTGGGCCACTACCTCATACGATTACCTTCCTACAGCAGAATAAAAAATTCTTGAAATCATTGTTTTGAATTTGAATCTTGAAATTCGAAACAACAATTTAACCATCAACATCAAAAACTGTCTTTAACAAACTTAATAATACTCTCACCAAGCAACAAATCCTTGCTGATCTCCGATTCCAAATTGAAAACCCCACCATATAGGCCTCTTTAACTGGTTGATAAGTTATACGCAGTAAAACAACCTCCCACCTTCTGGTGACCGTCAATTCCATACTAAAAGTACCAAATTTGAGTTCGCAACAACTGGTGAAAGGGTAACAGCTCATGATATACGGGTTGTACTATTAAAACTGTATTAAGCCTGCCCGTGGCTATGAACCCTAATGACCAAACCATCCGACATTGTCCAAATGGCGTTATATTATTATACGAGATGTTTTGTGTTGATTACGTCCGTCTGATAATAATAGAAGACGATCTGCTGATATGATACTTTTGTCTATTTCTCTTGTACCTAGTTTAATAAATAAGGACGGAAGTGGAGATTGTGAAGACCATACCAGACAGACAAAGACTCTGACTACAAATTTTGAGCGAGAGGTTTCACCAAAATACCGATCAATTGTTTCGTTTTGTAACTTAGGAGGACCAGATATACCCAAACTGATCGCAAATCTCCAAGCTCACGTTAAGTTGGAACAAGTCATGGTATTTTGGGTCTTCCAAGTCTCTTTTTGCATGGCATCTTTTCTTGGATTATAAGTTTCATCAACCTGGTGCAGCACAGTAAATGGCTAAAATACTCTAGTTTCTCTGGAATAAGATAGTATCTCAGTTGATAAATGATCGGCCATTATTTCTGCATTTTTTCTTGCTTCCTCATATGAACGAAACTATTGTGTGCTCGTCTACGTCTTTGATCGCTTAACGATATTAGCGTAAGTATCGTAGTAGAAATACCTCTCTTCGTCAGAATTACCATCACTCACAATGTATGCTAAATATTGCGGGGCTTAGTAAGAACGTATTTACGACTAAAATCGACCATTAAATAGTAAATTAATGTCTTCTTCATCGCCTTGGCCGCTGTTTAGTCGTACATGACTAATTAGTGGTGGACTTTAAGATAGTTTTTAAATAGCACAAACCTGGTAGGTATGAAAGGTCTGATTTGCCTTATCTTCTCCCGTTTTTCTATCATTATTAGTTTAAAAAACTGGTGGTGAATGCTCTATAATTTTTTTGCACATTATCATAGATCTACTTTAAAATGATGATGTCCTCATCATGATCCTATAACGGCGACTTCAAGAGATTTTGTGGGACTTCTACGGCAATGGACGTGAATGTGACTAATAATCCAACTTATGTAGCAAGACCTTTCTTTGTATGTTAATGTTTAGTTTAAAATTAAACATTTCACACTCAAATAGAACTTGTCTTAGGCTCATGTTAGATGCTTCGTAATCCGCGATATGTGTTTAGGACAAATATCTAAGTACATAGTTTAAAACAAAGTCGCTTTTCACGTCTTTATATCCATCTCTTTATCCGCTAACTTCTCCTAAGCCAGGCTCTGTCAGTTCATTGTCAGTTAACGGATAATCATTATTACAATCACTGAAACTGTAGCTATCTGAATAATTTATGTGTTTTTTTAATAAATACTTTATATCTTTTATCTTATCTTAAAAAAAAATTCACGGAAGGTTTACTAGCGTACTAAATTGCATCCGTGCAAAGCCGAGGCGGATCGCTATTACGTTTACAGCTACACTGGTCGCTAAAGATGAAACTTAAAAACATAGTTGTTTTTACATAGTTCTTCTGGTTTCTTTATCTATGTGCAAATAGCCAGAAAGCGTTCGAGCGTAAGCGTTTTTCTACTATAGTAGCCTCCTCTTACGGAACTCTATTGGTCGTCTGTTTTCTACGAATAGATCGGACAAAATTAAGGTTCACCAGTAAGTAAAGGTTACGATCCCCAGTCTACCGTATGAAACTCTGTTGGTCCGTTTAAGAAACTTATCCTTTATTAATTACTGCAGAACGTCTGTCCGTCTGCTTGTGTTAATTGTAAATAATTTCTATTGTTGGTAGTATCATCTGGGGCCAATGCTCGGTCAAGAATTAAAAGAAACTCAACTATGTAAAGAAATTTCGAAGCAAAGGATTTTTTTACATCATGTTATTCCGTGTTAGACATTCCGCAGAATTCGCCTTTGCAGAATATGCAGATTGAACAGAGAAAGCGTCTTTTATTTTGGAGTGATTGTTTTACAGTAGGTAGGTACCTGCGTTTCCTTTACATTATGTTGTTGCACTGAATGATTATTATTAGCAAAATTAAATGATAAGTACGGAGGTTTCGAGGATACTTGAGAAGATATCAATTTAATAATAGGTAGGTACCATTATATAAAAAAAAACTAATTTGAAAAGCTTTGGATCTCACAAACCTAAACAAATATTTAGTTAAGTAGTTAACCACATGTCAAGTTACTAAGCAAGACCTGGTTGCTTCTGGATAAGTTATCAAAAAAAGTTACCAAAGGTCCGTAACTAAAACAAACACTTTGAATATGTTTTTATTTATTGTTAAATTCTTTTGGGCTTCCTTAATTAATTCTTCTCCGCTTCGGTCCAAAGTCCAAAAGAATAATGCAAAAGAACAGCCCCTGTATTTGCTAAAACTTTATTGAGTGGATCCAACAGGGCCGTCTCGTTCTCCATGATTAAGGTCTCCGAATGAGAACCAAAACTAGTCAGCTACAACAACAAAATACAAGTGAGTAAAAACCGTGGTTTAATAGAAAAAAAGTAAAGTTGTAAGAAATAAGCTGTTGTTATTGCAAATACTTTGAAATGAAGGCTTGGCAATGACAGCATAATATAGAGGGGTAAAGTGCTGCTAATGGGTTGGTATGCGATATTGTATAGGTTTCGTATCTTTTATCACATCGGACATGTTACAGACTTCTGTATCGGTGAATTCAGTGCTAAAAAGCAAAACAAAACACACCCGTCGATACTAAAATAAAAGTTTGTTAACGCTCGATTTACGAGTGCGGAATTTGAGAAAAAAAACTGCCGTACAGTCCGATTCTTGTAGTTTGAGAAAAAAGAGGTCACTGGGTGTGCGGCGTGGTACAAGGTTACTTATATGTTATAGGGGATCATTATAGTCAATCATTTCATACTAGCAACAGCGCTGAAATCTCAAAAATAAATAAAAATATGCCGCTGCCACGGACCTAAAACGTTTTAATTTTTTTCAAGATATTGGAAGTAATTATGTTATTGTTTATTTGTTGAACGAGCGAGCGAAGCGAGCAAAGTTCTCCGAGTCTACTGGAACAATCCGGCGTTTGTATGTATGTATGTATGAATGTTCGTTCGACGATAACTTGAGTAAATTTAGTCGGATCGTCACGAAATTTGGTAGGCAGGTAAATAAGGTAAAGAGAATTTTTAAGTTCGAACATGAGCCAAATCGGTCGAGGGGTTGCTGAGATATGGAGTCGCGAGTTCAAAGTTCGGGGCGAACCACTAGTATTTAAGAGTGTAATAATCTTCTGGAGTATAACAGCACTTTTGGGTAACAATAACTGGATAATTCATCTAAATTGTGTCGGTCAACGTTTGTCCCTTGTAATATTAAGGCTGGATGACCGATATAACGTAAGTTTAATAATTGTATAAATTAGTACCACTGACAAACGTAAGGGAACGTTTGCTGGTGCTAATCTTTTCACCTCACCTTTAGTGATGCATTGCAAAAAAATACAAGGAAAATGCGCCGCAGCACCGCACAGATAAGGAAAAAGAAAATGGCGCTGGCTCGTTCACTTTACACCGTTGTTTCAGCATCTATAACTATCTATACACCTGAGTTCATCAGAAAGAGCAAATTCACTGAGGATAATGTATAAAACCCTTGTTGGGTGTGGCCTTTAACACGATTCCCCGTGTAATCCTCTTGTAAAATAGGTGTCGATGTGTTATTCGTCTGTCAATGCAGTTTATCACTTATTGTGGGTGTGAAAATGTGTAAAATCGGCCTATGAGAGGTCCAACCACGCCTTCCATAGTAATGGCTGACTGTTTTGTCTAGGAACGTGGTGCGACGAGATTTAAGTTCTTGCGGCGCGCGTTGAGATCTTTTCCTTTGGCTCAATATTTTTGGCGAATTTCTCGTCACTTTGATGTACTTCTGTCTCTGTTTTGTTGTATTCTCGGTACATTAGTAAACATGATTCGTTTCGTAGAGATACTCCAACAGTTACTGCAGAAATAAACAGGGAGGTATCGATGCAAATTTCCTTAATAGAAAACTCCAACGCTTTATCAATGTATGATTTTCTTGAGTGATACTCGTAATTCAGCCAGAAGTGTCAAATTAATCTACCTCGTTTCATTATGTCTTTCTTACCCAAAAATTAATGTTTATTTCGATGGGTCCATTACTTTCAAAATAATTTAATCTGTATTGAAATATAATACTTCGGGAAAGCCTCTCAGTCCCAATAAACCCATCATAATAAAATAAAAGTAAAGGCCGTAATCACGGAATCCGCACAATAACGTAGGCCGGACAAAAGCGTGGTTTAGCGAAATCCAAGCTAAACCAATAAAAGGGTTTTATTAAATGAAAACCTATAGGATTTGTCTGCACCAGCGGCCGCCGCGTATGCACTTTGTTCTGCAGTAAAGGGTGACGTTCACTGGTATTTGTAACAGTCACAATACGAAAGGAAACATGTAAATACACTATCAAAAGATGTGCAAATTACCGCAGCAAATGTGCAGATTAAAAGCCTCAAGAAACTGTAGGATGAGGACGAACTTATGTCGAAATCGTATCGCAGCGTCAAAATAAAATATCGAAAATAATAGAATTTGGTACGACCTTTTGTTTTACCACGTGGAAACGTGTTTTTATCACCCAAAAGATTTACATTTTCTAGGTAATAAAAAACGAACTTTCAACCGCGGTCAATAATAATAGTAACTTCGTGATCAGCGAAGTCTAAATAAGCAGACGATAAATTTCTACACTTGTAAAAAAAACTCAACCCAAACATTTAATTTTACACTTTCAAAGTCAAAAAAATCGAAAATTCAACCGCGACCAGCCAAAACAGAATTGTTTTTTCTTGATCAGCGGAGTCATAAACAACCAGCCTAGAAGCTCCCAGCCTTGTGATAAGTCAATTGGTCAACAGCTCTCCCTCCAATAGATTCGTAGCGTTACGATACCCAATGGTTCTCTATCCCAGTGTGCGCTTGACCTAACCCTTTCCCCGTAGAGTTAAATGCGGCTTATTTGATTAGCAAAAGCAGTTGATTGAATTAACGCAAGCGGACCGCTCCTAGCTTAATGTGTTGGGGTTTGTTTATTTTATTGGTTTGCTTACTGCAATTTTATTTCAATTACTTCATTGGAAAAGGTAAGGGTAGGAATCGGTAAGGCTAACTAGCGGCACCAAAGAAATAAATCAGCTCTCTTTTTACCCGACTGACCAAGAGCGAGGGTTATGTTTTTCGAGGCTATGTATGTACGTATGTATGTATGTTTGTATGTATCTTTATTTCTTTGGCAAAACCTAAGTAACCTAAGTCAAAACCTAAGTAGTATGTTTTTTGGAATAAGAAATGCTAAAAAACAACAAAATGTTCAATTATTGTGACCTAACTTTGCTTTCGGGGGCATTTATTAAGGTGCAGATATTTAAATAATAACAGCCATTCGTAACAATAACTAAAAAAAAAAAACAAAAAAAAATTATTACAATAAACAAAAAACCCGACTGCGCAAAAAAATCTGTTAAATGACAAAGAAAACCCAACTGCATCACAGTCTTAGCAGGCGGAACACAAATAAGCGCAAACTAGTCCCGCCTGCTAAAACTGTGATGCAGTTGGGTTTTTTTTTACATAAAAAGGCCTTTGCATCTACGTAATGAGATGATTTATACAGCGTCCAGTGGCACCTTCACTCACACTAGATGGATGAAGAGACCACTCGGCGCTACGGTGACTGTGCCTGGGACATTGTTTTAGATGGACTAGGCTTGACCAGCACCTATACCATCCTGACAGCTAAGTCGCCCTAGCCCACAGGAAAGACAAGTAGGGGCATGTATCTATGACGTTTAATTTCAAAGTTACGCACATTTGTGAATTTTTAGTAGCAATAGGTACAACTCGCTAAGGGTGAAGGAAAAACATCGAGATGAAACCTGCGGCTTAGTTGGCTCCACACGTATGACTTTTACATAATGATTGTTGTTGAGGTTAGTCAGTAAGACCCCTGAATCGAAGCTCACTAGCATCCACAAACAAACAGGCAAATAGACGGTCGAAGCCGCGCAAAAACCAATTATTTTAATGTGCAAACCACACCAAGCATGAAGGGCCGATTTTTTACCCACTAGCACACAACAATACTGTTTACCACCGGTGGTAGAGTCACTTGATGTGTGAAGCGCTAGATTTTACTGGGATAATATAGCGACGATGTTGGACGGTATATAGTTTCACGTACGTAGGTAGAGTAATGAAGGATTCATTTTACAGGGCGGCCCGTTTTACGAGTATGTAGTCCGGTTTGATTATATATTTTATAGTCCATTGTGATTCATCGTTTAAGAAAAACTAGTTCCGCCAAATCTAGAAGCTTAAGACTTCGAAGCTTAGTATTCTTGTAAATTTTAGATTTTTCTCTGGTTTGTTGTCAAAAATCACTCGGATGTGAAAACGTGAATGAAATTGTTTGGTATAAGGTAAAAGTAGTGTAGTCGTAGCTATCATGCAATGTCAATGAGCCATCCATTTATTCTGAAGCTTGTCACATTTTGGCGCTAGAGACGATGATTTGGTCGCCTTTGCGCACACTGACACTTTGATTTCATTTCTGCGACAAACTTAGGGCGCGACAAAAAATCGTAGCTCGCATTTAGCCCCAATAGCCCCATACAATGTCTCTTGAGCTTAGCTAGATGTGTAATCCAGCGCTGATAATTTGCCCAGCAGTGCTGCAAGCAAGCAATCGTTCCAACAATCAGCTTTAATACTTTACATAATTCATAATAGAACGTCTGAGAGTTGTTTTAATCGCTAATAATAATTAACTGACACCGTTGCTTCTCGTTATAGAAGATAATGGCAAGAGCCGCATCCTAATTACCTAACTGCAATAGGGTTCCATTGCGGAACGAGGATCTCGAGACCCCTCGGTTAGCCGACCACCAGGTCCTCAAGTCTGTAACTATAGTCTGATTTTTTATTCCGTAGAATCCTGACATTTTATAAGTGTTGCTACTAGAAAAGCACTCTACCGAAAAAGGGAAAAATTTGACCCATTTGAGGACAATAAAAAATAAAATGCTAGATATTTTTTATATTTTACATAGAAAAAGATAAAACTTAATATTTACTTACTCAAGTGAACTAATACAAAAGTACCAAATAGTTCAATATCACGAACAATATATCGAATTAATTTTAATTACTTTATTTCAATCTTTTGCTGGAAACACTTCCATACGAATTCAGGTTTATTAAACCTTTTAAAAATTTAAGTCATATTAGTATTAATGATGATTAGAGATTTTAATAAAATAATGTTTTATTTCCTTGTACTTTTTTACTTTTTGTGATGAAAAGGGACGTAATTATCACTCGCCGTAAATCCCCTTTTAATTTGGAGCTCTGCACTTAATAAAAATGGGTACATTTACTGACAAATAAAATGTATAGACTCAGATGTTCAGACTCGTATTGAAATTGAAAAATGTGCCAGGCCAAAAATGTTTGTAATCTCTGACATGTCAAAAAATGGCAGCTGTCAGAATTCTACGGAATTAAAAATCAGACTTTATAATCATCATGACATTTATTGGTTCATATTGTAGTTTTACAATATTTTAGCACACACACACACACATAGAGGTCAAAGTTATGACAAACCTCTTTTTGAGTTAGTGTTCAAAACAGCTTGGCTTACAGATTTAGTTAGGTTAGGTTATCGTAACTTATCTTGTTCATTTCGATAAGTTCTATTTTCCCGTAATAATCTGGTTTTGAAAGTTTATGCGTGAGTGGATTTTTTTAGAGAATTGACGATGACATGTGGCAGTGTGACTCTTAGCATAGCAAGGATTTGTATGAAACTATATAACTGTTTGGTATAGGTGCTGGGCAAGCCTACTCCAACTAAAACAATGTCCCAGGCACTGCAGCGCCGAGTGGTCTTTTCACCCATCTAGTGTGAGTGAAGGTGCCACTGGACTCTGTATAAATCATCTCATTACGTAGATGCAAAGGCCTTTATATAACCGTTTAAACACACATGGTTGGTGACGCATTGACGTAGGTACACACGACAGCACGTCAGACTGTACACTTTTGTTGCAAAGTTGCCCGTAACGTAACTGAGTAGAGTGCTAGCGTGTAAAGGTCGACGTGCTGTCGTCTATACATCTGCACGCACTGTCCTGCCTTTTTTTAAATTCATTCATTCATTCAGTCATTTGGTAGGTATTAAAATAAGACAAAAAAAATAAAATTTTCGCCAAACCGCACATTAAGGGTGGTATTAACAGTGTCTGAGATCACCTACTTGAGCTCGATCTCAAGTAGGTGATCTCAGAAAAGTTTAATGCTAATGTCAAGCCTTGGCTAATGTCAAACTTGAGTAGCTGTCAGCATATTAATAGTCTTGAGATTGATATTGACATTAGCCAAGGCTTGACATTAGACATTCGACTTTTCTGAGATCACCTACTTGAGTTGGATCTTGAGTCGACGACTATTAATGCCACCCTTAGCTTGCTTTATTGGCTCATGGACTAAGAACTCTGATGCACTATACAATTTTGACAACTCTACCTACCACTATGCAGATTTTTCCCGGAATAGCTTTAAGAATTCAAATATCTAAAACAATTAATCACTTTCTAATTAAACACCAGAAAAAACAATAAGTGGTCCGTTTCACTAACAGTTAGCTGAGACACCCCAGCAACCCAAGCATTAAACAACAAACAACAATAATAGGTACCAAATAGCATTAACAGAAGAACTACTTTCATCCCTTGATTTTCCAGTCTCGGAAGAAGTGTTTATTTTTGTACATAGGTCCAAACCGCAAAATCTGCTGTTCCATGCTAAAATTCGATACATAGGTACTGCCCCAGTATGGAGAAGCTGATATTATTTTTCGATATATTCGAGAGATATAAACAAGTTTAGTAACTTTTTAATAGTTATTTTTTACGCAAGGATGCAAAACTATTGTTTGCAGCAGGTGTTTGCATTGAAAATGCATACTTTACGAGCCTGAGAGATGAAAATTGATTTTTCTTTACATGGGGCCAACAATTTTTTCAATCTTTTACAGGACAGTGTTTCATTCAGACCTTTTGTGCGTCCACGTCTTGCACAATAACCATCAGCTTTCATTGCGCAGACGCAACAATCGCCGTTTGCGATCTCGATCCCTCTAATCGCCAGCCGCCATCTTTAATAATAATTCGCCAAACGAATTTGCATAATTAATAAACTAATTAATGTGGAAAAAAGTCCCGCAGTACATAATAACAGTGTGAAATGTATAACGTCAGCTTTCTTCTGGCCTGATTAAGGCTCCGTGCGGACGAGGATAGCTTTTGCCTCCTGCTGTAGTACAGCCACACTTTTTCCTTAGCCACCCCTTTTTGTTCAATTGGCGCCCTTAGGCCGCGCGCGGTAAGAGCTGCCATGAGGTATCCTAGACTGTGGCCGACCGTACCAAAACTTGTTATTTCGCAATATCGTTATTACAGACTTACCCGGACCTCACACAGTCAAAACATAACAAAGGTCTCAAGTCTGTAACGCATTCGTGTTTGGATAAGTTCATCGTTGTTGGAGAAACACAGGGTTGGTCCTAACAATTATGAACCTATTGCAAAACTACTGCCTTACAGATTAGGGCTTCGACGCTTCCGTCCATTCCTCCATCCGTAAACTTCTCTGGCCAAATGCAACATACCATTTGAGGATCAGACGAGCAGGGATATTCTGCCTCTATTTTACGTTAGGAACAAATTTTTTTTCTCTAAATTTTTTGAATAGCTGTTTTTTTTTGTCGCGACATAGCTTAACTGAATTCAATTAGCCAAACGAATTCAACTGCACCCTGAAAAAATTGCAACATTGCAATGCCGTGTATCTTCTACAACAATATGTATATACTCGAATTTTACGAGCTGGGTTAACATTAGGTTGGGTTAGAGCGTATCCATGGGTTTATAACTCTATCTATCCCACTCTAGGTCAAACAAAAGACTGCATGGAATCGGTATTTCATTAAAAAAAAAACATCTGAAATCCGTACTATCAATCAAATTCGTATAAATTATGTGTTTAGTAACTTATCATTAGATTTTTAGAGAATCCAAAACCATGTACCATTCAGTAAACAAATATTGATACATCTAAAGTTTAGGGCAAAGTTCCCGTTAAATTCCCAGTTGGGAGAACATTGCCGGCAATGTTTCCGGCAATGTTCCCGTGAATCGCCTCGTGCGTCGGGGCCTTAGGCGCACTTTTTTCTCCATGCCGCAGCGACACGTTGGAAAAACATTTAAATTCTTCGAGCGATAGAGAAATGGTCGGTTCTCTCAATAGAATATCTTCTAATCACGATACGGGTTGGTTACATTGAATGAAGGCGTATGAGTAGACTGATTTATTGAGTGGCTGTGGAATTGTTTGGAACAGTGAATGGATGGAATGATATACACGGGATCTAAGTATGTAATCTTCCGGGCTTGCTGGAAGAAATTTCTTTAGAAATAAGTCCGCCCTTGTACACAAATTCTCTCAATCATGTTATTTAAGCCTATGTGTTTTCTGTGTGCAATAAAGTGTAGGTACGGTCGGCCACAATCTCAGATACCCCATGGCAGCTCTTACCGCGCGCGGCATAAGGGCGCCAATCGAACAATAAGGGGTATCTGAGACTGTGGCTGACTGTACCAAATGTTGAGCGGTGGTGGCCTTGTGGTAGACCAATGGACTCGGAGGCGAGAGACCCGGGTTCGATTCCCGGTACGGGCATGTAGCTATAACTTTAATTTATTTTCAAAGCTACGTACCTACATTTGTGAACATAAAGTAGCAATACCACTCGCAAACTGAAGGAAAACATCTCGAGGAAACCTGAACGAATGAGGCCAATCCGCATTGAGCACTCGTGGTGACTATCTCTCTCTGAGAGAAGACCTTTGCCCAGGTAGAGGAACTTGTATAACAGGCTACATCTTATCTTATCTAATGATGGAACATTTAAGTGACTAGATTAATTGTGTGCCTAAGCTGAAATTCGGTGATTTTTTACCTTTCTTTCACAGCGTATCGTAAGAAATTCAGCAATCATTACCTGGAACAAAATAATAACAACTTTTAGTATCTGAGTCAGCAAAACCAATTTCAACATCGATAAACTTATTGTATAACAAAGCACAGTACAATAAATCCCCCAAAATTAATGCCCGAACCAATCCTATTACAAAAAGAAAACTTCAGTCGCAGGCAATAAAATCCATCAAAACGACAACAAATTCCCAGCAACCAGAGGCAAAACAAAATAGCATCGATCCACTGAAACGTCCGAATTCCAACCAATCAGATAAGCAAATCGAACGTATCCTGAAAATACTGAGAGAGAAGATAGAGCTCGCCCAGGCGCGAAAAGGATGGCGAATCCTGATCATAGATTACGCCACGCCTCCTTTCTTAAGAGGGTACGTTTCTCTAGGGATATTATTATATCTATAGAGAAAATCCGGAGTGAATGAACTATGCGACTAAACCAGTGTAACCTCACCGTTGCGCTCAACCTTTTGGGGCTCTTATCGCAACGAAATAAAGCATGTTTTCGATTGTGGAAAGTGCTAGTGGAGGTAATGAGGGGAAGACACGTGTCCACTAATTTTGTTGGGTTGGCAGCATTGCCTTTTAGGTGGAGTAGGGTGCTCTGAAGGAAAATGCAATTTAGTTTTGTATTAAATTGGTTGTGTTGCGGCTTCGTTGGGTCGGTATACCTTCTGCTTACCTACCCTTCTAATGTTTTAAGTACATTTAGAAAGTAATGCGCCACACACACCCGTCTTTGTGATAGGTTTTCATTACAAAATACGAATGAAAATAGAAAATTCAGGCAATAGAATACAAAAGTTACGGTTCATTTCAAGATTGTGAGCATTAAACTCAGATAAAAACTTTTGCATCAAGGTGGCGCTACAGTTTTACTTTTTCTCCCATTTATGGCCATTTCATACACCTAGGCCTATAGGGCCACTGAAAAATATCTCGAGTCAAAAGCGACACACGCTCGCACTCCACAAAGCTCAAAATTGATCGCACTGGGAGTCGCCTCCAGAAAACATTAACAGCATGTAGAATTAAGTACAGGCATGCGACTGCAAACCGAACGCGCAAGTGGCGACTTCTTCCTAACTTAACTTAATTTAATCTAAAATAAAATAAAATTTATGAGAGCTGCTGTGCCAAAAAACTATTTTATAGTTTGGCAGAAAATATATCTATGTTGTAGGTACACCTATAATTTTATATGAATAAAAGTTTTTATTTTTTATTTATTCTGTCTTCGGGTCTTCGAGCCAGCGAAGTAAGTAAGTGATTGATTGATTGATTTTAAAAGTTCTTTATTTGTACATAAGAGAATTTACATTGTTTACATACCCAGTGTTTGTAATCCTAGTAATCAGACTAAAGGCGCCTATATAAAACTTTCTTCAATGGGTAGTGAAATTTTTGGTGTAACAGAAAAAATAAATAAAACCTAAAGAAGTTGACTTGTTAGTTTAATTCATGTTCCCTTTTGCAAAGGGCTCATTTACAACATTGAAGTAAGTAAGTATTAAGTAGGTAAGTATTAATTATGATATGACTACGTTTAAAGTGAAATTATAAGCTGTAGTCCTTACGAAATTTCATCCATCTAGAGTTCATCTAGTGTGAGTGAAGGTACCACTGGACGATGTTTAAATCATCTCATTACGTAGATGCAAAAGCATTAGATTTTACGAAATTTTCTTTGTTGATTGATCGAGTTTTGAATCGCGACCCAACTGTAAGCACATTTCCTCCAAGAGCCAACCCGGGGCTTAATTGTCTAACTTTTGAATCTATCGTGATCTCTTTCAGTTTGACGCTTGAAGAATGTTCACGAAGTTCACACTGCATTTATTTGAAACAAACTGATATTGAAAGCGATTGAGATAGGGACAGGGATTGCGACTCGATTTTAAAGGATATTGAGTGAAGAAAATGGGAAAATCGTTCACTCAATATCATTCAATTTTAATGGCGCTTTGACTCATTCGTTCTATTAAAGATTTTAAATTTAAAACTTAGTCGCAAAAAAAAAACTAAGGCCTTTGCATCTACGTAATGAGATGATTTATACAGCGTCCAGTGGCACCTTCACTCACACTAGATGGGTGAAGAGACCACTCGGCGCTGCAGTGCCTGGGACATTGTTTTAGATGGAGTAGGCTTGCCCAGCACCTAAACCCGCAGCTCAGTTGGCTCCACACGTATTGACCTGTCTTTCCTGTGGGCTAGGTCGACTAAGCTGTCAGGATGGTATAGTCGCAATGACGATCATAATCCCGATACCTTTGAAAGGGATCCCGATAGATTCAACTTAGTATTAGATACTTAGTATTAGATAGTAATAAGTATTTGATTTATATACCTTTTCTTTTACTTTAGATAATATTTTGACGTTCAATGTAAATAATTTATTTATGGCATATTGAATAAAACAAATTGGTTCTGATTCAAAAGTTAGACAATTTAGCCCCCGGAAGCGAAACCGACGCCATGACACTCCAAAACAAAAACAAAGCGGCTAGCGTGCCAGGCCGAAAGCTCGCGCCCTCACGCACCCGCCACCACGCTGCGTGACAGCGACGCACTTGACGTGCGGCGCGGCCGACTCGCGTGCCCGTGCTCTGCGTGCATTACGCAACCGCCACGTGGCTGTGACGTGAGTGTGTGCTCGCCTGTGTCAATGGATAGCGTGCTCTCTTAATCACGCGCCGAGATGGGATGTTCGCGTGATGGGACGCCGCGAAGGTCGACGCAGTGTCTTCGGGCGATGGGAGGCGTGTTGTGTGTGACGGTATGACCGGTCTACCACATGGCATTGCTGTACACACGACATCAGAGTGTACACTGTTGTTGTAAAGTCGCCCGTAGCGTAACCGAGTAGAGTGCTAGCTCGCGCCGAAAAACAGGCCTTTGCATGTGCTTACATGCTTCGCCTGCTCCCTTTGATGCCAAAGCGGGAGGCGCGGTGAAGTCTCTCCTTTCGTGGTTCTAATTAATTACCATGTAAATAATGTTCATAGTTGATAAGTAATCTGCATGCAATATAAATAACTAGATTGGTACGCCTATTGGCAAAATATAGAGGACATATTTTTGATCACCTATTTATAATTTATACCTAGTATGTTTGACAAAGAAATACTATTCTATTTTGTTCTATTCACGTACCTCTTTTTGTTAGATTGAGGCACTTATGCCGGGCGCGGTAAGAGCTACCAAGTGGTGTTCTGCCAGTAACTGTACTAGTAGGTAAGGTAGTTATTCTGCTATTCCACGGTCCTAAAGTGAAAATGTTGAACTAAAGCCCCATCGTCCGTGAGACGAGAATCAATGAGCTTAGAAAATTCGCATCGACAGTTACTTCACTCGGTAGCTCAATTGGTAAAGCGCCTGCACGAATTGCAAGAGGTGGTTGCGGGTTCAATTCCTGTCCCGAGCGATTTTTTTAAACTTTAAAGAAATATTTATACACTCCCCAGTCTTGAATTATATAGGTACTGATTTAGAAAGGTAACGATACCACTAGCATCCACACTCCAACTCCAAGCATGCACTAATACAATACAGCTGCTTTCATCATCATCATCAGCCTGTTAGCACCCACTGCTGAGTAAAGACCTATTCATGCTCACGCCACCTCTCACGATCCTGCGCCAGGCGCAACCACTGTTTTTAACATACAGCTGCTAACCAAGACCTAAACTGCTCTATCTAGCTACTAACTGCTGACCGTTCTAAATAGAAAAAAAAAGAAAAAACAACTGCCCACAAGCTGTGATTCCTGCTATTCCAACGCTTCTCAATTTAGAAGTCTTGAACTATACAGGGTGTTAAAAGACCACCAACAAAGCAGAAAACCAATTAGGTAGTATTGTCCTCATAATAATGAATATTTTCGTCCACCGAACTATGCTTGGGAAATCAACGGTTTCTGAGATAATGAGGTTTTCCGTTAAGGTACATGATTTAACCTTTTTCTTCTCAAGGAACCATATCAAAATTTTCAATATTTCTTATAGCAAACGACGTTTAAATTGTAACCCGCAACGTATTCGAAGCTTTGGCACCTGCCAATGCTTGCCTATATGACTTATCTGGGTTGCACTTCCATTGCGTGAAAAAAAAAAAGAACTAAAAACATCAAAATCGTTTCCCAGCAATCATTTGCGGAAAAAGTTCTTCGCTTGTGTGTCTAGTTTGCGTGCCTTTCGGGTCGGTCTTTTAACACCCTATAGACTCCTTTAGAAAGGTTACAATAGCACCTAGCATCACACTCAACCCCAAGCGTGCAGACACGAGTCGTGAACCAAATGTTCGTCAGACACGTCATCGGCCGTCACGGTAGCTAAGCAGACGTCAGCTGGGGCCTTAGCCTGTAACGCAATGGCGTGTCGATGGCGTCCCAGCAGAAGGACAACTGCGCGGCAAAGTTGATCAACTCACCAAAAGTGTCGCGAACTGTCGGGACGTGCAGTTCCGTTACCGCGGAGTGCGGTTCGACAAACTTTATTTTCATAGTCAGGTGCCTTAGCCTGTAACACAATGGCGTCCCAGCAGAAGGACCAAACCAGGGTTCCCTCGTTTTTTTCCTACAACCAGTGAACTAATCCTCTAGAATTAGAATCGGAATATTCTTTGCCGTACTAAAAAAACGTTAAAAGGACCGACAGCATTAATAAATCGTAATTGAAATTCAAATTCAAATTCAATTCAAAAAAGTTTATTGCTAAATAAGGTTACATTTTGTGTACCGGCTCCCAAACTAGGATATCCTTTGCTATGGGTAGCCAGACTTCTTCCAGTGTGTCTTAATTGTATAAATTAGTTGGAATGGTACAAGTAGCAAACTTAAAATAAATAAAAATAAAATAATTCAATAAACATCAACAACAGGTACCTAGGCGATTTGAGGGTACTTTTGAATTAGTTTCCTAACGAGTGGTCGAGTAGGTAGGTTTCTGGACGCCCGCTCCACGACCGAAGCGGTATGGGCACGCAGGCCACCAGAAGGTCCCGTTCATTGAAGCTGTCAACCGGGAGCCCATTTTGGCTCCATTGCGTTACAGACTAAGGCCCAGACGTCAGCTGGCCGGCCGCTCGCAAAAACACCAGGGGTGGACGGTCGGCTAGCGACGGGCGTTTGGGGGATCAAACTTGAAACAGTTGGGTTGCTGTTGCTAATTAATAACGACCATACAGCACAAGAACTCTACAGACAGAACTTGACCGAAGCTTTTGAAATAATCCTTCAATTGTTTTAAATACAGCCGGCAGTTACAGGCTTCATTTTGTTTTCAAAGATCTTTGACCGCAAAAACAACAGTGGGCCATTTCATAAAACTAAATGTACATTGCGGAGTCGTTTAGGCATTAGAAAGGTTATAAAAAAGGTTCGGTTACTAATCAATCAACCACTCAATTTGCATCGAATGTTCATAATAAACTATGAATTGTAGTTTTATGAAACTGGCTCCAGGGGTGGATGGTCGGCTAGCGGCGGCGCGGCGGGCGTTTGGGGGCTCAAACTTGAAACTTTTGGTTGCTTTGCTATTGCTAATTAATAACGGCCATATAGCACATAAAAATGGTCGCATTCCTCAGCCAGGGGGTCTACCGGCTAAGACGAAGCCGATTATCATTGGCAAAAATCGAAGTTCGATTTTTGAAAAATGTACTGCCACCCAGTTCATTTTGATGCCAACCAGTTAATTTTTCATAAATCGAACTTCGATTTTCATCAATGGTAATCGGCTTCGTTTTAGCCGGTAGACCCCCAGGAGGAATCAATGAAGAAGATGAATTGGCTTAGTCTGCACACCTAATCTAAAAAGAAAACGGCAACCAATGGATAATAAAAAAATATACGATTATCTTCGAAGGTACACGACAGCCACGTCGAACCTTACATGCTAGTACTCTACCCGGTTACGTTACGTGCGACTTTACAATAAATGTGTACACTCTTAGGTACGGTCGGCCACAATCTCAGATACCCCATGGCAGCTGTTACCGCGCGCGGCATAAGGGCGCCAATCGAACAAAAAGGGGTATCTGAGACTGTGGCCGACTGTACGTGCTGTCCTGTAGACCATCCTCAGTTTAAGGTTTAGCGATTTTTCATTTTAACAATAATGAAAAAAAATTTTTTTTTTGCTGTGAACGAAAAATCGTGAACGAAAAATCGCTGAACAAAAATTGCTCAGTTTAGGTTAAAAATTGAAAAAACTGTGAAAAAGTTAAATTTCCCGCCACGCTGCTATCAAAATCCGGACCCTAGCAACAGTGCCCGCGACGTCTCATCCCAATCGATGTTGCGAATCAAAACCCTTTCGTCTCCTAAAGACCAGCTAATGGCATACGACAGTCTGATGCTACTTGTGTAATGGGCCATGAAACATTGGCATTTTGTAACCTTATACCTTTTGGCTGGCCACTCTTACCTTTGACACGCAAAAACGCACTCAAAACCAAGGTGCTTAGGTCAGATTTTTCTTCGGCAAGTAACTTGATACGTTACCACAGGGATTAAAGATTTGTGGTCAAGGAGTTAAGAGTAGGTTTAGCTTGAAGGTGCAAACGCTCTCGTTTTTTAGTCCAGCGGGGTGGAAAAGTCGCTACTGTTCGGTGTCGGTTTACGTGTAGTGAGTTTCGATGTCGCAGGTTCGGTTCTCGGTAAATTAAGCCGGTTGTTATCCTATAATGTTGGGAACATACTGACTGGTGAATGCAAAAGAAAAAACCAAGTATTGTAAAAATCTTGACCCATTTCAACCGACTTAAAAAAGGATGAGGTACTGAATTCGATCCGTATGTTTTTTTATGTGTGTTACCCACATTTTGATGATTTATGTTTTGTTTAAAAGGATATAGGTACTTCCTATGTAGTCCCATAAAAAAAATGGTGAAGATATGATGACGAACTTCGGAGATGGAGAACGGAACTGATCAACAGACAGCAGAGATCACTCGGAATCAATGCAGTAGTAGCTTTAATAACAGTGTACCTTTCCACCAGTGAAGTCAGTTTTTTTTTCATTTATTTTTGTATTATGTTTTTTATCTATTGTAAATTATTAATACTGCATCCGGTGGCACCTTCACTCTCATTCGATGATTGTTGATATCCCCAGACGCTGTAGTATCTGGTAAATTTTAAAAGGAGTGGGCTTGTCGGCACATTTCTCTTAGTTTCTACAGCCTAGTTCATAGAAAGAACGAATGACATGCATAGCCAACTTACATCAGGGTTTCCTCATAGGTAACTACTAAAGGCATAATTTAAAAATAACCTCTAACATTTTAACTTCAATGCTCATAAACGGCTACACCGTTTTTGATAAAACATGTCTAAGGACACTCGCTAGAGAACCAGCTTTCAAATTGTGATTTTCAAATATTATATTATGAAAAAAACGCATCTAAAACGGGTCACCCGTTTAAGAGCTACGGTGCCACAGACAGACAAACACCCCTCTTTTTGTATCGGGGGAATAAAAATAAAATCTTGTGTGTAATTATAAGAAAATCTACATTGTCTTTTATGGCAGAAGCGCTTTCAAAATAATCTTTATCATTCAAAATTAAACATTAATTAAAGTAATATTAAAACTAATCTCCTTGAAATGTATCATTCGCATTCGTAAAAGAACGGTTTTAATTTTTAAATGAGTTCTCTGACATTTTAAAAGCCAACATCTGCCGTTTGGAGGTGGATTAAAAAAGTGTGTTTCTTACTTTGAAGTTGTAAATGTACAACTTGCTTTTACCCGCGGCTTTATGTCTTGATTAGTCTATAAGATGGAGTAGGCTTGCCCAGCACCTATACCATCCTAACAGCTTAGTCGGCCTTGCCCACAAGAAAGACAAGTCAATACGTGTGGGGCCAACTAAGCCGCGGGTTTCCCCACAATGTCCCAGGCACTGCAGCGCTGAGTGGTCTCTTCACCTATCTAATGTGAGTGAAGGTGCCATTGGACGCTGTTTATAGCATCTCATTACGTAGATGCAAAGGCCTTAGTTTTAGTCTATAAGCCGTTACTCGATAGTGATACATTTATATCGTCCCGTCTATATACTCCCAAGGAGTTAGCACAATCTTAACCGAAACAAAATCAGACCGTCTTTGCCCAGTGGTCTTTCCATCGGTCGACCGACGTTCGTCGAGTACCTAGACCAAAATCTCGATTATCACATCTCAACAGTTATCGTCTGCTTCTGCCCGCATAGCAGAGTAGTAGAATGAGCGAGCGAAGTTCTCCGAGTCTACTTTAACAATCCGGCGTTTGTATTGTATGTATGAATGTATATTTGTTATAACTTGAGTAAATTTGGTTGGATTGTCATGAAAATTACCTATCACTATCATAGAATTTAAAGGTAACCTTGAAGAAGCTGTGATATTCAAACTTTTTGTTTTTATAAAGCGCTCTCAAAACACGAATACTTCCTTGATATCGCAGCCATTATAAATAGAGACATTAAACCTATTGTCCAATACTCCAAAATATTCATAAACCTATTGAATATTTTTATCTGTCGAACAAAACACAAACTGAGCATTTTTCATAATTGAGTCTTATTACGCCGCATCAAACAAATGCATTGGTATTTTTTCCACGAAAACCATACGTCGGGTAGAGTCGGCAGAACGAAATTATACCGACAGCGGTGGTGGTGTTTAGCCCATTTTCCCGTTGAGTTGGTCCTATTTATTGACGAGAAAATAAATAGATGGATTTCATTAGTTCATTTAGGATTCTGGACGAACAAGACGTTACGTCTCTACTGTTAACTCTACATAATATATATTTTTTATTAAAATAAAAGAAAAAAATCAATAAGGTAAACAATAAAGAGAAATAACGATTCTTTTTTCTAGTCTAAAAGTTAAAATTTGGGTTTTTGTTGCCAAAGTGATGAAATCACAAGGATTAATTACGAATCTTGATATCTTAATAATTGAGATTTTATCTTTGTCATTGCCATGTCAGATGATTTATCTCCCTTTCAATATAGGGTACAGTGGCACTTTTTTTTTGCCCTCTGACATTCCGTTACTCACTGATTAATAAAATGGAAGCGCTGTGGCGGTAGAAAAGTACCTACTATTAAAATATAATTTTCATTCATTTTCACAATGTTTTATCAACTCAAAACTACACTTATGCACCAACGCACACAATCATGTGTGTTTGAATTTGAACTAAATCCAAAAACAACTAAACTTTTAAATAAAATAAACTTTTTTTACAGTAATGTCATCTTGTTGACTAGTAACTGTAGGTTACACCGTGCAAAAAGAGTTAGGACCTTTTGTAACACGTTGTTTTTAAAAGTCCAAAATACAAGGGGTTGTTAAGGAACAAACTTCGGGCAACAGCTATACACAATCGTAATCGGTCCATTTATTTGTAATTATTTACCTGAAGTTTTTTTGTTGCTATACTTCTTCGGGCGTCATTATGTTATTTTGAAATGCTGTTATTAAATTATGTTTTTGGTAAGAGATAAACTCTGTGTTAACGTCAGATTTAGCTGTTGTGAGTGTTTCTACTTTTAGGTAAGTAATTGCCTACTAAGTGCAGATTTCTAAACGCCTGCCTTTAATGTGTTATTTCGATAATTGCCTGTTCATGAATCATATATAATAGTCAAAATACAGCAAAATATCCGTTCTAAATCTGGTTCAAAGGGTTTGTGTAAGTGTGTATGTTTGTCTTGTGACCTTAAAACTGTTCGATTAGATAGCTTTTATACCAAAACAACAGATACAGCCTTACTAACAATGAATCCTTACCCACGCTGTATACGACTTTTATAAGCATTACGTAAGTTGTCGGCTATATGCATCTGATCTATCAATTCAGGCATTATTAGTAGTACTTTTCTTATTCACTGATTATTCAATGAATAAATCCATGGGATGGTAAGAATGCAAGGCTACAATTGACAAAGAATTATTTAGAAAGATAGAGTAAGTAAGTCAGGCAAAATAAAGGTTAGTTTTGACCTTAGTCTGCGAGGGCAAAGTGGCGGGTCAAAGCTAGTTTCCAATAATACCATCCCCTCCTCTGCTATCCTTACTCCGTTCGAATAATACCCTGCAACCGGCGGCAGCGTTTAAACGACTTATCATTAGGTAATTACTATCATTGTCTACACACACACACACATACACTCATAGCCTACAGACTCGTAGTGTAGTATCACAGAACAAGAACACAGAAGATCCACTTTACACTGGGGCGGAACGCGTATCGTAGAGCCAACTCAAGTGCTCATCCCGAGTTACGTTTTCTTGTTTTCTTTGTTTTATTTTGTGTCCTTGGTTAAATTTGTGTGTGTGGTTTTGCAAATAAATAAAATTTGAATAGGTTGAGCACGGATTGCCCATGTGTGATTGGGATTATGTAAGCATTTAAAACTAGTGTGCTTACACTGCTTGTTCTGTAAAAAAACACAGCACAGTTGCTAGTCCTCGAAACCGGTTTATATGCGGGAAAATAGCTCTTATAAAAATAAACAATCTTTTTTGTTTAAATTTTCCCGCCAATAAACCGGTTTTGAGGACTAACAACTGTGCGGTTTTCTTTTACAGTATAAGCATACTGCGCTACGAACCATTCGTAACCAGCAAAAAGCTGAGCTTTCAGTTGTTGAATTCAATTGTTATTTTTATTTCTAAACCGCTATCGTACTAGTAGTTTTTAGCGTATGTTTTGGGCAATAAAAAATCCTTTAAGAAAGAGGAAGCTTGTAAATAAATCAAGCCTGAGTTGACCATCTGGTATGAACCTTTTTAAAACTGTATCATCGAAAGTTACTGCTGAGGTGACCCCAGATTTTATACTACTCGTTTGATGATAAAGGAACCAGAACTTTCAACTTCAACGTAAGTTCAAAATCACGAATCCACTATAATATGTTGCCCGCGGCTTTGCCCGCAGAAAAAAGTTTGAGAGTTTTGTAATAGTTGTTGGGTTGAAAAGTAGCTGTAAAGCTTTGAAAGATTGACCTTTAATGACTCGTACTTTTCACACATACTTTTGTTTGAAAGGCAATTAATTTTGCAACCGCGATTTGACCCTTTTTGGTTCATTTAAAGTCAATACTTCATAGCTTTGCAGCTACTTTTCAACCCAACAACTTTACTATGACACAACTCTCAAATTCTTTTTCTGCGGACAAAGCCGCGGGCAACAGCTAGTGCGTCCGTGATTTTGAACTTACGCTGAAGATGAAAGTTCTGGTCCCTTTCTCATCAAACGAGTAGTATAAAATCTGGGGTCACCTAAGCAGTAACTTTCGATGATACAGTTTTAAAAAGGGTCATACCAGATGGTCAACTCAGGCTTGATTTATTTACACGCTTCCTCTTTCATAAAGGATTTTTATGGCCCAAAACATACGCTAAAAACTACTAGTACGATAGTGGTTTAGAAATAAAAATAACAATCTTGACAACTGAAAGCTCAGCTTTTTGCTGGTTACGAATGGTCAAAGTAGTGAGAACAAAATCTGGGGTCACCTCAGCAGAAACTTGGGTGACATTGACGTGAAGGACAAACAAACAAACGCAGCCGTTTATTTCATTTATATTCATGATCTACACACACACACCCTCACACACACACACACACACACACACACACACACACCCACATGGGAAAAACGTATGCGGCGTAAAGATGTGGATGTGTCAGTCATCATCTAGCCGGAGAGGTACTGAGCTAGTCCTACTATTAAACAAGTGAATAGTATTTATCCCATGACTATTGTGGTCTTTTTTGTTTTTTAGCTAATTATTGGGCTTGAGGTGGACCAGGTAAATTGGCAGTTAAGTATATTGTGAGAAGGAGACAACGTTTGTCACGAATGAATGGACAGATGAACTGGAAAGGCAATAATCTAGTTTTATATTGAACGTGTACCGATAGAGTTATGGGAACTTTAAATGATTTATAATTTTCACACGCAACAGGCTTTTACAGTAAGGTTCTATCATTACTAAGGGGTTAACAAAATAAATTCTTAGTGATGAGTTTAATAATTCCTGTATTAGGCTAATTTTGTGAATCGTAGTCGTATTTGGAAAACATTACGTTTACACGTGTCGAAGAGTTTTATTAGCTGGAAAATTTTGTTTTATTGAAAGTAACCATTATTGATTTTATTTAGAAATTGAATTAAAATTGAAAAAAGTTTATTTTACACATAAGAACATATACATTCTTAAAATTTTGTGGAAAAAAAGGGCATTGCTCAGCATAGAGGTATTATTTGCTGTGTGTTCATGCATCTGGCACAGCGCTGATTTTCAGCCAAACAATGGCTAGATACTAGTAGGAGAATTATAAATTAGTATTATTCATTTAGAAAATAATTTTATATTGTATTATTGAAAATTGTGACAAAAGTTTTGTATTTTGTTACTTGATAAAATGAAAATAAGGGTCAGTTAAAGTAGCGTGGCGTGAAATGCACAATTTTCACTTTTTTTTTTCAATTTTGTATCTAAACTGAGCAATTGTTGTATTATTTTTGTTTCACGAAATAAATAGTATAATTTTCATTACTCAGAAAAACAAATTATTCTGCAAGTAGGCCAGCTGGGGCCAAATTAGCCTGCGATTTTTCATAATTATTGGTATTTTTTAAGACACTTTATTAGGTTAATAGCACTCTATTAGGTGGTCTTTAAAAATGCAACAAGAGCATACACTCAGCTACCACAAAAAGGCCTTAAACCGCTGTTAAGTGACACAGTGTTGGTGGGATTCAATTTATTAAAGCTTTATTACACTGAGTCGCAGGCGCCGACACTTTCCCGGTATTCCGGCGTGATTCAGGCGGCTTGATGTGTGGCGGCTATTAAAAACAATCCTACAGTAGAAGTTGATAACAAAAAACTAAGGCCTTTGCATCTACGTAATGAGATGATTTATACAGCGTCCAGTGGCACCTTCACTCACACTAGATAGGTGAAGAGACCACTCGGCGCTGCAGTGCCTGGGACATTGTTTTAGATGGAGTAGGCTTGCCCAGCACCTATACCATCCTGACAGCTTAGTCGACCAAGCCCACAGGAAAGACAGGTCAATACGTGTGGAGCCAACTGAGCCGCGGGTTTCCTCGCGATGTTTTCCTTCACCGTTAGCGAGTGGTATTGCTACTACAAATTCACAAATGTACGTAACTTTGAAATAACACATAAGGTATTGTAAGAATGTCTTCTCATCATAGCTGGAGAGCTGGTGACCATTTGAGTTCATGTTATCGCACAAGGCTGGGAGTTGGTAGGATGATAGAGTAGAGTTCACGGGGTCTGGGAAAAATATTTCTTTTGGCCGGTCGCGGTTGAAAGTTTGTTTTTTTTTACTTTCAAATTGTAAATGTAAGTAAGTAAGTAAGTAAGATATTTATTCACAAGATAAAACACAGTACAATGATACTAAGAACTAAAAATACACAAGTAAGCACTATGGTTTGAGTCTTTTTTTAACTTTTTTCCTACTAGTCTGGGAATTTTTATTCTGCTTATTTAGACTCAGCTAATCACGAAATCACTATTATTATTGGCCGAACCTACGAATAAATGCGGCACAAGAAAAAAACGGCCACTTTTACGTGCGCGATTTATTCGTAGGTTCTAGAATCTGGAATCTAGACCTTAGGTCTTAAAGATAGTTAAGCCTAGGGATTCTCATTTGTCGGCTCGTTTTTGGCAAAAAACGTTTTTAGCACTTGGCCGGTTTTTAATTTTTACATTGGCGGGGCTAGTGTGGCTCGACCATACATTGGTTTGGTACATTGATATTTAACGCTTTAATGTTCTTTAAACATTGCTCGTAAAAAGCGAACCACCGAAGCGCCACAGGTATTAATAGAAAGCATAAGAAATCGGTAATTCCAACAAGCAAGCATTTATTATCGCCGTCGACTAAAAAGGCCGAATCCGAAGGCTTTAAGAATCAAAAATTACCGTTTCACGGTCCTAAACCCAACAATGAGCTATGCAAATTCGGCATCGGGAATCGAAGAGGGCTACCATTAGTGACGATCAGCGTTAGAACCCGCTGAACCATGTGGTTAGGTACGCGAGATTTTGGATAGGCACACTTTGTTTTGATTAAAATCGTTTTATTTGCCATTTTTGTCGGGACCCAGGGCTTAAGTTTGTAATGCAATGGCGTGTCGATAGGTTCCCAGTAGAAGGAAGCGCTGACAGCCTAGTTGGACCAGCCATTCTTAGGACTGGTTTCTGAATTGAGAACTTCGCTCAGCAAGCACTTAAGTATAGTTCTGTCTCTGCAGATTTCTCACAAAATAACGTGACAGAACGATACTTAAGTATTTACTTCGACAAATTCTCAATGGGGTTTTTTCCAGGCATCAAAAATAGCCCGAATAACTGTCAAAATGAGTATATTAATCTGTGGTTTCCATACAAACCACAGATTTAGTTGCGCGATAATTCGCGAATCGCTGTCAAATTTGACACTTGGAAAAATCCCTATTCAGGAACGAAGTTAAGTAACATCGCACGCGGTCAGTCTATGGATGGGTGACAGCTGACCGCTAGTGGAAATAATATCTGAGCACTTCCGTGCTGTGGAAGGCACGTTAAGCCAAGATCCCGGCTGTTGTTCAGTAACTATCGTTATGCCATGTCAGTGGGCCTTTGGGCAGCCTAAAAACTCTGACACCAGGAGTGGCCACTATACACCGTGGAATTTTAGTGGTTTTAAAGCCGAAGGTATTTTGTTGCGCTGGTGATTCTGAGCAAAATTATAAAATTTCATTCCAAAACGCGCGAAAAAAAAATTAACTTCTCCATACAATTAGTGTCGATTGGCAATAGCCGTTTGTATTGGGAAGTGTTTTTTTTTTTCGCTCGTTTTGAAGTAAAATTTTGGAATTTGGCTCAGAATCACGAGTGCAACTAAATACTTTCGGCTTTAAAACCACTAAAATTCCACGGTGTATACGTCATACGATAACCTAAGCTAGTAGAAGGACAAACCCCGATTTCCCTCGTTTTTCCGTACAACCAGCGAACTAATCCTCTAGAATTACAATTGGAATACTATTTGTTGTAGACTAGAAAAACATTAAAATGACAGTAGGCATTAAAAAATCTTAATTCAAGCCTACTACTGCCTATCAAGCACCATTGCGTTACAGACTCAGGCCCCAGTAACTACGTACAGTCGGCCACAGTCTCAGATACCCCTTTTTGTTCGATTGGCGCCCTTATGCCGCGCGCGATAAGAGCTGCCATGGGGTATCTGAGATTGTGGCCGACCGTACCTATAGGGAGGGTTTAGCGGGTTTCTTGACCAAGATGTCTCAGCTCAGGTATGAAATCCAGGGGGTAATAACCTAAACCTTCAAAATTTGTTTTTATACTTACTTATAACAGGACAAAAACAAGCTGGGATTTGGATGACTTAAGCATTTATAAGTAAACGTATGAGTAAATGGTGCTTAAAAACCGTTATATAATTTCTAGTGGTGTTTTTTTTTTCTTTTTATCGATTGTTAACTATACAGGGCAACTTTTAGATAGCTTTTTTTCTGAAACACGACAACTTCTTAATGTGATTTTCAACAACTTTTGTTCTACGACTTGTTCAAAAGGTCAAACTCTCAAGAAAATCCATATTTCCCACTAGCAAATAAAACCGCAATCACTATAAATCCTCATTCCTTGCCGGTAATTGGATTATTTTCAGAGATACAGCCTGCGAGCCGCTAAAACAATAAGCCACAGTGACTTATCTGTCAAAACGCTACCGAGAAAGTCCTACAGAACCTTAAACGAAAGCGATAGAGTCGAGTTCAGTTTAAAAATGACAGTTATAGATAGTTTTTTGCTTAATACGTCCCACTAGCTGGGCACATCTCAGAGAGAGAGAGAGAGATAAAGATAGAGAGATAGAGAGAGAGAAAGTTTGGGCTTAGCCACCACGCGTCTCTACTGCGGATTGTCTTGAGGCTACTATGCCTCAGACGACCAGGTTTCCTCACGAGCTTAGAAAATCACAAAAAATATAGGGTCATTGAATTTACTCTCAGAAATTTTAATTTCAAATAGAATATCTTCTAAATATGGCTAAACCAATTTTTATTCAATTTAGCTAAAACTCTATCAAGCAAGTTACCTTTAAAATAAAATAAACCTCAATCAAAATCGGTTTGCCCGTTTGGGAGCTACGAAACTACGATGCCACAGACAGACACACAGAAAAAAATATTATTTTTAACCAACCAAGTGCAAGTAGTCCAACTAATCCAAAAGCGACTCCGCCCCACGCTCTGTTCTCCTCCCGAGAGATAAGAAAGCGTTGCGAGATAAACCACGACAATACTTATCCAATTAAACTAACCTGCTTCGGTGGACGGTAGCAGATGCTGTGTTTTATCGAGCTATAGTCGTTGAGAGGGTTGGTAGAGGCAATAAAATTATACAGTATAGCTACCACGAGTGCGAAAAAGCTGTGCCGGACGTCCGCCGGACGTCTGTCATGTATCCTAATACTATAGTAGTAAGGTTGTTTATGCAACTTGTCACTTTCAGTGACATTGACAGTAAGCACTCGTGGTACCAGTACAGGCTACAAAGATGTATAGAGGAATTTAAAAATCTGTCATTGGCAATGCAAAATGTTCAACTCCTTCCGGGCGTATTTTGAAGGGGACTGAAAAAGCTACCTCTAATAATACTAATAATACGATGAATAATAATACTATGATGCAAAAGCCCGTCTCCATTTTTGCATTTTTGCGCGCTTCTAACGCGACGCGTGTATAAAAAGTAAAAAGAAATAAAGGAACTCATCTGTCAAAGCAAAGAAGAAGGAAACTCATTTCACTAACCTTTATGTACCTAGTTTTTCTATTGTTTTTCTAGCATCTAACATAATAATTTCCTGGCTCTGTGAGATGAAAAGTTGTGTTATTCGCACGGATGCAATATTATTTGCGTCTCGTGCTTCTGAATATAACCCGTGTCATTAAAGAAAACATTTAGGACGGAGTTAAAAACCTAGCGTTGTCTCGCTTTGATTGTATTAAATAGAGCGAGAGGGCGAGTGTTTTAAAGTTCATCCTAAATGTTTTCTTTAATGACACGGGTTATACCTCACTACGCTCATGTTTCTTTTTATGAACGACTCGCCACGCTCGTACGTGGCTCAATTTAAGAAACCTTCGCTGGCTCGGCACTCATTTTGCATCCTTGCGTAAAAGTTACCTTACTATTGATTATTGGTTTTTCATAGGTTAAAGGTCCTGAAATGGTTAAGATATTTTTGTAAACTTGAATTTATTTGATTGTTTTTAAATATAAAATATGCAAAACTTTTTGCTTTCACTGGTGGCGATAGAGTTGGCATTACCTTACACAGACAATTTTCTTCAGAACGAAAGAAACATCTCTCAAATACGAGAAAGTCCGCTTTAAATCTGCCTCGCGCAAGCCGGTACTTACTTATTGTGACAATCAAAAGTTATAACCTAAGAAATAATTAGGCGTTCAAACTCGGACGCATTATTTATTGTTAAAACTTTTATTCGTTTGTTATTTATGCGTACGTCTTTAGTTTTAATTTAGCACAGACATGTTTATTGACTGAAAGACTCCTGATATATGTCTTAATTATCAATATATCGGCTCTGTGAGCTTGCACCACAGAAATGCGTACGACAGAAGGTTTACTTTTATGTTAAACAAGCATATTTATGGAAAATTAAATTATGTATAACCACAGAGGAAAAAAATAACTTTAGCACTTGTTTTTATTTACTTTAAAAAATAATAAAATATCATAATACTTTTCTAGCTTGATCAAAAGTACCAGTCTTCAAATACATCTTTTTTTTTTCCTTTTTTAAATAGGAGATTTTTCTTTTCTGAGTGGTCGCTTCAAGTGGATATAACACTGGACGCTCTATACATAATTTGACCTAGATACAGAGGCCTAAGTTTACTAGTATTTTCGACTTAACTATACCTAATATTCTAAATATACCTACCGCGTGAGTTGCGTGACATAACAAACGGCACAACATCTTTCCACTTCTGTATAAATATTCTTTTGTATAAAATATTGAGTAACAAAAAACATTGTTACGTCAGGAATACTAATTTGACCTTCTGTTATTTTATTGTGTGCGCTCATACTCAGTGGGGGTTTGTATGGATTAAATGTTATACGATTTTTTGTTCACGTTTGTTTTATATGAACTGGACTAATAATAAAGCGTTTTATAGATTTATGCTTGGACTATGTCTGGTTTTATTTTATTTGGGTTTTATCTCTGTATTTCTATAGTACCTAAGTAATATCATATTTAGAAAGGCTGCTACTTATCGAGAGACTTATCTACTGCAAGGCAAAAGCTATTGTGGCAAAGGTGTATGATTCATGATGTCTCTACATACTTAGTTACATCTTCAGAGCGTCCGCTCACACAAACTGCCCAAAAAACTAGAAGTTTGAGCAAAGAATCAGCCGAATGATTGTTGTTTACAATAATGAAAACAATCCTATTTTATTGTCGTGAAATAAAAATTGCTCAGTAAACTAAAAATGGCTAAAAATTTAAAAAATTGAGAAAATTGTGCATTTTACGCCACGATACTTTCATTGACCCTTAACCTCGGTATTACTAAATCCGCGATGGATACGCGTAAGTACTCTGGCATTTTTCTCCGTTAGTTTTTACCCTTCGGACATCAGCAGTAGTAGGTGCGGGTTTTGAGTCGGCACTCTTGACCCGTGCGTCTTCTCCGGAGGCATCAGCCCCCGGGTCTTGGGTGTGCAGCCTTGGCGATGTGGTCAGTGTGGCTCCGAGCTTCTGGAGTCTTGCAGCTCGAGGAGCTCCCGCGGGTATGGACGTTCTTTTACTGGCCGGTCGTAGTTGGGAGCAATGTGGTGGAGGTGCCGGTGCGGCCCGTTATCAGGGCATTTCAGCGCAAAGCTTCAGTACCATAATTTCACAAATTTTCTCAGGGTATAACTTGACGCTTAGGTTTGTTCGCGAAATTTTCTCTTCCTGAGAAGGCCTGTGTATAAGCTACCTATATCTTACTTTTTTTTAATTGAATATCGCGTGGTTAAACGAACGGAGCATGAAAAACCGATTGAATCGAAGAAGCAACTATGTAAACAATCAACGAGGTGGGTCCTCCACAAATTAACATACGCATTACGAATAACAGTTATCATTCCAAGTTATAGGCGAATTATGCTGATAAGAAAACGGGCAATTAGATGCTTCGTATTGCTTTTTATATCAACAATTCTACGATTGTAAAAACTATACTAAATATTATATGTTTTTACTTTGCAGCTTTTGTAACGTAACGCTTTACAGATCGATAGATTGTTTTAAAAAGTACTTAGATAAATCGATAGATAAACCTACCTATAGATTGATAGAAATAAATCTATAGATCTATAGACCTATTAGATATACGATAAATCTACATGTTTTCACCTTTTTACTTAGGTACATTACGCCAAAGATCGAGAGCGGAAGAGATGGTTCGACGACATAGCCCAAGTAGTCGGAAAACAGTGGTTAGGTACACACGACAGCACGTCGACCTTTACACGCTAGCACTCTACTCGGTTACGATACGGGCGACTTTACAACAAAAGTGTACAGTCTGACGTGCTGTCGTATGTACTTCTGGCACAGGACGAGCACTAAGAGGTCTTTACACAGCAGTGGGTGTTAACATAAGTCCCTTCATTACCTAGGAAACAAATGATCGTCTTCGCTACGCGTAGGTATCCATCAACCTCATCACATCATTGTACTAATCAATACAGGCATAGCAAGACCGTAAACATCACTCAATAAACACTCCTAAGAGAGTTTGTTCCACTTTCAACCTACTATATGATCACCTTCTTTAAGATGAAATACGTCTCACAACTAGCGCCGCCAATGAAAAAAAATCATATCTTTTTTTGGATGCGTTTTTAGCAAAAAACGCATCCAAACCTTAGATCCTAAAAATAGTTAAGCCTTGCGTTGAGAAATCGCAGGAGCGGTTTTTTGCTAAAAACACATAAAAAAAGATATGTTTTTTTTCCATTGGCGGCGCTAGTTGTGAGACGTACGGCGTCTTAAGGCGCTATTTCGCTAAAATCGGCACTTTTAAAGTGGTGCACCTACTTATCAAAAGAAGCCACTAGCCTGAAGGTGGCCTGATTTATTTTTAAGGCGCTATTTCGCTAAAATCGCCACTTTTTAAAGTGCTATACTTGCTTAACAAAAAAGACACTAGTTTTATAGGGTGATTCTTTACAGGGTCGATTGGACGAGTCACACCCTAATATCTCCTAAAGTATACAACACACAGTACTGTATTAGCATTAAATCGTCTCTTTAACTAACGCACTACTGAGGCATATCTATAAAAATCTATATTTCATTGAGGAAATCGCTTAAATATCCCATTGAAGCTGGCAAATTGGGTAATTTTGTGAGTATTTTGCATGTCACACGCGCGGCGCCTGTTATGTTATTGTTTGTGGTTTTACTTACGAGTACAGTACTGCTATAATTTAAACCTTTCTGAATACCCAAAGAGTGCCTCTATCACATCATGTATCTATCGTTCTACTAAAAATAAAACTCTTGTGTCTGTAGACGTTCAAACTAATGTCACGCGGCGAGCGAATTTAAAACCGCGCAACAAAAATATGCTTTTAAACATACTTGAATACGCGGGAAGTATCTTGTGATTGGTCCAAAATATTGTCTGTTATGCCACTTTGCTAAGATGGGATAACCTATGTCGCAAACTTTCACGCCAACACTTTGTAAATTAATTCGTATATTTATTTTTTAACTTGATTCAGAAATGCGATTGCCCAATTTTCGCTCGATAAAAATACTTTATTATTTCATAGTTATAAAAAGTGCCGATAAAGGCCACATTTTTTTTGTAGTTTGACAAAAATATGAATGACATACTTACCTTTATTAGGTACCTTACCCATCGAGGGTTTAATCCTGTGCCAGATGCAACCACTGCTTTCTGGACCATTGCTCTTTCTAAAGGGACCAAAACTCCAATCGAAAGCGGAACCCACGACTCAGAGGGCAAAACCGCAATAAACTGGTCACTCCACACAGCAACGGACTAGTGCCTGTGCGCTCGGCAGACCGTACTGTGGCATAAAAAGAAGAGAAATTGCAATATAATCAACCCAATGTTTACCGTAATTATTATGGCTTCATTAAACCTCCTAACATGGTTTTTATCGGGTCGCCTTTTTACTATAGACGCGTTTTTGTCCAGGCACTGTTAGAAAACCAGGAAGGATTCAGCGTATTCTAACCCATTTGTGCTGAGATAAATTATGGAAAACTGGTTTCGTTGTAAAAGAAATATTATAATATATTTTTATTACATCACTATAAAAAAGGTACGACACCATTACATACATCGGGTGTTTTTTGTTATTTGTTGCTAAAAAGCGAGATACCTAGACTGTTGGCTCGCAGTATTAAAAATAAATCTACGTATTGGGTTTAAATACCGCTAATATTTTTTTATATCTGTAACATTCGTAATAAATAAAATATTCGTTTCCAGTTCCAATATTCCACCCCCGGAATATCGCCATATATTTTTATTTTCCTTCACTTATCTTCCTCTATCGTAAAAAATTGTGACTTTCTGCAAGAATTAATTTTAATTTTACGTAGAATAAAATCTTTCCACTTTTGACTTTAAACTTTAACACCCTGTATAATAGACACACTTAAACTGAGCTAACTTCTTCATCCAGCCACTTTAGACAGCAAACAAAGTCACAGTGTAAAAACTAATCAATGCAAGATTACTTGAACCTCGCTTCATTTCTGGTCACTATACTCTAAAGCAAACTGAAGTAAACCTTAGGTTACCAGGTTGTGAAGTTTTTTCAGACTACTAACAACGGTATTATTATCTGAGAATTATTAAAGTGTCTTTCCATTGTTTGTGCTATCATTGACTGATTAGGTGCCATTTTAAAGTTACAATCTTAAGGTGTGTTTAGATGAGTATAGCTAGTTGGTAGATATAAATTAATGATAGTCGATTAGGTACTTGATGGGAACAAGAGTGGAAGAAAATTATAATTGTGAGTTTAAACTAACAACAGAAAATACATCTTCAGCTCGTGTATTAAATAAAAAAAAACACCGTATATTCATCAACTGGACATCAACTGATAAAAAGATGGTTGCTTTTCATGAGAGCTACATTCTCGCAAAAAAAAATGATGATGAAATTGACAGATGAGACAACGAAGATAGACTGTAAATGAAGCAAAACAGTTTGAGAATACTATCTTGAATTTTAAAGTACCTACTACTAGTGGTATTCACTTCTTACGTAGGGTACCTACCCCTTATTGCGTATGGCATAAGTGAGTAAAATAGAACAAAAAGGGATATCATAGCGTGTACGTACCGGAAGTTAGGGCCCTGACCTCATGATCGAAGAGCTAACCATAGTTTGTCATCACGGAAAACTATGTTAGTATAATCTACACACCCCTTTAAGCCCATTACAGATTATCTCACACACGTATAATGCTAACATAACGTTGGATGGTCTTATCAGTTTCTTTCGCGAGTTGCTTTCTAATTCAAACTTCTTCAGGACTTTTTTGGTACTCCCTTAACTTAAACCTAATGTAAACTTAACACCTCTGGAATACGATTTAGTTTCATTTGGAGTGAAGCGTCGGTTAGTACGTTTCGACTCTACAAAACGCATGCACACATTAATCATACGAAATCAAATTGTTTTAGTGCAATCGCCTCTCGCTGAAACCAAAAGGAGCTCTACATGCGCTGTAATAGAGTCTAAAACTGCATAATTTACTCGGCTATTCTTAAGGCGACGTACACACAAACAGTGAGAGATTGACATTTAAATGCTTAAGTGGAAGTGAAAGGCTGAGAAGCGATATTTTTGATTAAAATTGGAAAATAATTGTGACTCCCACGAGGTTGGTTCACGTAATAGTAGGATGGGACTTTTGTTTTTTTTTCTACATCTCCAATGCGTTTGTGGCCTCTAGTCTCATAGTATCAGTTACATTTAAAGCTGGCCAGTAAAGTCATAATGTTGGGTGTCTTGGTACTTTTTTTGTCGCTTATACGTGCTTATACGCTTGGGTTGACTTTGAGCTAGTTATTTCCGGTTTATCTTAGCGATGTTTTAGTCGGTCGTTTTGCGTAAAACACTCTTTCAAATCAAGATATTTTATAACCTTTAGCAATGAAGGAAAAATTGGCGTGTAACAAGAATAATTGGTCAGATCTTAAAAAAGCGGTCTTCACGTAAGTTAAAAGAATGCCAATGAATAGCTTTCTTATGACTGCTACGTCTGTTTACAACTACCGATATTCTAGCTAGATAAACGGCTAACGGGGGTAAACAGTCCATAAATAGAAATGTATATTAAAAACCAACGGAATGGGAGCATAATGCAGGAATCCCGCATAAAAACTGCGCAATGGTGAGTACATCTGCGCGTGCGCATCCCACTGTTTACCAGTTAGCCAGAGGGCACAGTAAGCAACAGCCACTATTACCCTAAGGTAGCTCTTATCACGTAGCGCATAAGTCCGTCAATCAAACAAAAATGGGTTCGTTCGGGCGTGGGTGACCGTAACTTTTCAATGTTCATGGACTTGGCTAAAGAGGCTTTATGTTTTTTTTTGTATTACAAGTAAATACAACTATTTGATAGAAAAACGTTGTAATTTTTAATTATGTTTGCAAAATTGTGACCACACAAATATCGGAGTAAAAATTAAGCCTACAACATGCAAATGAGATGTAAATTGGATACTTCTTGCGTATCAATGATTAGATTCACAAAGCATTGTCATTACTAGACAACTCATAATGCGTAACCCATTAATTCCTAATATAGACTGAAGCAAACATTGCCTCGTGGAATTTATGGAATTTAACAGTTACAATGCTTTTTTCTTCAAACTTCGCATGCGCAAATTGCGATCTTTGTTGCGTTGTTTGAAGAAAAAAAAACCCGGATTGGATTATTATTTTATCGTAAAAGACCGTGTTTTATGTAAATATCGGGTTTACCCGCCTGATTATAAAAGAGAAAAGAAAAATGTGAATGTGTAAGCAAATGGACTAGGTAGGTATGTATCTCAAATGAGGCAAGAGTATTTTTTGTTCGATACACCGTGCAATTTTAGTGGTTTTAAAGCCGAAGGTATTTAGTGCACTCGTGATTCTGGGCCAAATTCCAAAATTTTACTCTAAAACGAGCGAAAAAAAAACACTTCCCAATACAAACGGCTATCGCCAATCGACACCATTTGTATGGAGAAGTGAATTTTTTTTTTCGCGCGTTTTGAAATGAAATTTTGTAATTGGTCTCAGAATCACCAGTGCAACAAAATACCTTCGGCTTTAAAACCACTAAAATTGCACGGAGTATAAATTTATAGTTTTACTGTACGTTATTTCATATTTCTTAAGATAATTAGAACTAAACTGATAGTTTAAATACCTAAATATCATTATGAACTAATGTCGAGTTAGTTAACATTTTAACACGCTGAATTAAGCACATACAATGTGCGATTAAAAAGTCTTGTAAAAATTCGGTGGTATGCAATTGCTTGTAATTGATATACTTTATTTTTAATTGTACTTTGGTGAAAGTGATGCTTCAGATGTTTTGTCCCATTAAAATATTTTTTCATACAAAGTATTTCAGCTTACAGCTTCTTTCTAGGAAAATGCTACTTATAAGCTTTTTATGTATTTTCGTCTGTAGATAAAGTAGTGAAGTCTACAACATTTACCTATAATGGGGTGGACACACAAACCAACTCTGTGACAATACTCTTATTACAATTTTATTTCTTTTACAGCCCAGACTTCAGAGTCTAGACTTGAGAGGCTACTACCTCATATAATTACCTACCTAGGTACCAATTTGAAAGCATACAAAGATTACACTTGCTTGATAGTTCAGTTAAAAGAACGTTCGATTAAGCCGGAGGTTGCAGGTTCAAGTCCTGACTGAAGCAAAAATCTCAGTACATCTTATCAGGAAACATTTCAGTATTCAACATTATTCTCATTCTTTATTCTACGTTTTTAAGCGGCCGGTAGTTTCTATTTTGTTTCAGTAGAATACACTGCTCTTTTAGAACAAAATTTACTAAAAACTTCCAAAGAAACCTTAAACAACATACCTTAAACACATTGTGATATAATATTTTTAGTAAAAATGTATGACTATGTGTTTTTGGAAACTGTAACAGTATGTTTTGCGGCATATCGCCCAATTACTAAGGAAAATGCTCTAGGTCTACCCTATTTTTATTTCGCCTCAACTTTTTATCGCCTCCCTTTATCGCGGTCAGTGAGCGTTCACCGTAACGGGCGCCCAGGGGGGTTACCCTTGACGCCATTGCGTTCATATTTACAAAGTTTGAAAATTTATTTCTCTTTTACATCACAATAGTCATCCTTTGATTTTATATAGCGTTCATCGTAATGTTTATTCAAAGGTACTATTTTGTAAAATACCAATATAAAATGAGTCTTAATTCGTGAAATATTGAATTATGTAAATTCCGCCATATTGAAAAGAATGCGTCAAGGGTAGAGGGGCAGGGCATGACGCGCCCGCGCCTCCTAGGATCGCGCCGGTGAAAATTGCATAGAATAAATCTACACTAATATTATAAAAAGGAAAAGTTTGTAAGTATGTAGTGTATGTAGGGGATATTCCCCAAAACTACTCATCCCATTTAAAAAAAATATTTCATTAATGGGATGGGAAGCTACGTTATAGCTGCGTGCTATAGGGCATTTTTTATTGTGATAACGGGAAAAAAACGAAATTTGCGCGGATGAAGTCGCGGGCAAAAGCTATTCATTTATACTTCTTGATGGCGGAGGCAAAGCGCGGAGTGTGTGGACCCCAAATATTTTTATTGTGTTTCATAGAACCATCCTATATACGAGTACTATACAGCTTAGTCGGCCTAGCCCACAGGAAAGACAAAAAGGCACAGATATTACAACGCCTGAGTTGATGCATTATTGCGATCCTTAGTCTATCCTAATGAAAGCAAACAATACATTTTTGCAAAGAAACCGATTGCGTCTCAGAGGCGTCAGATAGTAAATAGTAATTATAGTACGGGGGCAGAGTGCTTTTTACTCACAATGAGTTTTCAACAGAGGAACCACTTCGAACATTTTTGGGCAGATTTTTAAAAACCAGTCGTTATTATTTACAAAAAAAGTCACATTCCTGAAACAGACGAGAAGTGGACACTTCTAAATGTTATTTCAACCACTTATCGAAAAGCTCGATATTTTTTATTTTATTGAACGTTTCTTATTATTTTAAAAGATTAAAAAAAGGAGAAAATAAAATATCAGTACTACTGCACCAAATGTATGTAACAGCTAATATTTTTTTCGCTCCATTTTTTTGCCACCTAGTACAAGATGTTTGTAATCGAATTCGATTGCACCCTGTTAACAGCGAGAATAGCTTTTTGGTCAATATTGTTTGTACGAGCACTGAACATAATAGCAACAACTTTTACCCGACTTAATTAATACCTACACTTGGTATTCGACTTTGTAGACATATAATATATCACCTTTGTCACTGCAACTTCGAGCCTTGTGAAGGACTTGTACAATGTCAGTATGTACAATTTTCAGCCTTACGGGGGGTCTACCGGCTAAAACGAAGCCGATTACCATTGGCGAAAATCGAAGTTCGATTTATGAAAAATGTACTGCCACCCAGTTCATTTTACTGCCACCCAGTTATTTTTTTCATAAATCGAACTTCGATTTTCGCCAACGGTAATCGGCTTCGCCTTAGCCGGTAGACCCCCGGGTCTGTTCTTCTGTTACTTTTATTTTGAAGTTTTTGTTACAATTACGAGACGTTGACGTGTATACGGAATGGCAGCTATCGCATTTCACTAGACGCTCCATTGTGATTCTTAGTTGGTTTTTTTTTTAGTTTATAATTAAACTTGCTTGAGTCGTATGATCATCAGTAACACCTTTGTGACAGATAGACGTGCCTCAATTGTGTCCCTCTAATTTAATCCAAAAACCGTGTCAAAGCACTAATATCACTTCTTAAACATGGTCTAATAAACGTATAAAAAGTGCATAATTTTTTTTTTAACATTTAAACGTATAAATCAAGCCTATAAATACCAAAATCAGTGAAAAACAGTATCAAAATATTTGGTTCTAGTGAAATATAGTGGGTAGTGTGATAGTATTTTTACTGAATCAACCGTTCAAACGGCCGCTTTCGTAACACTCGACGACCACCATCATACGTCGCCGTATTTCGTTCGAATCTACAACTCCAATTTGGCCGAGCGGTAACGCCTCTGCCTAGCGATCGAAAGGTCCTGAGTTCGATTCCACTGCCGGACGCTGACGAAAAAGTTTTTGTTTTTACAAGGAACTTGTAGTCTTGTTAATAATGTCTTTCAATCGCTCCAAACGCACGGAGCGCACCCCAACGAAGACAACAGAGGCAACCAACTCTCCACTGATGACGTCAACGTCAGACCCAAAGCTTGCACAAACCAGTAAACAGACGGAAGATGCAAACGTTACAATAAGACAAAAGAAAACACGCCTTTTCGACGAGCACAGTGAAGAATTGCCTAGTAGTTTCGCGGTATTCAAGGAAGAAATGAAAGTCATGATGACGGCTCTAATTGCGGAACAGAGCGCTAAACTGACAAGCTTGGAGCAGCATATCACTGAGATAAAGAGCCAAAACGCCACTATACAATCCAGTAACTCAGAGATGGGGTCTACCATCAGCTTTATGTCGGAACAACTGAAAGACCTCGAACACAAGATAGATAAACTAGATGGAGAGCGTAAGACCATCCAAAAAGATATGGCACAGATGGATCAACAAATCGAGAACATGGAACGAAATCTCAGGAAAACCAGCATCGAAATCAGAAGTGTCACTCGTAATATAAAGGAGACAAAGAAAGACCTGTTTGCCATGACGGAACAACTTATCAAATGCCTAAAAGTCGATGTGAACTCCAACGAATTGAGAGATGTCTACCGTATCCCGAATAAAGCAGAAAAATCCACACCAACTATTATAGTTGAGTTCTCCAACACCCTATCGAAGAACAAGGTGCTCGAAGCAGTGAAATCCTATGGAAGATCTGATCAAATGAACTCAGGTCTCCTAAGGCAGGATGAATCACCAACGCGCATCTTCATCTCCGAACATCTTACCCCAAAAGCGAAAAGACTACACTTCTTAGCAAGAGATCTGGCTAAATCCTGTGACTATGCATTCTGTTGGATATCGAATGGAAAAGTACTTCTACGGAAAAAAGAGGGACTTCCACTCATCACCGTAACCGACGAGATGCAGTTGGATCAGCTCAGGAACCAGCACACAAATAAGTGACTGTCACTGTTGCAGATGCGTCCTCTTATAGTTGCCTTTAGTCTTAATTTAAAAATGCATGTTCTTAGTATTATCTTAAACTCACCCACCAACACGAATCAAACAGCGAAACGCACACCGAATGGAAGACTCTACGCTGCACATTTTATGTATTGCATTCGATACACTACTATTGTAACTGGATCATCCCAATCATATGTACCCTTACTATTTCTTATAGTTATTAATGTCTAATAACGTAGAATTTCTATCAGACTTTGACAACATATCAATCTGCAAATCAGTAATGTGTGAACCGGAAACATGTATCTCGTTGATTACTTCTAAACATCGCTGTCTATCTTTACTTACACAAAATATAAGAAGCATAAACAAGAACTTTGCTGGACTGGAAATATTACTTGCTAGACTTAAGTTCGATACTGATTTCATAGTCCTAACAGAGTGTTGGATACACAATGAAAGACCATTTCCTACCCTCCAAAACTACTCCACTAGCTACACTCGTCACTGCATAAACCAGAATGGGGGTATAGTTATATTCGCTAAAGAGGGTATAGAGTACACAGCAGAAGAGCCAGAATTTGTAGACTCAAACTGTCTTGTCATTAAAATTGGTCTGGAAGTAGCAGTAATAGCCATTTACAGATCACCATCCTTCAAGGACACAGATAACTTTTTGATTTCCCTTGATAAAATTATAAAATCTGTGAAAAACTACAGAAACATTGTCGTTATAGGAGATGTCAACATTAATATAACACCTAATAACGAAGATGATAACTCAGCAGACTACCTAGAACTCATAGCCTCTCATGGTGTTCAGCCAGGTCATGTATATCCCACTAGAGGGCCGAACTGCTTAGACCACATGCTCTTAAAA
Organism: Zelleria hepariella; assembly: GCA_949319315.1. NCBI lineage: Eukaryota > Metazoa > Arthropoda > Insecta > Lepidoptera > Yponomeutidae > Zelleria > Zelleria hepariella. The sequence goes on along the minus strand of OX439378.1, from coordinate 38,289,786 downwards.
ACAACAAGTCCTGCTACGGTTATGGTCCTAAGTTCCACGGTCACTGACCACGCTGCTATTTTGTTAAACTTACAGGTAAATGGAACGGACAAAACAAACAGAACAACTAAAAAAACAACAATAGACTACACAGCAGTAAGCGACCATCTTAACACTATAGATTTTTCTCCTATTTTCGATTTGAATGATGCAAATACAGCTTCAAATGAGTTTGTAAATGTGTTAAGTTCTGTAATTAATCAGCACTCCAAAATTGTACCAGTACCACACAAGCAAAGAATTACCAAACCATGGATAACTCCGGGACTTCTAAGATGTATCCAAAATAGAGACAAAATGCACCTTAAATTAAGAAAATCGTCAAGCGAAATCTTACACATTACATATAACCGTTATAGAAATTTTTGTAATGAATTGCTCCATAGAATAAAAAATCAATATGAAAGGTCTGAATTAGATAAAAACGCAAATAATATTAAGGGAACCTGGGAGACCATCAAAATGATAACTAACATGAAGCGACAGAAATCAACTAATGAAGCCTTACTCAAATTATCCTCAAACCCTCAGTCCTCAGTAGATCAGGTAAATTGTTATTTCTCAAAGGTGGGGGAAAACCTTGCTGAAGAAATATTAAACAACACCCCTCCAACTGACCCCCTCTCTAATTCACCCCTATTTGAGACAAGCATCAAGTCATTTGGTCTACTCCCTACGGATAGTGATGAAGTTGGTAGTATCCTAGTGAACCTGAGAAACGATTGCGCTACGGGTTGGGATCAAATTTCTACAAAAGTTCTCAAAATGGCAAAGACAGCTATAGTACAACCACTCACGCACATTTTCAATCTTTCTTTGTCCACTGGGGTATTTCCAAACGTGTTCAAAAAAGCTATTATCCATCCGATCCACAAGGGGGGAAGTGGAGACAGTGTCAACAACTATCGCCCAATCTCAGTCTTGTCTACTATATCGAAAATCCTGGAGAAAATAATCAACAGACGTCTAATAGAGTACCTTGAGAGAAACAGTTTGCTCTCCCCAAATCAATTTGGGTTCAGAAAAAACAAATCCACTGTTGGAGCAGTGACTGGTCTAGTAGAAACTATCACAAGGAAATTGGACAGGAGTAAGCGGTGTCTGGCCATTTTTCTTGACCTGGCTAAGGCATTTGACACTGTCTCCATTCCCGCCTTGTTGGAAAAAATGAACAAAATAGGTATACGAGGACTCCAACTTAAGCTGTTTGAAGATTACCTAACAAACAGGACGCAAAGGGTTAAAATTGGGGATTTTATCAGCCGAGATGCGACAGTTACTTACGGTGTCCCACAAGGAAGCGTACTCGGCCCAAGCTTATTCCTCATTTACCTGAACGACATGCTGGGGATACCTTTGACACACGGTGCAGCTTTTTCTTTCGCGGACGACACCGCGTTAGTTTTTTATGGAGATACCTGGAACGAAGCGCAGCGGCATGCGGAAACGGGCCTCTCGGCTATAATGTTGTGGCTAAAAACAAATCTTCTATCTCTAAATACAGGAAAAACCAAATACATGACTTTCTCTATAAATATTACCACCCAACCCCCTCTTGATTCATTTTCAATAAAAGCACACTATTGTAGCGCTCCATTCGACCAAAACTGCCATTGTATTTCCCTCGAACGTGTTGCAGAGATTAAGTACCTAGGCGTTGTGATTGACCAACATCTAAAATGGCAGCCACAGCTGCAAATCGTCTCCGGCAGAGTGCGAAAACTTATGTATATATTCAGAAGACTCCGACATGTCGCCGATAGGAAGCTGCTGACAAATGTATATTATGCTCTCTGTCGTTCTGTCCTGATGTACTGTATCGTAGTCTGGGGAGGGGCTGCAGTATCGCACATGATTGCCCTAGAAAGAGCGCAAAGAGCAGTACTTAAAGTTATGTCATTTAAATCCTACCGCCATCCCACTGTCGAACTATACAGGGACTGCAAGGTATTGACAGTGAGACAGTTGTTTGTGCAACAGTTAATACTATACCAGCATAAAGCAGTAGACTATGAGACTGTTATTGAAACGGTAAATCAAAAGAGAAGAAAGGATAGGGTCTTAGAAACTCCTCAGCACAATACAGCCTTCTTTAAACAGTCACATATATTCTTGGCTCCATTTCTTTACAACTTAGCCCACATACCGATTGCTAATCTCGTTACCTATAACTACCACAACGCCAAAAGAGTACTAAGAGACTGGCTACTTAAACTTGATTACAACGAAACCGAACAGCTCCTGGTTGTTCAAAGATAGTGTGTCATGCATGTTAATTTAAGTCATTTACCATGTTATAAAATGAGTAATAGGGGGCACATTGCTCCCAGTGGATTAAAACCCGACTCCAAGAAACTATTTTTCGCAGGACTGGGAGGAATGGGTACCCTACCCAGTGAACTAAATTGGTATTTCTCTTCTCGAGTGTTATAGAATCACAACTAGCTGTGTGTGTGCACCTTTAACTATTTACTTTAATTTTTAATTTTAATTTACTTTAATACATATTTTGGTCAAAATTTTATTTTAGTTAGTAACATACCTACCTACTGACACGTCTTGTTTGTTGACACCTATTCCTACGGCGTACGATATCTGACCACCTCCAAACAGAATTACCTGAGGTTTGCGATACAGGATCTTTTCCTAGTGCAAGTCTCAGCAGCACCTTAATATGACCAAAAAACCTACAGCCGTATTGTTAATTATGTGTAAACATAGCCCTAATATAAGTTTGAAAATGTAAAAGTGTACTTTGGCTGAAATAAACTTCTTTTTATTTAAAAAAAAAAAAAAAAAAAAAAAAAAAATGTTGGTAAAAGTATTTTTAACACTTACAGTAGCTCCTGTCAATAGAGAAAAAAAAATTGCTGACATAATCAGAAAAAAAAACTTAATTAAATGCATAGAAAAGGTAATAACAACACTGCAGATGAAACAACATTACATACGAAAAAAAACAAATGAACATAAAACCGGACGACCAAGAGCAATATCAAGGCTATAATAATAATAATATATATATATATATTTATTGAGATAACTGAGATCAATTGATAGGCTATGTAAGGCGTGAAAGATCAGCCATTGATGATTTCATGTGGACCTATCAAGAGAGAATCGAAGAAGAAGAAGAAGAACCAGAAAATAATGAGAAATAAAATCGCAATGATATAATGAAACTACGGAACCACTCTTCACAAACGTGCTTCGTTTTTACCAAAGAGATTATAATTGAATAGAGTTTTACTACCTATAGAGGTGAGAATAAAGTTGCAGGCTCATGAAGTGTCTATTGATACAATTCCGAGTATCACAAATATTAATTTATTTCTCTATTCAACCGTAATACTTTGTTATTGATGAGAAACTAAATCACATGTGTGCCTATATTGTATAACTCATGTGTAGATGACACTTTTTTCCCACACGTTAAAGGTGAAGTGAACCCTGAACAAGGCGAACAGTTTGCTAAGGACAATGCTATATCCATTATGTGATAGAAGAAGCAAGATAAAAAGAAAATTAAGGCCAGAAAGAAAAAAAAATACATGGTGTGCAATATCAAAGACTGCAAGCGTAATATGAGGCTGGGTTATACACCGTGGAATTTTAGTGGTTTTAAAGCCGAAGGTATTTAGTTGCACTCGTGATTCTGAGCCAAATTCCAAAATTTTACTTCATAACAAGCGAAAAAAAAAACACTTCCCAATACAAACTGCTATCGCCAATCGACACCATTTGTATGGAGAAGTGAATTTTATTTCCGCGCATTCTGGAATGAAATTTTGTAATTTGTCTCAGAATCACCAGTGCAACAAAATACCTTCGGCTTTAAAACCACTAAAATTGCACGGAGTATAAGCTGTAAAATATGGTACATAAAAAAATAAGGCCTTTTTGTATCTACGTAATGAGCTGATTTATACAGCGTCCAGTGGTACCTTCACTCACACTATGTAGATGGGTGACGAGACGACTCGGCGCTGCAGTGCCTGGGACATTGTTTTAGATGGAGTAGGCTTACCCAGCACCTATACCATCCTAACAGCTTAGAAAGACAAGTCAATAGTGTGGAGCTAACTAAGCCGCGGGCTTCACCGTTAGCGACTGGTTTTGCTACTTCAAATTCACAAATGTACGAAATTTTGAAAAGAAACAAAGTCATAGGTACATGTCAGCACCGGGAATCGAACCTGGGTCTCTCGCTTCCGAGTCCATGTTCTTACCACTAGGCCACCACCGCTTTAAGCAGTACATAAGGGGGTTATATATAACTACTATAATTGTAGGTATCTCACTCTTTTGTGTGACGTAGAGCGAGATAGACAGAGTTTTAAACCTATAGATACGCTCAAATGGTCAGCCAGATTGTCCGACGACATAGCCCATAAGTAGCCGGAAAACTGTGGTTGCGCCTGGCATAGCCCGCCATCGTGAGAGGTGGAGTGAGCATGAAGAGGCCTTTTCTCAGCAGTGGATGTTAACAAGCTGATGATGATGATGCTAATTTGTGTTGTGGTGTTTAAATAAATGAATTTATATTTATTCTATATTTTATCTATCACGTGGCACATCTTGGAGAGGCAGGGTAAAGATAATATATGGAAGACTAGACCTTCCTTGTTCTATCGTGTCAAAAGCGTCGATGTCATCCTCTATTTCGCGCCCCCAAAACCGCGCCATGTTTAGACCTTTGCCCAGGCTTAGTGCGTATAGGGAGAATAGATAGTTGACAAGGTTATATTTTACATGTGCAGAAAACCGGTGCTCAACATTGCCACAAAATATAAATAAAAAAATTAAAATAAAACCGCAATTGGCTCCAGAAGTCCTGGAATAAAAAGGGAGCTTGTTCAATAATTAAAAAATAAAGCTACGGGTACAAAATTAAAACTTAATAATCACAACCCTTCACCGCTCGGATGGAAACCAGTCCGTTTAACAATGTTTAAAGTTCAACGGTGTCGGCCTCACCTTTGATCTAATTAGGACGATCAAAATGGCGGTCACGTCTTGCGCACGCGCCGGTGTCGTCGCAAAAAGCGCGGTGCCTCCTTTACTCCGCGAACAGCTGCTAGTTGCTAACGCGTCTCGTACGTGAGCGAGCGTAAAGGTTTTAGGTGTCAAAACCCGCTTTTTTTTTCACGAGGAAGGGGTGTCAGGAAATAAATCGAATGTACACGTCAGAGGGTACACTTTTATTGTAAAGTCAACCGTAACGTAACCGAGTAGAGTGCTAGTGTGTAAGCGTCGATGGGCTGTCTTGTGTATAAAATGTGTGGTGACATTTTACTTGACTTGCCTGAATGTATTATGTTTATTGATCTATGTTCCAACCGGAAGCATCTTTAGCATTAGTTGCTGCATAGATCCATCAACACAAAATGCGGGAAATTACATCTGTAAGGTATTGTAAAATTATTAATCTTCACAATAACATGTTCTGTAACAAATCATCATTATTGGTTGCATAGATTCATCTACAAATAAAATTGAATTTACTCTTAGTCAGACAGTTCCATGGTAGAGACATTGAAAGTAAACATCGTGCACTCTTAGCACACTTTGCATCTGCAGGCAAGCTCATTAAAATCTACGTCACAGTTCGAGCCTGATACGATTACAGTCAGGCAAGTCAACTCGCCCTAAGCCAGCTGTCACTCAAGTCGGTTTGACCGCTCAAACGCGGCATCATGACGCATCTGCCTCGAATTAACCAACCTCGTTATGGGCATTTCGAAATCTTTAAAAACGGACTTTAAAAAATGCAAGGGGTTGCATTTAATTGCGGGAGGTAATCGACGTGCAGTGTAATCGTGTGTTTTAATAAAAATGCAAGCTCGCTGCTTTGTTAGTCGTTGGCTTGGTCAACGGTAATTGTAGACTAGAACTTGATAATTTTGGCCTGCCCTTAGCTGCAAAGTTTCAGTTTAGCGTTATAATATGTTCATAAAAGACCTTCATACGTTTTTTCTGAGCCAAGAGCACAAATTTTCCATTGTTTGTTTTGTTACCTATTTATTATTGCCTCTAATTAAATAAATTGAGAAGAGATGTGGTAGTCCACGGTCGTAGAAAATTTGGAGCTGGCTCACCTAAGTGAAGAAAATGATGCAATTTAAGGAGATTAGACCTCTCTAAAACTGAGGCTGTGTAAAAACTAAATTTTAGCGAAGTTTACACTCTACACCCTTTAATTTTAGCGCACACTCTAGACCAACAGTCCATGGGAACGAAGTCTAGGGTTTATTCCATTCTAGATGGTCGGTTGGTCAGGCATTTTTCTAAATAAGTCACCTTTACTGTCTCCTTTTTTCAGTAGTCCGAGCGGACGACGCCGCGAGCAAAAGCTAGTTATTAGGTAAGTAAAAGTATGCATTTTTTGTAATTCACTTATGTATATCGGTAAAGCTAGATTAATGGCTTTCTATTCAATTCTAGTCATGAATAAATATTTTCGTTACCCACAATCGTCGAAACTATAACTTAGCTACAATGCTAAGTTATTATCACTTACACAGTCAACCACAATAACATGATATTACAATAAAAACAGTTGCTCGTTTCAATAACTTTGCACTGACCCCATCGTACGTGCCTTCTCTGTGAATGTATAATTAAAGATGGTACAGTAGTCCACAGTTTATACACGCATGCTTTTCCAACAATCCACGAGCTCCTTGTTCCGTTAGGCAGCCTCAAAATAAAAATTGCCAATGTGATTGCCAACCTTTGATAGGAGACGGTGCTGCTAAAAGAAAAAGCTCTTATGACTTCTCATCACGGACAATTTTGCAACAAAAATATAAAGACTCAAATCATGCAAAAACCTGCACTTTTTGGTCTATTAAATTGTTTGGAGTATGTACTCAATACGACCAGTTTTTTTATGTGTGTTACCTCAGAACTTTTTTCTACGTCAAACGATTGCAATAAAAAAAATGAATTTTGAAATGGTGTAATTCCCATGTGTTCCCATAAAAAAATGGTGAAGATCTGATGAAGAACTTCGGAGATGGAAAACGGAACTCCTCGACGTACATCAGCAAATCAATCTGAATTAGTAGATATAATATAGCTTAATAACGTGTACATACCTTTTCACCAATTAATGAAGTCGTTTTTTTATTTTGTTAATTTTGTAATAAGTAGGTATATTACTAAACAACAATATTATTTTTTATATTTTTGCTTTTATTCTTATTGAAATAGAAGCAGAAAATATGTACTATGCCTTGATGAATTAACTTGTCTAAGTATCAACACAAATTATCAACAATTATGCAAACACAAGAACCACAACGGACAAAAAGCCCTCAATGAACAGTAAACACACGTCAGAAGAAGGCACAAAATTGCAACCAATCAACGGAGTTGCTCCATTCTATCCCATCGTTTGATACCATTCATGTTAAGAGAAATGTCTTCATGTCATTCATGTCTTTCCTGTGGACTAGGCCGACTAAGCTGTCAGAACGGTATAGGTCCTGGGCAAGCCTACTCCATCTAACTAAAACAATGTACCAGACACTGCAGCTTCAAGTAGTCACTTCACCCATCTAGTGTGAGTGAAGGTGCCACTGGAGGCTGTATAAATCCTCTCATTGCGTAAATGCAAAGGCTTAAGTTTTTTTAAAGACAATGGTACCGTCGACCTGCGAAAATGCACTTAACACTGCGGCATTACCCGACTACTTTTTGGTGATTGTGTCAAAAACTTACTCGGGTAGTTTTTTTTTTCAATTTCTATCTAACACTTAAAAACATACAATGATGTTGGTCTTAAAATATGCAACCAGGCAACATAAGCTCGTAGTCCTCAAGTATGAATCATGTGTCGACATGTTAAGCATTTAAAGAGAAACCTACCGTACCTACCTAACTGAATCCATGTTTTGGTACGTTCAGCGTTGTAGAATGAAACCGTTTTAATATTAACAACACTATAGGATCTTGCTGAACATTTCACCCTGTAGGGTGCAATCGAATTTGGGTGCAATCGAATTTCGAATTTGGTAGCGGAACTTTAAGTAGGTTGCCTACTGATAACTACAAATAACTTGTACTAGGTGGCAAAAAAATTGAGCAAAAAAATATCTGCTGTTCCATTTTCCATTCCATTGCCACCAATGCTGCTGTTTGTAGTGATCAGTAGATATCCAACTTAAAGTTCCGCTGTAGAATTCGATTGCACCCTGTAGATTCACTGACTTGAGCTGTCTTAAGCTGTGTGTCTGTAACACAGTTCTAGGAGTTTTATTGATAAGATCAAAACCCTGGGTCTAAAGGGAACATCTTGCTGATCACGCACGATCGTCGCCCGTGGCCCAGCCGGTCTATAATGACACGTTGTTTTTTTGGTCCTGAGCCACCAATGAGATCAAAACCCGGGACCCAAAGGAAACGTCCTGCTGATCGCGTACGATCGTCACCCGCGGCAGTGCCGGTTTATCGGCAATAATGAATGGCACGTTTTTTTGTCCTGATCCACCAATGAGATCAAAACCCGGGACCCAAAGGAAATGATTCGGATCGCGTACGATCGTCGCCCGCGGCTCTGCCGGTCTATAATGACACGTTGTTAACTTCATTTATAAGCGATAAATCTTCAGACTGGTGAGTCTTATTCATTGTGAGGGATGATGATGTTGGCATAGAGAGTAATTAGCGTTAGACGGTATATTTTTCTATTATAGTCCGCGCGCGATGAGAATGTGATGGAACCTTTTCAAAGTCAATCGAAAACATACTTTATTTTACTTTGACAAGGTAGCATCGGCGCGAGTTTGCTTACCGCGCGCGTCTCAGTTCCAAAAAGTCGCATCCCATTCTCATCCCGCGCGAACTACACCTACTTTTAATAAAAATGGCCGCATTTCCATCAAGCGATTATTCCAACTTTAAAAATTTTGTTCAACTCTTCATTGTAAAGTTATTGTATCGATTAACAGCTGTTTTTTTTTTACAGAGCATGTTTTAAAGACCTTTTTTGAACACTTTAGTAATAGTTAAGTATTTTCTAATTGGTGAAAATATTGCCTTTTTTGATGTGGAACATTTTGAAAACCTAGCACAAAATCCGCCCCTATGGAAAAACATATCTTCTTTGAGCTATATCCCTGATCTACAAGAAATTATGAAGATTTTACTCACTATTTTTTACATAGGTACATAGAAAATAGCGAGAACATATTCCTATACCTACTGATACAATATTTATATGTATAAATAAAAATTAAATAAATTATATTGCAAGGTGCCGTTGCATGAATAATTATTTTACCTACTGTCTAATTATTTTACAGTTTCCCATTAGTCTGGCGGAAGCTGGCCGGGGTTAGAATAGTTATTATTTACACTAGGCCTAGACCCAACCATTAGTCTGGAAAGCCTGCAGCTAAATCAATATTTATGCCTAGGAGGTTTTTTTGGTAGTGATAGGTAGGTATACAGGGTGTTAAAAGACCGCCAACAGACCCGAAAGGTACGCATACTAGACACCAAAACAAAGTACTTTTTCTATAAATTATTGCTGCAAATGATTTTGGTTTTTTAGGTCATAATTTTGGAAAATATTATATCACGCATGGATGTGTAACGCAGAAAAGACATATTGCCCAAGTGTTGACATAAACCTTTGTTAATTACGCTCGAGGTGCGTTAAGAATACATTGCGGGTTGCCATTTTAACGTCTTGTTTGTCTTGTTGACAATATTCAAAATTTTGATATGGCTTCTTGAGAAAAAATGTTAAGTACTAGATACGAAGCACATTTCTGCAAAAAAAAAAATGAAAAGTCCGACTTTGAACCTCATTATCTTGGAAACAGGCATAGTTCCTTGGGCAAAAATGTTTGATATGATGAGGACAATACGTGGTTTCCCGCTTTTTTGGCGGTCTTTTAACACCCTGTATGTTTTTGCAAGAAATTTTTACAAGAAATTGTACACATGACAGCATGTCGGAGTATACACTTTTGTTGTAAAGTCGCCCTTAATGTAACCGGGTAGAGTGCTAGCGTGTAAGGGTCGACGTGCTGTCGTGTGTACCTCGTATTTCTTTCTCTACTGGTGATAAAGGCCCGGTTTCTGAGTTGAGGATTTTACTAAGCACATACTTACGTATAGCTCAGTCACGCTCTTTTGTGAGAAATCTGCAGAGACAGGACGATACTTACCCATTTGCTTAGCAAAATTCTCAACTCAGAAACCGGGCCTATGTATAGGCCTAAGCTAAGAACTGTAGACTTAGCTTTTATCTATGCTTGCTCTAGATAGATATCATAGAAAAGTGAAGACAAAAGCGTAGAAAAAATTGGCTACGGCTGCCACTTCAGCCCAGCCCATCTTCCCTTGACGCATATTTTTTTCAATATGGGTCAATTAAAAAATTCAATAGTTCACGAATTAAGACGCATTTTATATTTTTATTGTACATAATAAACCTTTGAATAAATATTACAAAGTATTTAAATCAAAGCATGACTGCGAATAAAAAAAAAAAAAAACTTCGTCGATATGAACGCGATAGCGTCAAGACCATTTTGAACATTTTAGAACGAAAAAAACATTTTTTTATAGCCCCTTTTCAAAGTCAAAGCTCCAAACCAACCGCGAGTCTGACTCACACTTGGCAGACAGCTTCTAGTTAGTCCCTTGACTCCAAAGCTCCGTATCATATGGTACGCTGGGCACTAAAATTAAGTTTTCATGCCTTTTACCCACGTGACCACTTCATAGATGGCGGTTTTAAGTACTATTAGTTGGAGAGCTTGTGACCAATCGAGATATTTTTTCGTACAAGGCTGGGAGTTAGTAGGCTGATAGAGTAGACTTCGCTGAGTCTGGGAAAAATATTTTTTTGGTCCGGTCGCGGTTGAAAGTTAGATTTTTTCAACTTTGAAAGTTTAAATGTATGGGTTGAGTCATTTCTTTTTTGTCTACAAGGCTGGGAGTTTTTAGGCTGCCTTTTTAGTCTCCGCTGATCACGAAATCACTATTTATTACTAGCCAAACGCGGTAGAAATATTGTTTTTTATAACCTAGAAAGTGTGAATTTTTGGGTTATAAAAATCAAACTTTCAACCACGCTCGGCCAAAAAAACAAATATTTTCTTGTTCAACGGAGTCTCAACAACTAACCTAGAAGTTTCTAGCCTTGTACGACAAAAAAATTATACTGAACCCATACATTTAAACTTTCAAAGTCGAAAAAATCTAACTTTCAACCGCGACCGTGCCAAAAAAATATTTTTCCCAGACTCAGCGAAGTCTACTCTATCAGCCTACCAACTTCTAGGCTTGTACGAAAAAATATCTCGTTTGGTCACCAGCTCTCTAACTATATATGATTATTTTAATAACATATTTTAAAGATAAATACACAACACATATTTTGTGTACGATTAATTGTTGTTTATCAAGTTATAATATGTAACACAATACCTATTGGGTGCCGACGGACATTTTCATATACAGAAATAGATTGTTAAAAACTAGCGTTCTTCTTCGTTTTATTTTTATACTTTTGGCATGTCCTATACCTAATTATATTTTTTAATTGCTTATGATTTATTTATAATTAGGCTTTTTGTGACTTTTAATTTTTTATTATGACTAATTTTGAATGCTTGTATTATTTGACTTGTGTCTTTTACAAGTATAATTATTTTATTTATTCTTTATTCAAAAATTAAGTAAATAATTAATAATCTAATTAACTTAATTAAAGAAAACTTAATCTAAAATAAAACTAAAATAAACCTACAATAAACCTAAAATAAAACTAAAATAAACCTAAATAATTTACAAAAAGTCTAGACCACTGTCTTGATTATCATAACATACATACCTACCAATACATAGATACCCATTTGATAATACTTTAAATGAATACAAAAACTAAACATTCTTACATCCTCTTCAACGCGTCAGAATCGAAGGTATCTAGTAAAAGTATTTTAAAAATGGTGATTTCAATAAAATGGTGTTTTATTGAAATCACCATTTTTAAAATACTTTTACACTTTTATACTTTTACCTATGCTATTAAAACCGTGTTAACAGTTTATTGACATTTTCTAGATAATTTCTATGGGTAATTATGCAAAAATACTTTAAAATATGTCACTTGACTAGTTAAGAAAATTGCCTTGCTAGGTAAACGACTTAGCTGCATATTAATAAGTAACCTTTTTCGCGAATCCCGAGCAAAAAAGTGGCGAAGGCAGCGCGAACAAGTCTACAAGTCAGGTACTAAATTAAACGCACAATATTATTATGTTGATATTTAACGACATTTTAAACTTTTTGTTATAGTTCAAAATTGGGTCCATTCCAATGGGTCCACAAACATTTCCACCAGACTCCAAGAATTATTGAACTAAGGACATTTTTAAAATGTACTTTATTCCAGACATTTTTTTTGTGGCTAGGTGGACGTAGATAGATAGATAGAGAACACTTAATTGTACACCAGAAAAAATATTTACCAGAATTTTCTTAACCATTTCTATGGAGGTTATTTAAAGACAAGTATTTCACAGAATTAGGTATTGTTACTACTCGAATTTTTGGATTTCGGTGGAATGGGTACTAGAATAATTTGAGGTTAATTTAATGATTAAATATTGCCAAGAAAAATGGTTTTATGATATTTTGCCTGAGCAAACAACCTGAAAATAATATCGCTTACGGAAACCCGCCCTGCAAATGTGTGGGATTGCTGTAAATATTGTGGCCATTTATTTGTAGGATAGTATGGGTTTCTCGAGCGCATAACTGGGGGTCTACCGGCTAAAACGAAGCCGATTACCATTGGCGAAAATCGAAGTTCGATTTTTGAACAATTGACTGGGTGGCAGTACATTTGTCAAAAATCGAACTTTGATTTTCGCCAATGGTAATTGGCTTCGTCTTAGCCGGTAGACCCCCTGAGTCCTCTCTTCTTGATCGAAGCCTCTGAGAGACAATATTTTTATTTATCGATAGGACAAAATATCTGAAAAAGCGTGAATAGATAAAGAACGTGAGGATATGATGTCATATTACTTCTCCGTTTTATGACTGTTAAAAACAATAACACATTTTTGTTTTTTTTTTTTATGACTAAGTTTCCGAGATAGTGCAAACTTCTCACACAGATGGCGCCGCTGTCCATGTTGTAATTATTATATTGAGGTTGAGGATACTTTGCATCAGCTGTTACTCTGCTCGGTAGTTCAATTCATTACAGCGCCGGCCCGGTTTGCCTGAGGTTGCGGGTTCAAATCCTGTACCAATTTTAAATTTTAACCTAAAATAAATTTATTGAGAATATGTTAAATAGAAAATAGTTTGCAAAATGCCCAGCAACGGTACATCGCCGGCCGTTACCCGAAAACAATTGCCCATCACGCTTTAGAGGACAATAACGATTCACGGCCACGAATCGATTCTACGGCACGAATGCAACGCTCATTTCTCACCCCATAAATTAATAATCGAATGAAAATAATCGGCCGAGTCCAATTTTTGAGCGGCCGCTCGGAACTCGAGCGTGTTTTCGGCTTTATCATAGAATAGCAAAGCACGGAACAGTAGATTCAAACAAAACGCCACCTCAAAGGTGACGCTTTTTTGGAAGCGCAAAGTGTATCGGACTTAGAAAAAGCATAGAACAGTAGATTCCTAAAAAACGCCAAAAATAAAAAATCGGGTCAAAATAATAAAAAAAAAAGTGTTTTTACTTGAGATATAAGAATAGTAGAGCCCAGAACAGAAGTGGTTTCTAGTGTCAAAACAATAATAACGTCTAAAGAGTTATAATCGAAAAATTCTAAATTATTATAGGTACCTAAGTATCTCAGAAATCATCGGGTCTACAGAGACAGTTATTTAATATTGTAGCAAATTGTAGCCAACTTTACTTACTAAATTCAGTCTACTTTAAAAATGTACCGCGTAAATATTAGAAACAACAATTTTTTTTTAGGCTTAAAATCGCTAAAAACAGAAATACAGGCGAAATTTACGTGGTTGTATTGATTGTTGACAGGCGACATGTAAATAAGTAAGTAATTTTTTATTTAGGCCAAAAAATTTATCATAATACAGTAATTCCGCCAAACTTCTAAGAAGTTGGTTGGCAGATTTTATGTTCTTATTATTCTAATATTAAAACAAATTTTGTTTAACAACCTAACACTAAATTAACTAATTTTGAAAATTTTATCTAAATTTTACTCGAGCACGGTATCCATGCAGTAACATGGATGTTGATTTTTTTTTTGTTACGGTTGATGCTCGAGGTCACAAACTTGGATTATTGATAAGGCTAACATCATTAACAAGTCAGAAAAAAATCAGAAATACCGGATTTAAGGTAAGTTCTGAGGTTAATTTTACTGGATCATTTGCAAAAACCCACTCGCACTTGGCCGGTTTTTATTAATCAGATTTTGAGAAGGTTATCCCTCTATACATAACTATTCTAGGTCTTTGATTTGTCACGAGCTACGGCTTGATAGATTTTTTCCTCGCTGGTTTCCATTTTCGGTATTGTTCTCTGTTTAATTAGTAGCTATAAAATGCTCGTGAATATTTTTTAATGATACCTACGTCAGATAAGTGGTCCGAATAGATTTTTTATAGCTCTAGTGTCTACTCGTAGACTACAGGTTTTCTTTTCTTGTTGTCATGGTCAGTGTTCGGTTTTACTTTGGTAGGAATGTAGATATCTGAAATAATCAGATAGAAAAATTAAATAGTCACTATATTTTTTTACTAAATAGTTAGGTTTCAAACCTTCACATTCTAATACAGATCCAACCTTCATTGCATTGCGCGCACAGTTACAATAAAATTCAAAAGTTTTTGTAATTAGTAACTTTTACTCAAAATTATAGCAAGTTATAGTATTTTAACATGTAGGTATAACTTGCTATAACTTTTTCACGTGTGAAAAAGCGACAATGTTATATTTTACTTGCAAAGAGTTATTTTAAAACAGCGAGCATGTTTTTTTCGTTCGCTGTTTTAAAATAATCAACATAATAAACAGGGACGTATTTACTCCCTCTGAGTAGCACTACACGCTCCTTGTAGCCAGGGATGTATAATATTATAGGTCTATTAATTTCAGTGTAAATGATTTTTTTTTGTCAGCCACGTCGTATCCTGACTAACTTAAAAACTGAGAGTCGATCTTATCTAGTCGTGCATCTTGTTGCGTGTGATATTTAAAGAAATAATCACGCAACATAGATGAAGGCCGAGTTACGCTCTAAGTTAGGAAAAAAAATTATTCAAATGCACCCTTGTGATGACAGATGAGGGAAGAAGACAATACATAAAACAACACATAATTATTGTGATGTAAAGACACCAA
The DNA here is from genome assembly GCA_949319315.1 of Zelleria hepariella. Classification (NCBI taxonomy): domain Eukaryota; kingdom Metazoa; phylum Arthropoda; class Insecta; order Lepidoptera; family Yponomeutidae; genus Zelleria; species Zelleria hepariella. Next base: position 38,274,377 of record OX439378.1, on the reverse strand, counting down.
GGGTAGCTACTACCTCAAGTGATTCAACCATCAAATTGACATAGTACCTACAGAATAAAATTTAAATGAATAGTTAAAAGTGTCATGGCTCAGATATATCAGGGAAAGGGCGGAGATGGCCAGCGTCGAACAATCGTTTTAAGCCAAGTCCAGGCCATCGTCGTCGCCAGGCCCTATGGGTGGCCTAAAAACTCTGACACCAGGGGTGGCCACTACCTCCTACGATTACCTACCTACCCTACAATATTAAAATGTAAAAGCATACCTCTTTCCGTTCCTGCGCCTCCTCTTCGTAGCGTAGACGGTGCCAAGTTGGCTCGCGTGTGGCTGTGGGGGGGGCCGGAGCAGCGTCGGGTCCACACATCCCTCCAGCCCGCCCCAACCCCCGCACAGCTGCAGCTTCGGCTCGGCGGCTATCTTGCCGGTGGGGCGCGCCCCCCGTCACTTAGTCCGGCCCTGGCGTTTGGCCCGCGAATTTTGGTCTCGGAATGTCGCGCCTTTTTTGGCTTCAGGGGCCTCGGCGCCCTCCGTCACTTAGTCCGACCCTGGCTTGAATTTTGTTATTCGAATCTCACTTGTCTTCTTGACTCTCTTTTGATTAGAATTTTGGGAACAGTTTCGTGTTTGCACTTAAAACGTTTTTGTGTTCTTTTTCTGGTTACAGATCTTGTTTTCCTTTAAAATGTTTGTGAAGGTTGAATAGTTTAAGCACTAGTTAATTTGTAGATAATTAATTATTGATAATTTATTGCTTACGAACAGCTCGATATCTTCAAATAATTGCAGATGATTGTGAAGACTATGACCCAAATTCGTTAGGTGTTAATAAATAGATGAATTAAGTGTAATTATCTTTTATACCTTGTATCCGGCTTCGAAGGACCTTTATTTGGGTTACTTCTGCGAATATTGAAGTATGTCTATTGGCTTAAATTGAGCTGGCATGTGTTTTTATTTCAAATTCACTGGTGGTAGTTGAAACTTGATGAAAATGTGCATATTTTTGTGCACGAAGGAAAACCATGGAAGCAATTTTAGTATTCGCAACAATATTATTTGCTATGATCTTCGTTTAGTCATGCTTTTAATAGAAATCCTCAAAATGTACTGGAAAGTAACATTAAACATCTAGTAGAAGACAGTATTTACCTACTCTACAAAATTTGGAAGATTAAAATTTGAGCCGTTTCAATGTCACCAACTTTGTTTTGATACGTCACGTTTTAAATTCGAAGTATTTTTATCTTCACTTTTATGTAACACTTGGTCTTGAGTTTTCTTATGAGAAATCTTGTTCGAATTGGATTCGCCGACAGAGGGCACTGTTTTACCGATCGATTTCACACTGTCTTCAGATTTCAGGCCATTCGGCCACTTTCAATTGAGTTATTCCCAAGATAAAAGTCAGAATTCACTGCACCATATCCGATCAACGTTAGAAAACTCATCAACCCATACCTCACACTAAAAAAACACCATCTTTTTTCAGTTAATTTCAGCCCGCTTTACTTTTCAGTCAAATCACAATCCGTATTTTAACGCGAAACATTGTCACAACTGAACTTCTTTTTAATTTTTGCCAAGCAATATTCTCAATTTGAAATTTCACGTGTGTTAGGATTTTGAGGTTATATTTTTATTTGAATTTCGAACGTCGCGTGGCGCACACGGCTGGCGCCACTTGTGGTTGAGCGGCTTCTACTAAGATACCCCTATCGGAGGTGGGCAGGGCCTCGCGAGACCACGCCCATAATTCCGCGCCGACCAATCAGCGGCCGCTTCTAGATACGAAGCGAAAACGGGGCCGTATTGAGTGACGTATATTTTTATTTTCGCTCACAATTGCACTGGTTGTTGTTAGTCTTTTGTTTTTTCTTCTTTTTCATTTCAGCTCCGTTGTTGTAAGATCGCATTTTATTTGCTGAAGTTCCTTTGAAGTTAATTCTGTGTTCAATGTCGGCTCGCTTGTGGATGGTAAATATTTCTGACGTTTTTTTTCCGTTGAAGGGTTGCAAGTTGGACAGTTTGGTAATTCACTCTTTTTATTCGTAATTCATTTGCATCGTTTGTGCATTTACTTCTGTAGTAAGTGTTGTAAACTCGTGATTTATGATTATTGCTTTCAAACGTCATCTTTTATTGTTTCACCATTTAAATTTCAGAATTCACTTATGAATTTTATTCCTATAAAACTAAATCAAACCGTTTCAAAACTAAAGAAAAAGTGCTTAGAACCACCTACAACATCAATCGTCAGGAGTGTTAAAAAAGCTGATCGCGGAAAAAAACTAGCGGCAAAAAACACTCCCCAGAGTACGTCCCCTTTGCCTCCGCGTTGACGTCACAAGATGGCTGCCGTTGAGGGCGCATTTTCACATTTTCCCCTCAACTTTACAGACAGACGGACGGGTCGTTCTAGGGGGTTACTAAGGCTACCGTAACATGCTTCATTCGGTGTTCAAACTTGGTTATTTTCAGTACGTTTTGATAGGAATTAAAGAGTTTTATTTGTTGGGTTTTGGTAAATGGAGTTATTTTTGGGGGTGCTTTGTCAACAACCCTTCTTTTAAGTCTGTGTGCTGATTATTAGCAGGTTCTTTTTTTGTTATAAATATCTTTATTTGTTACGCCTCTGTTATTGCTGAAGGGGTACTACATTAGGTAGGTATGTGAATCATACTTTGAGAGGGTCTTTCTAATCGTCAATAGAAACCATCGACGTAATCAATGATAGAAACCTGTCCAATTTATCAACAACTAACAAATTTGTGCCGCAGCTGATATATAACGACATAATCTAAGCATGAGGCGTGACAAAGATCTCCCTTGGACTGGCCAAATCATGTCCATTTTAAATATGTTCAGCCATTTTTGGTATTTAAGGGTGCATGTTTTACCCATTTTGTCAAATGCAGCAGAATATTTACCTACTAAGAAAAAAACACCATTATGGTCACAAATTACTAAGCTTTAGCCAATTTTTTTGTCAAATTTTACCTGTATTTTGAAGTAATTTTAAACGATTTATCGAAAGTTCATAAATATTTTTGAAAACTTTGTCAAATTAGGTATATGTACCTACTTCATGTTTCACAGAAGCATACAAATCAATAAGTTTACGATACTTTTTCTCGATTAATTCGCGTACTTAGGTAAGTATAAAGTTACGAAATTGGAGTGGAGAGTGTTTTTTATTTGCTGTTTTTGGGAAAAATAATTCTCAAACAAAGCCTATAACAGGTAGGTCAAATCCCCACCTACATACCTAAACATTACAACTTTTTACCTGTACAAAGAATATTGCTTTGATTTATTTACCTCACCTTGTTCCATTGCCCCCTTGCCCATGGTAAAGAAAGAACAAGGTATTCTCTCCCCCTACATTTTCGATATAACCAATGTCATTCATTAAAGAAAACATTTAGGACGGATTTAAAAACCTAGCGTTGTCTCGCTTTGACTGTATTAATTAGAGCGAGAGGGCAAGTGTTTTGAAGTTCATCCTAAATGTTTTCTTTAATGACACGGGTTATACCAATGATTTTCCCAATGATGGAAAAATATTTTTTAGAAAACATATTTTTTCATACCTACTTTCATTCATATACTCATTAATTCTATGCTTTCATTATATCGAAAAAATACACAGATTAACATCTCTATCTCATATCATATCATAGCATAGGTACCTATCTATTTATATGTATAGATTGTGTGTCAGTTTATGAAGAGAATTCTTAGATAGGTAAATAAAATATAAAATTGCAGAAAAATATAAAGTGTGTGTTAACAGCACGTAAGGCTTTACATTTTCGTTGCAAAGTCACCCGTAACGTAACTGAGTAAAGTGCACACGTGTAAAGGTCTACGTGCTGTGGGCTGTATGTAACTATTCCTTTGAAAACGTAGAGTGCTAATGAAAAAAATACAGACCTTCAAGAAAACAACAAAGAAAGGATAATAACAATAAAATTAGAAATATTAAATACCCCCGACGTTTCATCTTCTAATTAGCATATCTCATAAACGGCTGAACTGATTTTGATATAACATATTGAAAAACACTCGTTAAAAAACCTGCTTTCAAATAAAAATACCGCATCCAAATCGGTTCACCCGTTTAAGAGCTACGGTGCCACAGACAGACAGACACACACACAAAGCGGCCAAACTTATAATACCTCTCTTTTTGGGTCGGGGGTTAAAAAAAGTAAGCATTAATGAAGTGGCGAGTGTTTTTGAAAGAAGGTTCAATATTTGCCAACAGTTACGCACGCAAGAGAATACCCAGAATCAGTACTCACACCATGCTTTTGCCCTTCTCACTGGCATTTTTGCCACTCCCTCTGTCACAAATCATTTCGGAATTGCCGAAACTCACGCATTTACTTATAATTTTGTGGGTAAGTACCAGTTGGTTGTTCTGTGGAATTTCTGAAATTAGCTGATTATTTTAAGTACTTAGGTAAAATTGTAACAACACTTCATTTTGCTTAGGCTTAGGCTAAAAAACACTTTTTGTATTTTCTAAAGCACTAACCCGTGCTAGGGAATAATAAAAAGATTTTTATAATCACTTTTTGTATTTTCTTAAGCACTAACCCGTGCTAGGGATCTTTATAAAAAAAATTATAAGGTTAAAAAATTCGCTCGGGACAGGATTTGAACCCGCAACCTTCTTGCATTCCGTGGAGGCGCTCTACCAATTGAGCTACCGAGTCAAGTACTGTCTTTGCGAATTTTCTAACCTCATTGAAACTCGTCTTACGGACGATGGGGCGCCATCTAGTGTAATAGTTTGCACTTATCTACACTACCCAATGCGTTCATCATTACTGAAAATCTATAGGTATAAAGATTTTAAAGATAAAGAAGAGCTCAACCTCTTGCATACCGAGCTCTACCTATTGAGCTACCGAGTAACTGATGCGAATTTAAGAACCTCATCGTTACTCGTCTTAGTAAATCGAGTAACAACGAGGTTCTTAAAGACCTTATAACAATCTTTATAAAAACACTTGCCTTCAAACGTCCTATCGTAGACGATTTCCATATGGGATAATATTTCCTATATCCTTTAGTAGCAGCCTTTGAGCCTTCATTCACTTTATACAGTCGGCCACACGCTAGGATACCCCTTTTTGTTCGATTGGCGCCCTTATACCGCGCGCGGTAAGAACTGCCATGGAGTATCAGTGTCTGTGGCTGACCGTATTTGTAACACTACCCTATTTAAGTTGTGATTTTTTTTAAGATAAAGATACATCATTATTTATTGTCAAAACCAAAACATCACATACGAAAATCATTCAACATTAGATTACTAGATTTTTATTACTACAGGGTGCACTCTAAGTCGATAGCGGAACTTTAAGTAGGCTTTCTACTGATCACTACAAACAACGCCTCCTTAAAGTTCCGCTATCGACTTAGAGTGCACCCTGTAGATGGGTGAAATTACGAGTCAAACACTGTTATAGTGCCTCTGCCTATCCCTCGGAGATATTATGCAGGGATGTTGTGTCTGTAATGATTATGTAATTAATCAGGCATTCATTACCCAGCCTTTCGAAGAAGCTGATAAAAAATAGTACACGTAGGTACTCTACACGAAAAGTTAGCAGTAAAAAATCTTTGATAAAACTTATAGTTTTAAAACTAAATACGAATACTACTAGCGCCACCTACTTTCAGGACCTAGTACTATCACAGCGAATACGTAAGTCTAAAAGCTGTGAGCCAGGCAGTAAAGTTCGGCTCCGAGAAAATCAATACAAAGAGCGACAGAAATGTATTTTGAAAAACTTGAATAGGGATTGGGCTACAGGCATCTAGAAAAATGTACTAGGCACTGCAGCGACGAGTGGTCTCTTCACCCATCTAGTGTGAGTGAAGGTGCCACTGCTCGCTATACACCGTGGAATTTTAGTGGTTTTACAGCCGAAGGCATTTAGTTGCACTCGTGATTCTGATCCAAATTGCAAAATATTACTTCAAAACGAGCGAAAAAAAAAGAACACTTCCCAATACAAACGGCTATCGCCAATCGACACCATTTGGATGGAGAAGTGATGGAGTATTGCCTCAGAATCATCAGTGCAACAAAATACCTTCGGCTTTAAAACCACTAAAATTCCACGGTGTATAAACCATCTCATTACGTAGATGCAAAGGCCTAGGCCTTAGTTTTCTTGGTGTAGTTTCTGTAGATAGGTACTTCTTGGTCCAATGTAATGCCAGCCTTCCAGGGAATTTATAACTCAGTCTCACTACTTATTGAACGACTCTAGTATTCTACTCTATATTCTGCTATACAGGGCAAATTTAAATAGCTTTTTTCCTGAAACACGTCAACTTCTAAATGTGATTTCCGTCAACTTTTGTTCTAAGATTTTTCAAGTTGCTCGAAATTTTATTTTATTTAATGTTTCTTATGCATTTGTGTGCATTTCTTGCGCGGCGCGCTTTCGTGCTTAACTCTCTACCACCTTTTCAGCCTCTCCTCCTATTTTACTGTGCGCATTTTTTTTGTGTGGAATAAAATGCTCTTTCACCAAAGCTGTAGAACATAGTAAAGTTGTTGGAAATCACATTTAGAAGTTGGGCTGTTTGATTGTAAGGAAAACCCAATTTAAAAACTATGATTAAAAAAGCGTTTGCTTCAAATTAGCGTAGGTACCTAAGAATCTCATAAACGGCTAAACCGATTTTGATAAAACATATCTATCCAAATCCGTTCACCCGCTTAAGATAGACACACAGACGGACAGAACACACAGATAGCGGACAAACTTACAAGACCCCTATTTTTGGTCGGGGTTTAAAAAATAAGTATAGCAAGTTGGAATCGTGATCAACATTGTGTCATTCATTATACATTGAATTCCAATATGAGTTTGACGTAACAAAGAGTTTTTACACTGGTTCCTTATCAGATGTGCTACATACATGTTGCATTATGTAGAATGCCTAAGTAGGTATGTGTTGGCATTGGCATCATCGCCATACAACCATATTATAGCGGTACTGTTTAACGTGGCACTTACTATTGCACGTAATAAGTTTTTTTTTAAAGTAGGTAGTACTTGGAGTGTTGTAGGTTCAAGGACTCTCAACTCACAATTGACTGCAAATAAAATCATTTATTTATCAAACATAGGTGATAGTTACAGGTGGTCAAAGATAAGTAAAGTTGTATGCTCTATGTTTAGCCAAAAGGTGTACAATTTTTTGTGGTTTACAACCTACATGCAAATTAATTAATTATAGACATATTATCTGCACGTATAAATGTTCATTTGTGTGTGTTGCAACAATGAACTATAGATACATTTTTCAGGTCTGTGTATCAATTGCAAATATCGCCATCATCATCATCTGTAAGTAGTTAACACTCTATTAGGAGTGCCCGTTAAACGTATCCAAGAATAAAGTTAATTCAAAAACATTCATTCAAATTGCTCGCGAAATTACCCAAAGTACAAATTCCTTCTTAGAACCGACATTTTAATTTCAAATTTCGAACGAACCGCATCAGGACGGCAAAATTCAAGAATACAACATATGCCACGGTGATGTAAAACTAAAATAATTTCACCGATTATCGCCGGCTAATTCGATACGATTCGAATTTAAATCGATCGGAGAATTTCATTCGATTTTCGTTGTGTTTTTTTGTCGAGCAAAAACCCGAGTGCGGGCGCCTCAAACGTTTGTCTTCGGAAGAACTGTCAATCAAACTTTGGTGCATATTATTATTTAGGGTATCGTAATCACAAAACGGCTTCGAAATTCGAATTTTCGACATCGACAGACGGTTTTTTTCTTTAAATAATTGAGCTTTGTCCCGAGGCATTGCTTGTAATTGACCGACTAGGCGGACGATGTAAAAATGGACTTATTACGGCCGTTTTTTTCTGGACTTATCCTTAATCTTCTATTGACACGGTAATAAGAGTCAAAATATTTTTCTCGCTTGAGATTAACTCAAAACTGTGGAGCGGTCTTTTGTTTGTGAACCTTTTCTTTGTGTTGGACTGACCACTCGACCAGTGAGTTTTAACTGCATCAAACGACACTTTTCATACGACACTCTCAAGAAGTTTGACTGAGTCTCCAAAATTACCTTCAAATTTAAAGCAAATTTGGCAGTAGAACTTGTGACCTGCAAGCAAAAAGATATAGCAATAAATTATTCTAAGTATATAGGGAAATTTTTACATAGCTTTTTTCCTCAAACTTCTGAATGTGATTTCCAACTTTGGTAAAAGCGCAATATAAAATATTCTGTAAAAAAAATATATACAGCTACTAGCTTGCTGGATCTATTAGCGGTAGGTCTTGCCGCCTCTGCTTGCGTTTTAGTACTCATATGGGTGGCTCGTGTGGACAATAATACCAAACCAATACAATAGGCTCTATAACGACGTACAACTAACTCTAAAACGCTAAACCGTCAACTCTACACATTTCCCTCCTCTCTGTGCTGGCCGGGCCGGATTCGGTTCCCTGGAACTAATCAGGTCTAATAAGTAAATTGTCCGGCGGTAGTCCGCCGCGCCGCACGCGATCCGCTGACGAAAACTGCGGCCGAACCGTGGCGCTAGAAAATAGATCTTGGAACAAAAAACCTTAGGGTGGTATTCTAGAACGCTACTTAAACTCAATTCAAACTAGAACGCTACTTAAACTCCGTTTAAACTCAGTTCATACTAGAAAGCTCCTTGAACTCTGTTTAAACTCAGTTTAAGTAGAGTTTAGTAGTGTCGACTGTCGATAAAACAGAGCATGTTTTGATTTGAATATCCCTCCCTTCATATCAAAACATGCACTGCTTTATCGACAGTCCGAACTCTGTTTAAACTGAGTTTATGTAGCGTTCTAGAATACCACCCTTAGGTCTTCAGCGTTTACAATTTACTTACTCCGATGGCTCAGCGACCCGAAGTGGGTCTTGGCCTCAGACCCAAGACGTCGCTACTGGTCTCGGACCTGCGCGGTTTCCTTCCAGTCGCCTGCTTATAGGTAGCGCAGGTCTTTGCCGACCTCATCCCTCCAGCGGTATTTGGGACGGCCAACTGGTCTTCGACCGCTGGTATTCCAAGGTAGGACCTCTTGACTGCTTCAACGTTTACTGGCACCTTACTTCTTACTTCCTTTGGCGCTACAACCCTTTGTAGGCTTCCTCCACAGTAGATCTCCATTTGTCTCTGGCCCTTGTTTCTTTTCGCCAGTTGGTGTATAAATTTGCCAATCTTTCTGAGGTCTTCTTCGATGCAGTCAATCCAACGCTTTTTGGGCCTGTCCCTTGGTCTCTCCTGTTGTGGTTTCCATTTGGAATCCATTTAGTGGCACCGATGGGTGAAATAACCACCCGGACACTGCAACTGTAGAATATGGAATAGCGTTGACCTTGAATGTTCCTCTTAAGTCTTGATATACCTGCATCGTAGTAAAAAACAGCAAGAGCCATTTGAAAATTTTTACAGGAGAGCAAAATAAAAAAAATGTGGTTCCTTTGTTTCTTTGCTTAGGTTTCTAAACTATAAGACACATCTGAACGAGAGTAAGCTGAAAAGAAGCGGCAGTAGGTACACACGACAGCACGTCACGACTTTTGTTGCAAAGTCGCCCGTAACGTAACCGAGTAGAGTGCTAGCGTGTAAAGGTCGACGTGCTGTCGTGTGTACCTTGACTTGCCCTAAAGTACTATTTAATTTCTCTATAGCCGATATGCAGGTGTAATGAACAGAGTTGGCCATAGGTACGTGTAATGAACCGAATATGCACCCAAAAATGGGTAGATAACTGCGGTAAAAAATGTGTCACCAGTGAAGTCGGTTTTTTATCAAGTAAATATTAATCAAGTAGGCACACACACATACGCATCTGGCAAAAGAGTCTTGTCCCAGACTAGGTGAACTCGTATTTTTTACTCCTAGACAAGGTACATTCAATTAACTGTGTATCTAGGTACAGAAAATATGAATTATTCATTCACCTCACTTTACTTAGCAACGTAACTCAGTAGGCAATGCTCAGCAGAAACTTTAAAACCAACAACTCTGAGGAATTTATAGCAATTAATAACTACAGCTTTAGGCAGTTAGCGAGTTGCATTGCTACAACAAATTCATAACGTATATGTTCGCTTGTATAGTGATAGTAAATACATTTATTTACTTAAAAAAATATAGTGTTTCTAAAATTACGATCAATAACATAAGTATTTTGAAATAAAAAAAGAATATGCTTAGCATTGTGCTGGGTGCGAGATCGACACAGCGCTGATTTTCATGCTAGATCGACACAGCGCTGATTTTCACATGGGTTCTGGGCAAGCCTACTCCATCTAAACTTCACTCATCTAGCGTGAGTGAAGGTGCTACTGGACGCTGTATAAATCATCTCATCGTTCATCACCATCATCACTATCAGCCTGTTAACACCCACTGCTGAGTAAAGGCCTATTCATGCTCACTACGCCACTTGTCACGATCCTATGCCAGACGCAACTACTGTTTTCCGGCTACTTGGGCTATGTCGTCGGACCATCTGGCTGGTGGTCTGCCAACCGATATCTTCCTCTCTCGAGGTCGCAATTCTGCAATGGATTTCGTCCATCTGCCCGTCGGTGCGTATAGTCATCTAATTATTACGTAGATCAGTCTTTCCCAACGTGGGCGATAACGCCCCCTTGTGGGCGCTGCAGGCCTAAAGGGGGGCGGTAAGAGACCCAGAAAAAAAAAAGATACTCTGTCCGAATACTATAAAGTTGCGTTTCAATAATCAGTTATAAGTACTTAGCGGTTTTTAAGTATGTTTAAAAAGGGGGGCGTTAAAAAATAATTTATTCTTAAAGTGGGCAGTAGACAAAAAAAGGTTGGGAACCCCTGACGTAGATGCAAAGAACTAAGTATTTTTTCTGCAATCCTGAAATGGTAGGTAGCCTCCATACCCTGGTTACGATACCATCATCTTAGCCTTCAACTCTACCTACATAGAGACTAGAACAAACAACAATGTATACGTTTACCATATTTTAACGTTCTCCAGCTAAATTGACACATACAGGACTTCCAAGATTAATGCACTTTCCAAAAAGAGTTATACTTCTTTTATTTTAATGCAGTAATTAGTGATGTATGACTATGTTTCGTTGTGCGTTGCGAATGTTTTCTTAAAGAACGCTGTGACATGATAAATGGTCGTAAAGGCTAATGTCGTTTTGCATGTAAGTAATTGATTTCCCTTCTTTCGTTGATTAATTGCTAGTTTATTTCGCTGTTGCCATTTACAGTTTACTTCTTAGCCCGGAATAAATGTATTCCACGTGACGATTAAAAAAACAATAGGTACCTACGCGTTAGCACTTAGCGTTAAGACGAAACGCGGGTAGCCGCTGCTCCATACAAAAAATACAAAAAGGGAGAGCTGTTTCCTCCCTGGATAATTATTTTAGAACAAATATGTTTCTGCCATTCAATTTATATGTACCTCTGCCAAGTCCCTATGTTTTCCTTTTATATTATTTTAATTCTTTTAATAAAATTTATTTAAATAATTAAAAGAAGAAAAAAAGGAAAACATAGGGACATGGCAGAGGTAGGTACAAAAGACAGCACATATTCGCTTACACGCGTGCACTCTATTCACTTACGGGCGACTTTGCAACAAAAGTGTACACTCTGACGTGCTGTCGTGTGTACATATAAATTGAATGGCATAAACATATTTTTTCTAAAATATTTATCCAGGGAGGAACCAAGTCTCCCTTTTTGTATGGAGCAGCGGCTACCCGCGTTTCCTATTAACAGTGAAGGAAAACATCCTGAGGTAACCTGAGCGTCCGAGGCATAGAGTCTTAGCTTAGAGGGTTACCACTGCGAATTGGCCAAGGCCATATCTTGGACTCTAAGGGGCCAGACACACAGAAAAGACATTGGACGAAGACGCGGCGTGCACACCACGTAACTGTCATACAAAATGTATAGAAGCGACGCGATGCAAGACACATAGAAGAGACGGGGCGCGGACAAAGCAAAACGTCAGGTCGAAACGTCACGTCAGCGTAGCGTTACCAGATTGGGTATTTTTCTCGCAATTCTGGGTAAAAATTTGGCTCCTGGAGAAAATTTGGAGAAAAGAAATCTTTGGAGAAATGTTTGGAGAAAAAGAAAAAACAGTGGAGAGTTTTGGGTACTTAATTTTTTAAATAGTTTTGGGTAGAAATGACGTCATAGATGAAGAGGATAATAATATGGTTGTCATGAATATATTAAATTTATTTGAATAAACTTTCTTTATACGATTTAGTTTGTTTTATGTCAATACCATAGACAAAAAGTTTAGTTAAACTACAGTGAATGCCATTTGTTTGTAGTTTTACTGGTAGAACCACTAACAAAAACATTGTCTTTAATACTACCAGGCGAAATATGCCTTAGAATGAGGGAAAAAACGAGCCTTTGGGTAAAACCATGGAAAATAATACCTATCGTTTTGGAGAAAAAAATATTTAAATTTGGGGAGAAACAGAAAAACGCATCTGGCAACCCTGCGTCAGCGTCGCGTCCTCGTCCCACGTCTCTTGTGTGAGTGTGTCGCCTAAGGATAATAAACAACAAATTAACGTAAATATCTTCAATTTGCACAAAAAGTTTGCTTAGTAGTTTATTGAACGAGCGAGCGAAGCGAAAGAAGTTCTCTGAGTCTACTTGAACAATCCGGCGTTTCTATGTTTGTATGTTTGATTGTTCGTTCGAAGATAACTTGAGTAAATTTAGTCGGATCGTCATGAAATTTGGTAGGTGGGTAAATAAGGTAAAGATATGTTATAAGTTCGAACATGAGCCAAATCGGTCGAGGGGTTGCTGAGATATGGGGTCGCGAGTTCTTAGTTCGGGGCGAACCATACGTTTAGTTTGTCAAAACTACTAAGCTAGGAAGAAGGTTAGTTGTGTTGGTTGCCTGTCAGAGATCGCTTTTAGTGATAAGGCCGCCAATTGTATGCTTACTGATTAGTTTTAAGAATTCCTTTGGAAATTATTTTCGTGTACAATAAGGAGATTTCTCCCCCTCTCTACGTAGTAGCTGAAAAAAAAAACACTGTGTCCGGACACTATACTTGGCTTCTATTAATAGTCCTTGCCCTTGTAGGTATTATAAATCATCTCACACACAATAAATGCAATGGCCTACGTTTTTTTAAATAAAGCGAGTCAAGTATAAAACTGTTGATAAATCTATTTGCGTCTACCGTTGCTTGACACGCGAGCCAAACTAAGGCAAAAACTTATAGCGCAAGATATGTATAGCAGAAGTAAATCATAGATAACATTGTTGCTCTAATAGTTATTCGTACGGTGAGTAGCTATATCATAGAAGTTAGTAATGGATGTTCATAACAATATCATATTCAGGTAATTTTACTCATTCTCCGACTTACTCGTAGTTTTGTTTCCGCTCCCTTCTACTGCATAGTGAACATAATTAACGATGCCGAAATAAGTAAGAAGTAACAAAAAAAAATATTGTAGGTACAATATCTTAAATTTTTCTCGCCGCTTTAAATTTTCTCTAATCTGAATACGTTACTTTTTGTTTTTTTCTAAAGCACCTACATATGGTATGGAACATTGCAAAACATTTTATAGGGTTAAACAATTCGCTCCGGATAGAACATTTTAAATGAAATCTTTGTAACGTTACTTTGGTCCAACATAATATTGGTCCATTGCGAACTAACCAGAAAACCTAGCACTTCCATTTTTTGTCACATTTCTCGTCGCCAAAGATTGAATTTTGTGATTTCCTTTCCAGCCGTCTAAAAATATAAGAAGTTTGTTAAGTTAGAAGAATGGGCTTATTTAGTTGCCACTGTTAACATGACTAAGTTACTACGAAACGTTGGAAAATGTAAAAAGTTAATAAAACGAGTGTTAGATCCGTTAAAAATTGTGTTTAAATTATGTAGGTACCTATAGTGCTCGTGCAAACCTAAGAAAATATTAAGTTACTATTGTTGTTGAGCCGAGTTATTCTTCTGCTAGTTTAATCTTGTGCTATACATAGCAAGGTATAATTAAACGCATTGCTGGTTTAAAACTATGCGTACCCATCGCAAACTCCTAGAAAACAGCAGCATTGATACGCCGATATTGTTAGGGTCCCTCACGCCAAAATAAAAAGAGATACAAAACAAAACCTTCCTATATTTTTCGCCACTGACTATATCCGTATACTTGTGGAGCCAACTTTTCTGTGGGCTAGGCCGATTAAGCTGTCAGGATGGTATAGATGCTGGGCAAGCCACAAAGAAACAATCTCCCAGGCACTGCAGCAACGAGTGGTCTCTTCACCCATCTAGTGTGAGTGAAGGTGCCACTGGACGCTGTATAAATCATCTCATAACGTACATGCAAAGGTTTTTATTATATCCGTATAGATATGGGGTCTGGGTCTATGGATGCGTGCCGCTGGAGACCAAGGAGGATGGCGTGAGGGGGAAAAGGCCTATACCCAGCAGTGGGCAAATGTGGACTGACAATGATGATGATGATGATATCCGTATATCCCCTGATTTTTCTGAGCCACGACTTGTTTATTTTAGTACGCTTTCTTCTTGATCATCACTCACCTTTTTTTTTAAATCAACAAGCAGCAGACGAAAGCCAAAGTTTTTTTCGTTAAACTTTGAAGAGAACAGAACCCTCATAGAGTTTGCGAGGTCGACACTCACTTAGCTTTTTAAAAGTAGAAAAAGATTTATAAGAAAATCATTGCCCACTACGATATAATTAGAAAGGTATGTCTGTCCATCTCAATGGCGGTATAAGATGGGTTTATAATGAGAAAACGATTCTATCAATGTATGTCAAAAATGTTGTGATATTTTCCATAATTATAGAAACATTGGAGAGCTTACTTTGAAAGAAAAATATATATCTACCAAAAAAACGGACTGCATCACAGTCCTAATATCAAAACATTTTTGACATACATTCAGACAAACTAAAAAGAAAGAAAAATATTCTGGAAAAAAAAACAATTTATCTAAAGAGTAATTTTCAATAGCATTTTTTCCTCAGACACCCCAACTTCTACCTCTAAATGTGATTTCCAACAAATAACGTTCTACGACTTTGGTGAAAGCGCAATCTAATTTTACCAAAAAAAATTTTTTTTTTAACTAACTTTTTTTTTTTTCGCGCGAACACAATTTCACAAATGGAGCAGGAGAGGCTCGAACGGTGATTGAGAGTGGAGGGGCCACCGAACTAAATCCCATAGAATCCGCATTACTTATAAAATCACAATAAAAACTTGTCCCCACAGAAACAAAAGATATCAGCAATAGAACAATACGAAACATCATTTCGACCATACGTCTAATATTCGAATGTCAACCTTATCGCATTAGTGTACAGTTTTACTTTAATTGCATGGACTACGAGCAAATAAGCTCCCAAAGGCAATTTGGGCATCTATTTTTCCAGACACATTTCAGAGTTCTATGTTGTATCTAGTTTTATCCTTGATCGAAGGGAGGGGCACGAAAGCGCGCCGCGCAGGCAGCGCTGGAATGGTAGAAATGCACTTACAAAGGATAAGAAATGTTAAATAAATAAAAGTTTCGTGCTTTCCAAAAAGTCGTAGAACAAAAGTTGTTGGAACTCATATTTAATTTTAGAAGTTGATTTGTTTCAGGAAAAAAGCTAATAATAAATTGCCCCGTATATTATGTGAATAGCGCGAACTATGTGTGAATATTATCTTTTGGCCACCATGGGTGCGTTTTCCCTTCAGTGTTTAATCTAAGAGGACGCTTAGCACTTCCACCTTCCCTTACAATAATTACGTACTCCCATCGTGTCGGCCAACCGCCATGATAGGTCGTTATCAAACAGAACCGCGTGCATGCAACTGCGCAAATGCGAGTTACTTCACCGATAATACAGTGTTTGTACGTCCGTTTGTTTGTTTGTTTGTTCACTCATAATACAAAAAGTCTTGAAAGGGTTTTTTTGCAAAAATACCGTATGGCCGTTATTCTCGTCCTCCGTAGAAAAAATATTCCGCTTATTCGCGTTTCGTTTTCATACCATTGAACCTATTTATCCACTTTTTATTGTTTCTACAGCACTAACCCGCACTAAGATAGATTTTGATTTAGACATGATTAATGGCCACAAAATTAACACAAAAAAACCTTGTACATAGAAATTTACATCCGCAGTTGTGGCAAATGGGATTTTTTCAGCTGTTGCTGTAGTTACATGACTACAGCAACAGCGTTGACACGATGTCAGAGGTCCTTGGTCCTGAAACGCTTCCTAAATATCTTCACAGACAAGTTATTTTTATTTTTCACAAATAATACTTTGATTTGTTTTTATACTTCATGCCTCAGCTAAAAATCTAAAGTAGGAGACCTCTGCATACTTCTTGCCTGCCTATGTTGACTCCCAAATATTTGAACGAGCGAGCGAAGTTCTCCGAGTCTACTGGAACAATCCGGCGTTTGTATGTATGAATGTAATTATGTATGTATGAATGTTCGTTCGACGATAACTTGAGTAAATTTAGTCGGATCGTCATGAAATTTGTTAGGCAGGTAAATGAGGCCAAGAGAATTTTTAAGTTCGAACATGAGCCAAATCGGTTGAGGGGTTGGTGAGATATGTTGTCGCGAGTTCATAGTTCGGGGCGAACCACTAGCTATTCCCAACTAATGACTAATATTTACAGTGTGGATTAAACTACATAGTTTAGAATCGTTCACAAGCAAAGCTGCAGTAAAAGCCAAGCCAGCAGGTACCTGTACGTGGGCACCATTTTATAAATTCGCAACGCGTCTGCCGCGAGCGCACCTGCCCCCTGCACGCGCAATTATGCACAATCAATATCTTAATTATATCCATTTTTATCATCCGACGCGAAAAGTGAAATATAAAAGGCAATAAACATACTTGATTGGCGTTAAGCGCGCTTTTGTCGCTAGCTCTGATAGGGAGGTGACTGGTGGCCGATTGTGGCTTTTGTCGCTAGCTCTGAGAGGGAGGTGACTGGTGGCCGATTGTGGCTTTTGTCGCTAGCTCTGAGAGGGAGGTGACTGGTGGCCGATTGTGGCTTTTAACCGACTCCCGATGGAATAAGAGATAATTTTTACAGGCTTTTTAATTCACAGAAAATTATTGTGAAGGATTAGAACTGAAAAATGGGGTTCTTAGAGAAAGATGGTAATAATTCCAAAAAGGGTTATTAACAATTATTATTATTTATTTATTTAAATTGTATAACATTACAGTAATAAATACTAACTAACATTCTCGACTAGAAAAATAAAAGGGGATCCCACAACAATTTAATCTGTAGGGATTTAGTTATTCTGGACCAAAATGACTTCAAAGAATAGATGATTAGGTGAAAGTATAAAATATAATTATAATAATGTTTCTTAGTTTTGCACGGTTTCAAATAAAACTTGTAATTTTTTTTTAGATTGAACACCTGTTATATTTATTTGACATAATTATTTATTCGTTACACTTTATATTTTAAAAGTGCCCCAATTGTAGTTATTTAGGACGACAATTCCTAGTCTGACTTCCATAGGCCCGGTTTCTGAATAAATTGAGAATTTGACTAACTAAACACTTAAGTATCGTTCTGTCACGTTCTTATGTGAGAAATCTGCAGAAGCAGATCGATACTTAGTTGATTGCTTAGCGAATCGTCAAAATTTTAATCCCAGGCCATTTACGAATTGAGAAATTACAAACTTCCACTGCACTTGCATTAATCAAGAAAACGCATAGAGCGTTTCCCCACTGTGGACAAATTATTGTCTCAAGCCTTTTTCATTTCAGCAATTAGTCCGCGTCGTTTGAAGTTTAGCTAGAGTTTTCACAAGGATAGTCTGACAGAATGTTTTTTTTCGGCGCCTTAACTAAGGCCTTTGCATCTTCGTAGTGAGATGATTTATACAGCGTCCAGTGGCACCTTAACTCACGCTAGATGGGTAAAGAGACCACTCGGCGCTGCAGTGCCTGGGAAACGCTTTTCGAACTACTCGAAATCTACAAAACCAAGTTGTTTGACTCGTCAATATTATAGTCTTTCCTGTGGACTAGGCCGACTAAGCTGTCTGGATGGTATAGGTTCTGGACAAGCCTACTCCATCTTAAACAATGTCCCAGGCACTGCAGCATCGAGTGGTCTCTTCATCCATCTAGTGTGTGTGAAGGTGCCACTGGAGGCTGTATAATCATCTCATTGCGTAAATGCAAAGGCCTTAGTTTTTTGGTTTGACTCTAACAAAACGATCCTGCAAGGAAAAATACAGGGCCACCAAATACCGTTTTCAGACATGAAAGTTGGGTGACAGTTTTTGCTATGGTAGTTTTTTTCTGACGACAGAACTCATCACCAGCCTGCTGAGTAAAGGCCTCTTCATGCTCACGCCACCTCTCACGATCCTGTGCCAGACGTAACTTGTTCTCCTGTCACAAAACAGGGTTTTTTGGCAGTACGGTCGGCCACAGTCCACAGTTACAGAAACCCCATTGCAGCTCTTACCGCACGCGGCGTAAGAGCGTGAATCGAACAAAAAAGGAGTATCCTAGCGTGTGGCCGACTGTACCACTGGTTTGTCGACCACAATTTTTTTTCCATCATTTACAATAATGAAAATAATAAAATGTTATTGCCGTGAAACAAAAGTAGCTCAACAGAAATAGTTCAGTTTAGCTTAAATCATTTTAAAAAAAAACTGGGCTTTCCCGCCACGCTGCTTTCTTCTGACGATTTAGTTAACATTCAAAGTGAAGCTTCTACCATTCTACATCTTCCGAATGTGTAAATTTTTCTTAATACATATAGCAGGCGTAACTTAATTACTCGCCCGTATCAAAGGTACATCTAATATTTGTAAAGCGACAAAGTAAAAAGGAGCAATTCGGAAGGCAAAGTTTTTTGTTCGAAAGTCCGTTATTGGCTTAATCTTATCTTTAGACAATATTGAGAAACTAATTTCAATATTTTTTATTTTGGTTCAGTATTTTGGATTTTACAACGTTTCAAAGATACGGTTTTATGACCTTCACGCGACGCTCTGCATACTGTTGGCGGTCATAGGAACAAAACATTTTAGCGCATAAAAACAAAACTACTGGACCAAAATAAAAAATATTGAAATTAGTTTCTCAATATTGTCTAAAGATAAGATTAAGCCAATAACGGACTTTCGAACAAAAAACTTTGCCTTCCGAATTGCCAGATGCAAACTCGAGATAGAGACAGTTGTTTATTTCAAATGTGTTCTTGAATTAATATCTTGTTTGTTTAAATGGTATGGGGTAATTAATTTCATTCGTTTTGGTCCGGTGGGCTTGATGGAATTGTATGTTCTAAGGCAGCAAAAACGTTAAGGCCTTTAAAATTAGTAGGTATGAATAGAATAAAATACATAATAATATTAATAACAATTCTTCACAAAACTTTTTAATGAACTGATGATTTTTCTAGCTATGTCACCTTCTTAATAATCATTCGATTAGTTTTTCGCAATCGGTTTTTTTCATAAAATTTCTGATCATAACATTTATATTTCTTTAATTAATAATCCAGCGGTAATATAGCACTAAAAAGTCCTCAGGAAGTGTGAATTTTATAAAACGATCGTAAAAATCATAAAACTCTCCAGCACATGACCTTTTCCGTAGTAGGTAATTGAATATTTTTACTGTTTTATTTTATTATTTCATAACAAGAACGGGTAGTTCTTACGGGCCGCTTGAAGCAGCTTTTTTGTAAAACAAGGTTCATTGAAAGTCTCTTTGAAAAGAAACAAAGGAAAAATTGTGAAGGAAAAATATCTTGAGGAAACCCGTGGCTTAGTCAGGATGGTATTTGGGCAAGCCTACTCCATTTAAAACAATGTCCCAGACACTGCAGCGTCGAGTGGTCTCTTCATCCATCTAGTGTGAGTGAAGGTGCCACTAGACGCTGTATAAATCATCTCATTACGTAGATGCAAAGGCCTTAGTTTATGAGGAGCACGTCTGGTAATAAGCGATCAGTCTTACTTAACGAGTTTTTTTCATCATACGGCAAAAGTTCGAAAATTAACATTTATCGGAAACAGATATCGGAATGAAAGGGCAGACGTGGATTATAAATTATTTCAAACGAATGAAATACGCGGTTTATCTGAATGGCAGGACTGTTTCACAGTGAGAGATATAGGCCCGGTTTCTGAATTGAGAATTTTGCTAAGCAAATACTTAACTATCGTTCTATCAAGCTCTTTTGTGAGAAATCTGCAGAGACAGGACGATACTTACCCATTTGCTTAGCGAATTTCTCAATTCAGAAACCGGCAGATTGGCCCCGTTTCTGAGTTGAGAATTTTGCTAAGCAAATACTTTACTATCGTTCTGTCACGCTCTTTTGTGAGAAATCTGCAGAGACAGGACGATACTTACCCATTTGCTTAGCTAATTTCTCAATTCAGAAACCGGCAGTTAATTTCTTATCCTTGCTTTAAGATTAAGGGTGGCATTAATAGTCGTCTGAGATCACCATACTTGCGCTCGATATCAAGTAGGTGAACTCAAAAAAGTCAAATGCTTATGTCAAGCCTTGGCTAATGTCAAACTTGAGTAGCTGTCAGCATATTAATACACAATCTTGAGATTGGCATTGACATTAGCCGAGGCTTCACATTATAGTAGGTATTTGACTTATCTGAGATCACCTACTTGAGTTCAATCTTGAGAGTCGACGACTATTAATGACACCCTAAGAGATTAATTCAATTAAGTCATTATACACTCAGCAACTTTTGAAATAATGGCTTCGGAAAACTTTAATTCATTCAAACTAAACCAATTGAGAGTTTTTTTTGTAATAATTGAATGATAACAGCTTCTAGGCGATCTCTCATGGACCTGGGGGTCTACCGGATAAGACGAAACCGATTACCATTGGCAAAAATCGAAGTTCGATTTTTGAAAAATGTACTGCCACCCAGTTCATTTTACTGCCACCCAGTTAATTTTTCATAAATCGTTCTTCGATTTTCGCCAATGGTAGGTAATCGGCTTCGTCTTAGCCGGTAGACCCCCTGTAGCTTTCATGAATTTGCCAATACTTTATTCACGGACATACGTTAAGTACATAATTCCTACCAGATATTTACAAAAAAAAAACTTAAAAAAAATCGCGAACTGTATTTTGGTCATGAAAACACAACGGGACGTTCAACATTAAATTGATCAGATAACTAGCTTTTACTCCAAAGTCTTTCACTCCGCTAGCTTGACGTGTGAGCCTGTCCTTAGTCGCAAGAGGACCGGGCAGTTTGTATTGAAGTGTCAAAGTGACATGCAGCGCGCGCGCATCTGCGTAGCGGGCGCGGTGCGTAAAATAAAAATACGCTGTCAAAGTTTAAGGTGATGGTCAAGGCACACTAGCGCCGCCAATGAAAACAAAAACACGTATCTTCTTTTTGGGCGAACTTTTTGGCGTTTTTTGCTAAAAAACGAGCCGTCAAATAAGAATCCATAAGCGTAACAATTTTTTGGACCGTAGATTCATGATCCTAGAACCGATGAATAAATCCCGCACAAGTCAAAAGGGGACGTTTTTTGTGTGGATTTACCTATTTGTAGTCTTAGGGTGGTATTAATAGTCGTCTGAGTTCACCTACTTGAGATCGATCTCAAGGAGGTAAATGTCAAGCCTTGGGTAATGTCAAACTTGAGTAGCTGTCTGCTTATTAATAGTCACGATCTTGAGATTGACATTGACATTAGCCGACTTACTTGAGTGAGTCGACTTACTTGAGTCGACGCCATATTAATAGAGCCGACTTGAGCTCTGAATTGAGTGAGTCATTCATCTTTTGACAGTCCGTGACGTCTCAATTTCAATACAACGTGGTTTAGAGTACTAGGCATACATAAAATGTTAAGAAGCTGTAAGATCACTTACTTGAGACCGGAGTCGCTGGCATATTAATAGACACAATTTTACGTGAGTTCACCTACTTGAGACCAGACTTGCGACTGTCATTTCCAAGTCCAGGCGATAGCCGACTCAAGTTCGTGTTTTTCATCACCCGACTACGCAAAGCAATAAGGGGAGTTATTTTCTTTGATAATTAATATACAAAAATGATGTCTAGACAGCGCGCATCCAAAGCGAACCTACCGCAAGAAGTTGCAGCTTAACAATATACTTAGGACCATCGTCGACATCGGAAGTTACGTGGAAAGGGACCTTGTGGTGTGAAATAATTTGTCGTCGTCATTCGACCGGCACCTCTACCACATCGCTATGACTAGCCAGAAAAGTGTTTCTACCAGCCCGAGTTCTTCGAGCTGCAAAACTCCAGCAGTTCAGAGCCCCACAGTCATATTACCAAGAAAGAACTCCGAAGAGCTGAGGTTTAAAAAAATAAGCTGGTACTAAGTTTGAGTTTAGTTTGGTATATAGCCTCAGACGCTCCGGTTTCCTCACGATGTTTTCCTTCACAGTCAGGGAGTGTTATGTATGCGACTTTGAAATAAATTAATGTCATGGGTAGGGTACATGCCCTCATCGGGACTCGAACCAGGATCCCTCGATTCCGAGTCCATTGTTCTACCCATTATGCCACCACCGCGTCACCATCTAAAACTCAAATACTACCTATAAAGGCATGGTAGAATCAGAAGCTACGAGCTTATACTTGGTCAAATACAGAAGTGTTGTCAAAATTAAGTTTTAATTTCAAAGAAATACTACTATTTGCAGGCTCCCATAATCTTGTAAGAAACTACACCACACACTAATAAAAAGGCAGAAAGTATATTTCAACTCTTTCCTTACTTACGATGTAATAGGGACTATTTTTGTACAATCCAAGGGAATTATTTCGTGAAACGCACGTACACACGACAACTCGTCGACCTTTACACGCTAGTACTCTACTCGGTTACGTTACGGGCGACTTTACAACAAAAGTGTACACTTTGACGTGCTGTCGTGTGTACAATAGAATTTGAGTGCTGTAACGTGAATGACGTCATGTCAATGGTCTGAAGGTATTAGGCGTGCATAAACATCCGGAATCTCTTCTAAGGCGATTGGTGACAGAAAGTTTCATGTAGTATGATACATATCATATAGATGGCAGCACAACATACAATTCAAACCTCTTTACTCATACCTAGTTTTTTTAAGACAATTTGCCGGCCTTCAAAGCCCAGTTGGACCATAGAGGTTACTAGGCATCATAAAATATAAAGCGGATATAGTAGGGAAAACTTGAGGGTGTGGTATCATTCATACGAGTAGTAGGTATTCAGTAAATTAAGTTGATACTTGAAGATAAATCTGAATAGGGAAGACCTTCATTAATGTTACATAATTATCAAATTTTTTTTCTAATTGGAAAATAAACAAGCCTGGGAGAGTTGTAACATATTTATTAATACAATATTGTTTCCTAATCATCATCTAAAATTTCTACACCTGACATGAATTTGCGCTGAGTCGAGTATTCTTCCCCTCATTTTATGTGTTCATTCTCCACACATTATTCGGTTTCGGGACCAACGCTGGTGTTGTAAAATTGCCTTGGTTTTTATCCCTCCTATCATAACGCCCTAACTTCGTCGATTATGCGTCGGACAGTAGGTACTTTCTGATTTTCCTGGAATCAAAATAAAACATTAATGTAGTAGAATGATGTGCGCAACGATCAAACGTTAGGTTTGCAGTCGCTCTATAATTTATTATAAATTCGCTTGGCAAATTACTACTTTCTCTACGTAAACATAACCTCTAAAGTTATATTAAATGCGCAAAAAACGTTGATGATGGGGTATTTTAAAGACCTAACTGACGATATCTGTAACTTGTATCGTGAACTATGTATATTTTATACAATTATAGTGAATAAATACCTGTCTTGTCAACAACTCGTTTGTAGAGGTCATCCAACTGGGTCCGCTAGGTACTGAAGCTCGAAAAACGGAAGCTCGAATAACGGAAGCTCGAATGAACTGAAGCTCTCTGTTGGAAGTTTCCGGCATGATATTTTTCGGCCAAAATATTGAAAATAACCTCTCTGGCGCCACTTATTATCCATAACCGACTAAAACGTTCAATATACTGAAAATCACAAGAATTTACGAGACATTTTTATAATAATTATTTTCGTAGTTTGACTGATGTTTGACAGTAGAAAAAGTTTTTTCTTTTATTCGACAGTTCTGAAAACCGTGAAAAAAGTTGTTCACCTTACGAACCTCTTTGAAGGTCAAACTGAGGTTGTGGCTAGCCTCTTTCTAATGTATGGTAGCCTAGTACATTCTTTACTCAAGCGTTGAAATTGTTCATTCTTGACTCAAGTCGAGGACTTGAGATCGGTCTCAAGTAAGCGCTGCTTTATTAATATGCTGAGTTACTCACTCAAGATCAAGCTCTCTGTTGCCAAAGTAACGAATAACAATGCTGAATAAAAATGGCTGAAGCGAGTCAGATCTGTTCCTTTTTGTCTAGACCAGGGTGCCGCTACAAAATTGTGTCGTCATATTGAACGAGCGATCGAAGTATGTTTGTATGTTTGTATGTATGAATGATTGTGTCGTCATAAAAATATAAAGGCGGCTTAATGGAATTAAAAGATTTTAAAATTCTAACATTCAAATCCAAATCGGACGAAGAGTGGATATGGGGTTAGCAAAAAGTTAGTTATCCTGAGTTCACAGTTCGGGGTGAACCACTAGTTATTATAATCGAGTACCTATTTGGAGCAGAGTTTGTGTTATATCTTGTAACATCACTTTTATGTTTGTGGCATCCTGGACTATTATAGAAATTTGACAACTGAATAACACCGGACCATGGACAATTTTATGGACCAAAAGGAGGTCAAACTCAGGTTGTGCCTTTCGAATAGTCTCTTTATAATGTATGGGCGCCTAGTACTTTTGAGTTGGGTTTAAGCTTTTTGACCACATTTTGAACTTTAAATGGTATCATTCGTTCAAATAGTTCATTCTTTACTCAAATCGAGGACTCAAGTTCGCGCCTAAGATAGGTTTATTAATAAGCCAATGTCTCAAGTAGGTTCTTTTTGTTTTCTGAGTTCACCTACTTGAGACCGATCTCAAGTAGGTGATCTCAGAGGACTATTAATACCAGCCTTAGAATATACACCATAGCCTTTTGTCAACTATAAAATATACTATCTGCTATGTGTGCTTATTCTGTTAAAAAAGTTTGTATTTGTGGTCCTAAAAATTGTTAAGCCTAGAGATTCTCATTTGACGGCTTGTTTTTAGCAAAAAACGCATCCAAAAAAAGATGATTTTTTTCATTAGCGGCGCTATTGCCTTTATATTTTCTGTGATGATGATTTATACAGCGTCCAGTGGCATCTCAACTCAAATTAAATGGATGTTGCAGTGCTTGAGACATTATTTTAGGTAGGGTTACCCAGCACCTACAGGTTGGGGTAAATAAGGACTACAAAAAAAAATGTTGCACGTTCTTATTTGGATCATTCTGCATATTATCGGTAAATATTGTAATTTTCCGGTAAATCCTAAGATTTACCGCAGGTATGGATAACTATATACCTAGGTCAATAATTATATTAAACATCTTCATAGTGTATTTTTACGTGTGCAAAGATGTATTTGTGTTTAATTTATTTTGTGTAACTTCTTTAGCGTTGAGTGGAATTTGAGTGTCCATTCCAATATAATGGAATTCGGAATTAAAGCTGATAAGCATTTCCATTTAAGAAGGTTAAGTTCATCTTCCGTCAAGATAAGACGCGTGGTGAAGGAAACATATCCTTTAAATAGTTTGATCTTTACGCCGTTATCTCTTTAATTTCTGGGCTTTAGGCTCAAGATAAAATACTACTATGACAACTTATGCAGGTACATATTTTTTATTTATAGCATCGAGGGATCCAAAGTTTTTGCTCGAATGGTCGGCGACGGTCTAGAGGCAGAATTTGACATTCGGTAGGCTCTTACGGCGCGCGGCATAAGGGCGCCAATCGAACAAAAAGGGCTGACTGACGTAGGACCCGAATCCATGACCTCATGCTCACCGTACCTGTTGCTTTGAAATTGCTGAAATCTATCTTCTGATTCTTTAAATTTGCGTTGGCGCCTCAAATCAATTAGATTTTCAGCTGTCTAATTGTGAGGGAGAGACCATATGAGGAAACTTGTAATGTATAGAATAGCTTTTTTTCCTGAAACATGTCAACTTCTAAATGTGATTACCAAGAACTTTTGTTACAAGTTTAGAAGTTTAGGTGTCTGAGGAAAAAAGCTGTTTAAAATGGCCCTGTATAAATAATTATAATTAATATATATGCCTTAGAAAACGACACAGTGCCTGACAGTGCTGGAAAGAATGACTAAAGGCCTGGAGCTTCTGAGCTCTTGAAGACTATAAAACGGAGCAAGTTACAATATTTTGGCCAAATCATGCGCAATGAAAAGTATAACGTCCTGCAAGGAAAAATACAGGGCCAACCTAGACCTGGCCACCCAAAAGCATCATGGCTCCAAAATCTCGCAGCATGGTTCAACACGAGCCACTCAGACAGAACACTTCCGAGCTGCAAAAACAGGGGCCTAATGCCCGTTTTCACCAACGACCCCTAATTCTAAAAGACCTTTTAACGAAAGTTATTTGCACCTCTGCAAGTCTATGGGGCATGGATGAAGGATCATACACACTCAACTCATAACGCTTGTGAGTGGAATTCGTATGGTCCTTCATCCATGACCCCTAGACTTGCAGAGGCGCAGATAATTTTCGTTAAAAGGTCTTTTAAAATTAGGGGTGGTTGGTGAAAACGGGCATAAGTGGCCATAATGATAGCCGACCTTCGATAGAAGAGGCACCCAAAGAACAAGAAGAAAACCACCACTCAAAAATTGGGATTTGTTAATCGCATAGGTAAGAATCGGGCGTTATTGAGCCGAACGCAATCTAAATTTACGGCTGCTTTCATCAATGAGTTAGTAGGTACCTCAATTCGCTTACCCTTTTCAAGGTGTAGGCGCGATGTTACTAATTTTTATTTAGCAATATTATATTGCAGTCGCCGCAAAATCAGGAAGTACAAAAAGGCGGCTCAAAAAAATACCCCCCAACTAATATACCCTCGTCAAGTCGTAATTACAATATACTAAAAGCTGTAAACCCTGCACTTTGTGGGAGCATAGAACTGCCTGGCTACCTGCCTATTATTATAATTATGATGTATTGAGGTTTTTCAGAATATTACCAACTAAGTAGATAGTTATAGCCACTCTAGCTACATAGTTCAGTATTTTGGGTTTTGTACCACACGCTGGCAATTTCTTGGCAGTATTCCATTTTTCTTGAGTTTTTCTCAGATGTTTGGATGTGTTGAAGTTTAATTCTTTCACAACCCAAAGTGAATATGGAGGCTAAAGTATTCAAGGCAATTCTCAAAAATCCACCCTGATTTGGGTGGAAAAATAAAATTGCGCTTTCACCAAACAAAGTCATAGAACAAAAGTGGTTGGAAGTCACATTTAGGGGTAGAAGTTGACGTAGGACTAAAGCTATTTCAGTCACGGTATCCTTTTGATTCTGATATTCTGGAAAACCTCTGAAACAGATTCTATTTGGAGTTTGGTAGAGACGAAAATTGAGGGCAGTCCACGCACTAGGACACCGTCCACGGGAACGAAGTCTGTCAGTTGGTCAGGCTTTTTGCTAAGTAACTTCCGTAACCCTGTTGCAGACTACTGCGCGGAAAAAGTCGCGGGCAAAAGCTAGTATAAGCAAGCAGTCTCATTAAAGAAAACGTTTAGGATGGACTTCAAAATAAGCTTTGTCTCGCTTTGATTATACACCGTGGAATTTTAGTGGTTTTAAAGCCGAAGGTATTTAGTTGCACTCGTGATTCTGAGCCAAATTCCAAAATTTTACTTCAAAACGAGCGAAAAAAAAAACACTTCCCAATACAAACGGCTATCGCCAATCGACACCATTTGTATGGAGAAGTAAATTTTTTTTTCGCGCGTTTTGGAATGAAATTTTGTGATTTGGCTCAGAATCAACAGTGCAACAAAATACCTTCGGCTTTAAAACCACTAAAATTGCACGGAGTATTAATTAAAGCGAGAGGGCGAGTGTTGTAATGTTCATTCTAATGAAAAAATGCTTCGGCGCGGATGAAGTCGCGGGGAAAAGTTAGTAGGTAATTAATAAATGTTTAGTTTTTTAATTCATAATTCCTTTTATGTTGACTAATTAAAGTACTTTAACCTTAATTACAGGCTGTCTGTAAACATCTTCCAAAAAATGAAATCAAGCAACCTGCCGCGCGATACCAATCTTAATCTGTCACGAAAGTACAACCGTAGTATAGGTCTTTTTGCAAGAACTAAGCTTCACAACTGCATTTGTGTGACCGTAGTACAAGCACTGTAAATTGCATCCTGAAAAAAATCGCTCATATAAACGAGACCACCAGTAAATTTGGCGCATCGTGGTACGGTCGGCCACACTCCCAGATATCCCATGGTAGCTCTTACCGCGCGCGGCATAAGGGCGCAAATCGAACAAGGGCGAAAAAGGGTTATCCTAGCGTGTGGCCGACTGTACAAGGAAGGGAAGGCACCGAAACTGGTAAACCATCAATGACCTGACCAAATTAAGAAAACTGTGGGTTAGGATACTGTATGAAGGCATGCGAAGCTGACCGAAAGATGTTTAGCATTTATGAGTCTTGATGAGTCTTGGTGAACACAAGTTGCTTTGAGAGCATTGTTCACGGCACTCACTCTCATACAAAAGGAGAAACGTTCTGCTACCCCTAAATATTATTCGATTTCAAAGGTTTTCGTGTTGGACAATATTAATTTAGGGGTAGCAAAATGTTTTCTGCCTTTGTATGGGCGCGAGCGCAGTGAGCGCGGCAGAGCGCGCTGTTCACTCTTAAGGTGAGACGATAGCAATGTGGCGGGAAATTCTAAATTTTCACAGTTTTTTCACATTTTGTAGCTAAACTGAGCTATTTTTGTTCACCGATTTCTCGTTCGCGGCAATAAAATAGTATTCTTTCCATTATTGTAAACAACAGAACCACAATTATTCAGCCAATTATGTGTTCTGGTCTTCAACAAGTTTTTTGGGCAGTGTCGACCAGAACACATAATCGGCTGAATTATTGTTGTTGTGTTGTTTACAATAATGAAAACAATACTATGTTATTGTCGCGAACGAAAAATTTCTGAACAAAAATAGCTCAGTTTAGCTACAAAATGGAAAAAACTGTGAACAATTTGAATTTCCCGCCTCGTAGCTATCGTCCAACCTTAATGCCTAGATCCTCTCAGCTAAGCTCCTAAGCAAGTCATCAGTTTAGTGTCAATGTACTCGCAAAATTATAAAATTAAGTGAAACCATTAAATATATATAAATATTATTGTATTCGAAACGGGTCGAATCGCGATTGGTTTTTAGGCAAATGATTGGTTTTCGAATACAATAATGTTTAATATCGTGAATCATTAAAAATTAATAATATAAAATACTCGCAAAATCGAACCACTCAGAGCTCACGCCACGGCAACGATGCCGAATCGATTCAAAAGAAAACAACATCGAATTAAATGATAACGTGATCGTTTAGGCTGACTTCGGTATCACTTTGCACCTTTCGATGTTGCTTTACGTTTCGCGGAAACATGTGCCCTGTAATTGCAGTGTTTGTGCTTAGAGAGGTGGTTGTCTCTAAGAGACGTGTTGGACTTTAGTTTTGTTAAAAAAATCTTTTTAAGGTGGGATGATAGCAACGTGGCGGGAAATTCAAAATTTTCACAGCTTTTTACATTTTGTAGCTAAACTGAGCTATTTTTGTTCAGCTATTTTTCGTTCGCGGAAACAACAAAGTATGCTTTTCATTATTGTAAACAACAGAACAACAATAATTCAGCCGATTATGTGTTCTGGTCTACGAAGCAGTAGCACTGCCCAAAAAACTTGTCGTAGACCAGAACACATAATCGGCTGAATTATTGTTGTTCTGTTGTTTACAATAATGAAAAGCATACTTTGTTGTTTCCGCGAACGAAAAATCGCCGAACAAAAATAGCTCAGCTTAGCTAAAAAATTTAAAAAACTGTGAACATTTTGAATTTCCCGCCACGTTGCTATCGTCTACCCTTAAATCGCAAATCCTCAGACACTGCTACCGTTTTTTTTTTCTCTTTTTGGTACGCAAGAGGTTGCGGGTTCAAGTGCTGTCCCGAGCGAATTTTTTAACCTCATAAAAAATCTTGTTATTGATAGGTCATGAACATAACTAAATTTCTAAAATTATCGGTTTAGAAACAACACTAGCCATTAATGACATATGAAAGGACCATAAACATCATGCGAAGTGTTCGTGAATGTGTAAAAAATATATTCAACCAAAAAAAAAATTGCTTCTCTATCACTATTTTACAGATAGTTTTTAAAACTGTTTCTAGGTCCTAGGACCAAAAACCTGCTATTTTTCAAGATTTCCCCTAAAAAGAGTATAGATTAAAACAATTGCTGGTCCAGGATTGAGAGCTTATCAAAAGTATTAAAAAATAAGGTGTATTGTTTTGCTTTTCTTTTTACGATGAACAGTATAATTGGTATGGCATATTGGGTGAAAATAAGTTTAAAGCGACTTATTTTTCAAGTGAACCGCAACGTAACTAGGGGGTCTACCGGCTAAGAATTGGCGAAAATCGAAGTTCGATTTATGAAAATTTTACTGGGTGGCAGTAAAATGAACTAGGTGGCAGTACATTTTTCAAATTTCCAACTTCGAGATTCGCCAATGGTAATCGGCTTCATCTTAGCCGGTAGACCCCCAGGGTGTCACTTTAGCAAGAGAATCCTTGTCTTAACGCTCCATTTGTAAGGGTTAATTTCGATAAGTAATTTTTGTAATAAGCAAGGAGTGTAATGTAAGCTGCTTATAAGTGCTTATCTTCGAATGAGGGGAACACTCAGTTGTTTGAGAATCTTGGTGTGGCGAAGTGAAGTTTTTGTTAAAAGAAAAGTATTTTGTATAGGCCCAATAAAGAGCGAAAAAGTGTTTATGTTATTTTTGTTCCTCTTATGCAAAGATGAGCAAACAGAAGATCGAATACTAGTGCATACAAAACGGCCGTTGTGTTTTGAAACGATGTTGACTGGACCCATAAGTGTGAGCAAGTAAGTATTTGTGTATTATTAATACAAAACCAACCACAAAGCTAAGGAGGAAACCGTCCTCTAGCGCCGCCCGCTGGGCATAGTGAATTAGCCCGCGCGCAAAAAAAAAATGCACAAAATCGATTCCTGTATCAAATACACAAAAAAAAACGAAAATGTTCCCATATCAAACCCTAGAATTAGTTGAGACCTATCTAACACAGCCAGTTTCATGTTGATATCCATAACAGATTGCAAGATATTTTGCTTGAAAAAAAGTGCGCCGCCAATTTCTTTTCAAGCAAAATATATTCTTCAAAACGTTTATGAATGTCAAGACGAAACTGGCTGTTTTAGATAGGTCTCACCTAATTCTAGGGTTTGATATGTGAAAATTTTTGATTTGTTTAGTGTATTTGATACAGAACTCGATTTTGTGCATTTTACTTGGCGCGCGGGCTATGCACCACGCCTTAAGATCCTAGAACCTACGAATAAATCCCGCACAAGAAAAAACGGCCACTTTTGACTTGTGCGGGATTCATCTCACTTCGTAGGTTCTAGCATCTGGAATCTAGGCCTTAGGTCCTTAAAAATAGTTAAGCCTGGGGATTCTCTGACAGCTTGTTTTTAGCAAAAAACGCAACCATAAAGAAGATATGATTTTTTATTCATTGGAGGCGCTTTTTTATTTATTCATTGCCTTGACTTAAATAATGATCTGCTTCATCATCATCTCTACAATAACTACTAAATTAAAAATTTCAAGTACCTCCGAAATTTTAGCTTTAAATAAGCATACATATTTCGTGAACGGCTGAACCGATTCTGATCAAACATATCTAAGAACAATCGCTGGAAACCCTGCTTTGAAATAAAAATCTGTTCACCCGTTTAAGAGCTACGGTGCCACAGGCAGGAGCAAAATCCATACATTTCGTATTGCGCGCTATTGGAGAAAAAAAAATTGGGATTGACAATGACAATATGTCCGCAACCCTCGCCGGTTCTTCTAACTCACTTTTGCTTGGTATATTTAATTTTCTTAAGTCACCCTCTTCTCCTTCATTATCTCTAGATGCCCAACTTTTGTCCTCCATTAACTTAGTCAATCCAATAGATTGTACAAGTACCCCTGCGGAACCATGTTAAAACTGCTGCCACCACAGTGGATCCCTAAAACCCCTCTAATTACTTCTAGCCTCCTTTACGAAGCCGCTTCAAAGATCACACGCACCGCCATTGACCGATTTGTCGTACTCATTGACTACTTTAAATACCACTGTAATTTCCACCAGAGTAACTTGACCTGTGTTTTAGGAAGACTTCGGATGGAGAAAAAGTCTAGGTGTGTGGTCGGTGGTGTGTTGAGAGTAATAGACAAACAGATACCGACATAATTATTTCATTTGCAGCTAAAATCTACAGGCGCTCGGCGTATTTTAATTTTTGAAGGGGGATTTTCTTGTGGTTTGTGCTGCTGTTACATTTTTTACTTTTGCTGGTTTTATTCCCTTCTCGGGGTCGCCATTGCGCAATGGACTTTGTCCGTATGTCTAGCCATCGGTATGTCTAGCAAAGTTGACGTTTGGCACCACCAGCCAGATATTCCAAGTAGTAGGAAAACAGTGGTTGCGCCTGGCACAGGATCGTGAGAGGTGGCGTGAGCATGAAGATGCCTTTACTCAGCAGTGGGTGTTAACAGGCTGATGGTGGCTTTATTTATAGTTTTTAGGATCTGGGAATTAGGGTCTTAAAATTATTAAGACTCGACTTGAGAAGTGAGAGAGTGAGAGTGACTAAGCGGTAGAGTCCACTAACACACTTATTATTCTACCAGTTTCGAGTACTGCACCAGTTTGAGTATAGTAACCATCTACAATGAAATCACAGTTTCCTAGCAGTTACTAAATGTCCAAAATAGTGGTAGAGTAACTTGCTCCTAATGGTAGCTACTCTACTTTACCAAAGCTATCAAAATCGACATTATAATAGTATGTCTAGTCTAGTACTTTACGCACCCACGTACCCAACTCTCAATCATATTATGTCAACGACGTATCTCTACGTTCTTCGAACATAATTATAGCCAGTAGAGGACCTGATAGCCTGGAAAAACAAATTATGACGTGAAAGGTGGAGGGCAAGAGAGCTCGAGGCAGACCGACCGATAGATAGACGGATATTATGACCAAAGTCACGCAAAAACACAACGCAAAAACGCACGGACTGATCCACATCGCGTGTGATAGAGCGCAATGGAGAACTCTACTCTCCGACACCTTCAATATCATTGGGAACAGGGAATAACTTAATGGATGGAATCACTAGCTGATTTAGTGGGGGGGCTAAGGGGCTCAAGCTCCCCCCCTCCCCCAAAGCATCTGAGACAGTCTATAAAACAAAATGTTGTATGCTTTTTTATCTTAAAAAACCTACGCTCATTGGGTTCCTGGATGAAATGGTACCATTTTCTCTACACTTACTCAATAGTTTTGAGGTTTCATTGGGTTCAAGCCCCCCCCCCCCCCCCCTCCCCCCAAAACCAAAATCCTGGATCCGCCACTGGATTGAATGGTACCATTGTCTCTACACATACTCAATAGTTTCGAGGTTTCGCGCCTAAGAAAATTTTACACAAAGTCACAGAAAGTGGACAAAAGAGTATGTTTGCTTTCATTTTATCCGAGAGAAGCAATAAATAACCACTGTCTATTGTCTCTGTACTTAATGTTTATTTTATATATTTTTTTCCAATCAAATACCAATGCTTGGCAATTAGAGTGGAATCAATAATATTGAGAGTAACACAGAAGGTTTACTTACTTATACAAGGTGTTACAAAAGGTCATAAATCTTTTTACAGGGTAATAATAGCACCCGGTGATATCCCAAAATTTTATTTAAATGTAGGCGCTGTGATGGGAGGCAATTATTTGTAAAATATGGTTTTCATTGCTTTTCACAATGTTTTATCAAGTATAAACTATGCAAATGCATAAAATCATGCGTGTTGGAATTTGATATAATCCAAAAACAAAAAACGTTTCTATTTTGAGGTCTTAAAATAAAAATGGATATATATTTTTTTTATATAACTTAAAGGTACTCAATAAATAGGCGTTAAACAATCGTTCTGTCTCTAACTACGTTATGTCAATGATAATCGCCGATATATGCAAATGAAATCATAGTATAATTACACATTGTATTGGCCATTAACGCATATGCGCTCCCGACCAGCGTGGTATGGTTCCGTGCGTTTAGTTTTTTAGAGATCCTTAATGGAATAGAGTGAAATTGGAATGCTGTTGCGTTGTTCCATTGAGTACAGAGAATGCAGAGCTGGAGAAAAAATGGCGGACAGTTATTTAATTTTACCTGTTTATATTTGCAAGTTTGCACGTGGTGTAACCATTTTAGTGGGATGATGCCTTTGTATTGTACGTTCTATTATTTCGCTATAATTATTGTTTTAGTATTTTGTATTCCACTTTCCACAACCTTCTCTCAAGGAAGGTGAGCCGTTTTCAGTACAAATTCACAAAGCCTTCCTTAGATGGCGCCTACAGGCGTGGCTATAGGAGAACCGGAAAACGGCTGTCGAAATTTGACAGCCGTATTCCGGTTCTTCTATGGCCACGCCTGCAAACGCCATCTATGAACTGCTTTGAATTTGTTATTTGAAAACGGCTCATTGCCCGATTGGGCTCTTTACTCAAGAAAAAAATGCATGACATATCGGGTACCTGAACCTGTATCTAACAATGAGATAACAATAGTAAAAAATTTGATCCGAGCGGAAGGGTGGAAGAGAGGAAAGCGATTTGGTTTTACAAAAGTATGTAATTATTTAAACATATTGGTTTGCCATCTGAAAAAAGAATCTCAGGGACACTCTCTCTCTCTGTGTACCTACCTGAGATTTTTTTTCAGATGGAAAACCAATATTATCTGATTTATTGAATTGTATGAGGTAGAGGCCAATTTTATGTCAAAGTTGTTATCCTATAAAAGCTACGACGCCCTCTTTATTATTGAATTTGTTCATCTTTTATGTAGTTATTTTTTTAATATTGTCTATGCTTGTTCATTTATAATGCAAGCAATACATGCCAATTTTATTTAAATTATAATTATTTGTACATGTCGTATGATAGACAGATTCCACTTTTTAGAGACAGATGTGAAACAGTTGTAACTGCTTCGCTAAGTACGGAATTCCACATTTGATTTGGTTTTTGCAATGTTCTAGTAT
Source organism: Zelleria hepariella (assembly GCA_949319315.1). Taxonomy (NCBI): domain Eukaryota; kingdom Metazoa; phylum Arthropoda; class Insecta; order Lepidoptera; family Yponomeutidae; genus Zelleria; species Zelleria hepariella. The sequence goes on along the minus strand of OX439378.1, from coordinate 38,238,883 downwards.
TATAAATTTTCCCATATTAGCACTTGTATGTCTATGCAAAATGTAGGTACTTAAAAAAAGAAAAAACTTACAACAGATACTTACAGGTACTTGCAACAGATTTATTTAAACCGATATGATTGGTGATTTATAAAGTGATTATTGTGGTAGTCTTAACAAGACTCTTATTTTATTAATTTTAATGATACTAGTTTGGAGAAGTTTATTCGAAATAAATATTATTAAATTAAATTAAATTCGAACTAAAATTAAAATTAAACTTAGTATGAACTAGACTACGTAGGTATATAAACATATTTACAGGTAAAAGACCTGCCCACAACAAAAAAATACTTGTAGGTGGACTTAGTAGAAATAACCGTAGTCCTAAACACCGAGTCTAAACTAGTAGTTGACCTTCACTAAAATATTTGTTTTGTAAGTATAAAGGCCTACACATAAAGTATAAAGGTCTACCGGCTAAGACGAAGCCGATTACCATTGGTGAAAATCGAAGTTCGATTTATGAAAAATGAACTGGGTAGCAGTACATCTTTCAAAAAACGAACTTCGATTTTCGCCAATGGTAATCGGCTTCGTCTTAGCCGGTAGACCCCCAGAAATATAAAATATCTCTAGTTAAGGTCAATTGAATTGAAATAATAGGGTTTATGTCCACTCAAAAGAAGTAGGGTATTTTCTCTGTTATGTGCAAAAGACTGTATTTCTTTAACTATTAATTAGAATTGAATAAGGATCGTTAGCCACGACTGACTGAGTAATTTCATACCCTCACACCCGTTTATTTATTAGGCATTAGCAGCAACTTTAACAAGACGTGTCTTGTAGAATTACTATTGAAGAATAATGGTGCAGTTAGACTGGTAGAGCTATAAAGATACGTGTTAAATTTTTCAAGGTAGATTATTTTTATTTTTAGTGTCAGTAACTCTGTAGGTAGCAATGTTGCTCTACAAGAATGAGGTCCCAGGTTTCATTCCCGATATTTAAAAAAATCTGACTGTCGAAGAAAACCGCATCAAAATCCATTACCATCCATTAGGATCAAATCCATCCATTATGAGAAGTTAGCGGATAAACAGACTTGCGCTCGCATGCACTCTATTCATTTATGTTACGGGCGATTTTGCAACAAAAGTGTACACTCAGACGTGCTGTTGACTGTGTGCACTTTGTTTTACACTATGTAGAGATACGCCCAGTGTGTTCGGCACTTAGCTCTTTCAGTGTAAACGCTTCACAACAAGATGTGTCTCGTTACATTACGATCAACGCCGAAGTGTACATTAAAGAGAGCTAATTACAATGTCGGGTAGGCATGCCAAATGATAATTAGCGATGCTCTTCACTGATTAAATATTAATTATTGTGAAATTCTATTTTAATAAGACGGTTTGAGGATAAACAATGTTGATGTGTGCGCTCTTTGGTTTTTTAGGTTTTTGTAGTATAAGTTGGACAAATGAAAATAGCAATAACATTATTAATATAACTAAAATGCCATTAGATTGCCTGATAAAATGCCATTAGATTATTATTTTTTATAATTGGGATTATATTTTTATAAAAGTCTTTTTTATTTTTACTTTAATATATACATTACAATACATACTTAATTAGTAACGTACAACGATATTATTTGAGGAGATCTCTTGGTGAATTTTTTGCTCCCAGAAGTGGCAGTTTTTATGTTAGGGTGGTTTGAGTTTCCACTTTCCTTTACCCTCTAAGATTTATATCTGTTTATTTAGATACTCAATTGGGCTAGGAGGCAAGTTGTAAAGAAAAAAAATCGTATAAAAGCCAATTATGCAAAAGATTATGACATTATTGGGTTTTTTTTTTTATTCAGTAATTTAGATTCAATTTAGGTTTTTGTCGTATCTACATATTTGAATAAACCTTGCAAAGTAAGTACCTATGTATATGAAATCAAAGCATGACGATTCGAAAATTACGTCAAAGGCAAAGGGTCTGTGTGGTCAAGTTTTTAAGAGGATTTCATCACATCAGACTTTTTTAGGTATATCAGTAGATATTTTAACCGACTTCAAAAAGGAAGAAGTTCTATGTTCGGTAAAAAAGTGGACGGCACATCAACTTTTTCAAGCGTGAACTGGGCATGGATATAATTGAAACATTAAAAAACACTGCAATTCACCTCAGTAAAAATACAAACTGTACATTGAATCAACAAAACAAAAACAACAAACAATTCATTGGCAATAATTTGTCCGTGTTTCTGATCACCTGCAAATACCGACAAATACGAAATACAACGTTTCATACTCACAAAGGAAGGACACTCGCTTAATAAACTATGTAAAAAATGCGGCCTTATCTAAAATCTAGATATGACTTATAATTATTGAGTCCAACACTGCAGCAAGGAAATGTTTTCCGAAAGTTGAAAATAACAACAAAAAAAGCACAACACGTTTTAAAACATGGCGATTTGGCAAAAAACTGTATTAAAATTACACCATTTTGCCCCAGAACACTAACGTCATAAGCACCATGAAAAGAATCGCAAAGGATTATAAGCGCTGTGGCGATCAGAAATATGACTCTAATTCGCGTGATGGAAAATCATATTTCAAACGGACGTAGAAAAACTGTATTAACAGTAAACTTTCTGTAATCTCGAGCTTCGTAATCCGTAAGCTGAAGCGAGACAGCATTACTAACGATAGTTGAGACCATAGAGAAGAGAGAGAAGGAGGTATTTTTGTTTGTTAAGTTTCAAAATAGCCGGTAGCCAATCCAGGAGCGTTTTGGGCGGAGGGAATGGTTTTAAAAGTGTTCGAAACTCAAATTGGTTCATTTTACAGGTTGCATTGTTAGGTTATTTTTTCCTTTATCATAATCTGGCCTCAAAAATTAGGAAGTAGGCATCCTTTGATTATGAGTAGGTAGTCAGGGGTACCCTAATTATGGAAACCACAAAGTGGTTATAGGAAGATTGGCTTTATGATAATCGGTTTTAGAGTTCGGACCAACTTGCAGTTAGCTGGTTTTACTTTTTGAACCCCCGACCCAAAATGAGGGGTGTTATAAGTTTGACCGCTGTGTGTGTGTGTGTCTGTGTGTCTATCTATATGAGTTTTATTCATTTGACAGCGGGGTTTCTAGTGATGGTTCGTAGACATGTTTCATCAAAATTGTTTCAGCCGAGGTGCCCAGCAGAGGGTTTTATTTATGGGCTGGATAGATAGATACATAGGTAGGTTTTATTCACAGGTTCCCAGAAACCTAACCTATATTCTGTTAATTGCTGAAACAATTGATATCAAAACCAAAAGGTAGTATTAAAGTTTTGCCCAATACTTTTTTGGAAGACGGCGTGGAAAAATCTTTCAATCTATGTTCTGCCAGAACAAGCAGCCAGAATTTGCCTTTGAGTGAATTGATGATTCTGATTTGGGTATTTTCATTGTTTTATTATTCTTTTATTCTTAGATTCTAGGATCTGGAATCTAAACCTTAGGTCCTTAAAATAGTTAAGCCTAGGGATTATCATTTTGACGTTTCGTTTTTTAGCAAACGCATCCAAAAAGACCAAAAAGAAGATAATATGATTCCATTGGCGGGCGCCAGTTTTGCCTAGATTTGGGCCTTATGATTCAGTGGAAGTAGCGTGGCGGGAAATGCATTTTTTTTGTTATTCCAATTTTGTATCTAAACTTAGCTATTTTTGTTTAGCGATTTTGGTTTGACGGCAATAAAACATCGTTTCATTATTCTAAACAAAAAAACTACAATAATTCAGCTGATTATGAGATTTGCTCGAACTAGGTACTAGTTTTTTGGGCAGTAGGCACCACTTGACTGGTTGTCGAGCAAAAAACAAATTAGTTTAAATTTTTTTCTGACTAGTTACATTGACATCTACACGTAGCTGAAACAGAAACTTGCTAAAACGTGTCTATTCCAATGGAAAAACTAATATAAACTGCGAGGGTTTCATTAAAAAAAAATTATTCCATTCCTGTTTTATACGGGGTAATTTTTAAATAGCTTTATTCCTGAAATACGTCAACTTCCAAATATGATTTCCAACTTTTGTTTTGCGACTTTTCGAAAAGTTTTTTTATTTATTGAACCTATCTTATTCTTCAAAACTTCGCATTTTAAGCCCGGAGCATTCAGTTATACCTACTGGTGATCCTTAACCTTCAACTTCATCCTAAAATGCGCGAAAAAAACATCATTTCTTTATACAAATGGTGTCAATTGGTGGTGATGGACATTTGTATGGAGAAGTTATTTCGTTTTCGCAAATTTTTGAAAGAAGTTTGCAATTTGGTTCTTAATCACCAGTGCAACAAAATAATTTCGAATATAAAACCACTAAATTATCAGCGTGCACAGGTATTCTGTAAGTAAGGCGTATATAGCCTCATAGCCTGTACATTGTAGGTACATGTCCCACTAGCTGGGCAAAGGCCTTCTCTCAGAAAGAGTGTCCGAGCTTAAGGGTAGACGATAGCAAAGTGGCGGGAAATTCAAAATTTTCACAGACTTTTACATTTTGTAGCTAAACTGAACTATTTTTGTTCAGCGATTTTTCGTTCGCGAGAATAAAACCGTATTCTTTTCATTATTGTAAACAACAGAACAACAATAATTCAGCCGATTATGTGTTCTGGTCTACGAAGCAGTGGTACTGCCCAAAAAACTTGTCGTAGACCAGAACACATAATCGGCTGAATTATTGTTGTTCTGTTGGTTTACAATAATGAAAAGAATACGGTTTTATTCACGCGAACGAAAAATCGCTGAACAAAAATAGCTCAGTTTAGCTACAAAATGTAAAAAACTGTGAAAATTTTGAATTTCCCGCCACACTACTATCTTCCAGCCTTAATCTGATAACTGTTGGAATATTGGCTTATCAATATGCAAAAATTGATTTTGTGTTTTTCTGAACGCAGTGGTTTAATATTGTCTATTGGCAACATCCATCTGTCATCCGTCATACAGAGACGCCATAGTTTTTCTACCCCGCCACGCTCCGCTCTGTTTTGTTTTACTGTGTATCGCAAGCGCAGGATCAGACATACATCTTCCAAGTTCTAAAAGAAAACTGGAATAAATCAATAGTTTATTTTACCAGTTAAATTGAGTCTTTCATTCCGGCCATCAACCGCCTCCAATAATAACTTGTTAATTCTACGGAGTACCAATGACTGCAACGCACTAAAGATAGCGAAAATACCAACTTGCCACATACGCCCCACTTATTATACCTTGATAATGGGCTAAACACTATTTACCTATGACATACCGCCCAACACAAAATAAGTGCCATTTCATACATAGCGGGTACGTCACTGACCTCCGTACGTACGACTGGATAAGTCGGTTGTGCACTTTTAAAACCTACCAAGAGAGCCATTTGACAAATTTTACAGGAAAGCCAAAAAACTGTTTGGTTACTTTGTTTTGATGTCCAGCCCCTCTACCTTTGACGCATTTTCCAATACGGCCGCAATATGGCGCAATTTACAAATATTTTAATATTTTACAAACTAAGACGCATTTTGTATTTTTATTTAATAAAACAGCCTTACCTTTGAATAAACAACAAAGTATTTAAAATCAAAGCATTACTATGCGAATTCAAAGAGAAATTAATTTTAAAACTTTTTCAATTTGATCGCAATAGCGTCAAGGGTAACCCGCTGATAAAACTATGAAACACAGCTGAACGAGAGTAAGCTCAAAATAAATATTTAAGAGGGCTCATATACAACAAACATGACCTTTTTTGCCGTTTTTATAGATAATGGTACGGAACCCTTCGTGCGCGAGTCCGACTCGCACTTGGCCGGTTTTTTCTCTATCTCGTTTATTTTGGACATGCTGTAAGCCAGTCCAGTAGTGTGGAGTCAGTGGGGTACATAGTATTGTACACGGGTGACGTTTTTGATCGTAGTTTAGATTTCAATATAATAATTGGTTCGCCCTAGTTGTTGTATATCTAATACTCGTATAGGTACCTTTTGTTAGGTATATACTTAAATAGTATGGTGTTTTCATAATTATGCCGTTACAGGTTCATTTGTTATTCAAACTACTTCAGTTATCATACTTTTGGAGGTAGAGTTACCAAAATTACAATACTAGCTTTTGCCTGCGACTTCTTTTGAAGACGAAGAAGATTGTTATAACATAGCTTAGCATATTATGTTAATTTTGGGTACACCTAATCTAGCCATTCCAATCATCAGAATATATCCAGACGTTTCAGCGGGAAATATTAACAACGATTCACAATAAAATTAAATACACTCACAAACGGTAGAGTTCACAATTTTATATTAGTGGCAGTCACCAAAGTGGCATTATATTGTACCTAAACAAAATGGCGTATCAACCGGGAATTTCAGAAAACCTTCGTAGCATCAAAAAGAGATTGTAAACGAAGAAAATAATCTTACTTTTTAAAATACGGGAATCCTGAAAATTTGAATGTTATCTCATTGGCTTTACTTTCTATTCCAACCATAGCAAACTCTAGTTATACGTCTCAACTAGCGCCGCCAATGAAAAAATAATCATACCTAACTATTTTTGGATGCGTTTTTAGCAAAAAACGCTCCTGCGATTTCTCAACGTTTAGGACCTAAGGTTTGGATTCCAGGATTGGATTTCCTACGAATGCAATCGATTCTCGCCAAAAGTGGCCTCGATTGCATTCTTAAGTTCTAGGATATGGAATCCAAACCTTAGGTCCTAAAAATAGTTAAGCCTCGCGTTGAGAAATCGCAGGAGCGTTTTTTGCAAAACGCGCCTCCAAAAAAGAGATATGATTTTTTTTTCATTGGCGGCGCTAGTTGTGAGACGTATTTAACCTCATAATTTATCGTCAAATACACATAATTATTTATACTAATAAAATGCTGATCTAGGGTAAAATATAATACAAAATATTACGAATGGTATATCTTCGATATCGAGCTTTGCTCACGACTTTACTTAATAAATTTAATACCTTCCTAGGTATTTTAAGGATGTCTTATCATTTTAGATGGAAATATTATTTGGAGGTTCTTTCAATTTACTTACAATCACTACAATAAAAAAAAATACTAAAGAGTGACATCTGTTATTAAATATCTGAACTAGGTCTGCCGATTGAAGCATTTAGCGCCATCTATTATTAGTGTTTTTACATGCGTATAATACCTTCTCTTGTTAGTTCATTAGCAAAAACCTAGATGGCGTTATGCTAAACAAAAATATTCAAAATGAAGTAAGGTAGCCCTGAAACGTATTGAAAATTCATTGATAATTCATGATTAATATCGCAGCATTTTATTGAGAGCTTCTTTGTCAATGATAAAATTAATCTGTCTCATGTCGCATAACCTTGGATTATATCAGCGTTATCTGTAGTAGAGGAGTCAAACCTTTTTAGTTCTGACCTATTATCATAGAGGGCTTTACTATTCTTTTTTTCACATAATTTTTCATAATAATCTTTGATTTGCAGTTGTTGCCCCAATTTATTCTGAATTTCCATAGGCAGAATCGATCAATATTACCTACTTTGATATAATAATCGAGCAATGATATTCAATTAGAATTGTATTAATCGTACAAAGTTGTAGAGTAATTTCCTGCACATAACATGCGTTAGAACCTTTATCCTGATTTTTTTCCCTATAGATTAAAGCTTTATTAATGGCGCACACACACGTATGATAATATAAATAACTAACTATGTTCACTTGGCTCAGGACTCTACCGGCTGAAACCGGTCTCTACTCTTCTCATCTACCTGAGTTATTGTATGTAAGTAAGTCTTCATTGAGCGATGTTATCAACTGGAGTTCAATGAAGGTAAGTAAGGTCAGTGTTGACGTATCGACGATTTATTGAAAAACGAGGTTATTTGGGAAATATGGTTTAAATTTAAAACAAAAATTTAAAAATATAAAAAGGGTTCTAAAAAGGGATAGGTCCTAGTGAGATTACTGGCAGCTTCATGGAGGATAAATAGTAATTTGCCTTTTTAAATACCACCGACACTTAATTTTTGTTTCCAAATAAGCATATTATTATCTCATAAACAGCTGAACCGATTTTGATAAAACGTAACTAAGGAGAACCAGAAAACCTGTTTTCAAATAAAATAAAAAAAAAGAAAAAAAATTGAATAATGAAACGAGTAAGAATTATTTTAATATCTCAGTTTAGCTACAAGATTGAAAAAACTGTGAACATTTTCCCACCACAGTACTTTCATCGATCCTCAGTTACATTTCCCTATGCTTTAGCGGCTCAGGTTTCCTCACGATGTTTTCCTTCATATTACGTGACATAATTCCCGAGCTACGCCCCCGGCCAGAGGTCGATGGTCATCATCAAATAAATCCGAATCGCGAACCGGACGCGCGGTGTCAATCCTTTCTGTTAGTTCATTATGCTGTTAGGCCCGATTGGCGCAATTTATCAGTTGAGAGCTCCTTTGGCTCTGAGACTAGCTCAGTCTGCGGTTACGGTTGGAATAAACCACTAAAATTGCACGGAGTATTTTTAAAGCCGAAGGTATTTTGTTGCACTGGTGATTCTGAGCCAAATTACAAAATTTCATTGCAAAACGCGCGAAAAAAAAATTCACTTCTCCATACAAATGGTGTCGATTGGCGATAGCCGTTTGTATTGGGAAGTGTTTTTTTTTTCGCTCGTTTTGAAGTAAAATTTTGGAATTTGGCACAGAATCACGAGTGCAACTAAATACCTTCGGCTTTAAAACCACTAAAATTCCACGGTGTATACCTATAATAAGACGTATCGATAATCTGGGGCTTAAGAGGGTGCTAGAGCATTATTTTCCAATACAAACGTAGTTCAGGTTTAATTTTTAAACTACAGGCTGGATTTTGCTGAAACTTGGTTCTAACATTAGATGACCAAAACGGAGGTTTGCAAATAATTTTTATGATAAAACAAATAGCCTAAAAGAATTTAGGGTGATGCATTTTTTGCGCCGAAAAAGGGGTACCTTTCAGCTGTTATTTACTTACATTATTACACTCGAAAAATAGATCTATTACATTACAACTAGGTACAACTACATACTCGCGAAAGGACACGATCACACGAACATACAGCCGCATTGCCTCTCACTTTTCCCGCGCCTCGTCTCGCTCTGGGTGAAACAGCTATAGAAAACAGTGTTTCACGCGCTTGGCCATCGCCGAGTTCCCACGCTTGTACAGGGAACTCTTAAGATGACATCCCAGTAGAAGGACAAATGAAACAGCAAAGAATATTCTGATTCTCTACATTTTTTTTTACAAGGCTGGGAATTTTTGCGCTGCTTATTTAAATTCCGCTGATCACGAAACTACTATTACCTATTGTAAAACTCCCAGCCTTGTACGGTCGGCCACAGTTACAGATACTCCATGGCAGCTCTTAACGCGCGCAGCATAAGGGCGCCAATCCAACAAAAAGGGGTATCTTTGGGTGAGGCCGGCTGTACGAAAAAAAAAATACTCAGCACAAACATTTTAAACTTCCAAAGTAAAAAAAAATCAATCTTTCAACCAGAACCAACCAAAAAATTTTTTTTGTCAGTCTCAGCGAAGTCTACTCTATCATAACTCCCAGGTCCGGTTTCTGAGTTGAGAATTTTGCTAAGCAAATACTATCGTTCTGTCACGCTCTTTTGTGAGAAATCTGCAGAGACAGGACGATACTTACCCATTTGCTTAGCGAATTTCTCAATTCAGAAACTGGGCCCCAGTCTTGTACGATAAAATAAATTAAGTGGTCACCAGCGGAGGTAGCATGACTCTTATCGAGGCGGATTTATCCAACAAAATGGCGGTTTATCAGCATTTTTGACGTCTATAGTGGGTTATATATCGCTCTCGACTATATATAACCAACTATAGACGTCAAAAATGCTGATAAACCGCCATTTTGTTGGATAAATCCGCCTCGATAAAAGTCATGCTACCTCCGCAGCTGCTCTCCAGCTACCTATATGCTCAGCCACTTGAAAACTTGGAAAAAGCATACAGTGGCGTTGCTCTACAATGTGTTTGGATCATTTTGTTTGAAGAGACAAATTCTTTCTTTTGTTTTTTCTTCCCTTCTTCTTATTGTAGTGCCTTCAGTCTCCTATCGGAGGTTATCAATACAAATACAAAATACAAATACTTTATTTGTAAACTATGGGTTTGATGGTATACAGGGTGTTAAAAGACCGCCAACAGACCCGAAAGGTACTAGACACCAAAACAAAGTACTTTTTCGATAAATTATTGCTGGGAAATGATTTTGGTTTTTTAGGTTATATATAATTTTGGAAAATATTTTATCACGTAATGGAAGTGTAACGCAGAGAAATCACATCGTGCAAGCGTTGAGATAAACTTATAAAAGTAAATAAAAAAAAAAGTTGCTAGATACTTAGTATTAGATAGTAATAAGTATCTGATTTATATACCGTAAAACGGGGCTATTCGCAATCAACGGGGCTATTTGGTTCGAATGAAATAAAAGATTTGAAGTCATATATTTTTTTAAAAACTGAACGCAGCCTAATGTTTGTTTTTACTGGCAACACTAAATTTTATCCGTCACTGGTCTGTGGTGATTACAAGCTTGTGCACGCTTTGTTGACGACACAATATTTTTTTTAAAAAGGCGGTTTATCGGACGAAATTTGAAGTGGTTGAACTTTCATGCGTACTACAAAACTTTTTGGAGGTAAGTGAAAACCATTTATACTCATCTTTTTGCCGTTTTCCGGTGATTTCAATCATAGTTTTAGTTTATTTCTAGCTCTGTTTAGACGCCATTATTGTTAATTTTTCTTAGACGGGGCTATTTGGAAGGCGTTTTGGGGCTATTTGAAATATTATTCCAAATAACCCCTGGTATTCCTAATTTGATGCTTCAAACACATTAGTATGTTCTCTCAATTAGCCCCAAAAGTTTATTTTTACCTGTTTAAGGGGAAGCACTACTTGTTTTACCTCGCATTCTGATATTTTTATTTATTTCAGATTTACAATGGTTCGGAACTATCAAAGAAAGATTACTAGCGAAAGGAAAGGTAAGACATTTTCACCTTATCAAAGCTATAGAAAAGAAGACTTAGAAAAGGCTATAGAGCACATACAAAACAAAAAGCTAAGAGTATGTGATGCAGCTAAAACCTTTAATATCCCCATGAGCACATTAAGCAGAAAATCAAGAAACATTAATTGTTCTCAAGAAAAGGCTGGACACCCCACTTTATTTTCTCCGGAAGAGGAAAAGGGGTTCATTAAAGTTCTGTTGACTTTAGGACACTGGGGATTTCCTTTCGACACAATGGACCTTAGAGTTTTTGCCCAAAAATATTTGGCCAAGATTGGAAAGAAAATTTACACTCTTCAAGATAATCTCCCAGGTGATGATTGGGCCAGAAATTTCCTACAGAGACACCAATCTGAATTATCAAGCCGCAAAGCTTCAAACATCTCCACAGATAGAGCCAAAGTTACGCCCGAAACACTAGACAACTTTTTTAAACATTATACTGAAACTGTTGAAGGGGTCGCCCCAGATTCCATCATCAACTACGATGAAACAAATTTAACGGACGACCCTGGCAGCAAAAAATACATCTACAAAAGAGGGTCTAAATATCCAGAAAAAGTTATGAACTCGTCCAAAACTGCGGTATCCTTAATGTTTGCTGGGACAGCCGATGGACTATTGCTGCCAGTGTATGTGGTCTATAAGGCCGAACATCTCTGGGATACATGGATAGAGGGTGGACCTGAAGGCACGCGTTACAACCGATCGAAAAGTGGGTGGTTCGATAATGTGTGTTTTGAAGACTGGTTTAATACCGTCATAGTGCCATACGCAAAAAGCAAACCAGGTCGAAAGGTTTTGGTTGGGGACAACCTGTCGTCACACTTTTCGGAGAGTGTTCTAAAAACATGCGAAGAACTGGACATAAAATTTGTGTGCCTGCCACCCAAATCAACCCACCTGATGCAACCGTTAGATGTGGCGTTTTTCGGCCCTCTAAAGACCTACTGGAGAGAAGTGTTGAGAAAATGGAAAGCTACAGAAGGAAGATCACACAAAACTTTGGTTAAAAGTGCATTCCCAAAATTACTTTGCCACCTGAAAGAGAAGTTGATTGATAAAGGCAGTGAGTCGAGCAACCTCATAGCAGGATTTGATAAATCTGGTTTATACCCTGTTAACGCCGAACGCCCAAAGTCACGCCTACCCCACAGTTCACATATTTCCGCAGATAATACGAATAACTCTATGACTGCAGTCATACAAGAAATGTTGGGTGACCTAAGGTGCCCTGCGGAATCAATTGAGAAGAGGCGAAAAAAGAAATGTAACGTGGATCCAGGAAAGAGCATCACAGTTGGGGACTTCGTACAAAATCAATCAAAATTAACTGGAACAGTTACAAAAAAGCAAAACCAAGCTAGAAAGAAAGCAGGAAAAAAAGCAAAAGCCAATAAACCTGTGGAATTTGCTCAAAATGATTTGAATGGCTATCGAACTTGTGACGACTCTGATGCTACCCTTGTAATCGATGATGAAATTACGAACAAAGTTTCAACAACATCACAAATAGCAGCGGAACCAATTCCGGGCCCTTCCGGACTGTGCAAGTGGCGAAACTCATATCCAGGCCAAATAAGTGACCAAAGTGATGCTTCCGATGTTGTAAGAGATATACCAAGAATACATACGAAAAATAATAAACCTAAATCATACAAGGGGAAGGGGAAAGGAGTAGGAAAGAAGAGTAAAACAAACAACATACACCCAAATAATAAAAAGACCCAGAAAACTGACAATAAAACATCAGCAGAAGAAGAAAATTTGGATTGTGACATTCTGACCCGACTATGTAACAGAACAACAGTCGCAAAGTTTATAAAGAAGAGAAAGTCCACCAAAACCATGTCAGAATCGACAACAAGTGAATCAGACACAGATATTATGAGCAAACACAGTGATTCCGACATTGAAAATTGCAATTACTATACCAGTGAAGAAGATCTTAACAAAGATGAATCCAGACATGAAATTCAGAAGACTTTCGGTAAGACTGATAGTATAAATGTATTATTTAAGGCTACTGACACCAATTTAGTAAGTACTTGTGATGAGACTGAAAACACCCATAAAACCAAAGAAACTGACAATAATTTAGTAAGTATTTGTGATGAGACTGAAAACACCCTTGAAACCCAAGAAACTGACACCAATTTAGTAAGTACTTGTGATGAGAACGAAAACACCCATGAAACCCAAGAAACTCCTGCTAAAAAGTTAGTTTATACTGATGACAAAACGATGGAAATAACGAGTAACAAAGAAAACGACAAAAATTATGAAAACAATTTCATTTCAACTGAAAATATTAACGTGCCTTCATATGCTGTTAAAGATTTGGTTTTGGTCCGTTATTATTCAAGAATGAAATGGACATATTATGTCGGTGCCATTGATTATGTTGACAAAGTTGAAGACGGGAATTTCCTATATACAGTAACATTTTACAAAACAGTAAAAAAACCGGCACTGGCATTCCGAAAAGCAAAAACTGACCGCGCCACAGTTCCTGATTTATCTATTATGAAGAAAGTTGATATGAAAAAATCATCTACAAACCCACATCTCTGGGAGCTTTGTGAAGAAGGTGATAAGGTTTATTTTTAAATTTTATACTTTATTATGTATCTTACTGCTGATGAATTTACCCTTATTTTTTTCCAAAAGTTAACCTTTTCCGAGATATTTAACCGTCAATATTTAAAAAAAAACAAAATATTTTGCTCTAAACTAGGTTTTTTTTTTCATTATTTCACGGTACTTAGCCCTAAACCCTAAAAGATAAAAATAAATTAGGTAATAGAGATTGAATAATGATCATTGTTTTTAAAAAATAATTAAAATAGTAAAATTACTTAACTTAACTTTTGGAAAAAGATTTATAGGATCCAATTCATCGGCAATGACCTAATATACACAATCAACACTGTCTAGGGATATTTTTTGTTTCGATGACTGTATACAAAATATCCCTAGATGGCGTTGATGTGTGTAATAAACTTTAATACTCTTTTGATTCATGATCTCGCTAAATATTAAGGTTAAAATTTTAGAGAAGTGTTGTATTTTTTGTTTTTATTCCTGTTACCTATAGGTAGGTAAATATTATTTTGAAATACAAAGTTAAATATTGTTTACCTATCTAGTTTTATAGTGGCTGATTGAAGCGTTTATAAAAGACAAATTGCCTGCCTATTATGACTTGTTAAGTTTTTATAGGTTTTTTTACTAAGTGTTTGTATTGTTTGATTGTTTCCTTTTGTATTATTGGTTCACTAAATTGAAATACAAGTTTTTTATTACGGCCAAATTTTCAATAGTCACATAAAAGTTATAGTTGGAGAATAAAACTGATGATGTCTCTATCTTGTCGTTTAATTTAGACAGTGATAGCATGTAGTTTATTCTCCAGTTAAGTTTTATCTAACTATTGAAAAAATGGCCCTAAGTCTTGTAAAATTGAGGTTAAATTTTCAGAGAAGTTTTGCCATTTTTGTTTTGTTTATAAATGCTTATGTAAAAATACAATTTTAAAATATTGTTTCATAATGGCTGATGTTTACAATAAAAATTGCTCGCTGTTATAAAAAGATTGTTGTATTTTTTTTATAGGATTGTTTAATTAAAAGTGTTTTTATTGTTTGCTATACTTTTTGTAAGTATTACTTTTTTCACTCAATTGAAATACAAGACTGTTAAAGTTATTTTTGTTTCATTTGGCATAAATTACGGGATAGGTACAACTTAGCTTTTTTTCCTTTCCGTTTATAGTCCCAAGAATAACTTTACAAAATTACTGCAACTTCCCCTTAAATTTTCCAATTATCGCATGAACAGTCGGTACATTTTAAACTATATACTGGATTAAAGTTTCCAAAAAGCCCCGAAAGTTTCTATGAAATTTATAACCAATTTTTTTATTTGAGTAGATTTTGGTAGTTATTTAGCTTCTATAGAAATAATATTTTTACACAGTATCAGAACGTATCTTCCTTATTCAATCCAAATATAGCTAATCTGGTTCTAATTGAAATAGACAGAGAAAAGTAAGAAAAATCAGGCCAAGACTGACCAGTTTCCAAAAGACCCCATGCCAGCGATATTTGGAAGGACGACAAAAAAACTCTATAGCTCCGAAATTATGCATAATGCGTCCAATCTGCTAACAGATAATGAAAGGCAATAGTGAGATTTGCTGCTTTTTTACTAATGAAATGCCGTAACATTTTTTGTTTTTGGAGAATTTAATGTTCTTTAAGAAAGTTGTTTCAAATAGCCCCGTTTTACGGTATATTTTTTTAATTTAGATAGTATTTTGACGTTCAATGTCAATAATTTATTTATGGCATATTGAATAAAAACATTTGAATCTTGAATCTTGAATCTATGCTACTTACGCTCGAGGTGCCGATGTTTAGAATACATTGCGGGTTGCAATTTCAGCGTCGTTTTTTGTAAGAATTATTCAAAATTTTGATATGATTCCTTGAGAAGAAATGTTAAGCACTCGTACGTACTTTGGCGTACATACAAATGTAATTGAACTAATAATCTAAAAATGACAAAAAATAATTTAAAAACAAGAAATAAGAAAATTAAAATCACTTGATTAACCGCTTGATTGGCGTAATTTTTTTTCCAGTACCCTCAGGGCGTCTATGAGCCAAAGTAATACCAATTATCAAATTATAAAATTATTAATAACAACCATGAATGTATACCTATCAATGTCAAATTAAAGTAAAAGATAAGAGAAAAAAATCAATCATCTTGGCTATTTCTTCTTTTGAGGCTGCCAAACGGAACACGGAGCTCGTGGATTGTTGGAGTCAATGGCGTAAGTTCTCAAGCCATGATATTGTGGGTCTTCCAGGTCTCCTGTTTTGTATCCTCCATTGGATGATAAGTTGAAAGAGTCCGTATTGGTTGTTGTGCATTATATGGCCAAACTATTCAAGTTTCCGTTTTTTACACTTAGGTCACGTTTATTGACCTGACAATAAACGTGACCTAAGTGTGTGTGTTTGGACTGACAAACATACAGATCTTATTTTTATCATGCATCAATAAGAAAGGAAAGGCTAGGCCTAACAGTCAACAGCCCCTCTACCCTTGACGCATTTTTCCAATACGGCCGCAATACATATAGCGCAATTAACAAAATGTTATATTTTACAAATTAAGACACATTTTGTGTTTTTATTGAATAAATAAATATTAGAAGCAATTTAAAATCAAAGCATTACTATGCGAATCCAAAGAGAAATTAATTTTAAAACTTTTTCAATTTGATCGCAATAGCGTCAAGGGTAACCCCCCTGAGCTGTCGTAAAATTACAATTTCGACTTTAAGTCTAGCGTGTTAAGGTGTGTGTAGGAGCTGACAATGTTTTAGTTGAGTATGCTCATAGTAGGTAACAATGTTACTAGAATCATCTAACAATGAATGTATACGCATTATTATGTTGTTTATTCATTCTTTGATAGTTCTGTTGTTGTAAGAACTTTTTATAATTCGGAAGGCCAAGTTTTTTGTTCGAAAGTCCGTTATTGGCTTAATCTTATCTGTAGACAATATTGAGAAACTAGCTTAAATATTTTTTATTTTGGTTCAGTAGTTTGGATTTTATAACGTATCAAAGATACGGTTTTATGACGTCACGCGATGGTCTGCATACTGTTGGCGGTCATAGGAACATTTTAGTGCATAAAAACAAAACTACTGGACCAAAATAAAAAAATATTTAAATTAGTTTCTCAATATTGTCTAAAGATAAGATTAAGCCAATAACGGACTTTCGAACAAAAAACTTTGCCTTCCGAATTGTATCTTTCCTTCTAATGTGGTTTTCTTGAACTAAAAGGCGTTGTAGAGTAGGATTGATTTTGCGGAAACATTGAAATAAATAGATACCTATTCATTTTAGATAATGATGATTATGAATTAATGATACGAGTAGCACGAAATTATTTTGAAATCAGCTTCATTATTTACACGGTGCATTATTTATTACCATGAGCTAATGGGACATTAGCTTGTTGATAGGAAAGTCAGTGACATTTTCAGATTTACCGTAGTAATTACCGTAGTGCGCCGATGACCATGATCTTAGATGGGGTAGACTTATGCTTACAACCCTAACATCTCAGCTACAAAAAAATAATGGCAAAATGGCACACTTATACAAGGTGTTAAAAAAGTACCTAACTCTTTTTGCAGGGTGATAGGGATCACAACCTAAATTTTTTTTTTTGCTCCATGACGTTCCGTTTTTTTTTTTATTAATAAAATGTGAACGATGTGGCGGGAGAAAAGTATTTTTTAAATATTGTTTTCATTGACTTTCACAATGTTTTAACAACTCAAAGCTATGTGAATGCACCTACATGCACAAACATATTTTTATATTAATTTGAGCTAATAACAAAAACAAAAAATGTTATGAAATTTTTTAAATTTTGAGGTTATAAAAATAAATTGTTTTTTCAACTTTTTTTACAGATTCGACATTCTGTTGACCAGTAGGTTACACCCTGTAAAAAGAGTTAGGTACTTTTTTAACACCTTGTAATGTATCTTTTATTATACAGGGTGCAATCGAATTCGCTAAGGTAGACTCAGTACTGCACCAAATGTATGGAACAGCTAATATTTTTTTCGCTCCATTTTCTTGCCACCTAGTATCGAAAAGTTGTTTGGTAATCAGTTAAGTAGTCAGCCTACCTACTTAAAGTTTCGCTATCGAATTCGATTGCACCCTGTAGAAAAATGGAGGGTAAACGCATTTTCTTCTACCTCTAGTGACTACAAACAAGGTGTATCCTAGCATCTTATTTTACTGGTAGCCACTTTGGTAACAATATTCCAAATATTTTAACAGCAAAATTAATGCTGGACAAATAAATGCTGAAGAAGAAGAAGAAGACTTATGAATGCCTACGTGTTTTAACCTGAAAAAGTACTCTTTTAAGGATAAAGTACTCTTTTGCGGCTAAATTTTACGTATTTTAGACAAAAGTCTTAAATACCGGCGTGTGAAAAGACACCTTGTACAGTCGGCCACAGTCTCAGATAACCCTTTTTGTTCGATTGGCGCCCTTATGCCGCGCGCGGTAAGAGCTGCCATGGGGTATCTGAGATTGTGGCCGACCGTACATCTACTAAATTGGTTAATGCGAATCAGGATCTCACTAAAGGGTTGATCGTCCGGTTACGTCCTGGGCCCTTAGCCTGTAACACAATGGCGGGTCAATGGCGTCCCGGCCGAAGGACAAAACCGGGCTCTCTTTGCATCTACGTAATGAGATGATTTATACAGCGTCCAGTGGCACCTTCACTCACACTAGATGGGTGAAGAGACCACTCGGCGCTGCAGTGCCTGGCACATTGTTTTTTAGATGGAGTAGGCTTGCCCAGCACCTATACCATCCTGACAGCTTAGTCGACCTAGCCCACAGGAAAGACAGGTCAATACGTGTGGAGCCAACTGAGCCGCGGGTTTCCTCACGATGTTTTCCTTCACCGTTAGCGAGTGGTATTGCTACTACAAATTCACAAATGTACGTAACTTTGAAATTAAACAAAGTCATAGATACATGCCCGCACTGGGAATCGAACCGGGTACCTCTTGCTTCAGAGTCCACTGTTCTACCCATTAGACCACCACCGCTCTCCTACAACCAGAGAACTAATCCTCTAGAATTAGATTCAAAATATTCTTTGCTGTACTACAAAAACATTAAAAGGACAGACAGCGTTAGCAAATCGTAATTGAAGTCGTCACCTGACAGCCCATTTTGGCACCATTATGTTACAGGCTAAGGGCCCTGGGCCCTTAGCCTGTAACACAATGGCGGGTCAATGGCGTCCCGGCCGAAGGGCAAGACCGGGCTCTCCTCGTTTTTCTCCTACAACCAGAGAACTAATCCTCTAGAATTAGAATCAAAATATTCTTTGCTGTACTACAAAAACATTAAAAGGACAGACAGCGTTAGCAAATCGTAATTGAAGTCGTCACCTGACAGCCCATTTTGGCACCATTGTGTTACAGGCTAAGGGCCCTGGATGAACCAAGATTCAGCCAGTGCGCGGAGGTAAAGAGAATAGGTTTTTATATGCGTGCGATGGGATTGGCAACCTTTGTTTAAAAATATTTTTGTAGAGTTAAAAAATTCACTCGGGACAGGACTTGAACCCGCAACCTCTTGCGTACCGTGCGGGTTCAAGTGCTGTCCCGAGCGATTTTTTTTGCCTTATTTTTTTTGAAAATAATTATCCATAATGTTAAAGACAAAGTATAATGTTAAAGCACGGGTTAGTGCTTTAGAAAATACAAAAAACTTTGTTTACTTCGAAAAAAACTGGGCTATTGCAGCTAGGACAGATGATTTTAGGCCGTCAGCACAAAAGTGGCCCAACATTTAAGATCACAATTAAAATAAATTGCTGTCTGGGAAAGATGATGCCATTTTTACTGGGCATCCAGAGACATCTCCACTCATACTACAGTGTGCACTCTTAGTCGATAGCGAAACGTTAAGTATGGTATCTACTGATCCATACAAACAACTTGTACTAGGTGGCGAAGAAAATGGAGCGAAAAAAATATCAGCTGTTCCATACAAAATGCGCCAAATGTATGAAGCTGCTGATATTTTTTTCGCTCCATTTTTTCGCCACCTTGTAAAAGTTCTTTGTATTGATCAGTAGACAGCCTACATAAAGTTTCGCTATTGACTTAGAGTGCACCCTGTAGATAGGACCGCGCAAGTAAATGTATTTTCATGCATTTATTTTTTTGACAAGGAGATCGGAATGTAGTGTGGTATCAAATTAATGTAAATACAACATCTCCTCTTGGCGCATTTTCATTTATAATTTTATTTCGACGGACAATCTAAATTAACAAAATAAGGTTCTGTTTTTCCCCCCAGATAAGTAGCTCAAAAATTACGTCTAAGTGCAGCAGGCAAAACCAATTCACCGCACACAACCAAAAGAAAAAAAGTAAAACGAAATCTACAAACTCTACCAAGAGAGCACAAAAAGCAACTCCACTTTTTATTACCCAATAACAATAATATATCTCGCCAGAGTTTTATAGTCAAAGGCAACCATCGTCCAACCAGTTTTCTATGCGACAATATGAATCAAAGTCCTAAAGGTGGTCAACCCCAGAGGATCGCACTAATCGGGCTCGCAAAATCGCCAATCGAAATTCAAAAGCCGCGTCGGGTATATAAATGGGAGGGCCCGAGGGTTCAAACATCAGTTTCTGTTTTGATTTCGAACCGCGAAGGTCTAAAAAATACTCTATCACAATGAGAACCTTGGTCGT
The DNA here is from genome assembly GCA_949319315.1 of Zelleria hepariella. Classification (NCBI taxonomy): domain Eukaryota; kingdom Metazoa; phylum Arthropoda; class Insecta; order Lepidoptera; family Yponomeutidae; genus Zelleria; species Zelleria hepariella. The sequence continues at coordinate 38,218,436 of OX439378.1, read as the reverse complement.
CCTCGCCGTCTGCATCGTTATGGCACAGGTGAGGCTGTTTGCGATTGTTTTCTACCTACTATTATAACTGCTGTCGTGAGTTTTTTTTTTTTAATATTATAAGTCATACATCATATTGATTAATGCTGTCGTGAGTTGATATTCAGAGTTTTAAAAGTTACATACCTACATTTATTAATTTCTGATCGATCGAGTTTCTGGTTCTGTTGGTAGATTCAAGTTATTAAATTCAAGTATATCAAATTATTATACTGACTTTTTCCTGAGCACATTTTACAGAAATTTTGGTACTCTCTTGATGTGTATTATGTGTACTTTTTATTCATAATTGATTTAGGCCCGTAATATCAATCACAGTTTAAACCAAAAAGGCTAGTTTGAACCCTATTATGTCGATACATTTTCATACAAAATGCGAGGTTTAATAGGTCTGAGTTTAAACTGTGAATGATATTAGTTTAAATTCATTAGATCTATTTTTAGGCGAGACAAGTGCAAAATCCCCTTTAGAGGTTTAACTGCTACGAATAATAATTTTGTCCACAGGCCTTAACAGATGAACAGAAGGAGAAGCTAAAAAAGAACAAGAGTGACTGCCTCGCCGAGGCCAAGCCAGATGTACAGCTGGTGGAGAAACTAAAGACTGGTGACTTCAAGGTGAGTTCCACAGTCCGTTGCTGAAAGGTCCTGTTAAGTTTTAGAGGTTTGATCTGCTCATCACTACAAGGAACCAACTTTTAGTATGAATTCAGCTGAAGGAAAAGATCGTGGGAAAACCTGACAGTCTGATGTATAATTTGTTCCTTACACTTTATAGCACACAGAATAATATGGGTGGGAGAACGTGTAAAAGGGCAAACTTATTTTTAAAGAAATTTCTTTCAGCCAACCCGTCATAAGGTTAAGGGTAGACGATAGCAACGTGGCGGGAAATTAAAAAAAAAACACAGTTTTTTACATTTTGTAGCTAAACTGAGCTATTTTTGTTCAGCGATCTTTCGTTCGCGGCAATAACATTGCACGTTGCTATCGTCCCACCTTAACGCGAAAATTGCCAATCCGCAGTGGGCACGGGATAAATAGGCCTGAAAGGTAAAGGCCTAACCTATCCAAATTGGCGCGCTTATGGGAGCGCGAAGTGTGATGCTTTCGTCACAAAAGACGAAGGCGGTTTTCGCAGTCTAGCGCGGTTACAAATCCTATCCGCTCATAACTTCCAGGGTTACCTCGAACTGTTGTACTTTCAGACTGAAAACGAGCCCCTCAAGAAGTACGCCCACTGCATGCTGATGAAGTCAGAGCTGATGACAAAGGACGGAAAGTTCAGGAAGGACGTCGCCCTCGCGAAAGTTCCCAACGCAGGTATGAATAGAATAGAATAGAATAGAATAGAATAGAATAGAATAGAATAGAATAGAATAGAATAGAATAGAATAGAATAGAATATTCTTTATTGTACTAGAAAAAATTTAAGGACGTACAGTATTAATACATGAATGGTACAAATGGAATGAATACTGTATGAATGGATTGATAGGTAATATTTTTTTTCAAATTCAAAACGCTTTATTGCTGCCAACTTATCAAAAAAGCTAGCAGCGTGACGGTAAATTAATTTTTTGATCAGAGATTGAGCTATTTTTGTTCAGCGATTTTTCGTTAGCGATAAATCGCATCAAAAAGGAGCAGGCTCAGGATCAAGCTAAGCATATTATAAGCACATGTAAAGCGCTGTTTTTCAGCAAGCCCCTATTTTACATGAACTTTCACCATTTTCATAGTCATCATCATCATCAGCCCAATTTCGCCGTGTACACTACCACTTTCTTTTATGTAGGTAATTTATGTTATAATTTTTTTCATGTGTGCAATAAAGTATAAAGTATCAGCCCACATCTACTCACCGGGCCTTAAGACGCCATACGTCGCACACCTAGCGCCGCCAATGAAAAAAAATCATATCTTTTTTTTTGGATACGTTTTTACCAAAAAACGCTCCTGCGATTTCTCAACGCGAGGCTTAACTATTTTTAGGACCTAAGCTTTGGATTCCAGATCCTAGAACTTAAGATTGCAATCGATTCGTAGGAAATCCAATCCTGGAATCCAAACCTTAGGTCCTAAAAATAGTTAAGCCTCGCGTTGAGAAATCGCAGGAGCGTTTTTTGCTAATAACGCATCCAAAAAAAGATATGATTTTTTTCCACTGGTGGCGCTAGTTGTGAGACGTATGGCGTCTTAAGGGTAGACGATAGCAACGTGGCGGGAAATTCAAAATTTTCACAGTTTTTTACATTTTGTAGCTAAACTAACCTATTTTTGTTCAGCGATTTTTCGTTCGCGAGAACAAAACCGTATTCTTTTCATTATTGTAAACAACAGAACAACAATAATTCAGCCGATTATGTGTTCTGGTCTACGAAGCAGTGGTACTGCCCAAAAAACTTGTCGTAGACCAGAACACATAATCGGCTGAATTATTGTTGTTCTGTTGTTTACAATAATGAAAAGAATACGGTTTATTCTCGCGAACGAAAAATGGCTGAACAAAAATAGCTCAGTTTAGCTACAAAATGTAAAAAACTGTGAAAATTTTGAATTACCCGCCACACTACTATCTTCCAGCCTTAAGTCAGTTTTCGATTAAAGTTAAAGCGGCTTCATGTTAATGTCGTGGATCATTTACTTGATAGATCTGATAAATTATTATTAGTAGCCATCAGCAACAGTGCGTAAAATATCATTATTAAATATCAATTTATTTGGGTGCAATATTATGATTAAACTGTCATTAGCATTAACAATAATTTGGGTAAATAAATAATAATTATTATTGAAAGGTTTAAGATATGAATGTACGAATTATACAAGTCATAATCCTAATTTATTAGAGTCAGGGTTTTATAGAAAAGGGTAGGTCTAACTTAAGCAGGATGTTAGATTAAGGCTGGAAGATAGTAGTGTGGCGGGAAATTCAAAATTTTCACAGTTTTTTACATTTTGTAGCTAAACTGAGCTATTTTTGTTCAGCGATTTTTCGTTCGCGAGAATAAAACCGTATTCTTTTCATTATTGTAAACAACAGAACAACAATAATTCAGCCGATTATGTGTTCTGGTCTACGACAAGTTTTTTGGGCAGTACCACTGCTTCGTAGACCAGAACACATAATCGGCTGAATTATTGTTGTTCTGTTGTTTACAATAATGAAAAGAATACGGTTTTATTCTCGCGAACGAAAAATCGCTGAACAAAAATAGTTCAGTTTAGCTACAAAATGTAAGTATGTGAAAATTTTGAATTTCCCGCCACCTTGCTATCGTCTACCCTTAAGGCCCGGTTTCTGAATTGAGAATTTTGCTAAGGAAATACTTTACTATCGTTCTGTCAAGCTCTTTTGTGAGAAATCTGCAGAGACAGGACGATACTTACCCATTTGCTTAGCGAATTTCTCAATTCAAAAACCGGCAGTTAGGCCCGGTTTCTGAATTGAGAATTTTGCTAAGCAAATACTTAACTATCGTTCTGTCACGCTCTTTTGTGAGAAATCTGCAGAGACAGGACGATACTTACCCATTTGCTTAGCGAATTTCTCAATTCAGAAACCGGGAGTTTCTCATGCAACGAACTACAACCTATATTCTAGCCCTACACTGAAAAGTAAAAAAGACTGCTGTCATCATAATCATTATCATCATTTGGCAGCCGCTGTTGGTCCATTTCTGAACATAGGGCTCTCCAAAAAAAATCAGCTTTCCTCCTTTCTCATCCAGTCGTAACCCGCCTGTTCGCGGATGTCATCCGCCCAGCGCCTGGGTGGGCGCTGAAAAAAGACTGCTGTACCATACCAAAATTCTAATGTGTGGTGTGACAATTAAGACTACTCACGCACTTACCAGCAACCCACCGTCACCGAAAACCCTCTAAAAAATGTACTCACATCGTCTCCCCCTTCCTTTCAGCGGACAAGCCTACTGTGGAGAAGCTGATAGACCAATGCCTGACCAACAAGGGAGCCACACCCTCGCAGACCGCCTGGAACTACGTCAAATGCTACCACGAGAAGGACCCTAAACACGCCATTTTCCTGTAAACACTTGAACTACCCCCGATTTCGATATCTGACCTTGATTCGGCGAGCAAATGTTTTCCAGTTCGCTGCCTTGATTGAACTTTTTTCCTTGGAAATATAATGTCCAACGTGCGTACAGTATTATATTCCTCGTTCGTGTGAGGTGTCTCATGTAAGTGTACAAGTTTGTATTGCCTACTTAAAATGAAAACTGCCGTAATTACCGAATAAAGAGTTATTACCGAACTTCAGTGTTTACTTTGCTATACGAGCCCCCTTCACCCGCTATCTTGTCAATATTGACAAAGTTTATAAAATAATTTCTCTTCAAATTCGCGTAGTCATGCTTTGATTTTGTACACATTATAATGTTTTTACAAATTAAAGACTATTTTTATTTTGTACAATCCATTTCAATTCCTGAAATATTACCTAATATTGGCAAAAAGCGACAAGAGTTAGAGGAGCTGACAGCCTGTCAGAATAATCGTACATTGTAATAAAATTGACAAAATAAATAGATGTCGCTACATCTTCTGGCCGATCAGAAAGATAGTAACTTTTTTTATAAATGCGACTTAGTAGTTGCATCAAACTTTGCAGTCTCCTGTCTAATAACTGGCTTACAAAGCTTTGTGAAATGATTTAAAAAAATTGCGCCGAATATTGTGACGATGGAACCTATTATAAACATGCTTAGACCACGCCTAGACCATACGAGCTAAATCAAACAAAAGCCAGTGGGCCTGAATTATGTAACAAAACATGCAGTAAATAACTGGTCAATGGAAATCCGCATCACACTTCAGATCACGTGATCCAATGCGCAATGCGCACCCCATCTGCGCCTAGCTTCACATTAGTTGCCAGTTACACGAGAAAATAGTACCACAGCGGAAAACACACTGGCAAAAACAAAAGAAAACTGGCTGGTAAAAGAAGTAAACATTAGACGGTATTCAAAATTCGAATAAGGAGATGACGTAGAAGAAAATAAAGATGGTGGATTCATGAGTTGGAACGCTTGCATTTGTTTTGGCGTTAAATACTGCAGTAGAATCGGTGAGTGATTTTTGCTATTCTAATACTCTTTGCGTGAACTCAGTCCTTCCATTTGGTCATCAAATGCCCTAAGTACAAAGCATGTAAAATGTGAATTCATTTTGTGGTTAGGTACAGAATGTCAAAATCGTAAGCTTGGATAGCTCTACAACAAAAACATAGCGTTTAAACTTTTCTCTTTCCATTATTTCCATTTGTCAATAACCTGTCCAATAACATGTTTTATGGTGTCTATTTTTACCATCTGTCCGGCACAACATTAACCTCAACTGTCATCGGTGACCCTTTTAAATCCAGACCATAATCTTGGTGCCCTTAATTTTAATATTATTTTTTGCTTTTAATCACACATTTGTCCTTGAAAGCCTCTACAAAATATAATTCATAGAAGGCCTTTCGTAATATTTTATCTTTGTTTTTAACTTCAATGAAACGTTGTTTACCTCTATTTACTTTATATATTTCTAAAGGTTGTAAACTAAATAATCTAAAGGTTGTAAATAAAGAACAAGAATTATTATTTAACTAATGATATTATCTCCAATAGAGTCATTAAATATTTAGCTTAATTTAGGGTCTTTATAAATTACAAGCAACATCAGTGATACGTAACGGTAGGTAGTGGGAAGATACAGGTTTAAGACTTAAGACAGTAGCAACATGGAAACAATCGTATCCGCTCCGAGACTAACTCCTACACACATCCCTTCAAGATAAAACTTAGGCATGAAACACAGACAGAACTATTTAACCCTATACTATACGCATCCCACGTATTGAAAATATGTTGCATACATTAGCAGTACTATAATTAGCGTGCCCCAATAAAACTGAAGCCACAGTGACAGTCGGGCATTGACACCGACGACATAGGCGCCTATAACCGTAAACGCCAAACCAGTGGTTGTCTGCACTGCGGAGCTGATCGATCGGCAGCCAGCGCATGCGCGGTAGCCTAAAACAGACGTCAGTGGCTCCAAGGGGCTCAGCAGAGCCCATCTTGTCGCAACCATGCCCAAGGCAACTCCCGTTGAGGACCTAATAATCCCACCGCAGGACACGCGAATATGCGGAACCATCTGCATCTGTCAGATGACCGCTGTGCTCAGCAGTGTCGCCATCGTTTACCTCACCGTTGCCATCTACATGCCATATACAAGAGCTATAGCATCCGGAATAGATCCAACACCAATCATGTGTACGACGACCAGGGCTGTTAACAAGGACAACTGCGATTGGGGATCCTGTGGCGAGTGGTGTCTGAGCAAAACTTCGGGAGCGTGCATACAGATTTATGTCAATGTGAGAAAGAACGGCTCCTCGCTTCTGCTCGCTGAATGTGGCTCCGCCGCGAACAAAACCTGCTACGGAATCGATCAGGAGAACGCGAGGAAGTACCACTGCATCCGTGATGAATGCCGCAACCTTACTGGTACATTCAACTGCACCGAAGGGAAGTGTATCAACATAACTGATGCGTTCGAATGTGCGTTCAGAGATACAGACCCTCCGTTAAAGTGTTCTGGCCGTCGCGGTAAAATAACATGCATAGACGTTCACGGGTTGTTTTCTTGCACAAGAGGTACCTGTCGAAAGATAAGAACACCGTACAATTGTGACCGGCGCTGCGTAGATATCCCCACTCGCAACAAAAACGTTATAGTGCTAAGTGGTGACAGAGTGTTTTTGGCTAGATGCGCGAAGCTAGCTCAGGAGTCTAACATCAGTGAAGTGGTCTGGACTGACAATGGAGAAGAGGTCCTTATGCTGTCCTGCCATGCAGTCCACAATGGCTCGACCGGCGTCGTGGCTGTTGATTGCATAAACGCCGCTTTACTGCCTAAGACGGAAATATCTGATTTGACTAACTTCACTTATCTGCAGTACTTGTACACTGGCCGAGCTACGCCTAACAGATTGATCGCGCCGTCCGAAGTCGAATTGACTTTGCAAAATGATAGCAGATTGATGATCAACCTAGAAGGTTGCGTGAATACTTTGGCTGATGAATGTTCAAGGTTTCTCAAAGACTACGGCAGAGATGGCACCGACCACAATGCAAAGGCCAGATTCCCATGTTTCTACACTGACAACAACGCCGACACAGTTGTGGCAAGATTTGATCTCCAGTCGACATATCAGCAATTTTTGGTCGCATTAGTCTTGCCGACTGTGTTAATTGTGGTATCCTGCATAACTCTTGTGCTGTGTCAGAGAACAGTGGAAGTGGGGGATGATGCTAAAATGCGTATCAAGTTTTGCGGCAGTGGCGCCACCGAGGGGCAAAGTCTACCGTGTGATCCCGTTTCTCCACTCTGAGATCAGTCACGTGAGCATGTTTTTGTTATTCGTAGGATTCCTAAGGCCATTGCGTTCATAATGACAAAGTTTTTTAATTAACTTCTCTTTGAATTAGCTTTAATTTTATTCAAAGGGAAGGCTATTTTTTACAATAAAAACTTAATATTACATTTTGTTAACTGCGCCCTATTAAAAAAAATGCGTCAAGGGCAGAGGGGCAGTTGTGAAGTAACTGTTGACAGCTATTTTTTTACCCTACTGTCCAAAGGACTTCAAAGGAGGGTTATTAAATCTGTTGCGCGTACTACAGATCCTACAGATTAATATTGTGAAATAACTGTCAAAATTTGGTCTCCAAATTACTGATAGAGTCTAGACCTAATTTAAGTCTAATTTTACTAAAATGTAAGAATGTGAGACTACTAGTCTACTTAAGGATAGGCCCTTACATTTTGTCTAAGACTGTTGTTGATGTAGGTCATACAAATGGATGTATGTGTGTGTAGGTAGCTTGTCATAGGTGGAAAGTAGGTCAGTGGAAAATGGGGTTGCACAGAGGACATTTTACGAGTATAACGTTCGTTCGTGCCACTAGGCACTGAGTAAATCATCTACACGAGTGTTTTTCAACCGTTGGGTCGGGACTCCCTGGGGGGTCGCCAAGCTATCTTAGGAGGGTCGCGAAGCTTCTCGAAGGTATCGCAAGCTTCTTTAGCTTCTTCTTACTTGGAGTCGGTGACAAGCTTACGTTACATAGGTTTGATTCTGGTATGGGTTTCTGGAAAAAGCTGGTCAGCAACTGCAAAGTTCATTAGAAGGAAATTTATTTTTGCCTCTTTAGTGCGAACTCGCGACCCCATATCTCAGCAACCCCTCCTCTTCATTCTCGCTTCGCTCGCTCATTCAGAAACTTCATTGGGCGGATTTATTGCACCACAAATTGTAAAACACATTGAATGAGGGAGAATTAGAAAAAAAAAACAATTTCGTTGGAGTGCTGGCTGAATAGTTCGATGAAAAAAGTTCGATATTTTTTAAAATAATATCGGTCACTATCAAGAGTTAGAACTAGATTTTTGTAAAGGCTTTATTTGTTACGCAATGTAGGAATGGTGTATCCCTTGTTTAATCCAGTGACCCCTGGTGGTATAACAATCTCATGACACATTAAGCTACCGCAAACGCCGATACAAAATTAGCATGGAGTCGGCATGGCGTTTTGCCCTTGACCTCAACACTATAATGAAAACCTAATAAGCTTGTTCGGTTTACGTCATTCCTTCCATTGGGGTTGGAAGGGAAAGGCACAAACTACTCGTAAGCATAATTAACTGAAATACAACTTTGGTGGAATAAAACTTAGCTAGTTTACTTATATTCTTTGTGTCAGAATGGCTTTATTGCCTTTCCATTGTCGCTTTTACGAATATGGGCAAACTAACTGAAACCAAGTAGCGGGCGGTAATTTATTGTACAGTTTTCACTGGTTTATTTTATTTTTGTAGCTAAACTGAGCTATTTTTATTCAGCGAGTAAGTTTCACGGGACTAAACAGTATTATTTTAATTATTCTAAAGAAATACAAAAAAAACACCATAATTCAGCTGATTATGCGATTTGCTGGAACATTTAGTTTTTTGGGCAGTACAAAACCAATCAGGTTTAGGTATTATTTGTTGTTCTGTTGTTTAGGATAATAAAAAGGATACTATTAGGTATACTGACGTGAAACAAAAATTGCTACACAAAAATATCTCAGTTGAGCTAAAAAAAAATAAAAAACTGTGAAAATTTTGACTTTTCCGCCACGCTAGTTTCGTTGATTAATTTTCCTGTAGCTTTTAGTTCGTAGGTTCTAAAAATGATTACCACACCACAAGGCTTATGTCAGAAAGTAAACAACGTAAAATTATCTCCCTCCTGTTACAACTTATTTTATTGGTTTTACGTAAACCAAGAGTTTAAAAGCAGACAGTTATCGATCTAAAGCTCATTGTGGCATGTATCGTGTTACACTGAAATCAATGTTTTATTTATAGGCCTCCACCACAAAGTCATGGACGTTGAGTTCTAAGCATTTATAATTCATGGTACGAAGACAGTATAGGAATATCCCAGCTTGAACATATCGTTTAAATATTCAAGGATGAACTTTTCAGCTGCTAGACATGCTGTCTTGTTTCTACTTCAAACTGTAGGCAGCTGTTGGATGGTCTAAGGCCCGGTTTCTGATTTGAGAATTTTACTTAGCACATACTTACGTATCGCTCTGTCACGCTCTTTTGTGAGAAATCTGCAGAGACAGGACGATACTTACCCATTTGCTTAGCAAAATTCTCAACTCAGAAACTGGGCCTAAGTCATTTTTGAACTCGGGATTGTTTGAAAGAAACCTGCTTTTTTTCTCCCAGGGAGTAAAATTATGTTGAATAGTTTGAATAATAAGTTATAAGTTCGTCAATGAAACAAAAAGAGGTGTCTGTATCAGGCATACATACTCGCAACATTGTAGATCACCTTTCTCAAACATAATTTAAACCAGCTCCTTCTCTTTCTTTCCAGGCGTTCCCCTCCTATGCGAGGGACCAGCTAGCTCACTAAGAGACGATTAAAAACCGCTTCAACATGCCGCCGTCCGCCTCCTGATCTCACGCTGCCGCCATGTCGACCATCAGCCGCTCGCGTGCCAGTCTATCACCAGCCGGCTCCGAGAGGTCCACACTTCCCCTAGGAGCCTCAGGAGATGCCGACAGTCCCGAACAACCACACGAGCCAACGAGGGAGGAACTCCTGGCCCACTTCTTCGAACGCTTCAAATTCTACACGTCACTGTGCCTTGGAACTTCCGCTATACTTGCCGTCTTCGCCTTTTTATTCCTCATCCCCTTTGTGGTGGAACCAGCCATTCAGACTATTTTGGCCGAGTTTGTACCGGAGGCGGGGATATGTTCAGTCTCGGAGCACGTCAAAGCGCATACCTTGACGAATTGCACATGGGCTTCGTGTAGAGAAGGCTGCACGACTGCCCACACGAAATGCCACAAGATTAGAGTGAACTTAGCTAGAAGACCCTTCCAAGAGAACATCCCAATACCGAGCGATTGGGACGAAACCGATTTGAAATTCTTAATAAATCCTGAAGGTTGTGGTTACCCTCCTAGAGTGAATTGCTCAGTATTTGCCAATGAATATGCCGGACCAAAAGCACCGAAATTGTTTCCCTGCTACTACAGTATGACGAGACCCGATCTGGTTGTGGCGAGATATTCCTGGGACTCGACGATCAGAGGACTTGTCTTAGCTCTGGTGTTGCCAACTACGGTGTTTGTCTTCAGTCTGAGTGTGCTGGCTTACTGGCACTGCCATTGCTGCGACAGGGCTTGCAATAGAAGAGTGCACGCCGAATCTTACGCCAGCAAGGAAGAGTAAGTTGTTTTTTTTTTTATTATACTAACTACGACACAGCCTTTTGCAGTAAAAAAGCTTAAAAACTAATGTAATCGCTGCGACACACATCGAATTTACTTTCGTTACACCTGTGTCCTTATTCTATAAAAAAACTGGTTCCCTCAAATAAACCGGTTTTGAGGACTAGCAACTTTTTTTTTACAGAATAAGCACACTGTTCCCGTATGTTTCTGGACTGTGGAAAATTATTATCATAGTTTTATTTTTTATTTTCTCCTAGTGATTATTTTTTCTTTTGTTTGTACAGCTTGATCAAAGGAATTTCCAAGATGGGCAGTGATTTCAACTTTCAGCGAACGACTTAGTATTTAGTCCGATTGAAATATTGGAGATATTTGCAAGTACGTGTTCTTCACAATGAATTTTGCACTATACTAGCGGACTCATGCAGATTTTTCTGTCTCTTTATTCAATGAAGAAATTATCTCATTATTGTATGAATCCAAGCTTTCCTATAGTTCTTTTCGTGATGATCAGAGGTCGAAATCTGCCGGTCATACCCAAATGATTGCCATATTACGACCTCTAGAGATATGACTCATAGCACTTTCGATACTTTCGCTAGTGCAAACTTCATTTTGAGCACGACCTTCCAAGAAAACTGTAAACTGAAAGCCTTACCTCATTTGTAGTAGACACTCGATGAGTCACTTTCAAAGCACTCACGTGGCCATAGTAGAACCGGAAAGCAACTGTCAAAATTAATCTGTGTTAAGCGAAATTTGATAGTCTTTCCCGGTTCTTGTATAGGCACGCCTATAGCGCCATCTATGAAGTGCTTTGAATTTGTGCTTTGAAAACGGCCATTGGCTTAAAATTTGTGTTCATTTGTGTACAACTTACCTGTGTGTTCTGTCTCTGGAGGATTTGCCAGTTTTTTTTTTAATGTAGTTTCAATGCCTTATAGTTATAAAACAATATCCTCTTAATGATTGACCCCATTTAGACATTTTGTCTCACCATGGCTCGTGGCCCCAGATAGAAAAGAGTAGAGGACAAGGGGAGGCCTTTGCCCAGCAGGGGGACACCAAACAGGCTAGATATAAAAAGTTGAAAAAGTGGGAGCGAGAGGGCTGCAGGGATAGAGGAATACTCGTAATATTTTAATCAAACAATTACTTAATACCCACAGATTAATACCTAATAGGTACTCTGCTTTCAATCCACAGCAGTAAGCTGCTCTGCGAGTTGGACGACGAGCCGAGCGACGACGTGTTCTGACGTCGCGCGTCCGCCGCCCGCCGCCGCGCCGCGCGCGCGTCCCGCAACGGCTACACGCAGCTGTAGACCGCGCCGCTTACGCTACGCAACCGCTACGGAACCGCAACTTTAACGCGACGGAGCCGCAAAGGAACTGAAACGGAACCGCAACGGAAACGCGATGGAACCGCAACGTAAACGTGACGGAAGGTTTGGCTTAGAAATGGAAGGATGAACTACGCAAATTGGCAGAAAAGTTTTGTTTTGGAGGGTTTATGAAACTGTGCTTTAGTTGGCCTTAAGATAACGAAAAAAAAAACAAAACAAAGTTTAGTTGGCCTTAAGAGTTGACAAAACATTTTCAACACTGCATAAGTTTTGTATACATCCAAAGCACTGTTTTCTAAACTGTTTGAAACAAATAGCAAAATCTAAGAGAAGGCTTGTGACTTACAATAATTAACCTACGTTTTAGCTAGGCATTTTATTCGGGAGGATTAAAAATATAAATTGTATAAGGCGGGCAGCAAAATTATGGCTTCAGCTTACAAAATAAAACAAAATGTGTAAAAAAAAAGTGAACAAAAGCAACTAATATTTTAAGGTTTATAACGTCTCTTTTCAAAATATTGAGCTACGCTGGAGTTTAGTAATACGAATAAGCTTTTTGAACGCGCGAACTCAGAAATTCTTTTTGTAGACTACTAGGCTATATTCATCAATAAATATGGCTAAAATATAGCTGTTCCTTTCAGTAACACCCGATATACATAAATTCTAAGACTTAAGGTTGAACGATAGCAACGTGGCGGGAAATTCAAAATTTACACAGTTTTTTCATTTTGTAGCTAAACTGAACTATTTTTGTTCAGCGATCTTTCATTCACGGCAATAACATAGTATTCTTTTCATTATTAAAAACAACAGAACAACAATAATTCAGCCGATTATGTGTTCTGGTCTACGAAGCAGTGGCACTGCCCAAAAAACTTGTTGATGACCAGAACACTAATCGGCTGGATTATTTTCATTTTGTTGTTTACAATAATAAAAAGAATACTGTGTTATTGCCGCGAACGAAAAATCGCTGAACACAAATAGCTCAGTTTAGCTACAAAATGAAAAAACTGTGAAAATGTATTTAAAATTTAAAAAATTAAAATTTAATTTACAAAATGTAAAAAACTGTGAAAATTTTGAATTTCCCGCCACGTTGCTATCGTCCAACCTTAAGGTTCAACTTAAGTAGCGTGGCGAGAGAGCCCAAAGAAGAATGGCAACCCTGGTATCCAACTTAAAAATCTAATAAAACATCGTACATGACTCAAGTTTCGGTGACTTTAAATGTATTTCTAAATGGCAATTTTTCAATCTGCAGGTATCATATTTTTAGCTGTCTAACTAAACGGGATTCAAAATATATCGGTAGCAATATCAAAACGCGGAATCCCTTAACCAAAAGTCAGATTCTGTTATTCCTTTCATTTTGACAAGGGAATGAAATTTAGGTACCTCAGACTAGAAGGTGACTAACTTGTATTGGTCTAGGTAGCCGATGGTCAAAGGAGAGTCAAAGGAGAACTACTGAAAAATGAGTCGTAGATCTTTTTTTTTATTATCGAACTTCTAAGAGAACAAATATTTTCTGATCTGGTGTTGTATGACAGTGACATGACATCAACTTGGACGTTTATTTTTATTGGATATTCTATTGGCCCAAAGATTAGAATAATTTTATTGAATACTGTTTTATTATCGTCAAACAAAAATTGCTAACCAAAAAAAACTGCTGTGAAAAAGTTGCATTTCCCACCACGCTACTTTAGTTTAACCTTAAAACGACATGATGACTAAAGGGGGATTTTCCTTGTTTTTTCGCATGTTTTGCAAACAATGTTAGACTGATTTGGTCACTTTGACTTTAAAATCCATAGCAAAAGTATAACGACAGCGCCAACTAGATATCATATTATCAGACCTTCTAAGAACTTAATTATCACAAGGAAAAAGCTTTTATGTGATGGATCGAGCACTTGCATTGGTGCTCTTAAAAGTTTAATTTACGGGCGAAAATAAATGAGTCTTTATGATACTGAAAAACAATTAAAACGTGTAAATATGAATGTGTAAAGCTAAAATTTTTATTTGCTAGATACATTATTAAGCAATGGAACTTAATTAGGTAAGGACTATATTTTGAGCTTCGATTAAGCAATTAATTTCTTTTCTTTTCTTTTTTCTTAATTATCGCCTTTACATTCAAGAACAAAACAGTGAAAATAACTTTTCATCTCCCATGCTCGGAAAGTTTGCTGTTACTAGTAACTTACGATCGTGTAAAGGCCGGATTTAAACTATCTGCATTTTTAAACGCTTCGAAATTTGAACGCGACGTCGGGACAGTCTTTCCCGCGCCCTATGGTGTTGAAAAAGAAAAAAACACTGGCCGTTTAAGTAGATGCCAAATCCCGACGGAAAAATAAAACCTTCGTCATAGTTCGTTTACACGCGTATTTCAGCGAAAGTGATTGTTCGTGCCCATTCTCTATACAAAACTGTGAATGTAAATGGTGCATAAGCATCTTTTAAAAAGGTAAAGTCACGGAATAGAACATTCAGAAACGCGGTTTCTTCTTATAGTCTTTTCAATATTTTGTACACATATTTATTTTATAATACCAGTAAATAAAAAAATATGCTTCGCTTCTGTTTGATCAAATAGATAATTATGTTTTGGTTTGTTAAATACATTTTTTCAAACGATATTACTAATTTAATTTTTTATCTCCTAGAAATTTTTAATTTATATGGTAAAAGTTCAGAATGCACCCGGAAAAAAAAACATTCTTTTATTTACATTATTCTTGTGTCTGGATAAATAAACTTCAGGAAATTATTAATAAAACGAATGGTTTTAATACCAACGAAGCTCAAAACTTTAGTGCGGCAGCCGTAACTACAGTAAAATATGCTTTTAAAAGGAACTTATTTGACTCACCTGTTTTGCCTGTAAGTAGTTGTCTATAGAGTTTTTCCCGCTTGGCTAACAAAGTCATTTCCTCGCTTCTGTGAGATGAAAAGTTTTGTGTTTCGCACGAATGCAATATTATTTGCGTTTCGTGCTTCTGACTACCTCGCTACGCTCAGGTTTCTTTTTTTGAACCACTCGCTACGCTCGTGGCTCAATTTTAGAAACCTTCGCTAGCTCGGTATTCAATACAAGCACTCGCCGCAAACAATAATTTTGCATTCTTGCATAACAAATAACTATTATCACTCTCACATAATACTTTTTCCATTCGACTAAGAGCTTCTTTATGTTGACTTACCCCTTCAATTTCAGTATTTATCCTTAGAAATATGTAGGTACTTAGATATCTAAAATATTGTCTGAGGTACCAACTTTTGGTGAAAAATTGAAAGCACACATTGTACAAACATACCTACTGTCATATTTCCTTAAAAGCAAAAGGTTTATCGTTTCTTTGTTTCTCAAATCTGTGTCGTCAAATAGGCAATGCCTAATAAATAAAACAACCACTGAGCGGTTTAAGCACTGAACCAAAGCTAGCTAGATTATTAATTTAATTAGACAATAACTATACCTACCTATCACGATATTATATTATTATCAGATGTGGAATTTTTTAGATACATTAATGTAGTATTAACTTTGTCACATATGTACCTCTTTCTCATAGAACTGCAATGTCTGCAATATGGAATAACCTAAATGTGCATATTCTCTACGCTTTATTCTCTACATACTAGGAAGTCAGCATGCCATATTAATTGTGTTCTAGTAGTGGACTGATACAGTATCAGTCCACTACTTACTAGGACACAATTATTTAATTTAAAAATGCATGCTCACTTCCTAGTGACTAGGAAGTGAGCATGCATTATTAAATTAATTGTATCTTAAAGTATTTATACTATTAGTTCTATGTATTTGTATTTTAAACACACGAAAGTAAAAAAAATGTGATAATTTAGGTGTACGAAGCAAACTCTTTATTAATTCAATGTAAATGGTTTACGTGTTGTTCTTGTTACCCTTTTATTGATCACTTGTATTATTAGAATAGAGTTCTTAGTGATTCCCAGTCATTGCTATACATAGATGATATCCTAGTTAGGTTTGTTTCAGCATTAATCATTGTACTTAATGCTTCTTTGTAAAAGCCACTATGTAAATATTTAAATATGCA
This sequence comes from Zelleria hepariella, assembly GCA_949319315.1. Classification (NCBI taxonomy): domain Eukaryota; kingdom Metazoa; phylum Arthropoda; class Insecta; order Lepidoptera; family Yponomeutidae; genus Zelleria; species Zelleria hepariella. Next base: position 38,202,122 of record OX439378.1, on the reverse strand, counting down.
TTTAATTTTAGTAGCTGGATGTAAATATTATAACTACGATTTACTACGTTAAGAAGACGGTACCTCGTATACTAGTGCCACCAATGAAAAAAAAAACATATATTCTTTTTGGATGCGTTTTTTCTAAAAGGCCTTAGGTCCTGAAAATAGTTAAGCCTAGGGATTCTCATTTGACGGCCCGTTTTTTAGCAAAAAACGCATCGAAAAAGAATATGTTTTTTTTTTTCATTGCCTTCGCTAGTGTGCATTGACCATCACCTTAACGGTCCCTAAAACACGTATTTTGAGCAGCCTAAACATAAGACTAAGCGTATGCTGAGACACAGGCAAGTTTCATGCAAAGGAAAGTTTGTAACGTAACAAGCACCAATCCGCGCTGCCGCGAAAGCACGTAAAATACAAACACTTTTATTTCTTCTGACATCTGCCATAATGACATTTCGTCTCGTTCATGCCCCTCTGTCGATATTAAGCAATTTAAAAAATATTTTTTCAGGAATTTAGATCCGTTTTTTTGTGTTTTTTGAACGAAATAGCTTTACTTTTGAACATCACAAAGTAAATGAATTCAAAGTATGACTGAGATTGTGTTTTTTGTGATCTATGTTTATTTATCGCTTTAAAAAACGCGACCCTTACTATCGTAAACTAGGGACATGTAAACATTTATAATAAGTTGAAAAAAATTATTCCCTAGCACGGGTTAGTGCTTTAGAAAAAACAAAAAGTAGGGACATGTACTCGTATACGAGTATCTATAAATTATTCCCTATTTTATTTCTGTGTGGTTTCCATACAAATGTGCCCAATGACGTTTAAAAGTATTAAGTACACTATGTAAGCCGGGTGCTCAAAATAAAGGTGTTATCAGTCAAGTGAATTATTTCTAAAAAAATACTTATGAAGACGTTTATAGAGACTAAGTTTCTAAGATTCTATATTATTCTTAATTCAAAGTAAAATGCCAGCCAGCCAGACACGAAAATACCCACAAAATTGTGTATTAAAATGATTGACAAATAAAGCTTATTTTTATATCCTTGTTTGATTTAACGTCCATGATTTTTCACTCCAGTCAGCAACGAATGGATCGTTTTCAAAACCAAAGTAACTTATTCCTTCAGCACCTGCTAGGGGAGTACAAGGTCACGATAAAAAAAAACCCACTATCAGCTAGCGCCATCTTGCTTTATTTAACTACGTAAAGCGAGATGCCGCTACCCGATAGCGGGATAAAACTTTTATCGTGATGCTCTGCTCTCCTAGCTGGTATTTAAGGGTAGACGATAGCAACGTGGCGGGAAATTCAAAATTTTTACAGTTTTTTACATTTTGTAGCTAAACTGAGCTATTTTTGTTCAGCGATTTTTCGTTCGCGGCAATAACATAGTATTCTTTTCATTATTGTAAACAAAAGAACAACAATAATTCAGCCGATTATGTGTTCTGGTCTACGACAAGTTTTTTGGGCAGTGCTACTGCTTCGTAGACCAGATGCACACATAATCGGCTGAATTATTTTTGTTCTTTTATTTAGAATAATGAACAGAATACTATATTATTGCCGCGAACGAAAAATCGCTGAACAAAAATAGCTCAGTTTAGCTACAAAATGTAAAAAACAGTGAAAATTTTTAATTTCCCGCAACGTCGCTATCTTTCCACCTTAAGTCAAATAAAATAAATTTTAATAATTAATACACGTTACCAGCGACTTAGTAGCTCAATGCCGACTTTCTGCAAAATGTCTAATAACTGCTAGTACACACCACAGTGATGGGCAAAATAGAGGAAAAAAAAGGCCAGGAAGGAGGAAAATGACATGGCTGTGTAATATCAAGGAATGGACCGGCGTCAAAACAGTGGAACAAAATATATTCAGGACAGCCATGATTAGTGAGCGGTGCAGGGATCTGACTGCCTCCAGTGATGGAGAGGCACTTCAGGAAGAAGGTAGAAACCATGTTACCATTTGCCAATGAAAAATTGAGAGTAAATCTGCGGTGCAGTTGGTTCGCACCTTGTCTTGCCTGTGGACTAGGCCAACACTAAGCTTAGAGGGTGGTATGGGTGCCGAGCAAGCCTACTCCATCTAAAAAGATTGCCCCAATTCCGAGTGGGCCCTACATCCATCTAGTCTGAGTAAAGGTGCTACTTGACACTGTATGCAAAAGACTTTTCAGATCTTAATTACAGTTGCTTTTTCCAACTGAGATGTTTTTGTTAGGCAATTTTGGTTTCACAACAATAAAATAGTATTTTTTTCATTCTAATGAAAAACAATAAGCAGATTTATTTTTTTGCTCGATAAACCAGTGGTACTGCCCAAAAAAACTAGAAGTCTGAGCAAATTTCAAAGGTAATTAGTGAATTATTGTTGTTTTGTGGTTTAGAATAATGAAAATAATTGATGATTAAACGAACTTACTTGTACGTGAAGTTCGATCATAATTATACGAAGTGCTTCGTTCGAAGAGATTAGTAACCTGAAATAATAAACATTACTTATTTACACTTGTAGTATCACCCAGGATTCACCACATAGCACTGTATTTGAGAGATAAGAGGGTAGATTTTTTTTTTTTTTTGCGAGGTACGTAGGTAGTTGTGTCCCAAAACTTCTCTTGTCATTTAGTTTAGAGTAATGTAACCAACGTCTATCGTTGATATTTTTAGAATGATTTGGGTTGGGCTGGGAGGGACTTACTAATCTCTTCGAACGAAGCACTTCGTATAATTATGATCGAACTTCACGTACAAGTAAGTTCGTTTAATCATCAATTATACTCGTGCTTCGTTCTCGAGATTAGTAACCTGAAATAATAAACATTACTTATTTACACTTGTAGACTTTGAGAGGTATAATTCTGAAAATATCAACGCTATTAAATCAGAATCAATTGATTGATGCAATCAGTTCATCAAATCATTTAGACTAGTGTCTAATTATTATTTGTAAATAGTATTTAGGTTTTATGTAAATGTAAATATAAGGAACTTGTTTTTATATAAAATTTTTTAGACATTTTATTAAATTAAAAAATAACACCCATAGTTATTTGTCACTGTTTGGTAATTTTGATAAAAATCCTGTTTATGTGACAGGTTAATATTATTTATAATTGCCTCTTTTTAATTAACTGATCATGTCAACAGTTTACAGTAAAGTCTGTATGGTAAAGTTAAGCACCTAGGCTTTAGATGTAGCAGCGTTTCTCGTGCTATGCTCCGAGAATACCTATGGACACGTGGATACCGCTCGCATGGAGCGTACCTACACTTGTTACAACAAGACAGCACGTCTGTGTAGTCGCCGCTTTATAGGGCATCGTATGTTAATCTTTGTTTCATTCCTATAAACAAAGTAAAGTAAAAGATAAAAAGTTGTCTTTTTGTCGATGAAACCCTATGGTTTCTAAGATCTCTATAGATCTAATCGGTGCTGGACAATGGACAATACATTTTTTTTTTTTTTAATAAAAAGTGGGGCAAAACTAGGAGAGGTTGATTGGTCTCTGACTTTAAAAAGGCAGGTTATTAATTTTTCTTCAACATCCCCATATAGGTACCTATGATATATATTTTTTTATTATTATTATTATTTTTTTGTATGTATATATATTTTTATTATTATCGGATCCAATGGGCCTTTAACAAAAAAACCTACAAGGTCTACGCTTTCCTAGTCATTTCATAGAGCACACATGAATGTTTCATTTTGATAACAAGTAGATAAGTGAGAGACTAGGCCCCAATATCGATGACAAGTAGGTAAGTAGATATTAACTTCCCATAGAACACCTGAAAAAATATTAAAACTTTCGTATTTACTACTGGCATTACATGGTTTAAAACCTGAGTTTGCACTATTTAAACCCCAGTTTAAATATGGTATAAAAATCAATATTATAGTTTTACACGAAATCGAACCACTTCTAATAGCAAACATCTACATTCTACATTGTTTGATAGAACTGTCGCCTTAATGGCGAATGTATCGATGACTCCGGGAGTCCAGGACGCTTAATCGCTGATAAAATCAAGATGGTTTTGAATTAAGCGGTTGCTGGAATAATCAATAAATTATTATGTATGTTGTGTAACTATCCGATTATAGAGTAATACATTTCGAAAGGGGAACCAAGGCTGTTTAAGTCATAAAAGCACTATAACGAAGCTTGATAATTCACATAATCCAATCGAAGCCTTTTTTTTTTTTTTTTTTTTTTTTTTTATTTTTTTTTTTTATTTTTTTATATGCGTATCTATGTATATTTTTTATTTTTTATGTTCTACTGCATAAAAATACATGGTAGACCAGCTTATGGTAAAAGCGTCTATTGCAAAGGTTTCCTAGATGTTTATGACATTTTTTTATTTTTTTTTTATTTCCGTGGGTTTTCTGTTAATACAGCTCGCGAATAAATCAATGCAAGGTATGCAAAACTCTTGGATGGTTTTAGAAAACATATTATCCGTTATAGACCATCCTATAATATGTGGATGGTTGTAGGTATCTTGTTTAATTGATCTGCTATGGTGCTGTCGGCAGATTTTAATGTTATACGCATAATCAAAAAACGATTGCCTAATATCTTTTCAACCGTGGTCAGGTGTAGAAATTTAATTCTACCCACATTTTGGTAATCATTAAATCCCTTAGAGACTTTTAGTGCAAAAAAGGTGGCTGTAAGTTCTAGGTAATTTACGTGTCGATTTTGCTCTGACAACGACCACCGGCCACTCGCAGTCTCTGAGGCATACGCAGCACCCCACCCAGTAGTTGAGAAGTCAGATAATGTTTTACCAAGTAGGTATCATCATTGATACGGTTCCCCGGCTTTGCTACGGCAAGTCATAGGGATATTCATCTAAGTAATGATTGTAATCATCGTGACCCTTTAAACTAGGGTACTTGCAACGGTCTAATTCTTTCGTGTAAAGCCAGTCGTACGTAAGTACCTAAGGCTGGAAAAACAAAAAGTAACAAACCGTTACTATTGTTATTTTTCTTTTTGGGAAAACTATGGTTTGATTTGTTTTAGTGTAATAAAAATAATTATTAATTTCATTAATAAAGCAAGCATCGGGTAAAATAATGCTAATTGTTGGGAGTCAAGAATTAAACCCAAAAGTTTGCATCTTAAAGAATTCAACAAGTGAAACTGAAAGGTTGCAATTCCAGTGAATTGAACGTCTTTCCTTGTCTAATTAGAAGATGATAAGCAGCTTGTTATTTTTTATTTTTTACTAAACAGTTCTCCTAGCAGTCGAGCTTAAATAGTATTGTTGATGGAATCGTGTATGAATATTTCCAATGAAATAGATATTATAAAGTCCGCAAATAATCCAATGACGGACGTTTTATTAGTATAAACGTATGAGCTGTGTTCAAACCGAATGGTGAGAAAATTAATTCAAATTTTGATTGATTGTGGATAAATCTTTTCTTGCACAAGAAAAAATACCAATATAAACAGATCAGCGCACAGAGTTGGATAAAGCGACTTTTTTTTTTTTTTATTATTTTTTTTTATTTCATCAGCCTCAAGGGACCAAACTTACTTTATAGGCTAATCAGCCTCAAAGGGAGAAATAAACAAACGAATCGCCATTCTCCGACAGGAGACGACACTACGAGTACAAGAATTCATCTCCGTTTGTGTCAATATATGAAACATACGTCACATTTTGTTGCGAAACTTTTTAAGAAAAAAGTAATTAATAGAAAAATTGTAACCAAATATCATGGTAAGGTGAGACCATTGTACTTTATTTAGGTACTTGCGGCGCGGCGCGGGGCGGGTCGTACGCGGCTGATAGCGTGTTATCTTCGACCAGCTGATGTGCGGCGGCGGCAGCGGCGGTCGGCTCGCCGGCGGCAGCGGTAGTGGCGACAGTGGCGCCCTCGGTCCAGCGAGCGGGAAACTTCTACGTTTAAAATACGTGAAGTGGATGGCTGCGGTTGGGTCGACTTGCAAAAGGGTCTTTCTCCTTTTCTAGCATTTAGTGGATAGGTCGTCACGCAAACAGGCCAGCTGTTTTTGCCTGTTTGCTATTCGTTAGTCGTGTTTCACGCTCGCTTCGGGCAAGGTGGCTTTTACCTGATTGAAAATCAGGGCAGCTGGAATTAAAATGTTTTTCAATGAATTCCTTCCGCGCGTCGTTGTCCGGTCCATTGACAGATAGGCGGCTAACTAGGGCAACGTGAATAGCATTGTCATACCCGGTGGTATGTGTAGGATCAGCACCTAATGTGTGTCTATCATGTCATCATCAAGGGTGACAGTCATGTCGCTGGCGGTAGCAGCGGTAGCGCAAGGCTAAGCGATTAGGCAAGGCTCGGTGGCTTGCAGGGTCGACGGCGGGAGTGGCGCGGGCGGCGGGGCGAAGCCGCGAGAGCCGGCGAAGTTGACAACGGGTGCGGCTGTGGCGCCGGCGGCGATGGCGCGCATGGCTGCGGCGCGGGGGCCAGCTTGCGTAGCTGCGGTGGCGCGAGTGACGGCGCGGGGTTCGGCTCGCGCAACTGGCTCATCCATCTAGGATGCCGGCACGTACAACTGATAACCATCTAGGTTCAGCCACGAGTTCGAGATATCCATAGAGTTTACCGCCGCAGCAAGTGAAACAGAAAGGTTGCAATTCCAGTGAATTGAACGTCTTTTCATGTCTAAATGGTAGATGTTGTAATTCCAATGAATTCAACGCACAATAGTAGCTAGGTTCCGCCACATAGCAGTCATCGCTCGAGAAGATGTCCATAGAGTTATCCGCCGCAGCAAGTGAAACAGAAAGGTTGCAATTCCAGTGAATTGAACGTCTTTCCTTGTCTAAATGGTAGATGTTGTAATTCCAATGAATTAAACGCACCATAATAGCTAGGTTCCGCCACATAGCAGTCATCGCTCGAGAAGATGTCCATAGAGTTATCCGCCGCAGCAAGTGAAACAGAAAGGTTGCAATTCCAGTGAATTGAACGTCAATCCTTGTCTAAATGGTAGATGTTGTAATTCCAATGAATTAAACGCACCATAGTAAGTAAGTTCAGCCACATAGCAGTCATCGCTCGAGAAGATATCCATAGAATTTTCCGCTGCAGCAAGTGAAACCGAAAGGTTGCAATTCCAGTGAATTGAACGTCTTGCCTTGTCTAAATGGTAGGTGTTGTAATTCCATTGAATTGAACGCACCATAGTAACGATATAAACATCCCTTTGTACTGTTAGAGTTCGAATAAAAGTAGGTATATTATGTCAAATTCAAATGAATTTAACGAACATTTGTTTGTATAGGTATATGTCACATTCCAATGAATTCAACGAACCTTTGTTTGTGTATCGCATCGCATGGCCAAAAGAATGGTGTACAGTACGTCTGTAATGTGTAGAAGTAACATACCTCCATATTGTATAAAAGTCCTTCCTTGACGAATACGATACTGGCGACCGTTGTTGCTTTTCATGTTTTAATTTATTGCCCCGATTTACGAAACTATTGCTTCATTTGTCGATGGAACTAACACACTTCCTCTTCGGCATTTTCGTTTTGGTAATAACACTGGAAAAAACACTTTTAATCCGTATTAACATTAGAGAGTTGTGCAGTGGTGAAGCACTGTAACGTGAATGACAAGAGAAGTTTTGGGACACAACTACCTACCTACCTCGCAAAAAAAAAAAAAAAAATCTACCCTCTTATCTCTCAAATACAGTGCTATGTGGTGAATCCTGGGTGATACTACAAGTGTAAATAAGTAATGTTTATTATTTCAGGTTACTAATCTCGAGAACGAAGCACGAGTATAATACTGTTTTATTGTCGTGAAACAAAATTCGCTGAACGAAAATAGCTCAGTTTTGCTACGAAATTGAAAAAAAAATGTGAAAATTGTGTATTTTCCGCTGTGCTACTTTCATTGACCCTTAAGTCAGGATGTAGAGTTGCGAGCACCAAAGATACTGGCAAGTGTGGTCAAGGATGCCATTTTCACGATTTTATTTCGTTTCAGCAATGGCGACCCCGAGAGGGGAAGAGATCGGTTGGCAGACCACCAGCAGGATGGTCCGACGCCGATTCAGATTGTTTTCATCAAACACTAGGTACAAATAAGTACAAATAAGTAATCTAGTTGCCCTGGAAATGTGCCTGGCGATCAATAAAAAGTACGGTAGTACGTAGGTCACAATTAAACGCTACTAAACTCATGACTTATTGACAGACGGAGCGAGTTGGTGATATTGTTTAGTTCTTTAATACCACCTAGATGGCGGTACTCATGCTCAGCAAAGAAAAAAAAAATTTGTTAGCAGTCAATGTCGTTATTTTTTACGGAATAGGCCGGCAGATAAGTTTGTTATTCTTATCGTAACTACTAGGTACATATATTTTTTTATATACTCCCGACATTTTAGCTTCAATCAAGCATCCCATAAACCGATTTTGATCATCATCTAAGAATACTCGCTAGAAAACCTGCTTTCAAATAAAATAAAAACCGCATCCAAATCGGTTCACCCGTTTGAGAGCTGCGTTACTACATACAGTCAAATAGAGATACAGGCACACACACAGACAGACAAACAGACACACAGACAGAAACACACACACACACACACCCTGACACACCCTCATAGCAGTCAAACATATTATTATAATACCTACCCCTGTTTTCTGGTCAGGGGTTAAAAAACGATGGGAAAACGCTCAGCAATTCACCATTGCCACTCCCTTAGGCCTTAGGAAAGCCCTGAAGGATTGCTAGTACATAAAAAAGAGGTGAACGACCAGCGCACGGAATGTTGCGTTTGTCTGCATTGCCGCTAAACCGCTGTTGCTAGAACTGCCTGAAAACGTTGCGGCTTATACAGGGCAGTTTTTAAATAGCAATTCCTGAAATATGTCAACTTCAGAATGTCGAAGCTGACCGCCAACCTTCGCTGAGACGCAGATTCACCCAGAGAAGAAGAAGTCTTTATACAATCCGCGGCTTAGTTGGCTCCACACGTATCTTGTTTTTACTGTGAACTGTGAAGAAGAACATCGTAAGGAAATCTGGGGGGTTACCTTTGACGCTATTGCGATCAAATTGAAAAAGTTTTACAATGAATTTCTCTTTGAATTCGCATAGTAATGCTTTCATTTTAAATAATTTGTAATGTTTATTTAAAGATAAGGCTGTTTTATTCAATAAAAACACAAAGTGCGTCTTAATTTGTAAAATATTATTTTTTGTAAATTGCGCCATATTGCGGTCGTATTGGAAAAATGCGTCAAGGGTAGAGGGGCTGAGGGTCTGAAGTATTAGGTAAATACTCTCAACGCGAAAAATGACAAAAGCAGTGGGCACGCGTAGTTGCCCAGTGGAATATGTACTGTACATTTTCACCACTCACACTCTGCATCAGAAAAATTGCACCTTTTGAAATAGTGACTTCGAAAAGCTTTCCATTCCTTCAAATGAAACCAACAGAACTGAGAAGACATTTTTACACATAAATTTAAGGTGGTCATATAATTTTATCTATGTATATGACTCGAGATGTCCCTGTATAAATCATCTAAGAAATTAATAATCTTCTAATAATCTATCTAGATTTAATAATTTTGTCATAATATAACTTAAAAACTAAGAAATTTACAATAATTGGTTATGCAAGGCATAATATATTGTTTGTGAGAGTACTTTACTAACTTGTCGCCACCGAACTAAATCCCATAGAATCCGCATTACGTTTAAAATGACAATAAAAACTTGTCCCCACAGAAACAAAAGATATCAGCAATAGAACAATACGAAGCATCATTTCGACCATACGTCTAATATTCGAATGTCAACCTTATTGCATTAGTGTACAGTTCTACTTTAATTGCATGGACTACGAGCAAATAAGCTCCCAAAGGCAGTTTGGGCATCTATTTTTCCAGACACATTTCAGAGTTCCATGTTGTATCTAGTTTTATCCTTGATTGAAGCTTGTCACTGACATTATGCAAATAAGCAAATCTGTCAAACTGGTGTGGATGGCATGATGCCGACTATTTTAAAATACTAGGCTACTCCACATTTTGCATGAATTAGGTCAGAGCGTCTAATAATAATAACATACCGGCCAAATGCTCTTTCGTGCAACCATTCCTTGAACAACCACTTTTGAAAGCCTGAGGTCTTAGGGTGGTATTCTAGAACGCTACTTAAACTCAGTTCAAACTAGAACGCTACTTAAACTCTGTTTAAACTCAGTTTAAGTAGAGTTTAGTAGTGTCGACTGTCGATAAAACAGTGCATGTTTTATTTGAATATCCATCCCTTCATATCAAAACATGCACTGTTTTATCGACAGTCTGAACTCTGTTTAAACTGAGTTTAAGTAGCGTTCTAGAATACCACCCTTATTGTCTAACGTCATCATCAATCGCGATCCATTTAACTCGAGTGCATTATTTGACTCGAGTTGCAGTAGTAATTTGTCACTTGAAGTCCACTGACAAAAAACCATCCTGGTAATTTATTATTTATGTCTGTGTGAATTTAACTGATGAAACAGCCCCTCTACTCTTTACGCTATATTTGTATTTGTACCTGTCACCCTGTATAAAGCGCTAACTATACAATATTTAAAAATTAATATTATAAATAAAAACTTATTGCACAAAATTACATTAGATTTGAATAAACATTAATTAATAGGAGCAAGCTTTTTGCGTATTCATAGAGAATTTATTTTAACCTTAGGGTGGAATTAGTAGTCGTCAACTGAAGATCGAACTCAAGTAGGTAATCTCGGAAAAGTGAAATGCTAATGTCAATCCTTGGCTAATGTCAATGTCAATCTCAAGATAGTGTCTAATGTCTATTAATATGCTGACAGCTACTCAAGTTTGACATTAGCCAAAGCTTGACATTAGCATTTGACTTTCTGAGTTCATATACTTGAGATCGAACTTAATCTTATTGATCAACAGCGTCGAGATCTACCTAACTTTGGGCTGCACCCAGTTATAGAATATCGAATCTGAACTTCAAAGCTTATAAATTAAAGTTTTGGCAAGCGCTCTATGCAATTTCTTGCAGCTATGGCGAAAAAATACGAAGCCTATTCGTTGTGGGACCTTCACCTAAATACGGAAGTGTGTTCCAGCTGAACAGAGACTTGAGAAATAGGTTTTCTCAGATTTGGAAATGGAGCGGAATCTTCAGTAATTTTGTCTTCGGTAACTAAAACTTTTCTTTTTGCGTTTTCGAAATCGATTTGGAGAGGCTTTGAAGACAATAACTATTAATATTCTATCTAATTAGTTCTTGTATATTTTTAAAATTTAATGACAGAAAAAAAGCTTATAAGTATATTTTATGTAGCAATAAATATCTTACTTACAGCAAATTCATCTTGTCCACGCTACAATAAGTTATTATTTTAATAATTATAACTCAAAATATATTCAGGCCCGTTTCATTATAATAATGAAACGGGCCTGAATATATTTTGTTTACAATAATTGTAAACAAAACATTTATAAAGATCAATCAAAGGTATCTTAACACTGTAGCTGGCCTATTCGCAAAAACTCTAAAATATCGCAAAAGATTTGCAAAAAGTTTACTCAATGCTGGTGATTTGATTTTTGTGACATTAAAAAATGACCAATAAGGCGGGCATTGTAATTTAATTTATATTTTTATTACGTCAAATCTCCGTTCAATGAGTACCTAGCGTTGGTTCGTACGTAACTCAAGAAAACAATATCCACCAAAACACACAATGATAAATGGCGCCAATATGGGTGCCCTGGGGCAGTTTCTGTTCGAAGTTTGAATCCCATTAGGGTACTTTGGTATGATGCATGCATTTCGATTGTATCGTTGATGTTTTTATTTCTTAAATGGTTCTTTTTTTATTTTTATCTCTTTACCGTAGCATAGATTTGAAAATCAATCGAAAACCCCGAGGGCACTGGAAACATCCTCATCCCCGATATCCTAAAGCGTAACAACATTAATATAAAAGTGTACTTCGGACCACTTATTTTGACCTCCGTCCGAGAAAAAGCTCTAAGCAGAGCCCGAACAAAGCCTCACTCGTCACGGGTCTCCTATGAATAGCCGAAGGGACGTGGAAGACAGTCTGTCGCCGTACAAAGGTGAAGCAACGCTGTATCGACCGGGCCAAGCGACGCGCGCACTCAATAAGGCGAATGTATGGCGAGCGGCGCGAAAAGGAGTTCGAATTTTGAAATTAATAAAAACTCTTCTAGATTGCTTTCTTTGGTGTTGATACTGGCAGGTTGGAATCTAGGCTGGAATTGTAGTTTCGAAACAAACAATTTTGTTTCCTTTTTCTTTTAGGTGTTTCAAATGGCTGCAGCGGCCAGCATTTCCCTATTTGTTTACTTTTTTCGAAAAAATCTATTTTTTTTACTCGAAAGAATTTATAAAATCTGTATTTCTCCGATACATTTTTAATAAAAAATCGGTTAAAAAGCACATTGTAGGTTTTGTAGTGCCGAAGTCGTACGTAGCGTGAGGAGCACTGGATGCCCAGTCACAATCGAGGCACGCCGTCGCGTTGACGTTCGGTGCGAAAAGAACGAATACTCGCACCTAAAGACCCGTTTTGACATAGCCCTTCTGGTTCACTGCAATTCTTTAGTGTTAACATACAGAATTGAACTAAAAAGTTTGTATTTTTGCAAAGTTGTGGTGCGTTCGGGCGTCGCTTAGTGAAAGCTTTGATGAGGGTTGGTTTGGGGTGGGTGGCTATTTTCGTAAACCGTAACCATACAGTGTGGTGACACATGACGTATAATTTGAAGTACATTTGGTGTTATTGGATTGGCTTTGGGACGATAGGTTTTATGTAATACGTTTTGGAACCGATCCCATTGGAGGTGTTTTGCGTCCGTGCCAAGGTTTCCCCACTTTTCAAATTAGGTATCGATATCGACTTTTATTTTCATGAAATTCTAAGTTTGTTCGTGTAGAAATTATTTGAAAGCTTTTAAAACGGTACCATCAACATAACTTTTTATTTCGCGACACGAAAATTTTCAAAACAACAAGAAACGAATTTTTTATTCCACTGTAATACAATTTTTTAACTCTTGCGTACCTACCCAATAAATATAACAAAAAAAAGCCTTGCGTAGAACAATTTTAAATACTGTTTTCTGACGTCACAATTCTAGTTTTTCTTTCGAACGTTGAGGTTAGGTTATGTAATAGATAGTGGTAATGGTGCATAACAGGGTTGTTGTTTTATTCAAATGAGTTTATTCCATTAGCTGCAAATGCAAACAGCCCCTGTTATTTGCATTCTATGTATTCTATTTTGGGGTGAATAAAAATGCAATTTTGAATCACAATACGTTGGAGGAAATTACTTCAAGCAAAAACTTTTCAAATACTGAGGTAGTGCTTGGAACATGTTTAAATCTTCACTAACTTTAGGTCGCAAATTTGTCTAGGTAGACGTACACACGACAGCACGTCGAATCTTACACGCTAGCACTCTACTCGGTGTGTGTATTAAAAAACTATCTTTCCCCGTTATTGTTGTCAGCGCGGAAAAAGTCATGGGAAAAAGCTACAAAATTATATTAAATATTTTCAGCGTGAAAGAGTAACATAAACTCTAAGAAACAGAATCAAAACTTCGCATCGACAGTTACCTACCTGACTCGGTAGCTCAATCGGTAGAGCGCCTGCACGGTATGCAAGAGATTACGGGATCAAGTCCTGTCCCGAGTCCGAGCGACATTTTTAACCTTATAACAGTCTTTATAATGTTCCCTAGCACGGATTAGTGCTTTATAAAAAACAAAAGGTGGTAAAAAAAACTTATATAAGACGATATTAGAATACTCGTGTGATACTATTATCATACTCGGCTTCGTCTCGTATGATAAACCCACACTCGTATTCTAAGAATCTCTCTTATATGACAGTTGCATAAACTACTATTGTTCAAATCACAAATTTTCTGCAACTCAATATTTATCAAAATCTATAAATGCAACTCATACTGCTGGTTTCTGAATTGAGAAATTCGCTAAGCAAATGGGTAAGTATCCTGTCTCTGCAGATTTCTCACAAAAGAGCGTGACAGAACGATAGTTAAGTATTTGCTTCGAAAAATTCTCAATTTAGAAACCGGGCCGTAATGTCTTAATTTAATGATTGTCTTCAAATAAACTTTTCTGTAGCTATAACGGTTATGGCTCGGTATAAGGCTAACTAGCGCCACCAATGTTGAAAAAATCATATGTCCCTTCAGAAAAAGTTTCTGACAAAATCCTAAGATGAGCTCATGCGCCATGCTTTTCTAGATTTTTAAGTGTAGGTACCCAACTCAATTTCTAGTCAAGAAAAATCTAGAAAAGCATGGCGCATAGGCTCATCTTAGGATTTTTTCAGAAACTTCTTCTAAAGGAAGATATGATTTTTTTATACATTGGTGGCGCTAGTTAGCCTTATACCGAGCCTTAATGGTCCGGCCTTTGCAGCTCTACCTCAAAACTCTACCCTTTTTAAAATAGAGCGAGAATTCACCCTATAGCTATGGTGCCAGTGTTTCTTTTTTTCGTAGAATCCCTTTGAGACTGCCGGCACTTTGAGATTAAGGTGGAATGTTAGCAACGTGGCGGGAAATTCAAAATTTTCACAGTTTTTTACTTTTTGTAGCTAAATTGAGCTATTTTTGTTCAGCTTAGCTACGAAATGTAAAAAACTGTGAATATTTTGAATTTCTCGCCACGTTACTATCGTCCACCCTTAAGCCCAAAAATGTGTATGTATAGAAAAAAAGTAAGATGTACAATTGTGCGGTCGGCCACAGTCACAGATACCCCATGGCAGCTCTAACTGTGCGCGCCATAAGGGCGCCAATTGAACAAAAAGGGGTATCCTGGCGTGTGGCCGACTGTACATGTCTCACTAGCTGGGCAAAGGCCTTCCCTTAGGGAGAGAATTCAAGTTTAATCACCACGCGTTCCCAATGCGGAATGGTCATATTTTCCTTGGTCTTAGCAGTCGAGTTTAGTCATCATTATTCTGAATATTGGTTTCCGTAAGTTCTACAAAATTATGAATCAAAATGCAAATGAGCAGAAATGAGCTCATTCAGTATTGGCTTTGCCGATTGTACCATCGTTTGTATTTTCTTTTCCCAAATTATCGGTGTTGACACTGACTACATTTTCTTCGAGTTTCGATTGAGTGATTTGACATGACATAACGTATTGATTGAATTCGTTTTTTTATGACCCTCTTTTCTTTTTCCTTAGCTTAATTTGAGAATAATGGAAAAGCGGCCAGTGGTTCCTCCATTCACATAAGATAGGATTCACCTTTTAGGATTCGCGTTTCAAGAAAATGTGTTGAATTAAATAGATTTTTCTTGATTAAGATTATTTTCAGTTTTCCTCGCAGTATTTCTCTGTTGGCGCCAAATGCTGCCCAGGCTTGGGATATACGTCTGTCCACCTCTGCAGTCTGGTTCTCACTACCTAGCCTTATTTTATGGCCCAAATAGCTATATTTTGGGACAATCTCAACCGGCTGACGGCATCTTTCATACAGAAGAAATTAAATAAAAAAAGATTAATGCATAATAGATCTACGAAGCCACAGACAGACACATAGATACACAGAGTTAAAACTGAAACTGAGTTTGAACTTAAAACATAACTTACCTTTATACCCTTTTGTTTGGTCAAGGGTTACAAATGTAAAAAAAACATGAATACGCGGTAGAAAGCACATAACTTAGCATCGCCATAGTCATAATACAGTCTGATGCCACTTGAGCACTTGCCATAACAACTAGATTCGGCACGAAATGCCAAACATGCCATTGCGTACCGTCATAGATAATTTATGGACAAGTACCTACCAAAGGATAGTGGCGTTTACTATTGCCTCTACTTCCCGATAAACTAGTTGCCATAAGCTTATCTGGCAGATAACTTAATGTAAAATATGTTTAAAAATTTTGTAAGATTATTAGACACTTGTGAAACGGGCCTTGAGCACATACAAGGAGCATGACGTCAAACGATAGCAGTGCGGCGGGAAATTGTTTATTTTCAGTTTTTTTAATTTTGAAGCTAAACTGAGCTATTTTTGTTCAGCGATTTTTCGTTCACAAAAAAGCGCATCCAAATTGGTTCACCAGTTTAAGAGCTACGGTGCCACAAACATTATATTAGGTACCCCTCTTTTTTGGTCGGGGGTTAAAAAGGGTACCTAGTAATCATTTTCTTTAATAAACTTTTGGACATTTTTTTAAAGTACAAGTCTATTTTATAAAGTTGCATATTGCGATTATTCATTATCACCTTGTACGGTCGGCCACAGTCTAAGTGGTCAAAAAGGGGTATCCTAGCGGTAAGGTACAGTCAGCCACAGCTGACTGTACCTTAAACTGACGCCAGGCAGTCTGGCCTGCTAAGATCAAGCTGCTGTGGCTATCGATTTGGTCTAGATTTAGATGACCGATTTAAACTTTACTGACATGACGTACGAGAGCTTTTAGCTTAACCCAAATCTGCTTGTGTTTGTTTATTTTAGGCTGCAACCGAAATATGGCTTGCATTGCGGCCATTTTGTAAAGGAAAACATTGCGAGAATCTTCGTACCTTATGGCGCTTCTAAACGGGAAATATTTATCAGCAATGTGTGGCTGCACTATTGGCAAGCATAGCCTGGCTACAGTAGAACATTTTTAATGCTCGGCAATGTATATCTCGGCAATATTGTCTGCAATATTAAGTGTCATTGTCATTGTCTTTGTGTCAACCTGTCAAAACCACAACTAGGCATAGAGTAGGTACATATTTAAACTTCACGGTGAACTTCATGTCTCTTAGAAAAGGATCCACATTAAGCCACAACAGTAGAGAGTGCCTGAAACAACTATATATATAACATGCCGGCAACCTACGAAAATGTATCGGCCATACCAAATATAGTTAGGGAGGCGAGGTAGCTAAATGGCGTAATTCAACGGCGCCGTCGAAACCTATCAAAATCGAAAGATAAAATAATTTCGAAAAGAAAAGCTCGTATGGCAAAAACCATTTTAGCGGTGGGTTTGGCGTGTACGGTTATTCAAAAATGTAAAAAAAAACAGTTACTTGGGCATTCTCGAGCGCGTCAGATATTCATACTACGTATGCCCCGAGTGCCTCTGATAACAACGGTATACTAATCTGCCGGTTTGCGTGGTGGTGGTAGGCATATAAAGTAGGTAGTCAAAAATGCAAAAAAAAAAAATTTACTCGAGCGCGTCAGATTTTCGGAAGGGGTGTTAAGTAGGCCCCAAGGAAGCTCTCTTTTAAAAAACTGACGATTTCGGCGTGACGATAAGTTACGATAAATTTTTGAAAATGCAAAAAAAAAAGTTATTTTGAAATACTCGAGCGCGTCAGATTTTCATAGGGGAGGTTTATCTCGGTATCCTGAAAGCATATTTTTTTAATCTGACAAAAATGTTGGTGGGTTCTCTTAATCTGACCGAAAAAGTTTGAGTTTTTATGATGCTTCAAGTCAAAACGTTTTAACTTTGGACAAAAGTGTAAAGAGACCTTTTTTGTGTAAAATAAAATTACCTTTTTTGTTTATTTAAACTTTTTTTTGTAAAATGTATCGTTCGCGACTTATATGCCGTAACGCGTTCTTAGGAAGACGAAATGGCTCCTCCACACTTCCGGTCATGCGGAAACCGGCAGATTTTGTATTTTTAGTAAGTTTTAGATTATATTCTTCAAAATAAATAAAAAATAAATCGCGCTCGAGAATGCCGGATTAACGTTTTTTTTTTACAAGTTCGCGACCCTATAACTCGGCGGCGTCAAGGACTTATCGTCAGATTAGTTAAATTTAGTCTTTAAACACTAAAATCAACCCCCAATATCTTAATCTGACGCGCTCGAGTATTTCAGACTATCCATTTTTTTTTACTAATCTGATCGTCTATCCTAGGCGCGCGTCACTACATATAGAGCTAAATACTTTACAAGGTTGTTCTATTAGGTCTAAGGTATCTCTCATATCTTAAACTGCCACGCTCGAGTATTGCCGAAAATTCCCCTATTCGCCTCCCTAACTAATAGGTATGTGTGGCCGGACCATAACTGCAATCTGCAGTATTGCAAACTTTACTTTACTTTACTTTACTTTACTTTACTTTACTTTACTTTACTTTACTTTACTTTACTTTACTTTACTTGCAAAAGCTGACAGGTATTGCCGTCAATGTTACTTACCAGCCATTGTATTGCAGCCACATATTGCAAAAAAAAAATTGCCTCATTAAATCAAACTTGTCGTTCACTAAAGTTTTAAGATGATTTTGGGTGCTGGGCAAGCAATTTCATACAAAAACATATTCAAAACATTGCAGCACCCGAGTGGTTACATGAATAGTGCCACTGATCGCTGTTTAAATTACCAGATGTACCTATTTGGTCCATGTATTTATATTTTTTGTCATGACGATTTTTTTTGTAGGACCTACTTAATTGCAATTATTTTAATCAAATACACCGGTGTTACTTAGGCAAGCAGAGTTTTGGTTTATGTGGCTTAGAAAAAACTCCGTACAACCGATGTGACTTTGCTAACTTATTCAAATTTTCATGAAAAAAATTTATACCATCTTGCAAGGAGCTAAGTTATCGTTCCTAAGAAATATAGTTCCCTTGAGATACCACTCTTGGTAGTCGAGTTGATTTATGTTTAACACATCCAATTAAACCTTGTAATAGATTTCTGCAATACGTCTTAGCGCTTTGTGAAATGAACGGCCTTATGGCTGAAATACATTTTGACAGTAAAGCGTTTTGCAAGGTACAAGTTACGGTATAAGATTGGTCGTTTCTAATGGATTAGTTACCGATCATTAGTCACTTTATTAAATAACTAACGATGTAACAATGAGCACCTAATGGATACATAGGTACCTAAAGACTTGTAAATATTACACACATCATCAATCAATTTATTATGACGTGTTGAATCGTGAAACTAACTATCGAAACTAACGATCTGAGCATATTATTTTCTTAGACCGATGGGCAAAAATCTAGCCACCAACTCGCCAAATCCTAATCAAAGCTTAAAACTAGAGTTTCCAAAACTAACCAAACCAAATTCTAATCAATCAATAGTGCCATCAAAAGTGTAACAACGGAAATGTCCTGAAACGCTGCTAAAAGACACTAAATTGACACCGTAATGCAGCTTAGCTGAGACTGAAAGAGCTATGGTCGCAACTAGCGAGGCCTCGCCACCATGGCTGATGAAGAAAAGTTACCGATCCCACCAACGTTCCTCGAGAAACTCCTCTTCTACACCACAGCGTCGTTTGTACTTCTCGGCACATTCAGCCTCTTTGCTTTCCTCTTTTTAGTCCCTTTCGTCATCGAGCCTGCCTTCACCACTATCTTTATGCAATTCGATCCAGTATCGGCGCTATGCGTGACAGCAGAAGTGAAGCACTTGTACGGTGTAAGCAATTGCTCTTGGGCATCCTGTAGAGAAGGCTGCACCAAGGACTTGTATGAATGCACGCAGATCCGTGTAAACTACAAACTTGGTGACTACGGCAATATATCGGCTGCTACGCTGGCCATTTTGATCCGACCTCAAAGAGCAATAAGGGATTATCAATACGAGAACTACGAAACGTCTGTCGACAAAGTCTATCCAGATTCAGAAATGCCGGAAGATTTAATCGAAGAATTACCGGACGTACCACCGACTGGTCTGCAAGGGAACGACTCGGAATGGTTCTTTACTGGAGCGAGACTGTTCCCGAATGTGAAAGGATGTGGTTATCCGCCCATGTTGAATTGCACTGTTTTTCACAAGAGATACAGGCCTCTGGGCACCAACTACAGTTGCTACTACAGCCGTGTGGACCCAGGAGTGGTCATCACGGACTTGGACATGTGGCAGAATACTCTAAACCTAGTTTACGCGATAGCCATTCCCGTTCCATCCTTTATAATTTCGGTTATTTATTTGACGTTTGCCTATTTTAAGATATATAATACGGAGGAGGAATCTGAACAAGCCCCGTTGCAAAGTGACGCTGAAGGGATGGCAACTGGAGATGACGAAAAACCTGTAACTCCAGGCTCTGACACTTTTAGAGAAGATTTAGCTTGCTTTGGACATCAGCTCAAATTAGCTATAGAGAAAGAGAAAGGCGGGTTCGAGTCTAATAGTCCTCCGATTTCCAATTCGGCTTCGTTATCTGGGTAAGTTTAATTTGAACATTTTTGGGGTGACTTTATTGATGTTAGTGAATGTGTTCAGTTAATGTGAGATTAAAAATTTGTAGTTTAGTCTTAGTGGTTTGTAATTTTTCTGATGATTTGACACTGACTGTCATGTTGAAAACTTGTAGGTATAATAGAAGGATAGAAAATCTCAAATTCCTTCTCCTTTCAACGGTTAACGGCATTTCAAAAAAATAAAGCGGGGTTGAATTAGTCCAAAAAAAACTTGGTGTCAAACAGTTTCTCGAAATGCTGTTAACCATGATTCTACAAAAGAAACCCACTCTATCTACTAGTTAAGGCGCCGTGCATAGTGAATCGCCCGCGCGCAAAGAAAAATGCACAAAATCGATTCATGTATCACATACACTAAACAAATCGAAAATGTTCACATATCAAACCCTAGAATTAGGTGAGACTTATCTAAAACAGCCAGTTTCGTGTTGACATTCATAAACGTTTTGAAGATATTTTGCTTAAAAAAAAATAGGCGGCGCACTTTTTTTCAAGCAAAATATCTTGCATTCTGTTATGAATATCAACATGAAACTGGCTGTGTTAGATAGGTCTCAACTAATTCTAGGGATTGATATGTGAACATTTTCGATTTGTTTAGTGTATTTGATACAGGAATCGATTTTGTGCATTTTTCTTTGCACGCGGGCTAATTCACTATGCGCGGCGCCTTAAATAAGTAATTTTGAATACGTAAATTCGTACTGGTTAAGGTAATACTTTGATTGATGTTATAATCTTCTCAGAGTGACAGGCATTTTAACTTCCACGTGTTTCAAACCTAAAACCAAAACTGTGAAAGGTTTCTCTAAAAGCTTTTGTTTCTTAAAAGTAGCGTACCTGACGTTAATCTTCATTAACGTACATGGTATCAGAAGTCGTGTTATGTGACAGAGGAACAAAATAACTAATGACATATTTTCTCATGTAACTTTGTTTCAATCCTGCAGGACCAAGTCATCGTTCGTCAATGCCTAACCCGGTGAAAACAAACACTTTCCTCACCGAGGTATGTTTACTTGGTCTCTAGAAGTCACAGTAGTGTGGTTTCTAAAACGCATTGTACTGCAGTCTCGTATGCTTGCTGGTAAAAACAAAATTGGAAGCAAAATCCTCAAATCTCTGCGTTGCCTACTTAATAATTATAAATTGTGCACTAAATATTACGCCTTTTACACTTACTCTTACTTAATATATTGACCCTATGGGTTCCGTTATCACAGCATGTGTTTGGTTTCCATAATATGGTTTGTTTTAGCATTCCTGAGTTTTCCGAAAAGTTTGCTGTTTTCTGGTTTGCTGTTTTCTGTTTGTATCGCACAATGCACGATTGTTTAAAACCATCAAATATTTACCCTTTTTCGTGGTAGGTGGATGTTTTGGCTGAACTTGCACAGCTTCATGATCACTGCTTGAAGTAAATATTTGATCGTGGCGAGGCTCGGCTTTCTAAGCTCACTTGTTTATTATTTCAGGATACTTGCCAAAAGTCCCAACTTTTCGTCTCTTGTCATAAAAAAAATGTTGGTCTTGCAAGTTTGAGCAAATTCCGAATGGATTTTAAAACCCGAGGACTTTTTGGAAATAATACAAAAGAAACGTCAAAGCCTCGTAAACGTGCATGTATCGACGGTTATTCTTTGACAAAATAATGTGTCTTCCTTGTGTCTTGTTTAAAAAGGGACACATTTAAAATTTTTAATTGTAGTACAAAAAGGGGTATTGGGGGTCCTTAACTTGAGCCTACTCCATCTAAAAAACAATGTCCCAGGCACTGCAGAGCCGAGTGGTCTCTTCACCCATCTAGCGTTAGTAAAGATGCCACTGGACGCTGTATAAATCATCTCATTACGTAAATGAAAAAGGCCTTAGTTTTTTTTTAACGAAATGTATGTTACGTGCCGGCAGGATATTTGAAACATGGCACAAACGAAGTTTTCATATACTGTACGCAATTGCTCAGGGTCCTTTGGACCAAGAGAGAATCCGTCATTTACGACCGGTACTATAGGGATTTTTATTAAATACCTACACATCTAAAATAAAATTAAAATATAAAAAAAATCTACTGGTGTGCAAAAAATATGAAAAAGAAGCATGTTCACCAATGTATTTTGTTATTTTTTTCAGATGACAAAACTCCTGAAGCAGCAGTCACTGGAAGTCATCAGGGCGCAAGTACCAGGTGTACCACGAACTGACGTGAAGGATCCAGGTCATCCTTGTGCATGACAACCTCTCTTCAGAAAAGATGGTTTGAAATACCGTTACAGACCTACCTACATAACTCACTCTATTAACTCATCATCGTAAATGTACAACAGAGTTATGAAACTGCGAAAATTATAATTCGGCGAAGGAATTATCATTAAAAAAATTAAAGCGTTGTGAAAAAAAGAATAGATTGTCTATCTTGAAAATATTTTATAAAAAAAATACTTACACTACATAAAGAAATACTATTATTAGTATTTTTTTATGTACACATCTTAAAACCTATAGTTTCAAATCGCCGTGTTTGTCATTGTACGTACCTACCTATGTAATTTTAAAGGTGTAGGTACCTAATTGCATGGCAAGTGATTTCCATTAAATTATACCTAATATTGCTAGTTAAACATTTTTGGCTGTAATTTGCTCAACACAATATTATTTTAGCGAAAATAGAATATTTTCAAGAAGATTAACGTCTAGTGTGAGAGAATTTTATCTCCTACGACATTATAATATGTAATGATAAGTTTACATTATATGCTCGTATGCTATGGTGTTGAACTTGCACGCGTGCTATAAATTTATGTATAAATTTAAAAATATGTAAGTAATAATATTACATTTAAAAATATAATAATTATAGAGCAAACTAGGTTTGCATCAAAATAATAATTTACATTTATATCCGTTGTTGATTTTGGAAAAGTTAAGTGTTAAATAAAATGATTGGTTGTCGTTTAAGTAACTAAAAAGTATAATTTAGATATTAAAGAATAATTGTTTATAGTTAGACAATCACAGTACAACTACATGATATCATTTTAAATTTATAAACGTAAAACATATGAGATGATTCGCAATAATATTTATATTTAGTTCAGAAACGATAGTAGAAAATAAAGATAAAGTAATTTAACCGCCATTTGACCCGTTGCTTGTATTAAAAAAAGTTTTGATCAATCGTGAGTCGTTACTATTTGTGCAATTCATAAACAATACCCAACTTTGTTGAAATACGAAGGTGATTATTCCAGATCAAGCTATAAATCGCAAATTATATATGTCCTTATATTTTAGGACTGAAAAAATACCAAAGTATATCTATGTACTTATATTTTAGGACTGAAAAAATACCACAACAGAGTACAATGATTGAGTTTCTTTTCTTGAATAATTCCAATGAATTCCAATTGAATAATTCTACTTACTTATCATTGCAATAGTGTTAAAGCTAGAAAAAGAAACGTTTTAGAGCCTATTTGGTATCGATTAGTCCGTCCTGCGACCTAACCTTTTAAATATTCAGTAACTGTCCATCGCTATCCGAACCGAAATTTACAAACCGAAAATAGTTTATTAGAATTTTATATAACAATTTGATTGATACGCGTGTTAATAATGCTATGCTGCCGGTGCCGGTAATGTGCTCTATTTGACTAGATTCTGGGCCCTGTTGCACGAACGTGACAATTCGACTTATTTGTCGAAAATTTACTTATTTGTCGGATTGTCAAGTAAATGGTGTTGCACAAACATTACAAATAAGTCAGACTGCGACAGGTGAATTATTGACAAATTGTCAGGACTTGACAAACGTTGTACAAAGCTCGACAATTGTAAAAAACCATGGTATTTACCGACAATTGTATTCGACAAATTTGTCATGGAAAGTGACAAATTTGTCAGCTCTTGACATATGCCTAGTCACCTGTCGGAACTGTCGGACAATTTGACAAAATATATGTCGAGTCGTCTTAACAAATTTATGGTTGCACGAAGCAAATCCGACAAGTTTTTACGACAATTTGTCACTTTTTGCCTGTCGACTAAAATTTTTTGTGCAACAAAAATATGTCAAATTGTCGCGACAATTCCACAAATATGTCAATTTCCCACCATGTCAAATTTGTCGCTCGAAATCTTTGTGCAATAGAAACTTGTCAAATTGTCGGATTGTCACCTGTCGCCTGTCACCTGTCGTTGTCACGTTCGTGCAACAGGGGCCTGGTGAATTGCTGTGTATTTTTTTACATTTACTACAGACGGTGGTGTTTCAGCTTATTCTTTTGAAAAAATAGGTGCGAGGGTATAATTCTGTGGTTGCTAAGCTATGTACTGATCCAATTACTGTCCCTTAATATACGTGAAATATACGTTTTTGGAAACTATACCTTTCCCCTAACCTATAGGTACCTATTACCAAAAAACTGGCACTATATATCCTTGCTTCTAATATTATTTTGTAACTAAGACTATTTATAATGTAACTGAAGAGATCTATATGAAGACGAATATATAAATAATAGTATATTATACTGATTTGTTATGTAAAAAACCTGAGTATTTAAAATAAACATTTAATTTTATAAAATAAGTTAGATAGGAATGCTTTAAATAAAACATTTTAGAGCATCGCTTAAAGATACAATAAAATACAAAATACCTATATGTAATAATTTAATTTATAAAAATGTGTTACTTTTTTAAAACCATGCACAAACTTACTCAGTAAATGTAATCAGTGTAAATTTACTTTGCGTTGTGGGACCATACACCTAAAGGAAAAGGTTTCAAACTCATGGATACGTCTGTTTTATAATTAAAACTTATGTTTTCACTTTAAATTACTTACATATTGTAAAGCTTGATTCAAAAAAAGTATATACAGGGCGTCCCACGGCTATGCCACATGGAGGGAAAGTACCTTAAATATTGTAGATGGAACATTTTACTGAAAGAAGACATTATTTTAATTTTAAAAACAATTTAAACTGCATTCATAGATATTGAAATAATTACATGGTTGAACTGGGAATCGAACCCGTTACACGAGAAAAATTATTACCCTGTAGTTTTATCATACCGATCGAAAGGCTTCATGATAAGGATTATTTTTTGCTAAATAACATAGTGTCAGAAATAAAAGGAAGACCATCCTCAGCCGAAAGACGCGTAAAATTTTGTCCATCGCAATGCGGCTGGCTGATTTTAAAGAAATAATTCAAAAATGTGTTTCATTTTCATACTTTTAATCTTTTGTTACTGTGATTTTCATTGAAAAATTGATTAAGGTTGTATTAAAAATTTTAAAATTCATGGTCTTCCTTTTATTTCTGACACTATGTTATTTAGCAAAAAATAATCCTTATGATGAAGCCTTTCGATCGGTATGATAAAACTACAGGGTAATAATTTTTCTCATGTAACGGGTTCGATTCCCGGTTCAACCATGTCAATATTTCAATATCTATGAATGCAGTTTAAATTGTTTTTTAAATTAAAATAATGTCTTCTTTCAGTAAAATGTTCCATCTACAATATTCAAGGTACTTTCCCTCCATGTGGCATAGCCGTGGGACGCCCTGTATATAATTTTTTAAGTTGTAAATTACGTACGTGAAAACTAATAAGCAATCAAAATTAATATCACTTTACAAATCCATGTCAATTTATTTTTAGATTAGAATTTGAATTTAAAAGTTTTGATGTCCTACATTACTGGTAGTACATTATTGTAATTGAGACCTAGCCCACTGCCTTAATTCTTTAAAAATAAAAATAAGCAACATAAAATGAGTTGATCTTCTATCGGTTTTGTATTTTAAGAAAAAACTTCGGTGAGCTTTTTTGGCAGCTACAGCTGAGACGATTAAAAACATCTGCGTCTGTGTTCTCTAAAATATCCACCGTAAATATTCCCGTTGTTAAATGTAAAAAAAAATTTTTCATTTCAATAACGGTAATTTTCGAGTGTTTTGAAGCTCGACGGTTGAGTGGATTTTCTAGAAAATAGAGGCGTTGGTAAGAAAAATACTAGTCCCTTGTTTATCAAGATATAGGTACCAAAATCACTTAAAACGAAGAAATGCAGACTAAAGGAAAATACACTTTTAAGGGCTTACCGACTTGACTTGTAATGGACTGTAAAAATGTTCAACAGCTAGTGCAATAATTTAAGGATATTCACAGTATAAAAGTGCATGGTGCCACCAAATATAAGCTTTCATAATATTTCTCTAAGTACCACTTTTGAACTATCACTATACATTTATAATTATGACTCCGGAATAACAAGATGAAATAACGGATCCTTTCATTATGTTCTGTTTGTTTATTTCAACAAATTGATGTGTAATACAAAAAAATATCCATTTAAATTATTTTTATCTATTACAGACTCACAACATAAACTGTATAAGTTTTAAAATCAGGTAAATTGGAGTGTAAAGTTATTACAACAATCACAACAAAAAAACACATTTTGAAAGGAAGACGCATTTTTACTGGCTATACATATTACATATTTTTTTAACTTTAAACCTACAAAGCTATTAAGTAACAGAAATAATTAAACCACAATAGGATTATTAATATCTAATAATTTATGTTATTTCTATGGTGAGTTGGTGAAACAAAGTATAATTCAAAGAATGTAACGTTAAGAATTTATGATGGCTAAAATAAAACCTCAAAATTTAATAAAATATCTGCTTTGTTTGAACACGCATGAAGAGGTGTTTGTTCACTCGTTGAGCGATATAAAAAGAATAATTTATACTCTTTCTTGATACTATTTATTTTTATTGGGTTAAAACGCTAAGTAGATATTATTATTATGGTAACAAAATGAAAAAGTGATGTAAGGATTAATTAGTGAATTATGTGGTTTTAATGAAAAATCAAAATTATTACATACGTGTGCTGTTTCGGTTTGCTTAAAGCAAATTATAATAATAATTTAATTATCTAAAAAAACGTTGATGAAGAATAACTAAATAAAAATACATTGTAATGCGTTTTTATTAATTTGAAACTGTTGCCTTATGACTGTTTTGTACATAAAATAAATAAAAAAGTTAGTAGGAAATAAATACACTTATTGGCTTCGGTGATTTTTGTTTTATTTTCCCGCTAGGTATTGATTGTTGAATAATGAATATTAAGAATTCCCTGTACAAGCGTGGGAACTCCGCGATGGCCAATCGCGTGAAACACTTGACTGTTCTCTGTAGCTGTTTCACCCAGAGCGAGACGGGGCGCGGAAAAAGTGAGAGGCAATGCGGTTGTATGAGTCTACGTGTGTTCGTGTCCTTTTGCGAGTATGTTGTTGTAGTTGTAATGTAATAGATCTATCTTCCCAAAATTTTTCGTAGTTCAGCTGCCATTTCTACATTTGATTAGCTATTTATTTTTTTTATTTTTCTTACAAGTACAATACATTATTGATGTTCCCAAGATAGTTAGACTCTAAAAGACAGTGTAATAATGTAAGTAAATAACAGCTGAAAGTAACCCCCTTTTCGGCGCGAAAACCGCATCGCTCTAATTTATTTCAGGCAATTTTTTTTTTCATTATAAAAACTTATGCAAATCTTCGTATTGGTCGTCTACTGATATAAACCAAGTTTCAGCAAAATCCAGCCCGTAGTTTAGAAATTAAACCTGAACTACGTTTTTATGGGAAAATGGTGCTGTAGCGCCCTCTTAAGGCTCGGTATAAGGCTAACGAGCGCCACCAATGTTGAAAAAATCATTTGTCCCTTCAGAAGAAGTTTCTGACAAAATCCTAAGATGAGCTCATGCGCCATGCTTTACTAGATTTTTAAGTGTAGGTACCAAAAACGGCCGTTTTTGGCGGTTATCGAAAATTTTTTAGCTTAAAAGTAAATTTCTAAGAGGGTATCTACACTTAAAAATCTAGGAAAGCATGGCGCATAGGCTCATCTTAGGATTTTTTCAGAAACTTCTTCTAAAGGAAGATATGATTTTTTTACATCGGTGGCGCTAGTAAGCTTTATACCGAGCCTTAAGACGCCGTACGTCTCACAACTAGCGCCGCCAATGGAAAAAAAAACATATCTTTTTTTGGACGCGTTTTTAGCAAAAAACGCTCCTGCGATTTCTCAACGCGAGGCTTAACTATTTTTAGGACCTAAGGTTTGGATTCCAGGATTAGATTTCCTACGAATGCAATCGATTCTCGCCAAAAGTGACCACTTTTGGCGAGAATCGATTGCATTCTTAAGTTCTAGGATCTGGAATCCAAACCTTAGGTCCTAAAAATAGTTAAGCCTCGTGTTGAGGAATCGCAGGAGCGTTTTTTGCTAAAAACGCATCCAAAAAAGATATGATTTTTTTTTCATTGGCGGCGCTAGTTGTGAGACGTATTTCACCTTAAGGTGATTTTATGCACTGATTTCTAGTGATCTGCTGCTGTCAAATGAGGAGTTCTGTTCTCCATCTCTGAAGTTCTTCATTAGATCTACACCATTTTTTTATGGGACCACATGGAAAGTATTCCCTTTCGAACAAAAAAATCATCAAATTCAAATGTTCTGAGATATCACATTAAAAAAACGGGATTATGTACCTTCCTCCTCCTTCTTTGAAGTCAGTTAAATATTGACAATATTATGACATACCCTATTATATTCGACTGTACAAATAGGGGGCAAACAACGAAGTTTTGAAAATAAAGCTCTAATAAAACAAGAATGAAAGGTCGATTAGGTAGTCAAAATAGGGGGCAAACTCAGAAAGTGGGCAAAGTTCGAATAAAAATAAGGGTTTTTAAAAAAGGGGGCAAATCTCTACAGATACAGATGAGAATCACACTAAGGGGGCAAAGGCAGAAAGAGGGCAAGACCCGAACAGACCAGCCTGAACAATAATTGTTTCACTCTTTTTTTTTCCATTTTTCTGTCACTCATCGACTTTTTTTTATTTTTCGCGAGAACTGTTGATGTTACGAGAGAGCCGTAAATGGCCGAAATGTTCTCCATTAAGTAACCTACAAAATGTTGATTCTGAATGTTTATTAATAAAAACCTATTAGTGTTTGAGATATGCTCACATTCATGTCACAAAAAATAAAAAATATGCCCTGCTAGTCTCTAAAATCCATTAAGAGGAAACGCGGGTAGCCGCTGCTCCATACAAAAAGGGAGCCCTGTTTCCTCCCTGGATAATGATTTTAGAAAAAATATGTTTATGCCATTATATCTGTAGGTATATGTACCTCTGCCATGTCCTTATGTTTTCCTTTTTTTCTTATTTTAATTATTTAAATATTTTTTATTAATATAATAAAAAAAGGAAAACATAGTGTCATGGCAGAGGACATATAAGTAAATTGAAAGGCATAAACATATTTTTTCTAAAATAATTCCAGGGAGGAAACAGGTCTCCCCCTTTTTGTTTTTTTTTGTATGGAGCAGCGGCTACCCGCGTTTCTTCTTAAAGCTAAGACAAAAGTAGGGCCCCAATAAAGGGCCTAATCTTCACCAACGTAACCCAGAGATACGCTCTAACCCAGCCTTATGCTACGATTACTGCAAGGCTTGTCAGTTCCACATACCTACACAGAAAACGTTTCAAGCCTGGGTGATCGATCGAACACCAATATACAAAGAGCTTTTGATTCATTTATATTCATGACACAAGGAAGGAGTGACCTTTCCATCGGCTTAATTTTCTAGCTAAATGGAGACTGGTTTGCATCTAAATTCCTAATCGATTTATTTGAGAAATTTTCAGCGATTGCATTCGACTAAACCTAAGTCGACAGCAAATATCGATTTCTCACTGTGCTTTTAATCGTATACTTTGATACACTACTGATGAAAACAAAGTTGAAAAAAAAATTTCATTTTTATAACCTATAAATGGATTTTTTTTCATAACTTTTTGTTTTTGGTATTAGCTCAAAATTAAAAAAAATATGTTTGTGTATGTAGGTGCATTTGCGTGGCTTTGAGTTGTTAAAACATTGTCCAAGTCAATGAAAACAATATTTAAAAAATACTTTCATACGGACGTCATAGAGCAAAAATAATATTTAAGAGGTGATCTCTATCACCGTGTGCTACCCTGTAAAAAGAGTTTGGATCTTTTGTAACGCCTTGTATACCCCTACCTAACCATAAAAAAGTTAAGTATAGATAAGTAAATCAAAATAATTTAATGCAAATTACAATAATAATTATTTTTTATTCGACACTCAATAAAATGTAAAAATATAAATTGAAACTAACAATATTTTTAATGAATACAACTTTTCACAGCGTGTTTGAAGCCTCGTTTGTCAAGATGTTTTACATTATACTTCATAGGCAATTTAAGGTCTGTCTCTCGTCACCAAACCGGCTGGTCCTTGGCCAATGACAGGAGCCGTAAGCCCGGCTACTGCTACTGCTCGAAGAGGTCTGAAATAAAGGGTAAGGAGCTTACTAAGTTCTACTGCAACTGCTAAAACCCACTCCTACGGTAGCAAAAATTTAAGCTATAAAAAAAGTAGGTTGACTCTAAGCTGCACTAAATATAAAATAAACAGTAGATTTTATCGTTCAGTTATTTTGGCCATATAGTATTAAAAGTTGTTTGTGATGAATAAAATGCCTACCCGCTATCAAATTCGAGTGCACCCAGTATTCGAAAGTCTAAGAGCAGTGCCATCTTTATTTCGACTTTTGTAACTTATGTCATAATTTTCATAAGAACTAACTCATCAGCGCCACCTATCACAACACATAGGAACTACCCGCACAACCCTGGTCACCAACCACACCCTATATCGCCCGACTGGTTGCGCGAACGGATGTTCTCGTGTGGCTTAGCACGTTTGGACTTGTGGCTTAGCACGAGTTTCAGACATAAATTGTAGATGGCGCGCTTGAATTTTTAAATAGTTCGAGCAAATACCGCGAGATGGTGTTATTTACAAAAAACTTACTTGAAGCCAAGTTCTTCAGGTGGGCAGCCTAGTTTGGCCAGTTTAGCCTCATAAGTGGCCAACAGGTCGTCGTGTGCTTTACGCAGTCTCGCAGCTTCATAGCGCAGGTCCTCGACTTGGGTGTCTTTGGTTTTCAGCAACTCCTGAAAACAAATTGCACGGTTTCAAATATAGGTAAGTAGCTCTGCTGAAGAAAAGTTGTCGTACCAATGTCGCATTTGGGTATCGATTCCGATAGGTTTCAATTTAAAACAGTTAGGCACCTAGTAGAAAGAAATTTTGCCTATATCACATCTAGGGGCGATTAGTTCCCGATTGCTCCGAGCGCCACTTTCTATGCCAAAAAAGAAACTAAAGGGTCCAAGTTTTCTGAGCATTTCTGGCATTTTGCAAGCGTTGGTGCAGTGCTTGAAAGATTACTGCAAAATAGGTATCATGGCGCCAAGCAGTGAATAGTTGGGCTCAAAATTATTTTCATAGTAGGTATCCGTGCCACTGTCTAGTCCGCCCATTCAGTCTTTTGTCTTTCTGACACCATACTAATCATTCGGAAAACTGGCTGGTAAACAACTGAACGGTAATTATTTGGAAGACCTATCCTTTCATCCTCCTATCATTCTGACATCATTCGAGCCATCTCTGGACAGTAGGAGCAACTCTACTTACTCGCAACTCCCTCGGCCCAAGATCCCTGTGCTGAAGCGTCTTCAACTTCTCCTCCAGCAGCGCTGCCTTCAAGGAGGTCTTCTGCTGAATTTCCAACACAGCTTTCGAAAACCGACTCTTGAACTCGTCGCGCTCCGCTTGGATCCTGTCGAACCGCACTTGCAGGACTTCATACTCCCACTTGAGGACCTCGAATTGCTTCTCGAGCGAGGTCAGCTGCTTTGATTTGGCCTGGTGAGGATGCAAGAAAAGTTAGACGACTTGTACAAGTGAACACGTCGCAGTACCAAGGCATAGACTTTCTCTGTGAAAGAGAGTAAGTTCCGGATTAAACACCATGTTTGGTGACTTTCGCGTTGAGGACAATACCTTCAATCACCAAATCATATGTAGCCAGATGCTCAATAAAGATAGTTAAGATTCAGTGCCTAAAAAGTGCTACTTACTACCGAACTTTTTTACAATGAATTCTGAATCAGTATGCTGACCTGTGTCTTACATTTAAACAATGGTCCCACATTTTCATCATTATCTCGCATACCGACAAAGTTCAGCAAAATTTAGGGAATTTTGGAGTAATTTAGTCACATAGTCGGATAATATTTACAGCCAAAGCCGCCTTATCCCTGTCGTAATTTGCCATCTGCCTCTTCAGTTCCTTGTTATCAATAATGGCAGCCTCTAGTGGGTCTCGCAAACTCTTTGCCTCGGCCAACGCGTCCCTGGCTATCTTCTCCGCTCGTTCTTTTGTCTTCTGCATCTCTTCCATCTTCTGCTTCAGGCTGCTTATTAGGCCTGAGGAAAAAACCCGACATAATATAGAACCCTTTTTTTGTAACTTTAAAAATACTGCAAGGAACGCAACAAGTCTGGCTTTTTAACAACTTACCCAAATTATTCAACGTGATATCGTTGTAATAGTTCTTTAAATCCGAAAACGCTCTTTCATGGTGCGTTATCAAATCCGATAGCTGTTTATTTTTCCTCTCTTCTACCTCAGATATCTCCGTCCTATGCTTCACAGTCAACTCCACTTTTGTCTCATAGAGTTTCTTTTCAGCTTTCTCTTCTATCTGCCTTGCTTTCTCTTCAAACTGTGCTCGAACTTTGGATAGTTCCTCTGCGTGTACAAGCTTAGCTCTTCTGAGTTCATCTTGAGCTGCTAGCATTTTCTCTCTTATCTCTTGTCTGAGAAGTCTTTTGTCGTTTAGAAGTTCTAATTCTTGTTCATTGTGATCTTCCTTTGCTGCTTTTAGAGCTACAAGATTCTCAGCCCTCAAAGCAGCTGCCGCTGCTTGCTGTTCATACTTCAAATGCTTAATTCTCTGCTTTTCGGTTTCTAAAATAGCGTCATTTTGTTCTTGTGCTTCTTCTGTAGATCGTTCCCTGTTTCGCAATTCTGCTTTGGCCTCCTCGAGTTGTTGCCTAGTGATCTCCCAAAAGGTTCTGATTTTGTCTCTTTCAATTTGGAAGTAGTTCCGTTCTTCCCTTTCCTTGTCGAGCTCTTCTTTGACCTTGAGAGTGAATTGCTCGAGCTTCTCTCTTGTCATATCCGATGTGTCCACTCCATCGATGATGATCGCTGCAAGAACAAACATAACATGACTAAGAATAGAACTCGCACTTGGCCGTTAATTATTATTGTACATGGGTGTTAAAGGAAAAATATACTTAATTTTTTCAACAATAATAGGTACTTTTGACTTACCTGGGTTCTTTTTTGCGCCCTTCCCACCTTTGCCTTTCGGTGGCTGTAAAACAAATTGTGCATAAGTAACACCCATTCTATGGTAACCCATTATTTAACCATTTCTATTACTATCTAATCGGGAAGATTAGTCCCAAATAGATAAACAAAATTCATTTAATCAGGATAAATAAACCTCTTGGCTAAGTTGGTACATACCATCTTGTGGGAGTTGCAATAAAACTCCTAATTGCAAATCTTATTTCAATGATTAAATAATAAATTTTTTTGCTCTGAATATTTCAGTCTTGAAGCTGTAAAATGCTGTTGTCAAAATGCAAGGGACAGCGTTGCTATGTTGATCAAAGCCGTGGTTGTCATGACACCATGTTTATTTGATCGAAGCAGTTGTTTTGACAGCAAAGCGTTTCCAACATGATTGGAGTTCTGTAATCTGAAAAATCTGTCAGTTAACCTTCACAGTATTATCTGAAAAATAAAGTTATCATTACAAAAGCGCTCACGCTTACATAACATAACATGTCATATTTACTAAGATTTATGAAATTCTAGCTTTAGAAAAGGTGCCAATTGGTGCCAATGTCTTTGTAAAACATCCATGTAGACCATTGTGTCTTTTCACGTCGGTTGAATGGTCACTTCTACGATAAAAAGTGCCAGGTCCCATCTAAAAATCAAGTTCTAAAATCACTTTCCAACCATGAACAAATTTGCCACTATTTTGCTCAACGCATGCATTCTGGTTAGCCTGTATTTCCTAGACAAATTACTTGGAAGTGGATTCATGAAGCTCTTCAAGAAAATCACTTGTACATTCGTCTGTTTCATCAAGAGATCTCTGAAGGAGGTGATGAGCCAAGAGGGCGTTGAGCCATCTCTGGACCTGCAAATCTTGGCTTTGGAAATGATGGTGCTCCCTTTCGGCATGGCAGTAAGTTGTATTTTGTTTTCAGCTACAACGATTATTAGTTTATTACCTATACCGATACACACCGGAACATAAGAAGTATAATTATACGTGAATGAAGATAGTGCTAACTCTACTGTACCAAAGCATTAACTTTGGTATTGTAAGTTTTATAACTAGTTCTCTAACGTGCTACTCTTCTCTTTTCACAGCTTATACAGGGAATTTTTAAACAGCTTTATTCCTGAAACACGTCCACTTCAAAGCTTCTAGAACAAATTTAATGTTGTTGAAAATCACATAGTAGACGTGTTTCAGGAATAAAGCTATTTGAAAATTACCCTGTATTCTGTTCCATTCTCTTCAGCTAATAAACCAATACAAGCGTTTCCCGCGCATGGACCGAATAGATGAGCTGATGAAACAAAGCAGGGACTCGCTGCGAGAGACCAGGGAATATTTGGAGAAGTGGAGGGAAAGAAGTGTAAGCCATCGATCATAACTGTGTGGCTGTGCAATTTCAAAAGTTAGCAAGCGACGTGTGTGAGGAAAGGGGCTTTTTTTATGCATGATTTTAGGCGGTTGAATCGTCCTCGAAATTGCATTGTCAAAATCTCAAAAAACTGCTTAGAAACCAAAGTAAAAGTGCAAAAGAACCTAGCAGCGCCACTTATTCGGGACACAGTCGTTTCTATTAGAATAAAAACTACCATAAAGGCGCGTTTTTATCGATCGATAATATCGCAATATCTGTATTCAGTACATTTTGTATTACGATGGCCATAGCGTTATTATCGCAGCAGTGTGTAACTCCATGGCCAACCTAATAAAAATTGTACTGAAAACAGATATCGCAATAACACATGTGACATTATTGACAGTTAAAAACGCGCCTGTACGCCTGAAAGGGAGGTCACTTGATATCTCTTAAGCCCCAATAATAGGCCAAGTGGGACCAGGGGCCTTAGCCTGTAACACAATGGCGTATCAATGGCGTCCCAGGTAGAAGGACAACACCGGGATTTATTCGTTGTTCACCTACAACCAGCGAACTAATCCTCTAGAATTAGACTCATAATATTCTTTGCTGTACTACAAAAACATTAAAAGGACCGACACTGGACCGACAGCAACCGTCAACCGGGAGTCCATTTTGGCACCATTGCGTTACAGGCTAAGGCCCCAGGTTCGACCTCTTGAAATTCATAAGGCACGGCGAACTCCACACCTCCTGCAGTGAAGATAGATAGATAGATAGTTAGAGAAACACTTAAGAGAAGCTAGACTATAACCTAGCTAGAATATGAAATACCACTTCTAAAGATGTTTTTTACTTCAATTTCCAGGTACCGAAAGAGTATTCATATTTGGACGAAGAACCTCAAGAAATATTTTCGCCGATGAAGTTTGAGATTCCAATTCTACAACTGGCTATTATTGATGTAAGTTTTTACAATATGTGTCTTTCGTTGCTGATTATATTAGATAAGATGAGATAAGATAAAAAGTATTTGTTTAAAAATCACACGAATTATTCAGATAGTTATACTGCCGATTTCTGAATTGAGAAATTCACTAAGCAAAAGTAAGCGTAAGTCTCGTCCTGTCTCTGCACATTTCTCACAAAAGAGCGTGATAGAACGATACTTAAGTATTTGCTTAGTAAAATTCTCAATTCAGAAACCGGGCCTAAAACTATTTCCCCGAGTCGGGTGTAACTGACCCAAACAACACCATGTATTTATACTATTTCTTTTTGCAGCATCGCGGTACGTCCAGAGCGAATCCAGAGACAGGGGACGCAGGCGAACCAATTGACATCATCGATTCTACAGTCCTCTCTATGACAGAGATGCTTGGTCGAGGCGCATTCGATTCCATCGATATCTCGGACGGCGACAGCAAATCGGTCGGGATGAGAAGTATCGATTTCAATAATCGATTCCTTTGGGACGTCGCCGAGGAGGATTTGAGTTGTAGTTGAATTTTGTAAAATTGTTGACCGTTTTGTTGCTGTGAAAAGTAAATTGTTGATTTTAGAACAACGTATTTTTCTTGACATTCGTTCGTTAATTTTTTTCAATCACACAATAAAATAAATATACATTCACGTAATAAATTGAACTTGCATGACAACACACTAATTGAAGATCTTAAGTTGTTTAAGCCATAACATAAAAGAACAGTTGTGAAATGTTTTTTTTTAAATATATTTATTGTCGTTAATTTCTTTCATAGTTATATACATAGATGGTAGCTACTTCAAACTTTATTTAATCTTTAGACAGAACAATTTTTAAGTAGCTTTATTCCTGAAACACGTCAACTGCTCGAACAAAATTAATGTGTTTGTTCCCTTTACACGGTGTATACCTGTTACTCAGTACAGCTAACTTTCCCAACAACTCGATACTTTTTATTTAGATACTGAACGTTAAGTTTGCATGTGTACCATTTCAGCGCTGCCTGCGTGCGTCGCGCTTTCGTGCCCCATCACCCTCTACCACCTTTCCAGCATCTCCTACTCCTACTTGATATTAAGAGCCAAAAAAAAATACATTTGTGGTTAAAATACTTTTTTTTTGTAATTATGGAATAATAAAATTGCGATATCACCAAAAAGTTGTTGGAAATCACAAGTTGACGTGTTTCAGGAATAAAGCTAACATTACTCTGTATAGTTATTGCACGTATAGGTACAGAATACATACTTACATCACAAATCATCGCTCTTAGCGATAAGACCGCTGTCTGTATTACCTAGTACGTTAAGAAAATTCTTGTAAATAACGAATTTCTGGTGTACAGTCGACGGCACGTTGACCTTTACACGCCTGCACTTTACTCGCTTACAATACGGGCGACTTTACAACACAACTGCACAGTCTGATGTGCTGTCGACTGTACAATAAAGTGTTATCTATCTATCTATTTATACATGACCAAAAGCGCATTTAGATTGATCCCTCAAAGCTGCACCGACAAAATCGTCCCACACATAACAGCACAATAGGTTTTTAATCATGCCCTGCTTGGCACACTTCAAGTGTCAAGTGCTCATAATAATGACGGGATAAAGCACCTAACAGGCGGCAGATATTAATTTCTCATCCCCACATAAAATACAGGGTGTCATAGAGAGGTCCTGTCGTATTTAAAGGGTTCGCTTAACTCATCAATACAATTAACTTTAACTAAGGGATCAACCGCGAAATCTCCAAAAAATATCGGCTACTTCATACGTTTGATGCAATATGATATCAGTATGGAATTGAACAGCTGTTTTTTTTATTAGAGATTGGTTATTGACCTAATATACAGGGTGTTTTAACTCATCAATACAAGCAACTTTTACTATGGCGCTAAGTGCAAAATCTCGAAGAAAATATCAGCTGGTGCATACTGAAATACCAAATGTACTTGCTGTATATTAAAAAATATCGATTGGTGAATCGTGCAATAAAACTAAGAACGAAACTAGATATCACTGCTATCTGGAAAATTATATGAGCTGAGCTATGCTTCAATTTGCTTTGTTCAAAATTAAAGGTCCCGTTATATTAGTCATGTTACACCTCCGTTTGATGTGGTATTACCAGCAGGGGACAAGCAATAAGTGTCGGATAAGTATGAAGAATTAATTATGCCACTGCGAATTGGTAGTAGAGTGGTAAATAATCTACTTACAGACACAATATGAGATTCTCTTTGTGGGATTATCACAGCAGATACTAAAGCAGCTTCTGATATTAGGTGTGCGGCTTCTGGAAAAGCTGGTGGATATTAATCTACAGTGTTGGGAATAAGGAGAGTTGTAGTAGACTGGATAGTGAAGTAGGCAGATAATTAAAACGATAAAGGATAGACATATTATCCAGCAACTCTTGCAGAAGCTGTTATTTTAATATAAGGCTAGTTACAGACTATAAAATTATAAATCATAATATTTGATGATATGTATTTCCTTACAAAAGCCACTAATATCATAGAGTAGAATATGTTTTAACTGCACTGTAGTCCACAAGATAGTTGAATACAATGCAGCTTTGTCCAATTGTCCATACCATGTGTAATATTTATACTTAATATTATGATTTATGTTTAAACATACCTAATATGGACAATAATTTGTTTACGGTTTTGGGCATGCTTCTTAGCAGAAGATCCAATTCAACACTAGTTTCATTCTGGCACGATATAGGTACCTCTAACCATAAACAATCCACTGCAAAGAGGTAATCACCATTGCATAATTTAAACCCATAATTTGTGCCCAAAAATCCTGCGACTAACAATGGTCACGTGCCGTGAGATAGAACTGTTGGTGCAGTGTAATTACGCCTTTATGGTGGCGATAGTCAATAGATGGTGGACTTATGATCGATGTGACCACGCCTTTGTGTTTTTGGCTCGTTTTTTGAGGGGTAACTCTTTCTTTTGGTTTTTTATTGGCGTTGTTAAAATTCCAGCTAACTTCAGCGTCTCAGTTTATTATATTATCTGAGTGTAAGTTACCTTAGGTTTTATTTTTAAATTTTAACGTCGATGACAGTTTTTCACATAAACTAACTAGTGCCTATATTCTCTGATCCCTGATAGTCTTAAAAATTATGTTTTTTTATACTTGTAAAATAAAATTGAAAATATTATCTGCACTCCACGATGCTAAGGTTGGGTTATTAGACAAATTGAGGATAATTTTATTTTATTCCCATAAAATCCCACCAAATACTGAAACAACACATAAATAATGCAAATAAAACTACAAAAATAAAACCAGAATAGGATGTCTATAATCAGTTGAAATTGCTGCGTTTATTTCAAGCCAACGCTTCCAGTTTAATTCGTTTCGCCACGTGACTGACATGCGTTCTAACCTCAAATTTAACCGCCATCTTGAATATAAATCCACTGAAAAAGACCTCTACCTTTCAAGCAATATTGCGTTATTGATAGGTCATTAAAAAGTGGTCATGTAAGTGATCCTTTATTTCGTGAATTTGAATTTAGAATCAAACGAGTGAGCGTTTGCTTCTAAAAATAAGAAGCAGTTTATTTAAATAGGAATGCAGTTGTTTGGAAGTGTATGTTCAGTGATTTCCTATGTAATTTGGCTAGGTATTGTTTGTTCCTTTTGGCGCGTGCCATCGTTGTACAAAGCTTATAGTGGTTTAGTTGAAGGGTGTCAATAACAAACATGATATTAATGATCGGCTTACTTGGTTCCCTTTTGGTGGATTTTCACGTTTCTATTGCACGCAACAAGCCCTACATAACAGCATAACTCAGATAATGTTTTCTTCTTTTTTTCCATTTGGGTATTTCACCTGGCAGAAATATTTTTTAAGGAAACGGCCTGAACCCCATTCAAAATTAATTTAAAAAAAACTCAGTAGGTAATTTGATAACCACGCTGGCCACAAAATCATAATCAATACGTAGCATTGCACCCCTAGACGAGTTAAAAAACAAAAAATCCACAGTGACAAGATGTCTACCCTACCGACCAGGTACCGAGACCATTATGACTCTTACAACGGCTGTACATTTTCTTTTAGGATCGGGGGTCTTCTAAAGCTGGTTGAGTAGTATTAATGGTGTCGGTGATCGTGGGGACGTGTCGAAATTTAATCTTCGCCACAAAAAGTGTCGAATTGAAAGGGACAAAAAGTTGGTAAGTGATTAATCGATTCTCTGCTGATAGTAAGTTGTACCTTAGGTGCATATGTGATCTCTACTTTAATAAAGGTTTAAGTTTAGATGTCTATAGCCAGATACACTAAGTTTAGATGTCTATAACAGAAATGCCGACAGCCTAAGGCGGCAAAGTTAAGCAACATCGGGCGCCGTCAGTCCATGGATGTGTGACATCTTAGGGTCAATGAAAGTAGCGTTGCGTGAAATGCACAATTGTAACAGTAACTGTTTTTTCAATTTTGTAGCTTAACTGAGAAATTTTCGTTCAACAATTTTTGTTTCACTGAATTATTGTTGTTTTTTCTTTAAGAATAATGAAAATAATACTAATTATTTTATTATCGTCAAACAAATCGAGTAAAGGTAAAAAAATTAAAAACTGCAAGTTTGAACTTTCCCATCCCAAAAACAATAATTTCGTTGAACCTTAAATCTGTCTCAAAACGGGCATAACCAATCAAGAATATTTTTTTTTATTGACACTTAGCGAAAGAAATATAATTCTGCATAAAGTATTCGAAAGCAAGAAGTTTTCCATTAAAATATCTCAATTTATAAAATTTATCTATTACAAAAGACTTATTAAATGATTAGCAAAAAAGGTTCATTATAATCCCATCAAATCGTTCCCACACGCGTGAAAATACGTAGAAAATTATTAAATTCACGGCACGTGTGTGTAAAAATTAGCTCTTTTATACGCCTCTACAAAATACGCCCTCGTGTGAATACACCTTTGGGTCATCGGCCATTTGTTGTGCGGTGGGAATGCGCCATAATGTGGGTGCTGATTTGTAAAATATGAATTTAATAATGGGGATCTATTCATCTGGCCAAGTCATCAGTATTCATCAGAAAAGACAAAGTACCTAACTGCGGATTTCTCGATTTTTTTTGCCCATGTCTTCGCTTCGCTCGCTCATTCAACAAGTAGACTCGGAGAACTTCTCTCGCTTCGCTCGCTCGTTCAATTAACTTTACTAAAATGAGAACATGGTGCTGGCTTATGGGTCGCAGTACTCGCAGTCGGCTCCATAAATTATAAGTCCGTGTCCTTTTGTAACACCCTGTATCTTTTAATTCAACGACCAGTTGGTACAGTTTTTAATTTCAACATACATCGGTGCTTTTTTGCATATTTCTATTATTGAAGGTAAAGTGGACGGCGTCCATCTCTCACGCCTCGCTTGTGGGACATTTGCATTAATATTGCCTGTCGGCTACCTACCGGTTAGGGATGAATGCTAGGGGCAAAGATTAGGCAGGCTTTTGCTCTATTTTTTATACTCTCTACCACTAAACCTTGCATGATTTATACAGAGTCCAGTGGCCACATGTCTTTCTTTTGGATGCGTTTTTTGCTAAAAAACGAGCATCATTGTTTAACTTTTAGATTCCAGACCATAGAACCTACCAATAAATCACGCACAAGAAAAAAAAAGTAGGTTTTATGATCTGGAATCCAGGCCTTAGGTTCTAAAAATAGGGAATCTCATTTGACGGCTCCCTTTTAGTAAAAAACGTACCCAAAAAGATCTGTTTTTTTTTTTCATTGGCTGGGTGTTAATAGACCGCCAACAGACCCGAAAGACACGCATACTAGACACCAAAACAAAGTACTTTTTCGACAAATTATTGCTGGGAAATGATTTTGGTTTTTTGGGTTATAATTTTGAAAAATATTTTATTACGCAATGGACGTGTGACGCACAGAAGTCATATTGCGCAAGCGTAGGTATAAGTTTATGTTACTTAAGCTTGAAGTGCCGATGTTTAGAATACATTGCGGGTTACAATTTTAACGTCGAAATATGTAAAAAATATTCATAATTTTGATATTACTTCTTGAAAAGGTATGTTAAGAACTAGATACTGAATACATTTATGCAAAAAAAAGTTTTGAAAAGTTCAAATTTGAACCATTATCTCGGAAACTGTTGATTTCCCAGGCATAGTTCCTTGGGCAAAAATGTTCATTATGATGAGGACAATACGTGGTTTCCCGCTTTGTTGGCGGTCTTTTAACACCCTGTATACTAGTGTGCCTTGACGATAACCTTAGCTAAATTGTTAGTCTAGTCGAGTCATTTAATAAGAAGGAAGTATTAAAATTAATGCTTTTCCTAGTGACTCTTTCAATACAACGTGTTACAAAACAAAAACCACAGAACGTCATAGAGCAAAAAAAAAAAAAATAGGTTGTGATCCCTATCACCGGGTGCTATTACCCTGTAAAAAGAGTTAGGATCTTTTGTAACACCTTGAATACTGCGCTAGCTACTCTTTGGCTCTAAAATGCATCCCATTACGAATTCACACAGAAGGGTTTAGTACAGTCAGCTAAAGTGATATTACACATCAATACACGACGCGATGACTGTGTCATGATTGATTTCGGCTTCCTAATATTACTCTAGAGCGGTCGACGAGTGAAGACTCCAGCTCTTGTTTTCGCAAAAAATCCACCGTTGTTGCATTTTTTCTGAAAATTCAACGTTTTCGTTTTCAGAATATCATTGGGTTTTTTTTTCTCCCGCCGCACTCACTAGATAATGTTATTTTTTTATTTAAATTCGTGGATTAATTTTATAGGTATGTTCTTGTATTATATAAATATATAAATCAAAATTTATAATAATTATATTTAAAAAGCTTTAGGCCCAAACCCACTAAACTGCAAAAATGTTATGAACAGGCTTATTACTAGTATCATCGTATGACGAATTTTTTACCAGTAATAAGGTTAATTAACTTTATTTTGAATAAATTAACTTAATGCTTTTATATTTATGTTAACTTTAGTTTTTATTCTATTGTATTATTAACTATTGCCTTTAATTGAGTAATTAATGATGATTTTAATTTGACAGCAATGACATTAGATTATGCAAATTTAAACAATATAATACTACAGATTATACACCAATATTTTATGTTACTTATGTAACAGAATGAATACTGGTAATTGATTGACGTGCAATGAAAATTACCAATAAATATCTGAATCTGAATCTGAGACATTATCTAGCGTCTTCACTGTTCTCTAACGCGATTTACCTAATGTTAGATAATGATGCATTAGCCAGCCTGTCAATACGTCATCGTATTAGATGGAAAATTAATATGCGAACGAAAATGTATTACGTTTAGCGTAACTTGATAAATGAACTGAAAATAGGTATATTTGCGAAAAATGCAGAAAGTAAATAAAAGTACGTACGGTTTATAAAAGTTCGAACGGAAATATCAAAATATTGAGAAAGCTTTCTGCTCTCTAAAAAAAATAATCGTATTCTTAGCTATTAAATCAAGGTTTATTGCTAGAAAATAGTCTTTATTGAGCAACAATTATTTTTTTCAGTATTTTCATAATATCTCAAAGTTTTACAGTAAACAGGAAAAAGGCTGGTTTAGTGTTTTTTCATTATGTAACTGAATAAAGCCACTGTGAGTCGTAAAACATGAAAAAAATATTTTTATTCCTCTGATATAAATTTAGATGCTGCATCTATAGTTACTTAGCAGGGATGAATGTAAGTATAACATACGTATTATTTGATGTCGACACATGACGCCCGCAACCCCTTTTGGGACTGCAAGGCGGTTATTCTGAAGAATTTTATTTTAATGAAGAATAAGTGGATGGGTAAAGTAAATAAAAAGTTAATAGTTCAACCCGAAAATGTCTAAAGGTTTTTTTTTAAACTTTCGTGATTTCGTACTTAAACTAAACAAGTTACTTAATAAGCAATAAATATCTTATCTTGTATCATGTTCCAGGGACTGTACATCGAAGCAACCGAATGGTCACTTCATCCAGGTGTAGGTTTCATTGTCCTTTGCGTTGCACCTATGACTGTAATGAGATTATTTAAAAATCGTTTTTCCTGCAGCGTCCAGTGGCACACTAGATGGGTAAGATAATCACCTACTACCTTACTTACCGCCTTGGTAGCTAATGATAAAAAAGGATGTCCCAAATGTGGCGTTATGCGAACATTTTAAAAATATAGTTCTTTAATTTCCTTAAGTTTACTTATAGTAGATTCAAGCCATAGCAATTTGTGGGCAAAGTTCGAATAAAAAGTAGGGTTTTTTAAAAGGGGGCAAATCTCTACAAATACTATAGGAATCACACTAAGGGGGCAAAAGCAAAAAGGGGCCAGACCCGAACAGACTTTAGTCTTACAGTATAGAAGGTACTCTTTAGAGCTCGATCAGAGCTAGTGAAGCTGGAGAAAAAAAAGTAGCTAGATACTTAATATTAGATAGTAATAAGTATCTGATTTATATATATTTTTTTACTTGAGATATTATTTTGACGTTCAATGAAAATCATTTATTTATGGCATGTTGAATTTAAAAAAAAATATTCTGATTAT
This sequence comes from Zelleria hepariella, assembly GCA_949319315.1. Lineage (NCBI taxonomy): Eukaryota > Metazoa > Arthropoda > Insecta > Lepidoptera > Yponomeutidae > Zelleria > Zelleria hepariella. Next base: position 38,157,522 of record OX439378.1, on the reverse strand, counting down.
GATTCTTTAAATATGGAACTGCCAGAATAGCCACCCTTGCCGCGCAACAACACACTGCCATCACAGGGCGAATCAAAAAAGCAATATGTAACGAATTTGTTTTTCAATTTCATACCAATTTTGCATACGCCACCCTGTATATGAGCAAATAAAACTCAGTATTGTGGTTTTTACGATGCGTAAATGTAGGTTTTTCTTTTCTTTGTCAACTTTTTATGTCTGTAAGGGAGGTGGAAATTATTGTGTTTAGCACCTACTTTTTTCAGCGCTAGAAATGTTAAAATTACCTTATTGACTATGACAGTACAATCCATAAGGCTGTATAATCCAGCAAAAAATTGGCGGATTATTTTGTTATTTAAAATCAAGGGCAATGCATTGACTCTTAGCTAGATAGCTCGTAGTTTGATACTTAGTATGAGATAGGAATAACGGTCATTCCTGAGAAAAGCGTTCTTCGCTGAGATCGGTGGCTTTTATTTTTTTTCAAGATAGGTGAAAACTAAAAATACACCGTAAAAGATGGCTTAAAAACTAGTCATTATGTCGATGAGGCACACCTTTAGGCTTTATAGATTAATGAAAAAAATTCTTCTTTTTTGACAAGCCACCGATCTCAGCAAAAAGGCCACCGATCTCAGATAGTGTCTAAAATTATTATAAACAGTAATTACAGTGAATAATAAACGTTTTTTCTAAATTTAAACGTCACTCATGAACTGACACAGATAAAAGGGGGCTAAATTAAGCAAAAAAATTCTATTAAACATCATAAAAATTATCAAAAAAATCATATCTTTATTTTCATAAAATCATTGTAAAACATCAATTACTAAGCTAAACATGCAAAATTATAGTCAACAAGACTTCGCATCTATTTATACAGCGTCCAGCGGCACCTTCACTTACACAGTTACACTAGATGGGTGAAGAGATCAGTCGGCGCTGCAGTATCTGCGACATTGTTTTAGATGGAGTAGGCTTGCCCAGCACCTATACCATCCTGACAGCTTGGTCGGCCTAGCCCACAAGAGAAGTCATAACGTGTGGAGCCAACTAAGTTGCGGGTTTCATCACGATGTTTTTCCTCACATTAGGGAGGGGTTTAGCTACTTCAAATTTACAAATTTATGTAACTTTGAAAAGAAACAAAGTCATGTTACATGCCTGCGCTGGGAATCGAACCTGGTTCTCTCGCATCGGCGACCAATGCTCTATTATATGTGTGACTGTAATAATTATACACTTAAATTGTCTGTCTATACGGATTTTGCTTTTTATTTGCGTGAAAGTACATTTCCTTGCAAAAAACAGTACCTTAATAGCTTAAATGAAGTCTAAACTTTAGTCCATAGAAACAAACTGATACATTTTGAATTAGTCATAGCATCTCGTTCGGTGTGGTATCTAAAGAATCTGTGAAATTGATACAATATGTTGAAAACTTCTTTGATATCCTTGGCTAATAACTGAGATCGGTGGCTTAAATCCACCGATCTCAGTGCCACCGATCTCAGAAACAACTAAAATGTAGCTATTTCTCTTAAACTATAGTAGCAATCGTATTTATTTTTACGACAATACCTACCCAGGGATATACGCATTCATGTACTTAGGACAGTTTAGTGTAGTCTTGTTTACTATACTAGCAAAACGTGCCACCACTTTCAGCTACCTTACCGAACCAAAGTTTAAAAAAAGTCAAGAACTTACGTAAAAGTTTAGGCATGAAAGATAGCGACACATACGAACCATAATAGTTGACAAGGACCATTTGACGATATTTTGCACCAGTAACTAGAAACTTGCCGCGTATTTAAGCTTGTATAAAAACATACTTTCGTTGCACGATTTAAACTTTGCTCGACGCGTGACATTTCTAGGAATGTCTACAGACACAAGAGTTTTCATTCTAATAGAATGCTGGATATACGATTGGATAGAGGCACTCATTGGGCATTTAGAAAGGTATAAATTAGCATAGTAGTGGGCACATGAGTAAAACCACAAACAAAAACATACCAGGCCCACACGCGTGTGACATGCAAAATACTCGCAAAATCACCCATTTTTTGACCTTCAAAGGGATATTTAGGCAATTTCCTCTATAAAATATTGATTTTATTTGATATGCCTCAATGGACCGTTAGTTAAGTAGACGATTAAGTGCTAATTTAGTACTGTGTAATGTATAGTTAAGTAGATACTAGGGTGTGACCAAAAAAATCGACCTCTCAAAGAATGACCCTGTATATTTGTTTTATATAGGGTAAACCAGGCATACGTGCCCCATTTGATAACGTGCCCCAGCAGCAGAATTCACTCAAGTCATTCAAATTTGGCGCTAATTTTCACCGAACTAGTCAGTGCCACAGATATTACGGACATGTAAATAGACCTGTGCCGGTTTTATTGTGATTTGAGTAAGAAAAAAGAATAAATAGGTATTTCACACCACTTGAATTGGTTTTGCATGTAATTAAACTGACAGTTAAATTAACTAGTGATTCAGATCCAACTTTTTTCAAGTTTTTATCTAAAACTAACCTTTTCTAACTATCGAATGCCGCTTATGCGTGTTGATAGTGCAAACCCAACACCTCATGGTCAAGTGGGGCACATTACACTGATCATTTGCTAATGTGCCCTGTTTTTTGTTCGGTAATATGCCTTATATATAAAATATATTAGACTGAGTAACGTTGATGTATTCTGATTTATTTTAGAAAATGGGGAAGATTGCTACTTTAGACACAAGAAAATTAACAGGAAAATTAAAATATTGTAGAAATGCGGTAACAACTAAGATAGAGGCTAGTAAAAAATTTAAAACTACACTTTTTTCTTGCGTAGATTATATTCATAAACTCTAGTATCTGGGATATAGGTCTTGGGTCCTAAAAGTAATTAAGACTAGAGTTGAGACCTTGCCAGTACGTTTTTTTTATTTCAAAAAGGCATCCTTATGGAAGATATTATTTATTTTTCATTTGCTGCTCTAGTGTAACTTCCCTTTCGTGTGTAACGCTTAACGTAAGAAACATAAGAAGAAAAATCTTTCTACTTCACCGGAAAGCGAAGAAGGTACATCTTCCATGAAGCAGTGAATAATGTTCTGACAAAGTGGAAAATATTTGTGCTAAGTGTCGGGAATCATATATCAATCAAAATAAAAAAGTGACTGTATTCAGTGTGTACAATGCTCGAAATTGTTACGCGAGGACTGCACAACTCTTTCGCTGAACTGAAAAACCTGCGGAGCAATGAATAAAGGCAAAGGATAGGGGGAAAAAAGCTGCAAAGTGAGAGGCTACACTGGGGCACATTAAACGGACACATCAGGGTAATGTGCCCTTTCTGTTTTTTTTTAAATTGGTGATCTCAGTTGTTTTAAGTTAGAAATTAGAACATTTTTTTAGTTTTTCTCGTGCATATTAAGCCAAAATAAAGGACTGAGCACTAAATAAACATTATTTGATTACATAGCAATTTTTATTTCAATTCCTAACATGGTGGGGCACGTATGCCTGGTTTACTACAAACTGTTTTTTACGTTTGATAATATTTGGACGTTCAATGTAAATAATTTATTTATGGCATATTGAATAAAACTTGACTTGACTTAGAATAATGCTGAAAAAAAAGCGCTTAAGTTTTTGGCATGGTGCTGAGAAGGATCCATGAAAAGGCCAGTTTTCTTTCATAACGCCGGGTTATTGTGGTGGTAATTCGTTAATAACCTTGCAACGACGAATCTGCGATGTTTTATGGGTTTTTTTTTACTGTTACTCCTGGCCGTATGATTTTGTGAAAATTTTGTAAATGTACGTTCTTTTGATAATGCTTGTAAAAATATTTACAAAATTTACACAAAAACATACGGCCAGGAATATTTCATTTAAAAAAAAATTTAACGCAAAATCCTATAAGAGTTTAAGATTTATCTATATATATAAAAATGAATCGCCGTGCATTAGTCTCGCTAAAACTAAGAAACGGCTTGACCGATTTGCATATTTACTGTTTTGTTTGGTTCAGCATAGTTCAGGGTAGGTTTAAAAGCAAAGAAATATGGGAAAAGTTAAAGGATTAGCTGAAAAACGAAGAAATAAAAATTGGTCATTTGGTATTGGAATCGCCATTTTTGACGCGGAGAGTCAAACTATTTCAGGTGATACGAAGTTCACCGGGTCAGCTAGTTTATTATAAAAAAACAAAAAGTATGTTTCTTTTCCATCCAATAAACTGCAATAAACGTGGCTATTTGGCGCAATCATTCATAAAAATAAGTTACCAACGTATTCCAAATAACCAAACGATTAATCTAAATAACAATAAACCACCCATGTTAATTATTACCCCCAAACTAACAAAAACATTTCTAATTTTGAAGCAGGGAACGATACTCTCCTAATTGTGGTTAAACTAAATTGTAACGATTTATTGTGACAACTGTAAGTTGTATTGTAAGAAGTCAGTTATTTTAATGTTTATTAGTGTTTGGGGGAATTCCTGTGTTTGGGAGCATTCATGTCGTTGTTGCTCTCGTTCTTCGAATGGTTTGTATAATTCCAGATCTTCTAGACTTGTTTTATATTTCGTAAACGGTTAAACTTACTCTTATTATGTCGGAACTTACTTGAGTTAAACTTACTCTTCTATACTAGACTTGTATAACATTGTTTACATCATAAAAATAAAATCTGAATTAATATAATGCAAAAAAAAATATTTAAGTTTATTATATAGGTCAGTGGTTCTTAACCTATGGTCCGCGGACCACTGGTGGTCCGCGAAGGCCTCTCTAGTGGTCCGCGGGAGGGTCCTGCAGTCCAGCGCACATAGCGATAGTTGTCAATAAATCCCTATTGGAAAATATTTTTAACCTCCAAAGATCCGCGTGACTGCAGATCGCGCCAAGGAATTACCGAATGCGCCAGATTTTGACAGGATAATACAATAAATAGCCTATACGTAACCTGCGGCAGGCTCCGATGTAAAGTTGCGGTCTTCAGTTCAATACGCAAAAAATTTTAAATTGTATTAGAATCAAAACCCTTAAAAATCGAGTAGTCAGTGCTCACTCATAGTATAATGTCGTTAGCCCATGTCAAACCACACGTAGACTATATTTAGGTTAAAATCGGTGAATTTTCAAATGCGCTACGCGCGTTTCTTCTATTCAAAACAAAGGAATTCTCCATTATGATATGTAAGACTTAAATAAGTTAATTTTCAGCCGCGATGGGTGCGTTCAATAATAGCTAATAATAGCTAAATAAATCTTCATCATATAATTAAAAAGGGAAAGAACTGTGAATTTTCGGGCGCGCTGCGCGCGCATTTTTCACGCACCTACTACACGTCCTAAGGAAAACTTGATTTTAAAAAGTTAAATCGTAACATTTTCGGGCGCGCTGCGCGCGCTTTTACAAACAAATGAAATCTTGATGATATTGACGGAAGATTATCCGGCCATCTTGCGGCTTAAAAAGGGTTAAATCGGTGAATTTTCGGGCGCGCTGCGCGCGCATTGCTATCGCCTAACATTTAAATCTCCATAATAATTTTAGTAAAATTGATGAATTTTCGCGTGTATGTTCCATTGTCCCAAAACCGACTCATATTAATTTCCTGAATTCAACTTACTTACATACATTATACTTTAGGTCAGGTGAAACAATTTCATGTGAAACACGATGTACCTTGAATCTGGTGGTCCGCACTAAGAAAAAAATTATCAAAGTTGTCCGTGGTCCAAAAAAGGTTAAGAACCACTGATATAGGTAATGAAAATAATATTGATTGTAGATAAACTGAGCTCAGATTAGATACGAAAATTGAAAAAAAAAAACTGTGATTTATTAAAATTTTCCACCACGCTACTATTTGTGAATAATTTGCTCATCTAATAGTACCTTTTAAATCAACAAATCAAATCAACCGTGGGAACATGTTTCCTTATCCCTAAAAGCACAGCAGGTAACCCACTAATAGATCCGCTAAAACGTGCCCACAGACGCAAACTGTACGATTAACAGATTCACATAATCAATATTCAATTATTTGTTAATAAATCGTAGGGTGAGATACTTATCGGCGGGAAAAAAAGTGCGCATCATCAAAAATGCGTCACAAAATTTTTTTCTATATCGTTATTATTGTGATTTTTTTTCTTCAGACCAATGCTTTAATCAAAAACTTTCAGCAAGGAGAGATACAAAAAAAATTATACTTTCCCTTGTACCTACTCGTAGAACAATAAAAAAAATTAAGCAGACTGACCCTTTCTGTAGAAATTGTGACAAAAAGAAAAGAAGGGCTAAATAAATACAAAATCAATCAATCAATCAAACCACCTAATCAGTAATACCCAAACTACAGTAAAGCAAAACCTGGAAAGACATATTGAATAAAAAATCCATCTAACCATCAATAATAGCACCACAATGAATCTGCCATACAAGATTGGCATGCATCAAAAATCCAATTTGGCGTAGCACAAATTGACACCGGTAGAAAATCCTGTACGAATTTAATATTCAAATCGTCACTAGCATATTTGTTTATTTTTTCGATATGCTGCCTAATAGTGCATACTGTAGTGGCGATTATTTGAATATTTTTCTGTGCAGTATGCTGATTTGAGGAGGTCAGACCCGCACGGTCCCTTGGGTGTTGCCCTTCATTTATTTATTTATTTATTAGTGATCACAATATCATTGTTTGTGATAGGTATAAATTCTCACAAAATTTAGTTTAATGGCATAGAAGTTTTTCTGTGCGTAGTTCATAAGCTCCGTTGGTGACGAAACGTATTATGAAACTGATATAAGCTTGAACTGATTTGAACTTAGGTATCAAAATAAGAAATGTTTCAATAACAAACATTTATAATTATCATAGAAAAATTATGTACCTGAGAGAATGAAGAATGTCCGTGGGTCTGTTAAATCACTTGAAACTTTATGACCGTGTAGCCTAAAAAATTAGAAATACACCTGTTTTTGTTTCATTCAAATCGAGCCAGTAGTTTTAAAGTTACGAAGGTTTTAGTTTCCGTACTTTTGGATTTTTTCGCGCGAGCGCGGCAAACCCGCATGACGTCACAACTCAACACGCACCCGACACGTACACCGTAACACTCATTCAAAGGGCTGTATCTTTGGAACCGTACTAGTTAACCAGTTGAAATTTTCAGAGATTATGTTTTATAATGGTAGATTACCCAAGAAATAATATTTTTTTTTTTTTTTAAATAAGAGGGGTCCCCATACAAAAAACGTTGTTTCATACTTTTTGCTCTATAGAAAAAACGGTAAGACATACGAGCATCAAACTTGGTATGATTATAGGACTTACTCCATAGTATAACAAAAAAATATAAAAAACGGTCAAGTGCAACTCGAACTCACGCGCCGAGGGTCCGTATAAGCAGTTTTTTTTATTGTATGTTGGTACGGAACTCTCAGTGCGCGAGTTCGACTCGCACTTGGTCAGTTTTTTTGTGTGTTTAGTCAGTGTTACAGTTGTGGTTTAATATAATATTACTTATTTATAACGTTAAAAATTCGCTAGGGACAGGTTTTAAAGCTGCAAGCTCTGTTTAAAATATTCCCTAGCACGGGTTTGTACTTTAAATAATATATTCATACTTAGCTATGGATGAAAAATGACCTGACCTGGGCTTTGAAAAATGAAAAATGACCTGACTATACACACAAAAAAACTGGCCAAGTGCGAGTAGAACTCGCGCACTGAGAGTTCCCTACCGCCATATAATAAAAGAAACTGATTATACGGACCCTCGGCGCGTGAGTCCGAGTCGCGCTTGACCGTTTCTAGGGTTTCGTACCCAAAGGAGACCCTATTACTAAGACTCCGCTGTCTGTCCGTCTGTCCGTCTGTCTGTCCGTCTGTCCGCCCGTCTGTCACCAGGCTGTATCTCATGAACCGTGATAGTTAGACAGTTGAAATTTTCACACATGATGTATTTCTAATGCCGCTATAACAACAAATACTAAAAAACAGAATAAAATTAACATTTAAGGGGGCTCCCATACAACAAATGTGATTTTTTTGCCTTCCTTATAGATGGTAAGGAACCCTTCGTGCGCGAGTCCGACTCGCACTTGGCCAGTTTTTATATTATTTTGTTATACTATGGAGTAAGCCCTATAATCACACCAAGTTTGTTGCTTGTATGTCTTACCGTTTTTTTTATAGAGCAAAAAGTATAAAACAACGTTTTTTGTATGGGGACCCCTCTTATTTTAATATTTTTTTATTTTTATTATTTCTTGGGTAATCTACCATAATAAAACATAATCTCTGAAAATTTCAACTGGTTACCTAGTACGGTTTCAAAGATACAGCCCTTTGAATGAGTGTTACGGTGTACGTGTCGGGTGCGTGTTGAGTTGTGACGTCACAGCAGCTGACGACCGCGCGCCCGTCGCACAGGTAGTTTAAAATTAAATATCTCGAGAACTATAAGTCGTATCAAAAAAATTTTTTCACCCAATGTTTCCATTTTTACTAGAGTGTATGGTAAGATCAAAATCAAAAGTTGATGGTATTCTTCATTATTTTATTCGATATAAAGATAAAGCCTTATAAATATTTGTATCCACATCATACATCCCCAAGTGGCGCCTCCATCTAATCAATCAGATGCTATTCGATTTCTGTCCTTTCAAATTTCCCAGCCCGTGGGCACCACCGATGTCCACCTAGTTCGCGAGTACGATCCACCCAATCGCCAGTCACCGCCGCACCATATTTTGGGTAGGAAAAGGATCAACATTTAAGGTCTAGCAGGTCCAACACAGTTTCAACGGGTAGGCAGGGAACTATCGGCGCATTTGCATTTAGACGAGTCCCCGTCATCATCGATCATTGATAATTACAATACGCAGTTGACAATGTGTGAATTTTGCATTTGGACATTGTCTGATTGAAGGTTCCGGCTGTGAAAATTGAGAAACCAATAACAGGAATGTCAATGAGGATTTTTCAATTACGTTTTAGAGGGACATTAAAAAAAAACTACATCCGGGTGTGACCAAGAGATGGCGCTGACGCAGGTCAGAGCTGTCAAAATATGACGTCCGTCCCAGAGTAGCTGAGACCCTTTTGTGTAGTACAAGTTTTTAATCTGTGCTGACTTCTGCGTTTGCGTGATTGCCTTTTTATTTCGTGATTGAATGCTTAGCTACCATTTAAAATAAATAAAATAAAATAAATACTTTTACAGTGAAACCAAGTTACCTGTGCAGTAGACGGCGTCGCTAGTGGAGCTTCCGGCTTGTAATAGATATCACTACTATGACAGCTGACAGAAAGATCTATGACAATCTATGACAACTAATCTGTGTATTTTTTTTTAAATCTGTATTGAAGGTTGACAGCATACGGCGTTGCAGCGCCATATAGTTTATTTAAGTGAAACTCAACTGACAACAACTCAATGCTCTGTAAAAATCAAGTTTATCATCATTCTACTTTATACTTAATAGGAGGCCCGAGCAGAAACTTATGTAATGAAAATCTGGTTCTTGAAATAAACATTTATTATTATTATTTATTATTATTATTATTATTCTACTCCTCCCTTTCCAAGTTTTCAGTATCTTTTCTCGTTTTTCTGCCAGCCAGCAAAAGCACTGAAAATTGCCGGTCGTAAAGTCCACACCAAGTTAGAGAAAGCGATCAAGTCGAAGTGACCGCACTAATGTCGACAGCAAGCTTGTTATAAGTAATAGCTTAGAAAAATTCAATGGAATCCAAACCTCTAAAGATTTGTTAAGGGTTTATTAAGGGTCAGGGTGGGAAAGACAGAATTTTTAGTTTTTCAATTTTGTAGCTAAAATGAGATATTTTTGTTCACTGATTTTTGTTTCATGACAGTAAAAAAAAATATTTTTATTATTCCTAACAACAAAACAACAATAATTCAGGTGATTAATAGAATATTTCCTAATTTTCAAAATTTAAAATTGCTTGTTGGTAGCGTACCCTTATATTAAACGAGTCCGACTAGCTTTTGGCCGATCTTTTATTTACTTACCTAATAGTCACGCTATGGTAAGACTTACTATGGAGTATCTTAGAGTGTCACTGACCGTACCTAAAACCGTTTCGCATACTAGGAAAAATTTACCTATAATTAATTTTTGTAACATTTCAGGCTGAGGGAATCTGGTGGATTGTGGATGGATTACTAAAGTCACTCACTTTCGCTGTTAGTTTTATTCTGGTGATATTTCTTCCATACTTCAATCTTAGGTTTAGTACTTACTTAAGGATTTGTCTCTTCCGTTTTCCAGCCAAACCACGAACAAGTCTTCAGGTTAGATGGATGGCACCTAAAACTCTTTACGAGAGTTTCTTAACTTCACTTTTGAACAAACTCAAAACCCTGCGGACGACGTATCTACCGGCCAAAGTTTTGATGGACCGATTATAGTTTTTCCTGAGTCTTTTATAACAGTTACAAAAGTGAATTTGCTAGAGTTAGATACCTACCTACGTACTCTGTGAAAACAGCAAAGTTAGTCTAACACGTTTAAAATAAACTAGTGGTTCGCCCCAAACTACGAAATCGCGACCCCATATCTCAGCAACCCCTCGACCGATTTGGCTCATGTTCGAACTTAAAAATTTTCTTTACCTCATTTACCAATCTACCAAATTTCATGACGATCCGACCAAATTTACTCAAGTTATCGTTGAACGAACATTCATACATACAAACATACATACATACATACCAACGCCGGATTGTTCAAGTAGACTCGGAGAACTTCGCTCGCTCGTTCAACTAAGTGCATTATTTGAATTATGGTCAGAGGTCTGGTCACCCATAACGCTAAATAGTTATATTTATTCAGTAGCTTTTGAAAAACTGAACTTATTTTTTTATGTCACTAAAACTAACGTTAATACAGTTCCTAAGAAATCAAAACAGCAGATTTATATAAAAAGTTTATATTCAAAATAAAGACAACTTGAAAACAGAAGTAATAATATTGGCAGTTTCAAATATTTAGCATTATGGACAAATTAAATACAACTTAAAAACTAAACCTTAAGTCATACTGTATGGCCCGGTTTCTGAATTGATACTTAACTATCGTTCTGTCACGGTCTTTTGTGAGAAATCTGCAGAGACAGGACGATACCTACCCATTTGCTTAGCGAATTTCTCAATTCAGAAACCGGCAGTATGACTGTTTAATACACTCTTAACTTAAGCGATAATAATGAGCATTCATGTGATTTATAAAAGCAATTTGCATCATTACTGTTTGGTGGCATCTTTATTCACCAAACGTTTATTTTTTCTGAGAACATAATGCAATTAAAAAGTAAAACAAAAAAGTATGAACAAGCCATTGTACAAAATTCAACAAAAATTTCGTTGAAAGTTGAAAGATTATTATTTTTTATTGATTATAAATTCACAATATTGCTTATAAAGTTCCAATATTATCCTAGTAGTTATTTACAAAATAAAAACATATTTTTTTTCTACAGCATCAAGCGATAAATTTATTTTAAGATTTCCTTTTCATGACTAATCTCAATATAATAAATTTTCATCAAGTTATACGTCAATGAGAAAACTTATCACGACAGGCATAATTTGAACTAATAACAGTATTAGAAAAATACGGTATTAAGGTGATTAAGTAGGAAGCTGATCAGATTTCCTAAGGGCCTCTGTTCAGGGCGTTAATTTTACGCGTTATTTTTTTTTCTGGGCGAGACTGTAAATCATTTAACGCAACCCACACTCCATACTTTTTACCATTGAGCAGATATTACGTAAAATAAACATCTTGTTCATCGACCCATATACGTAACTTACACAATTTAAATTATTAATAAACTGCAAAAGCGTATATTTTTAGAATTTTTCGCTACATTGTATAAAAAACCTTAATGAGCAATTAGCATACCAATTTTATGTACAAAAAACTCTTAAATGCAAATAATTATAATTTTATTCTTTTAATTAATTTGTGTTAGTGAGTGCCCAGAAATGATTGCGACATTAAATTAAATAAATGACGTGTCAGTGCATAGGTGCCAGTTCACAATTATTGTTTTGCTACATTAAATTTTTCATGTCGCTTTAGATGGGTACCTATAAGCATTCTCTGACACAAGCCAACAAAAGAGTATCTGCAAATAAGAGTTTCCAAGAGATCATAGGAAAACTTCTTCGTGTTTTTATTTAATTTTAACCTCTCCTTAAATAAATTCATATCACATTTGAACACATCCTTCCTTACTTTGTTTTTACTCTACTCAATTAAAACTAGATGAATACAAAACTTAATTTATGATGGCAAAATATTTTTTTTTGCAAAAAAAAAGGTCTTTGATCCCACTTTGATTTTGTTCCCAATTTTTCAGGAAATACAATATTTTAGGAAAGAAACAAATCGATGGCTCCTACGTAAACTACCGTATGTTCAAAAAGTTAACTTTCCAGGAGAGCCATTTAAAGATGTTTTCTTTAACCGTTCTTTTGATTTTAAAGCTTTTGGTTTGAATTTTTTACCATAATTAGGTTATTTTGGGCTCGATTTTTATGTGCTAAAGTAAAAGCTATATTTTGAATACTTTTGGAGATATTGTTGTTACGATTCTTTACGACGGGGTAACGAAGTAAGAAAATATCGTATGTTAATCTTACCATTTTTTACGGCGTGGATGAGGTGACTGAAAATATCGTATGTTTTACATGGATAAATCGCAGGTAAAATGACATGTATGTGGCACTTACAGTTTTTTACTTTGTAAATCTCATGAAAAATAGTATGGTATGTAACATTAATTTAGTAAATACATGGGGAAATATTAAAATTTTAAATGGGACCAGAGGTTTATCTAAATGATAATTCATATTTACTTAATTCATTATATTTAGTAGAACCTAAACCTAAATTTTAAAGAAACATTTATATGAAATAACTTTTTATACTTCCTTATGTTTCCATTCCACTAATCTATTTGTATAATTACTTCCTATTTTCCCAATTGTCCCCTTCGAAACTGCCACCGGGGTGGGGACTTGGGTAAAATTAGTGGCGTTTACCACCCTGCCAAATAGGAATTTTATTTTTAACAGTTTCCTTGAAGCTCACGACCGAATCAACTATTTATTCTTTCCGACTTCAAGATATTTAATGAAAAAGTACTAGACTTAAATAAAGTAGGAGTAGCACATTGTAGACTCTCTGCCTCAGTGCTTTTCTCATTACTTGGGTTTTTTAAAGGCTTGAATAAACTCTGAAGAGGCCTACTTTAGGCTAACCAACCCCGATATTATCCGTTGATGAGCTTGAAAAGGACGGTTGGGAAATAAAATTCATATTTGCCACTGAGGTGGTAAACGCAGCAATTTTTTCTCAAACACCATGCCGGTTACAGTTTTGAAGAAAACAGTTAGAAATAAAGCCTGTAAATTAGTGAGATATGAACAATCTTAAGAATTCCTGTAAATTTTAACGAATCTGTATTGGAAATTCGTATTTGGAAATTTAGGATGATGTTGTCACATAGTTATTCTTCAGTGCCGGGTTTCGGGATAACTTGTATCAGCCATTTTCCTATTCTTACTCAGGACATGCAAAAGGCTAAGAGCTAAACTTTACCTAAACTTTCAAGCTTAAGAGTCCATGATAGTTATCCCAAGAAGACTGCAGCAGTCACTCAGACTCAGACGTGTATTTTCTCTGGCGTAGATTGACAGATAGAATACTCTTTGGTTGTGGTGGTTGTTGGTTACTTTGTGATCCAAAGATGAGTCAGACATTTCACCCATTAGTATACAGACTTAGTAAAAGAAGCCAAGCCAAACACAGTGTACCTTAGGCAACAATGAAAGTTTTGGAATATACAATACACCACGCAGATCGGAGTTTCAGTTAGGCTTACTATTGTGTTCATACTTAGAAACGTTCATATACTGTCTATATAAAAGCCACTGATCCATTAACATCTTCTCGTTACCATGCACATGAACACCGCGTGTCTAGGAACTAGACCAAATGAAATTAATGGTGACGGCTGAGCTTGTCAAGCATACAGACACAGTTCTCATCAAGTCTTGAGTCCATCCAACTGGCCAAAAGAATTCATTTAGAATAAATACAGATTGATCTATGATTTTAATACTTGAATTTATTAACTTACAGGCTATGAACAGATTTTCAGTCTAAAAGTCTGCTGCAAACTACCCCAAGATTAGGCCTTTTAAAATCCTTAAGATCTAAGTTTGTGAGTATTTGATGAACCAAATGAGGATCTCTTAATCTTTGTTTTGAAGCTCCTTTGTGGAGAGTGTTTGTATCTTCAGTAAAAAATATATTTTATAAATGAATTTCTTGTTACCTTCATGTGTTTGGTGTTCAGCTTTTATTGGTATTGATTTGCCTACGCCAAGTCGAGTCTCGAAAATTTAGAACCCGGGTAATTGAAATTTCATCGTCAACCAAAGCGTATCTCAAGCATGCATACGAAAACGGTTGGTCAGTCTATAAGAAACCACATCCGTGTGTCATTTCAAATGCTTGTTAAAAATAACTTTAGTGAAAGTGAAGGTCCCAAACAGTAGTGTGTAATTTACCATCATGAAGTAAGTATATTTGTTTTCCACCATACGATACACAAAGCGGAAACTTTTATGTTATAGTTTTGTTTTGATTTTTAGTTTGTTCCATCCGTTTAATAAGTAGTCGATTTCAGTGATGGTTTTGTATTAAAAATATTTTTTTAACATAAAAAAGACGTTATTATTAATCAAATCTGCTTTAAGTGGTATAAACAATTTGAATTATTTGAATATTTGAATAAACGATCTAATTTTTTTCGTTCAACCTCCATGCAAACTATCGTATCTGTAAGATATTGTCTTAGGCTCAGCTTAATATTGCAACGTAAATAAATCTAAGTGACACATACAATAGTTAACAGGTTCATATAAACCAAGTAAATAATCGTACGTGTTACATACGATACAACATCACTTTTTATCGACGTCGTACAAAATGGTATGTGTAACATACTATAGCATACCCCCTCGAAAAATCTACGTACGTAATCGTATGTGTTACATATTATAGTTTTGAACAAGATTGATAGAAAACGCAGTAAAACTAACAAAACTGAATACTTAACATGTTTAGTAAGAACATGCCTCATCACAAAACACAAGCTCAGATCTACGTACTTCCCACGTAGAGAATGGTAAGATATACTTACGGTAGGCGTAGCATGCAATGTGTCCCACGTAAACTACCGCAAGAGGTCAATACGGTAGTTTACGGCGCGCCCGTGATCAACATACGATAATTTACGTCTGAAAAAATCTTCATTTTTGAATATTATTAAGTTTTTGTTTTTGGGATACATGCGTAATAATCATCTAATGACAAAAAACGAAAAACATGAAAATCGCCATTTTGTGGGATACGGTAGTTTACGTAGGAGCCATCGAAATATGCAATTAAATATTAAACTTCTCCATTGTCCAAAAGAGTTTCTCATCCCGATGAAAATCTCAATGATACAGAACAGCAAGAAATAATAAGCTACATCACAAATATTCCACACTACATAAAACGTATGAAATAAAATAATGTATTTATGGAAACGTCATACGGCAATGCTGATTTGTTTAACAAACAGGAATGAATGACGAGATACAATTATCTTAAATCAAAGTCTAATAAAAAATATCTAATATCTACAAACTTACGATCTAAGTACATTTAAAATACGACATAATCTTTTCTCGTTCTTCGATAAAATCTCAATTTTCTTTACAAAACTTGGCACCAACTTTCATGGCTTACCTATGAGTTATAATGTTTTATTACTTGCTAAACATAAAATAAAAAAATATATTTTAAAATAAATGAGATCAATCAATAATAAATTTTAGGCTGCTCTCTTTGGAACAATTCTATGTTAAAACGGACTTTAGAATTGAGATTTATTTAAAGAGTGTTTATAAAGTAATGTAATAAAATAATAAAAGTTAATTGTTTTAAGTGTTCTTAACGATATAGGTATTCAGAAAAGTCCAAAGCGGTAATTGACAAAAATATGTTTTTTTTATGAGCAAGTAAACATTTTAATAAGTAAATGCCAATAGTACGTTTGGCCTATAAGATAGAGAGAGTTTACTGACCAAAACATAACTGGCCAAAAATCGTGATCTAAATTACATTTTCCCTTACAAATTTCGCGCAGCCTTAATTTCCCTTTTGTCTTAAATTTCTGTAGACAATTTTACACCTACATGAAAAAAGGCAATCCAATCAGTACTATACAAAAGTTTGAAAAATGTGCGTTATCATTTCAAAAACAGTCTTCACAGTTCCAAAACGTCCAAGAATAAAACAAAAAACAACAATAATATTAAAAAAACTGCGTTCCAAATTCAAATGTCGCGTGTTCACAGAATAATCTCGCAAATTACTCTTTACACGCGTCGTTCCAAAACCTTTTGTTTTTCTTCTTTTTTCATTCATCGGTTGTTTGACAACAATTTCCAGCCAAGCATGAAGAGGACGGCAGTGCAGATGGACCCGGAGAGCTTGTCAGGCATTATGGAGGAGAAGATAGAGCTGTCTGATGACGTGGAGTCCTTCAGCGATGGTTCTGGCGATGGTGCGTCAGGCTGGAAAGAAGGAAAGAGAGACTGTTAAAAAATATGAAGGAAAAAAAAAACCAGGAGGTGGTAAGTGGTTTGTCAATAAGATGGCCAGAAAGGTCACTTTTAAAAAGTCAGTTTTGTAAATTTTGTGGTCTTGACGGTACATTGATAGCACATGAACCTTTATACTTTCGTAGCGCGTAACTTAACGTAGTCTACGTCTACGTTGATATGCAGTAAAATGTACGGTCGGCCACAGTCACAGATACCCCATGGCAGCTCGTACCACGCGCGGCAAAGGGCGCCAATCGAACAAAAAGGGGTATCCTAGCGTGTGGCCGACTGTACATGGTCAGCGCTGTCATCTCAAAAAAGTCAAAAATTTAACATTACGTAAATGAAAGTTTATTTGTTACAGACATTATTGTAAGAAACGGGACATCGCTCACAATTAAAAATGAGAACCCCGTTTCTAACAATAATACTTATCTGAAATAAACCACAAAAGCTTCAGAAAGTTTGCTTGAGTATTATATTATTAGATAACCTTTTTTAACGGAAACATGTTTTTATTTTAGTTAGCCACGGGTCCCATTGCTGGGCAAAGGCCTCCCCTCTTATCTTCCACACATCTCTGTCCTGAGCCACCTCTGACCATGCGCTTTATATTATTTAATTCCCAGACAATGTGTGGACAATGACTATGAGAGTCGCAGAAAGGTCCTGAATCCTAAAAGGGTCATTAAAATCACCAATGCAAGCAACTTACTATGATAATTATGAGACAAGTATTTTTTTCCAAAATATTCCTCTCAACAACAACCATTACGACTGGATAGACACTCACAAATATTAAATGTGCAGAAAATTACTCTAAAGAGGCGCATTCTGATCTGGTAATCTTTTATGTTTTGTCATCCGTCAAAAATGTATATTCGCATTTTGAAGGATCACTAGAAGAGGGTTTTTCAAGAGGCTTTTTGTGATCCGTGTCCTTGCCTGTTTACGCTTTTTTCTTATTTTTTTATTCCTCGTCTCCTATCCATTTTGTTTCGCTCCGTTGCTATTAATATTCATAAGTAAATTGCTGGGAACTTTTGAGAGGGTATGGGAGCTAGCTCAAGACTTTTCGGTGATTACTTTTGTGTTTTGGTATTATTTCTTACTACTATAACATCTAAGATTTTCTACAGACAAATGTCTAAGCTCTTTAATAGCATAGCCAGAATAAAATATTTTTTGTGGTTGACTTATTATCATGGTGTCACTATGTATGTTTTTTTTTAAATTTAAGAATCAATAATAATAAGGCACTTTCATCTACACATATAATTTTTCTATGTATGTAATATGTCTAGTTACGTTTTCAGACGTCCTCATAATTCTAACCAAATGAGTTTCACTTTCACCATCCATTTCCAAATCCATGTTCTCCACGTCCTAAAGTGTAAAGGATCCCCCTTTCTTAACATCTTTTTCCCTCATAATACCTTTTTCTTTTGCTATTTTTTTTGCTTTTTCTTAAGCAGCGTCTCGGATGATTGCGCCGTGTAGGAGTGGGCGGTGCCACAATGGGACAGCATTTTCTTTTTAATCCCTTATCTTGTTCTCGAGTGGGGACCCCATTTCACTTGCAAGTAAGATCTTAAGGGATGAAGGTGGAATATTCAAATGAGTTGCAGATATGTTCCCGGTTTTATAATGTTGTGTGTCGACTGTCGAATGGAAGGGAGTCTATTGAAATTAATGTGTTCTTCAATATTTGATGTGTCTTATGGATCATTGCGTAATTTATTTTGGTACGTAGTAGGTAAAGTGAAAGTGAAAAGTGAAAGTGAAAAAACATTTATTGCCAAGTTAGGTAGTAAGGTACGTGTAGTATGTAGATGGCAATATCTCGACAAATATTTAGTGGAGTGTTTGAAGGTGGAAAAATCTCATCAGAGACGAAGAAGGCTTTTGCCCTACAGTGGGACAGTACCTTCCATAGAAAACATAGGCTACTGAAAAAGATAGTGTTTTTGACAGGTTTTTGAGCAGTCATAAAAGAATTTTGCTCAAAACCGAGGCCAAAGACTAAAGCGCAACTCTTTCGCAAGTGAATTTTGAATAGTGAACAGATATTTTGTGCAGGGTGACTTTTCAACAAAGAACTGCAAACCAGCAAGGCAAAGAGGAACGTCAAAAACAAGAACAAAGCAGTTTAAAAAAGATCTCGGTGTACCGACCACATCCTGAATCCTCGAGCACTCAAAGAAAAGCCCAAGCCAGACGGTTTTCAGCGTTGAAAACTCTAGAACGGATCGAAAGTAGAAATAAAAAATCGGAGACACTCGAGAAAGCGTCTCAAGCCTTGAAGGCTTCAAATCTTTGTTTTTCGCCACTCGCCGTGTCGTATCATTAACTCGGAGTGGATACGGGTATTTTATTATTTATTTTTTTTCTTTACGCTTAATCCTTTTTTTTTTATTCTCGTCGCGAGGGCTGAAGATGCGATCTGTGTGTTGTGTTGTCTGCTGGATAGACGTAACGTCAGCTACGTTGAGGGTGTGCTTTTTGTCGACTTTTTTGCTAAAGGTCGCGTTTTGTTGACACTTGCGTTAAGCTGTGTTATTTTAACAGACGCTCGCCTAAAATAACATGTTCATAATCCGACGTCATCCTCCTTGGGATTCCGTGTTTTGAGAATAACAACCAACCAAAGTGCGAAAGGTTAGGATAAAAATCTGACAAAACTTTGATTTTAGTCGCTATTTATGTGAAAACCTTTTGACTAACTTAGCCATTTTAGGCACAATGGAAAGCATGAAGGTATTTTTCACACATATTTCATATGAGGGAGTAAAAAATATTGTACCGATTTGTTTCTTAAAAAATATTAAAATGATAATGAGTCAATTCTGACAAAGTTTCCCAATATAATTATTGGGTCAATTTGTGTCCGAGTTTTCACAGAGAATATTACTAAATAAAAAAAATGTTACTACAACAATCGTCGATTAAAAATAATTAATTAACCCTACAGGCACCCATTGTCAACGCCAACATTATATTGGTATTAGAACCTAATAAGCATGGTAACCCTTCACGCCACACCTGTCGCCGTGTCATGGGAATACACAAACATAAAGGGAAAGATTATCCCTTGATACTTTAAACAATGGCGATGGTTGTGTGGTTGGATATTGAATGTTGTATCTCTGTGCGTGGTCGAGATATCAGTGTAAAAATATTGGATCAACTTACTTGGAAATAATTCTGCAATTTGTTGTTGCAACTTGAACAACCTTGCAAAATTGTTAGAGAAAAGTACACAGGTTAAAATGGGATGGATTGGGTCAACTCTTGCTTACAACTTTTTTACCAACGCTGTTGTCGAGCTATAGTTTATTCAAGCTTTTGTTATTCGAGCTTTCGTTTATTCTAGCTTCCGTTATTCGAACTTCAGTTCATTCGATCTTCCGTTATTTGGGTTTCAGTGCATTCGAGCTTCTGTTATTTGAGCTTCAGTTCATCCGAGCTTCCGTTATTTGAGCTTCAGTTCATTCGAGCTTCCGTTATTCGAGCTTCAGTTCATTCGAGCTTCCGTTATTCGAGCTTCCGTTTTTAGAGCTTCAGTAGTGGACTCACTTGGCAGGAAAGCTCTACTTTTCAAGTTCCAAACAAATTTATTTTTTTCCCTTTCTCAGAATGACACCCTAAAACGATACGTGTGCCGATTTCATTATGATAATAATATCCGCGAAGAATTCCCATGATTTATATTATGCATTTTTCTTTTGTCGCTTGGTTCCCCGTAGACCTGGGTATTATGCACGAATATTCTTATTAGATCTCCTTTTGCAATCTCTTTTATTTGCCTTTTGACTACATTTATTGGATCTGACTCTTTGATTAAATAAATCGAGTTGATGGTTTATTTTTGTACTCTTCGTTTGTTCCGGTGTTGTGCTTTCGAAAAACAATGTAAAATAATAACAGCAATACGGTTAATTAAAAAAAAAACTTGTGAAATACGAATAGAAAGCTCTTCTCTCTCTCTCTCCATAATGGAACAAGTAGCTACAGTCAGCCACATGCTAGGATACCCCTTTTTGTTCGATTGGCGCCCTAATGCCACGCGCGGTAAGAGCCGCCATGGGGTATTAGACTGTGGTACAGTCGGCCACAGTCTCAGATACCCCTTTTTGTTCGATTGGCGCCCTTATGCCGCGCGCGATAAGGGCTGCCATGGGGTATCTGAGATTGTGGCCGACCGTACACACTTTTACAGGCTACCTACATCTTTCGTGAGAATTTTAACAAAACTTGGATGTATGGATGAGCAAAAGTAAAGTATGTCAGACAAAACATTACTATCAATACTCCGTAGGCTGACATCATCATCATCATCAGACAGTTAACACCCACTGCTGAGTAAAGGCCTCTTCATGCTCACGCCACCGCTCACGATCCTGTGCCAGACCCGACCACTGCTTTCCAGCTTTTAGCCTGACATAAATATATACAGGGTGTTAAAAGACCGCCAACAAAGCGGGAAACCACGTATTGTCCTCATCATAAGGAACATTTTTGCCCAAGGATCTATGCCTGGCAAATCAACAGTTTCCGAGATAATGAGGTTCAAAGTCGGACTTTTCAAAACTTTTTTTTGCCGAAATGTGTTTAGTATCTAGTTCTTGACATACCTTCTCAAGAAGCCATATCAAAATTTTATTATGAATATTTCCTCCAAAAAACGAAGTTAAAATTGCAATCCGCCATGTATTCTAAACATCGGCACTTCAAGCTTAAGTATCATAAACTTATACCTATGCTTGCGCAATATGAATTCTGTGCGTTATACGTCCATTGCGTGAGAGAATATTTTTCAAAATTATAACCTAAAAAACCAAAATCATTTCCCAGCAATAATTTATCGAAAAAGTACTTTGTTTTGGTGTCTAGTATGCGTGGATTTCGGGTCTGTTGGCGGTCTTTTAACACCCTGTATATTTTGTAAATAAAACCAACTATCCCTAAACACATTTTGCAACGCAGCAACAGCCAACCCCGAAAGATATATCTACACCCGCTAACGAAATAAAACGACACAAGAGTGAAAGAAATCTTGAAACTCATAACCTGAATGATTATGACTGAGACGTCA
Organism: Zelleria hepariella; assembly: GCA_949319315.1. Lineage (NCBI taxonomy): Eukaryota > Metazoa > Arthropoda > Insecta > Lepidoptera > Yponomeutidae > Zelleria > Zelleria hepariella. Next base: position 38,135,698 of record OX439378.1, on the reverse strand, counting down.
TAACTGAAGAAGAAAAAAAGTTCTAAGTCTAAAGCATAGAGATTTCCCCCGTGTATTTTTGGCGTATTTTTATTATACACGGACGCCTTTTCAATCAGATAAGTAAGTGACGGAGCGTGGGGAGGACGAGGGTTTTATGGGACACCAGCATTTGCATTTGGGCGTCTTTAATTATGCGTGCTTTTTACAAGGCGTATTGTGTCTGGTGCTGCTTAGATTTTGATGATACCACGTTTTTATGGATGCAAAATTCTTTGGAAATGAGAAAATTTTGTTGTACTGTTTTGAAAAGTTGTAACCGTGTTGTAAATTTTGTATCGTATTTTTTTATTTGCAAAATTATTTTTATTGACGTTGTTATTATGTATTTCCAAAGTTCAAAATTCATAGTAAGCCAACTAGGTCGCGGGTTTTCTCTCGATGTGTTCCTTCACCGTTCAACCTTTTACGTGAATGAAACCGTTACGGGCTGCTGTATTATTAGCGAGTTGTACACACGACAGCACGTCGACCCTTACACGCTAGCATTCTACTCGGTTACGTTACGGGCGACTTTACAACAATATTGTACACTGTCGCGCTGTCGTATGTCCCAGGGCCTGTCGCGTCAGAGTGGTCTCTTCACTCATCTACAGGGTGCACTCTAAGTCAACAGCGGAACTTTAAGTAGGCTGTTTACTGATCAATACAAACAACTTGTACTAGGTGGCGACCGAAATGGAGCGAAAAAAATATCAGCTGTTTCATACATTTGGCACAGTACTGAGTCGACCTTTTGTGTGGAACAGCTGATATTTTTCTCTCTCCATTTATTTCGCCACCTAGTACAAGTTGTTTGTATTGATCAGTAGATAGCCCACTTAAAGTTCCGCTATTGACTTAGAGTGCACCCTGTAGAACAAAGGTGCCAGTGGACGTAGGTATATAAATCATCTAATTACATAGATGCAAAGGCGGTGATATGATGTTACGGCAACAACGCCAGTGTAACAAATTTCTATAATCAGATCGCTTCCCCAAATCATCTGTAAAAAAACCTACTAAATCTGCTTCTCAATAAAACGTACTCGTGCCGCGCATATACCATGGAGTATAAAGCTCCTAAGTGCGAATAAAAAAGGGCACAAATTACACTGGCCAACAAAAATAAACTTTTTTTTTGGTGCAGTTAATTTTTTTTTAGATATTGTTTCTGAACATGTTTCTGATGATGCTCCTATATCTGGAATATTTGTATCAGCTCTTAATTTAAAACTATCTTCAATTTTAAATTTTCGTCATTTTTACTCCAACAAATTATCACAAGTCTTATATTTTCTACAATTTCGTTGTTTTTGCGCTATGGCAAGCTCATCAAGATGTTGCTTAAGCGATTTAAATACATTTTGTTATATTTGCGGCGAATATTCCTTTGAAGAATACTGAAAAACGATAGCAGAGTTCGTGAAAAAAGCATATTTCGCTTACTTCAACTTGAGTATAGAGCATCAAGGTAAGCCTTGGGTTCCATAATTTGTATGTAAAACCTGCAGCGAACATCTGAGACAGTGTACAAACTGCAAACGAAGTTGTATGAAGTCTTATATAACCTGGGTGACTTCAGTGAAGAACAAGGAGAGCGGTTGCATCAAGACATGGAGGATCGGTACCAGGGTAGATGGGATACTTACATGATGGCTGATTATTGCTGGGCTCTTATGAGAGACAATCCAAAGGAGAAATATGCAAGAAAATCAATCAAGAGAATATTTTTGTATTCTGAACATTATAAAATGAGTTTTTTTCATACAAACAGATTTTTTATATATCTTCAAAACTAGAGCTGATACAAAAAAACTGAATACAAATTTGAAATCAGTGAGTCAGGTACTATCATAATCAGGTCTTAAAATTACGGCACCAAAAATTGTGTTGGCCAGTGTTATTATCAACAATAAATCACACACGGCGTGTGTATCGTAAAAGAAATCGTATCAACACATACGTCGTTGGAGTTTTGTAATATTTTCGCAGTGAATAGAATAAACGTCCCCCCTTTCTCCTCCTTTTCACTTTTACATTATTTTGCATCATACGGGAACCTACTTCGGCTACTTAGGTACCCTGTAATAATGATATGATAAATAATTTTAAAAAGTAAACCCACAGACGTCATGAGCTTTTTTTTTCTAAAACATTCCTTATTTATATTTTCCAACACCAATTACGTATGTTATGCAGTCAGTATTTTTATTTTATTCCGTTTGTGAAAATGAGAAATCCGGTTAACTATGTAATAAAGTAATAAAGTATGGAAAGACATTTCCTTAGATTTTCAAGAGAACAATGCAAAAAGTTAGTAAACTACGAGTGATACATTAATAAGAGTGTAGTTTAATTGAGTTATGACCTTATACAATGTCTTTAGGTAGGTACTTATATTTATTTTTTATGAACATTAAAAATCTTGTGTATCTTTAAAGAACTAAACTTGTCTTCAATTTCATCATCATGATAAATGCCTGTCATCTCTAATCAGGCTCATAGGGTATATCTCAAATCAGTTTTCCATTCCTACCAATTATGGGCTTGGGCTAAACTAATCTTCATAAAAAAAGAAAATCCTCAACGAACAAAAAAGCCGTACCTAAGTAGGTATCACAGCACCTTAGTCCTTACCCCCTCGCCGAAACGGTATTATTGTAATCTCGACAGTAAAAACACGATGTAAAATTTAAGTCTTATACTTTTTTATAACGGAGATGGAAAATGTGATTTTCATATCAGTTGTTAAAGTAAAACGATGGATTTAGACGATCCAGCCCCTTGTGGTTCACTGGGCGTAGAAAAGGGCGAATGTGCATTGGAAAATATTTCTGATACAAAATATAACGTAGGCCTTTGCATCTATGTAATAAGACGATTTATACAGCGTCGAGTGGCACCTTCACTCACGCCACATTAAAATATAATATAATATTCTTTATTGTACTAAAAACATAATTTAAGGAAAAACAGTACTAATATTAGATGGGTGAAGATACCACTCTGTCGCTGCAAAACCTGTGACATTGTTTAGATATTATTCTTGGAAAACATAACACCATGAAACAAAACCCTGCAGTAATTAAGAGATTTCAATTCAATGTATTTTATTTCAGACGTTTGTCCATTTTACTTTATTCTATAGCACTGAAAACCGCACTAACGTTTCTTTGTGAGTTAAGAAATTACGAAAGGTTATGAAAAAAATACGATTTGAAATCCTATTATCGAGTGCTTTATACCCTGTGAAAACAGTTGGGACCTTTTATAACACCTTGAATTGAATGGCAAGAAAAAAACCGAAAAATGTACACTGAAAATATTAATAAAATAAAATAGAGCGTTTACAGTTTCAAAGTAACAAGTGCTGTTTTGCAGTCCCAAATCCGTGAGGCTATTTATATGTATTATGTATTATTTTATCCACGAATGTTCTAGCGATTTTTATGTCGCACATTTTATTTGCCATAGCTTTGTCTTTACTGTGCCCTACGTAAAGATACGAATAAAAGAATCGTTATAAAAATTCAAGTCTTTGCCCCCCTTTTAAAATGATAAAAGTATCAGTAAAAGTAATTGAACATTGTTTTTATTTCGAGAAAGATTATAATTTTTAAGGGCTCGTAATTCTTTTGAAGTATTAGGCTGGTTTTTATTATTCTCCGTTAACGTAATGGAATCTTCTTCGTAGGCTGATGTGTATCTCACAAGGCATGTTTTTATTAGTTAAAAATAAACGTAACATTGTGCTTTGGTCGGATAATGGTTAAACTTATATGACACCAAATAAATTACGAATAATCACACTCAAATTACTGACACTAATAAAATTAACGGGTAGTTAAAAATTTAAGAGAAATTACATTCACAGAGGGCATAAAAGTTAAATCTTACTTCTTGGCTGGACAATGTTAGTCATCGGCGTAAAAAGAACCGTTTCGAAAAGTTCGAAGTTCAAATTTTATTTGACGTTTTAACGTCGTCGGCGCGTGCACATATGTTAATAACATCGAGAAGTTTTATATACGGCATGTTACGTTTTTACGATGGCCTGGTAAATCGTGATAAAGGGTGCCCGTCCCATTATCGGGTCTTTAGTGCTCATTGCCGTTTTTTAATGACGAATATAAGAGAATATTATTATCGTTTAAGAGAACGATTACTTGAAATTATAACATTGAGTGGACGCTTTTGTGTTGTGAATGTGGACCTTGAAGCAAAAATTACTACAATTCAGGATTTAAACAATTAGTTCCACATTTTCCTGAGTATTCAATGAAAACGTCCCAATTACTAAACTGTCCAAATTTACAATGGAACCACTAGCTCTATCAAAATCGATTTATCGATGCTACATAAGTGTAAATTGATTTTTACTTATAACTCCGATGATATACCTAGAGCGAAAACAAATAGATTGGTCGCTTAAAAGTATCACGGAACAATCCTGAAAAGAAGAGACCTTCAGCTGTTTGCAAAACTCGGTGTTTTGACACAAACTCAAATATTTTTATTCAGTATTCAGTAAATAAATTACACCTAAGCATACACTGAAAGTCAAAAGTAAAAAAAAAGTCACGATTTAAGCGCCGCCAATGGGAAAAAATCATATCTTCTTTTCGATGCGTTTTTGCTAAAAAAGGAAATGTGAAATGATAATCCTTAGGCTTAACTATTTTTAGGACCTAAGGTTTAGATTCCAGATCCTAGAACCTAAAAATAAGAGCCGCCACTTTTGGCGGCGGCGGGTTTTATTCGTAGGTGTTCTACGTTGGAATCTAAAGCTTAGGTCCTAAAAATAGTTAAGCCTAGGGATTATCATTTGACGTTTCGTTTTTAGCAAAAAACACATCCAAAAAGAAAATATTATTATTTTTCCATCGGCGGTGCTAGTTGTGCCTAGGTTTGGGCCTTAAGTTAAATCAATATTAAAATCTCAACAGATCCCATAATCGTGGCTACTACGCAGCAAGCACACCATGAGCATAACAGACCCAAGCCCACTATAACCTGAAGCCAGTAAAAAACTCATGGAAATATCCCTCTAACTATAAACTGTTTACGATACATCCGAACTACGACATGCCACGTGCATTTACGACAACGCAACTCTCAATATTTATCGCGGAGACCTCTTTCGATGGAGCTAAATGGCGCTTGATGGAGCTAAACTGTTAAATTAATTAATTTCCCACCAAGATTGAATTAGAAATAAAGAAATCTGGAGAAGAACGAAACTGATTGACAAGTTAGGGTGGCCCGAAGAAAGTGGGTGTGGGTAGGCCATATGTGTCGTAGATAAGGCCACAAATGGGATAAAAGTGTACCGGCGGACCACCTATGTGATGGACCGGCGACCTGTGAGATTATTCTGTAAAAAAATCCGCACAGCTCTCAAACCCGGTTTCTAATAGTTCTTATACACACAAACAATATGAAAGGCAATTTTTAAATAGCTTTATTCCTCACACACCGCAACTTCTTCTACAACTTTTGGTCTTAGATTTTTATTTACATTTTCCCGCAAATAAACTAGCAACAGCAGATTTTACAGAGATTATAGAATAGCCATATTTGACCTGTGGCAAGAAAATACTCTCAGCTTAGTCGGCCTAGCCCACAGGAAATACAATGTCAATACGTCGTGTGGAGCTAACCTAAGCCACGGGTTTTCTCATGATGTTACATCGTTAGCGAGTAGCATTTTGCTCTAGAAAACTAGGGTCAAAATAATCATTATTATCATGTCATTAAAAATTTTGAGAGTGTCTTAAATGTCGCATCAAAAATATTAAAAACACAAAGTGTCATTTCGGACAAAGTGTCCGAAAATATTTTTTCCGAGATATCGCTTACTCTTAATTGTTGCTTGAACTCAGCGCTTTATTTTCCTGCTTAGTGTTGCGCAACGTGAACATTTTTACGATGAGACGCGAGCGATTAGCCAAAATCCCTATGACTTGACCGTAAATAATGTTGATGCGTATAAAAAAATAATGCACTCAAACGTTTTTATTTATTTTTTTGTGTGAATCGTTTTATTACTTTTGCGGCCAGCGCTCTTGTGTGTTCGGCAAAAAAATGGTACGGACAGCTACAGTGACAGATACTAGGTATGGCAGATCTTACCGCTCGTAGCATAAGGGCGGAAATCGAGCAAAAAGGGGTGTCCTAGCGTCTGACTGTAAGTAAGACTGTACGAGTCACTTTCTTTTCTTTGAGTTTTGAGGTCAATCAAAGTTTTGGCCCCTTTTATTTTATTTTGACCTAAGTACAAAAAATATACTCGCAGTAAATTGTTGCAGTAGGTACAAATAATAAGCACAGACCTAAAAACTATATTATAATATTGTTGGTAAATGGCAGAAAATTGTACTCAAATTTAAAGAATACAGTATAATCCAATAATATTTATTACTATTAAATTGTATCATCAGGTTTTGGTTAAGCTATGATTAAATTGGTTGCTAACTATGCTTACCTAGCAAGAAAAAACACAATTTTACACTTTGGATATAAAGTACCTATTGCATACTTATATCGGTTATGGTTTAGTTCGATCCGATACTTTTTATGGCCGAATTTAATTTATCTGAGTCGTCATAAATGTCAACGTGAAGAACCGATGCTTGTGGCATTATATCGGCTTGACACATTTGGTTCGCAGAATATACCAACAGAAGGTCAACTTAGTACCTATTTGCTTGGTACTTAACTTGTCATTTAAACTATGCATTGAATTCTAATGATGAAAATACCACATTTTGACTACTAGTTAGTAGGTACTTAAAACTACTTGAATACTTAATAAATACAGCTGCTTTAATACATTATGTATAAATAATGGTGCGTGTCCACTTCCGAACTCGAAATTTGAGACTAAGGAACGCTACAAACTCTTATTCCAGACTGTCTGCCTGACTGTCAGACACACGCTAGGATACCCCTTTTTGTTCGATTGGCACCTTTATGCCGCAAGCGATAAGAGCTGCCATGGGATATCTGTGACTGTGGCCGACCGTACAGGTGCTGGGCAAGCCTAATCTTCTAAACAATGTACCCTTACTTACATGTGTGACAATTTCGTTTTATGTCCATAAGACTGTAATAGTAGATATGTGTAGGTAATGCTAGTAATATTACAAAAGACATATTACACAACGGTGTCATGAAATATTACCCATTACACGAGAGAATAAAGCATGGCACATAGCATTTCATTACACTAGATGACATGAAACATGACACATGGCATTTCAGCACACTGTACGTACTGCAATGAAAGCGTGCTGAAATACCATGATGTCATGTTTCATGTCTGCAATGAAGAAATATCTTGATGTCATGTTTCATGTCTGCAATGAAGAAATACCATGACGTCATGTTTCATGTGTGCAATGAAAGTGTATTGAAATACCATGATGTCATGTTTCATGTCTGCAATGAAGAAATACCATGATGTCATGTTTCATGTCATCTGGTGTAATGAAATGTATAACTGTACTGCAATGAAAGTGTGCCGAAATACCATGTGTCATGTTTCATGTCGGTACTGAAATAAATAACTGTACTGCAATGAAAGTGTGCTGAAATATGACGTGTCATGTTTAATGACATGTCATGGTGTACTGAATATCTGGTGTACTGAAATAAATAACTGTACTGCAATGAAAGTGTGCTGAAATATGACGTGTCATGTTTAATGACATGTCATGTTTCATGACATGTCATGTTTCATTTCATGACGTGTCATGTTTCATGGCATGTCATGTTTCATTTCATGACGTGTGCTGAATTGAATTGTCATGTGTCATGTTTGGTGCCATGATATAAGGTAATATCACGCGGTATGAAATGTCATGAAATATATCATGACTTCGAAGTGCACGGTTTCGCGCATGTCTAATTAATAGTGCCCAAGGAAACAAAAATGTTGATTGATGCAGTCATACAATATTGCCAAGTGAGATACGGCCATTTCGAGGTCTCAGTGAAAATCTGCGGTCGTAAGAGCGCAGTAAAAAGTGTAAAAGGTCGTATAAACGTCATGTTAAATCAATGAGATTATCACTCAAGGCACGGGTCATAAAAATTACCAATCTGGCGATATTGTTTTTGTTGTTAACCCATGTGCTAAGGATTATGTCATGTGCAGTCGGCCACACGGTAGGATACACCTTTTTGTTCGATTGGCGCCCTTATGCTGCGCGTGGTAAGAGCTGCCATGGGGTATCTGTGACTGTAGCCGACCGTAAGTTCATACGACAGCACATAGACGCTTTTACGCTAGCCCTCTGCTCGGTTACGTTACGGTCTTGTGTACAGTCCGTGTACGTAAAGCTTTATATTTTCGTTGCAAAGTCACCCGTACGTATCGTTACTGAATAGAGTGCACGCGTAAGGGTCGACGTGCTGTTGTGGTACAAAACTACAAAAACAAATGCCCAATATTTTCCCGCAGAGAAAAACTTAAGTGGAAAGCAGCGTGATCTTATAATCCACTTCCTTGGATTTACTTATTTTAGAATCGACTTCAAAAATAGCGGTGTCCCTTTAATTAGAGCGAGAAGGCGGGTGTTTTAAACTTCATCCTAAATGTTTTCATTAAAAATATGTAAAATAAGTGAAACCTTTATATCGATACAAAATGTTCAGTGCTTACGGAAGTTTAAACCGGTTATACCTAGATGGGCGAGTACTTATAATAACAAGCTAGCTTATTCCTGAAAAAGCAAGGACTTAGTTCCATAGTTCAGTACCTCTACCAAAAATGTTTTGGGGCCATTATAAAAAGAAAATTAGCTCGAGATTAATCAATAAAAAAAAAGTAAAAAAAAAAAGTTTAAAGTTTCCTATTTCGGACAAAAGAAGCTATTTGTCCATTGAATAATATTGGACGGTCTTTACTGCAGCATAATAAACAGAAATAAATAAATAAAACAAGCATCCGCAACCAGAAAGTGATGCAATGGCAACCTACAATAGTAAACGAAATATTCATTACCCAGTAGCCTTATGCAAGTTACAGGCATAATACTATGTCTTTTGCCTTTATGGAGAGCTACTTACTACGAAGAAATAGCTACATTTTCAATACGAAGATATCACAACAAAGTCTCACAATTGGCCACGGTCACAAAGTCACAAAGACCCGTTACTTTAAGTGCTCGCTTAATACAAACTGTCAAGTCAGCCGTCATCTATCAAGTGAACTGTAAAATTTTACTGCCAACGCTATGAATCCGATATGAAATAGTTTACTTCTGTTCGCGAATCGTTCGGGGATATTGTTGAGTTTAGAGATAAGTATTTATTTTATGGTAGCGCCAGCGTATGTTGGGAACTTGGAGACATTGTTATTTAAGGGCTGAATGAAAAGCGAGCATGCAACGACTTATGTATGTGGATGGAGTGCCATCCACGTCCTTAAGAGGGAACGCGGATAACCTCAACTCCATACAAAAGGGGAGACCTGTTTCCTCCCTGGATAATTGTTTTAGAAAAAATATGTTTATGCCATTCAATCTATCTCGTATTTACCTCTGCCATGTCCCTAGGTTTTCCTTTTTTTATTATTTAAATACATTTTATTACAATAATTAAAATAATGTAAAAAGGAAAACATAGGGACATGGCAGAGGTACATATAAATTGAATGGCATAAACATATTTTTTCTAAAATAATTATCCAGGGAGGAAACAGGTCTCCCTTTTTGTACTTTTTGTATGGAGCAGCCGGCTACCCGCGTTCCGTCTTAAGTGGATGTTGGATGAAGTGACAGGATAGTGGCAAGATCAATTAAAGTAAAGTAAATTAAAGTAAAGGCAAGGCAATTAAAGTATCTGCCATAGATCGGAAACCATTCTGACGTAGTCTCCGTTTTACCCTGAGGTTACCCTTGACGCTATTGCGATCAAATTGAAAAAGTTTAAAAATTTATTTCTCTTTGAATTCGCATAGTGATGCTTTGATTTTAAATACTTTGTAATGTTTATTCAAAGGTAAGGCTGTTTTATTCAATAAAAACACAAAATGCGTCTTAATTTGTAAAATATGAAATTTTGTAAAATGCCATATTGCGGCCTTATTGGAAAAATGCGTCAAGGGGCTGATCGGATTTTATGTAATTGTGTGTTATTTAATTTAACTACTTACTTGATCGTTTGACACAAAATTCTTGTATAGTGCGGGGTTTGTGGAATTTTCATACAAAATTGTTTTAGAAATATAGTGGTACCTACCATATTTTTTTGTTTGTACTGACTGATCACTCTGAGCTTCAGAAAGAAAATAAATAAATAAATTATGTTTGCCTGTCACTTCTAACTATCGTAACTGACACATTTTTTTTACCGGAGGGATGTAGAGTCAGTTTGGCATTACTGAAAGAAATTATCATTAAAAATATTCATGTTAAAAATAAACTTACTTTGCGTCGTTGACAATCTTACTGTTAATACAGGGTGAACTCTAAGTCGATAGCGAAACTTTTAAGTAGGCTGTCTACTGATCAGTACAAACAACTTGTACTAGGTGGCGAAAAAAAAGGAGCTAAAAAAATATCAGCTGTTCTATACAAAATGTCGACTCAGTACTGCACCAAATGTATGAAACAGCAGTTTTTTTTTTCGCTTAATTTTTTTCGCCACCTAGTACAAGTTGTTTTTATTGATCAGTAGACAGCCTACTTAAAGTTCCGCTATCGACTTAGAGTGCACCCTGTAGTGCACAAAAAACTTTGGTTTTTCGGTGAAGAATTCAGTTATTTACAGTTGTACGGAAAAACGTAACCAGCTAGAGTAGCAAAGTATCCTTTGAAAACAATGAGGCACCTACCTATCTAGTCCAGCATTTTCCAAACAGAAGATGAAGTTACAATGTTCAATTCAATTTGATCTCATTTTACGTCTGTCTCCTGCGATATCGATAAACTGAAACGTCTTTGTTATGAGCTTTGTGAGTGGTAATAATATGAATAGTTTGACGTCTAAATTATCATACTACAGGGTGAAATTGAATTAGTTATTCAATTCATCAATACAAATAACTTTGAAGTGTACTTCTTGTTTGTTTGATTAATGTTAAATAGAATCAGTGGTGTGATTGTTATACAGTGATTTTTACGGATTTAATTAGTTTCAATTAGAAGTAATACTGTTCAATAATACATATCCCACTAGCTGAGCAATGGTGCAAAGGCTCTAAGAGAGAGAAGTAAAATATAGTAGGTATACTAAAATCAGATTGTACAGAACTTTAGAATAATGTTTCTATCACACTACAAGCAAGACACGGTGTTTTATTTACATCAAATACAGGGTGTTAAAAGACCGCCGACAGACCCGAAAGGTACGCATACTGGACACCAAAACAAAGTACTTTTTCGATAAATAACTGCTGGGAAATGATTTTGGTTTTTTAGGTTATAATTTTGAAAAATATTTTATCACGCAATGGACGTGTAACGCACAGAAGTCATATTGCGCAAGCGTAGGTATAAGTTTATGTTACTTAAGCTTGAAGTGCCGATGTTTAGAATACATTGCGGGTTGCAATTTTAGCGTCGTTTTTTGTAAGAAATATTCATAATTTTGATATGGCTTCTTGAGAAGATATGTTAAGAACTAGATACTGAATACATTTCTGCAAAAAAAAAGTTTTTAAAAGTCCGACTTTGAACCTCATTATCTCGGAAACCGTTGATTTCCCAGGCATAGTTCCTTGGGCAAAATTTTTTCTTATGATGAGGAGAATACGTGGTTTCCCGCTTTGTTGGCGGTCTTTTAACACCCTGTATAGTTTAGGTTAATTTTTTAAGAAAATATTTTTTCTATCAATGAATGTGTGTGTCTGTTATGGGTTCATGTCTTATACAGGGTGTTGTTAACATAACAACCTATAACATTGTATAACAAGAAATTACCTTTTATCCTGTTCCTCCGAGTTTACAAAGTGAATGCCAAATTAATTTCACATATTATTAAATATTACTGAGCAAATATGAATGTTGATCAGATCCGTTCGAAATTAAATAAAAACTCATTTCACTTTTCCTTTCACAGCGTACCTCTTTTTTTTTATTTATCGAGGTACAATAAATACTTCGCTTGTCTCTGTCATTGAAGAAACATCTGTAAAATCTTGGTGATAAGGTTGAGAGACTTGAGTTTTGTAAAGTAGCAGGATGGGTTTCAAATTATTCGCTTCATCCTTTGAACCGATTTGTCGTGCAATGTTGAAAGGTCTTTTGTTCGACTTCAAAGGTATTTTTTGCGTCGGGTTCCTTATTGTTCCGCTCGCCTAGGTGTGTTGGGGTTAGGTTATTATAATAGGAATGTTATTTTCAAGTAAGTATTAAATGTTATTTTGCTTTTCACTTTCGACAAGCTTTCAATAGCATCCGAAATACAAACTTTTAATGTAGTTTCATAGTGATTGACGTTTGATAACCTTCTTTAAACTTGCAAGAAAAAAAAACACTGCTGTAGGACCTTTTTTTGAAGTCGGTTAAAAACAACCGGTCAAAATAGGTACCAGAGTACCAGATAAATAATTGTCGAACCTCCGATAAAATATTGGAAATCTCGAGTTTTCAGGACACCCTGTCACGTTTTATGTTATTTTTTTTTATGAAATAAAATAATATGTCCTTTTAAATTTGTATTAAGGAGTAATTAAAAGTGGAAGATATACTTGCCATATTTCGTTTATGATAATTTAAACCTTGCACTGTATAATAAGACTAGGTGCTTTGGAAAACTATAAAAAATATTGAGGATAAGTAAATAAATCTAGAGCCTATTTCAATAAGTTGTTGTGATTGAAGACAAATAAACATTCCTTCCAAACTGCTACTATAAGATCAAAAAGAAAACACATTACCTTACCAATATTTGCATTTATTCCACCGATTTCTATCAGTAAAAATAACATTCAACCCCAAAAACTCTTTGAAAAGGTAAAGGGAGCTACGTAGAGTATTGTCAACAACGCATTGTAGTATACAAACAAGCGATACCGGAAATACATTCGTAAATATAGTGCAATCATGCTACCTTTACAAAAATGGGAAAGAATCAATCTGAATTGGTGGGTTTTCTATTATTTATTCAACAAGATACATTAGGTTTAGTTCGTTTAGGCAAACAGCAAGAAAGCTTTAGTTACAGAATCCAATACATTTACTGCCATAGTTTAACAATCTGTCGTGATTTTTTTCTGGCTGATGTAAGTACCTACCTACATACAATATGCTCCCAATTTTTTTTTTAACAAAACCAACGAAAGAGGTAGATTAGGTTCAAAATCTATGCAAATGTGTGGATACGAAGCAGTGGCACTGCCCAAAAAACTTGTCGTAGACCAGACCACATAATCGGCTGAATTATTGTTGCTCTCTTGTTTACAATAATAAAAAGAATACTTTGTTATTTCCGCGAACGAAAAATTGCTGAACAAAAATAGCTCAGTTTAGCTACAAAATGTAAAAAACTATGAAAATTTTGAATTTCCCGCCACGTTGCTATCATCCCACCTTAAATTAAAACTCATCTTTATTTTTCCAATAATAAGGCCTTCAAGGGGGAATAAATAGCTTCTCTGTCGCATTGTGTCAGTACCGGATTATCAGGTGCAACGATCTCCTTACTCTCCACCCTCTATTGCATATTTTTTATTCTTTAGTAGACGTGTAATATAAAGATTCGTATGCACCAGAAAATTTTGGCAACTACCTTTTGCGTGCAACTTCGTCAGCGTAGACTTATACAGCGTGTTGAAAGAATGCCAACAAAGCGGAAAACCACGTATAGTCCTTATCTATAACGAACATTTTTGCCCAAGGAACTACGAGTATGCCTGGGAAATCAACGTTGGTTCTTTCAAAAGACTTTTCAATTATTTTACAGAATACAATTCAGTATGGATATTTAACATTTCTTCGAAACAAGCCATATTTTTCGTTTATATTACTTCCAATATAAGTAAAAATTGCAACCCGCACTTACTGTATTCTAAACATTACACCTCGCGCGTAAGTTGCTTACTATGAAAGAGGCTACTCTGACGAATTATACAAAGTGAATACGCACCTTAATGAATGACAATATTCCACAAACCTCGTTTCAATTTGGCAACGCGAAATTAGCCCTAATAAAATTATACAGGGGGGGTTTTAAAACCGCAAAAGAATTAGAATTACATGTGGAATGAAAGAAGGAAGATTTTTTCCGCTTTTATTACAGTTGGGGTGCATTTTGTACGTTTAATAATAGGTTTTCAAAAGTAGACACATTATGGCCGGATTTAACTTAAAATTATCTAAACATACAGCCAGCGACACGCTAGGATACCCCCTTTTGTTCGATTGACGCACTTATGTCACGCGCAATAAGGTTTACTAAAACTAAGCTAGAGAGAGAGAAAGAGAGAGAGAGAGAGAGAAAGAGAGAGAGAGAGAGAGAGAGAGAGAGAGATAGATAACACTTCATTGTACACAAAAGCCTATTTACGAGAATTTTCTAACCTAAACTTACACAAAGGTGGTTTTATAGCAAAGAGCAATCTCTTCTATCTTTGGGTGGAGTTGAAAAGTAACAGCAATTAAATTATATAGAGTCAGGATATGGCTTGGTAGCTAAGCTACCATCAGCTGCTAACAGTAACTGCTATCCAAACTTTTGCGAACACTTAAACCTAATAAACCTACCAAAACAGTATAAGGTACTCAAGTGCATCGACATTGCTTAAAAGCCAACTTTTTATAGATATTCATAAAAAAACACAGCTCTCGTAAACTTTATAGTCGAGGAGCTATATCGCATTATAGGCCAGGAGCCGGCAGCAATTCATGTGAGTGATACACTCTACTATTTTATTGTTTGGGATAATTTAAATGGTGTTTTTATTATCAAGGGGGTAGGAACAATGGCCGTGTTATGGGCGTATTAAAGTCTGTACTGTCGATCGTTAAGTAGTTCCGATATCGATTGTAAACTTTAGGTCGGACTGCATTTAGCGTATTTATATCGGAAACAAAGAAGTTTATTGACAGAGAGGTAGTTTAGCTCACTAGGTACTTCGTTGGCATCGTTGGTAAAGATGGGGTTGTGAATTTGATTCCTTTACGGCAAGGTGTCGCAAAAAGAAAGATGTACAAAATCGATTCCTGTATCACACACGCTAGACGAATCGAAAAAGTACACAACATAGAACACTATAGGGTGCACTCTAAGTCGATAGCGGAACTTTAAGTAGGCTGTCTACTGATTAATACAAACAACTTGTACTAGGTGGCGACAAACATAAAGCGAAAAAAATATCAGCTGTTTCATACATTTGGCGCAGTACTGAGTCGACTTTTTGTATGGAACAGCTGATTTTTTTTCACTCCTTTTTTTCGCCACCTAGTACAAGTTGTTTGTATTGATCAGTAGACAGCCTACTTAAAGTTCCGCTATCGACTTAGAGTGCACCCTGTAGAATTAGGTGAGAGCTATCTAACACAGCCAGTTTTGAGTTGATATTCATAAACGTTTTGAAGATATTTTCGCTGAAAAAAAATAGGCGGCGCGCTTTTTTTCAGCGAAAATTTCTTGCAATCTATCATCTATTTCTTGTAATCCTCACCTAATCCTACCCCTAGTGATTAATATGTTTATTTTTTCGCTTCGTTTACTTAGTTAATGTATCTGATACAGGAATCGATTTTGTGATTTTTCTTTGCGCGCGGACTAATTCTATGCAGGCGCCTTACGAAATATACGAGAAGATAGGTAAGCTAAGTTTCAAGAATATGGAAAGCTGGAAAATCTTAAGAGAAATGATACTTCTCATGGAAGCAATTCATGAATAAGAATACCTTCATTTTCTTTTGACAAGACTTTGGTTGGGACTCTTAGGAGCTTAGTTCAGAGTGCTCCAAAGTTGAATGCTTTTAAGGATCATAGTTTTATATAGGTAACTTAAGTTTAAGACGCCATAGGTCTCACAACTAGCGCCGCCAATGAAAAAAAAATCATATCTTCTTTTTGGATGCGTTTTTAGCAAAAAACGCTCCTGCGATTTCTCAATACGAGGCTTAACTTTTTTTAGGACCTAAGGTTTCGATTCCAGATCCTAGAACCTACGAATGCAATCGATTCACGCCAAAGTCTTTTGGCTTTTGGCTTTTGGCGAGAATCGATTGCATTCGTAGGAAATCCAATCCTGGAATCCAAACCTTAGGTCCTAAAAATAGTTAAGCTTCGCGTTGAGAAATCGCAGAGCGTTTTTTGCCAAAAACGCATCCAAAAAGGAGATAGGATTTTTTTTTCATTGGCGGCGCTAGTTGTGAGACTTATTTCATCTTAAGACACAGACGTAACACAGAAATACAGTTCGCCAACTTTGGATGAAACACAGTGACAAATCCCTCAATTCTCTTGAAATATGATGCCAAATTATAGCTACAGTCAGCCACAGTCTAGTGTACCCCATGGTAGCTCTTACTGCGTGCGGCGTAAGGGCGCTAATCGTACAAAAAGGGGTATCCTAGCGTGGGGCTGACTGTACAGAACCAAATAACAATTTTTTTTACAAAAACTCTACCAATAATGCCTGTTATTAACCCTTTTTGGAATTATTTTTTTATTCAAAATTATTGTTATTACTTATGTCTTTTTGTATTTGGTTCTGTCAGTTCGCCTCCAAGTCTTGATATTAAAACACCATCTTTCCCGAAAAAACCCCGTTTTTCAGTCCTAATCCTGCACAATGCCATTGAAACTTCCTCACGTTCAGCAATCTCAATGGCTTAATTGATAGATGCAGGTTAAAGCTCTGTTTAAATTTTGAATAGAGCAAAATTTATCTTTCCATACGTGGAACAGAAAAAATAAGTAACACATAAAATATGTCAAGTGGTCTTTTATCCGTAACCAAACCCACGTCATCACCCGGCACATAGTAAAGCGCATAAACGTATTTGTTTGTCCAGCAGTAAAACCCAGTATGGGCCAGTATCACCAAGCGGGTGCCGGTGTATCGCCAACTGAAATAACAAGATCTCCACTCCACTGGACGGTTTTAACGCCCGTAAACGTAGACAGATTGCTCTGCTGTCCTTCAGTTTTGGTGAAGAGTAGTGCTGGTTGGATTGGCTACTGTATTTTCTTTTACCTTACATGAATGAACATGAAAAGATAAAACGCGAAAAAATTTCATCAAAACTATACTATTACTTTTTTAGCACGATACCCTAAAATATGGGGCAATTTTTAAAAAGCTTTTTTCGTCAACCCCAATTTCTAAATGTCATTTTCTAACAACTTTTGTTCTACGACTTAAAATTTTCAAAAAGTCATAGAACAAAATTTATTGGAAATCACACAGTTCACGTGTTTCAGGAAAAAAAGCTATTTAAAACTTGCCCTATACAGGGAATTATAAAAAAATTCTGATTGTCTGTCAATAACTTACATTTTACGCTACTCAAATTTGTATATTAAAATAATTACTAAAAAAGTGCATTAATGTTCATAAGCACTGTTCAACAAGCACCAGTAGCACAATTTATTATAGAAACATCTTCTTAGAGTGCCGTCTCCTATCGGAGGTTTGCAATCAGTTTTGCTATTTCGCCCTTGAATGCCAAATGATTGGCATAAAAACTTTTCTGATTTAATGTTGATGGCGCATTTTTCTATACAAATACGCATTGAATACGACAAGTTTGTAAGTTTATGCTGAAATGTGTTGCCTATAAAAAAAATTACAGTAACCAATCTACACAAAACTCACTACACCCATATAACTAAGCGCTCTTCGTTACAATAAGTATCGAGCCTATTCTTGATTCACGTGAATCATCCTGGGAGAGCGGGGAATATACAGGTCATCTGTGGCATTATTACTAAGAGATTAAGGACTAAAATGCAATGTAATTACAGATCAAGTTGTTGCGCAAAAGGCAATTTCTTATAAAATAAAAATAAAAATAAAAATTGCTGAAGAAGAAGTAACATTCATAATAAAATTATTCTACAGAACAGATTGTGTTGCCACTTTTTCAAATAGAACCTCCTTCATTAATTTTTTTTTAAAGCGTCGAACCAATAAAGACTACAGTAAATTTTTCCACACCGGGATTCGAATTAGAACTATCTGTATAAATTGTCTCATTAATTCATTATGTTCGTGCAAAAGCCTAATATTTATCTCCACAAAACCTGATTTATCGAACGAAACTAATAACATGAACAAAAGTACCAGTAAACCAGAACAAAGGCACATCAAGATGGCGTCTAAAAATAATACGCCATGCAATTATAACGTTAATGCCCCGAAATAAAAGTAAAAAGTGCTGACTGAGTCGGAATTAAATGTTTCCAATAGATACCGTTTTTAGTGTTCAATAAAGTTTGGCTGAGTGTTAAAATGTAGGGTGGAGTGTTAGGTACCTTTGGAGGGAAGCTGGATGTTTCAGTGATTGTTAGTTACAGTGATTTCAATAATGGTTAGAGTGCAGTACAGTTAGTTATGATATCCATTGGCCTCCGCGCTAGATTTAAATCTGTGTTGTGGAGGCCTAGATTGCGGTATGCTAGGTTAGGAGTTAGGTGCTAGGTTAGGATGCTAGGTTAGATGGCGGGTCAACGCTGAGATTGAGTACAACCAATCTAAAATCCAAATTTTTCTTAGAGAAAAAAAAACTAGAAAATATAGTTATAAGATAAAAAAAAATACAAGTTAGAGCAAGTTAAAACAGTTAGAACACCTAAGAATCATACAATGTTTTAATTGTAGAAAAAAAGTGAATAAACAGTAGTTTTTATTTGGGAATATTTTGATAATATCCACCAAAATCTGGTAGGTACCTGTTTTTGAATCTCGGCTTAAATAATAATAAAGAGAAAATTCTTCGTTTTTTTCAGGATAATTCCAGAGTAGCTAACGACATGTCAGTGACGTCATATCTAGAGTGCTACACGCGCATGCATTTGACATAATTTTGCGACGCTTCTGAACGTTAAAATAATGAACTTGAACTTTAACCTTCACTATCTTCTCAGAATTACCACAACAAAGGCCAACTAGCTTCATTGTCTTCGATAAACCGCGCAGAATCGCGTACAAAATCATCGATGCAACTATCAGCCTATTTGAATAATATTGTAAACAAAATAATTCACACGGATCACCTCGCATGCGTACGCGCATCCTGGCACGCTGCCATTTGACATGGAGCTAGTATTACAATGAGACGTTGTACTCTACATTATTTAGACTAAACATGCGAGTAGGTAATTGTTAAGGGTCGACGATAGCAACGTGGCGGGAAATTCAAAATTTTCACAGTTTTTTACATTTTGTAGCTAAACTGAACTATTTTTGTTCAGCGATTTTTCGTTCGCGGCAATAAAACAGTATTCATTTAATTATTGTAAACAAAAAAACAACAATCATTCAGCCGATTATGTGTTCTGGTCAACGAAGCAGTGGTATTGCCCAAAAAACTTGTCGTAGACCAGAACACATAATCGGCTGAATTATTGTTGTTCTGTTGTTTACAATAATGAAAAGAATACTATGCTATTGCCGCGAACGAAAAATCGCTGAACAAAAATAGCTCAGTTTAGCTACAAAATGTAAAAAACTGAAAATTTTGAATTTCCCGCCACGTTGCTATCGTCGACCCTTAAACTACAACGATGTTATGATAGGTCTACACTTCTACAGTTTGTTAGGACAAAACTTCAAATTCGGTCTATCGAAGCTTACCATAGGTACATGCCAAACTGCGTTATTCCTTCCGATGTGATGTGATTGATTGTTTCAGTAGGTAGGTAATCGTATGAGATAGTGGCCACCCCTGGTGTCAGAGTTTTAGGATACCCAAAGGGCCGCTGACTGGCTTAGCGATTGTTAATCAACAACAACAACTGGGACCAATGGTTTAACGTGCCTTCCAAAGCACGGAAGCGCTCTGTGGGAGTCAAATGTCAGAGGCCCTTTGGGCGGCCTAAAAACTCTGACACCAGTGGTGGGCACACTTCATGCGATAACCTTACCTAAAAGGGCAATACGTAAGAAGGTGTTAACAAAAACTTGCTCAACGTGATGATAGAAGCTCAGTTTGCTGTTCTTAGATATAATATCTATGTCAACGCACACACTCACACTGGTAAGGTTATTCCTGTTATTATTATTTCAGTCGATGAAATTAGAGGACTGCAAGTGGCCTGTTTATTGCGTAACGCACGCAATCGGTTATAAGGATTTAGTATTACAATTTACAATTGGTTACGCTTGGGTTGCCATTGATAGCTCCTTTAGGAAAATTGGAGTCGTGATAATTATAGGTACATGGTGGATTTTTGAGACGCGGCACCTTAACCGTGTGTAACCGTGAGAACCGTACAGGAAAACTTTCCTAGGAGACCACCCATACGTTTTTGAGATATTATGAACGACATTCACAGATTTTGGAAAACAATAACATTCAGCAAAAAAAATGCTGAAATACAAAAAAATTAAATTAATGTCAATCAATTCTATTTCATTTAGGCATCAAAAGACTAAGGAGCCAACTGAGGTTTGAGTACTAGAAATGACAGAAATCGGAAAAACCGGAAAACCCCTATATAAAATGGATCTGAAAAGTTTTCTCTATTTCCGTCAATTTTTCAAATGTCTGCATTTTTTCGCTGACTATATTTTTTATTTCCAAAATCAGACCACAAAACTATTTTGTGACAAAACCTTGCTG
This sequence comes from Zelleria hepariella, assembly GCA_949319315.1. Taxonomy (NCBI): domain Eukaryota; kingdom Metazoa; phylum Arthropoda; class Insecta; order Lepidoptera; family Yponomeutidae; genus Zelleria; species Zelleria hepariella. The sequence goes on along the minus strand of OX439378.1, from coordinate 38,114,927 downwards.
TTCACTGCACAAAGTGAAGCTCTTTCGTTTCTTTCCTACATTTAATTTCACGTCTAAGCCAGTGATTCTTGCTACACACTTAGCCGGCTTTACGTTGTACTTGCAATAAAGTATTTTAGTATTTAGTACCCAAATTAATTGCCCCACAAAACATTGGAAATGAGGGGTGCCGAAAGTAGGATTTATAAAATGCTTTATTGGATGGATTTGTTGCGGGGGGGGGTTTCGGATTTGGTTTTATTGCGGGGGGTGAGTCAGAAATACGAAGGTTTTTTTTAACCAGAAATGCTCTTAAGATTTTAGTGTTGCAGTCGGTTTAGTACCTACCATCACATTAATAGTGGTGTTTGTACAAAAACAGTACTGTAAATACCTTTGGCCTAAGGCTTTTGCATCTTCGTAATGAGATGATTTGTACAACGCCTTCGCTGACACTAGATGGGTGAAGAGACCACTCGGCGCTGCAGTGCCTGGGACATTAATCATCGAAAAAAAAAAACAATTCAGGCATTGCTCAAAAGTACGTTCAGATATAAATCCCACTAGCAACTGAGGCTCTATTACGAGTTACGTCCGGCAGACATAGTATGGCAAAACAAAACTCGTGGTAGAGCCTCTGGACACATCAGGACTTCTTAATCTGTAGCTACTTTTTCCTTGGTGATGGTGATGATGATATCCTTTTATTCCTTATCAGGGACATCTGGCCCGAAGGCTCGGCTTCCCTATGAAAGTAAAAAGTAGGGTTTTTTATATCGTCCGCATAGAGTCACTGCAGGCCCACATCAGTGCAAATAGGCCTTTTAGTTTTACATCTACTCTTGATAATCTACATACATAGCATCAAACTAAACGGGTGAAGTATCCACAGAACGCTGGTCTGAGTAGGCTTGCACACACGACAGCACGTTGACCTTTACACGCTAGCACTCTTCTCAGTTACGTTACGGGCGACTTTACAACAAAAGTGTACAGTCTGACGTGCTGTCGTGTGTACAATACCTCCTTAATTTACCATTTTCTGAGGTGTGGGCCTATTCTACATGAACTACAAGGCCTATACGTAAGGAAGTAGCCGACCAAGCCGCGGTACAGTACGTTATACGACCTATTTCCATAAATTGCGTTTAATTATTGACAAAACATAATGTATCATACCATCACCGCAAATGTTATTAAGCTATGACTTTTGGTTGTCTCTCTTGACAAGCGAAACAGGCCACCTAGAGAGTCCAAGATATCTCAGCTACAATCGATAGCAGCTCAAGTATCAATCCTAACACCTATCACTTACGCCACAAAGTCGATAATCCTACCCATCCGTCATGGTTCATCGACTCAGCCTATGATTCACCAACGCTGTGGTCAGACAAAGGTTCCATACACGTCGTGCGGGTTTAGATAAAAACCGCTTTTACGATGATTTCAATGTTTTAATGTAGAGTCGATTCTGTTTATGTGATTTTTGGCCGAGTGTGGATTTTAGATTTGGTTTTGGGATTTGGTGTTCTTTGACCCCCCTAAACAAAAAGTTATAGCATATTAATAAAGTGTTGTGCATCAGTCGACAGCACGTCAGACTGTACAGTTGTCTTGTAAAGTCGCCCGTATCGTAACCGAGTAAAGTGCAGGCGTGTGCTGATGACTGTACCAACTGGAGACACTGCAAATGAAAGGAGGGATGTTGCGCTAAATCTGCCTCGTCTGTGTCCCACCAAATTACTGAACCGATTCATTATACGGTTGTCACTATTTGGTAGCTGTCTTACATTTCAGTTAGGTATCTTCTCATCAACAAACTTCATAAAGTGTAACCAAAAAATATAGCGCGCAAACGAGCTCTTCTTAGTTCTGGTTAGCAGTACTAGATGGCGCCACCTGTATGCTAAACCTGCTTTGAATATTAGAATACCTTCAGCGTAGGCATGCAGACGGTCCTCGCCTAAGGTTCAACTATAGCAGCGTAGTGGGAAATTAAAATTTTTAAAAGTTTTTGAAAAGACAGTTTAGCTTCAAAATTTTTAAATTTCTCAGTTTAAAAAAAGGTCAGTATAGTTTCAAATAAAAAAAAATTGAAGCTTTCTGAGCTATTTTTGTTTCACGGCAATAAAATAGTAGGTATTCGTTTCATTATTGTAAACAATAATAGAACAACAATAATTCAGCCGATTATGTGTTTCTTAGGCCGCCGTAAAGGCCTTTGACATGGCTTCTTCTTCTTTTGGTGCCATCTCCGGAGGTCGGCTATCATTACGGCAACTTTGGCTTAACCAACCTGGACCAAAGGTTTAGCTGTTATGTTAAGGGACTGATGATAATGATGATGTTCTTACCTCATCAGCATCAGAAGGCAGACTGACCCCGTCTGCCTCGTCGACCTGCGTCCCTCCCTTGTCTCGCCAGTGCTTCTCGCTCGTCATGCTGAAGGTGAACCTTCTCTCGCGACGTGGTGACAGCAGCACTCCCGCCGGCGTTCGTGGGCCGCACAGACTGCTGCCGAAGATGTCCATGGTTCTGGAGAAGAACATTTTAAGGTAAGTGTGATGTAGGTCTATACGCGAAGGGCTGAAAACACGCACTCCACTCTCAATCATTGTCAACGACGTATCGCAACGTTCTTCGGACACATAGCCCGTAGAGGACCTGATAGCCTGGAAAAACAAATTATGACGGGACAGGTGGAGGGAAAGAGAGTTCGAGGCAGACGGATATTATAACCAAAGCCACGCAAAAACACCTGCACAAACTGATCCACATCGCGAGTTATAGAGCGCAATGGAGAAGTCTACTCTCTGCCACCTTCAATGATGGTCACGATCCTCAGCATTGAGGGAACGACTGAATGGAATAGTGATGTAGGTATCGAGTTTACACATACTACATCAGAACATTGTTGTCTGTCTTCAGTTCCAAATAGACGTAGATACGCGTATTTAATTTTGGCCCCCAACAGACACTAAAATAAGTAACGAACTGACGCAGCTGCTGGAAGAACTGGGCAGTCCATTTGGCAGTCAACCGTTCCTAATGAAAGCGAAAACGTTACGGTCTTAATCCTGAGCGTATCCTGAGGATCAGGATCCTGAGGACGAGAATAGGCTTTTGCATTTTGTTGTAGTCAATTTGTTGCCATATTCAAAGCCCGTAGAAATAGTCCGTATACCTACAAGATAATATGTTAATTTGTGTCTAAATAAATGACTTACCTCGAAGCGAAAGGGTTAAAGAACACATCGTCTTCCAAGTGAGGCGTAAACTCGGTTTTTCTACGCTTGCTGTAGAGAAGTGATAGGTGGAGCAGAGATTTGTTTCCATGCCTCCATGACTCCGCTAACAGTGTCACAACGAGACAAATGCGACCAACCTAAATCTTTAAAAGGCCCAGGTCTAGGCAAACAAGCACCGCCAATGAAAAAAAGAATCCCGCCACCGCCAAAAGTGCCGTTTTTGGCGGCGGCGGGATATATTCATAGGTTCTAGGATCTGGAATTTTAGGTTCTCAAAATAGTTCAGCCTAGGGATTCTCATTTAACGGCTCGTTTTTAGCAAAAAGACCCATCCAAAAGGAAGATAAATGTTTTCTTTTTCATTGGCGGCGGTAGTGGTGCCTTAAGAATCCCCTGAAGCTCTGCAGCCCTCTCGCTCGCACTTTTCAACATTTTAATTGATTGTAAGAGAATGATTAAACTTTGGACGATAAAATATAGTTACAGACAAAGATAATAAAGCTATCGACATGTGGATACACTTTTGATTTCATATTCCTACTAATAAAAAAAATATCACTGAACTTCTTCGGTTAAAAGTAGTAGTTCAGTAATATTAATTTTTTAAACTATAAATATGAAATTTAAAGTATGTCTAAACTCTAATTTTTAATTCGATTCCACGGAATGACAGTTGCTACAAAGGCTTTATCTGTCAGTAACATACTAGCAACTGTCATTCCGTGGACTCGAATTAAAAATTAGAGTTTACATGTCGATAGCTTTATTATCTATGTCTGCAACTATATTTTATCGTCCAAAGTTTAATCATTCTCTTACAATCAATTAAAATGTTGAAAAGTGCGAGCGAGAGGGCTGCAGAGCTTCAGGGGATTCTTAAGTGGACTTACCTTGAAGCAAAAGGGTCGTTCCCATTGCCACTCCTAGGACTGACGAACACATCGTCTTCCAAGTCAGAGTCCAGGGTGATGGGTGGCGGTGGCGTGCTGATGGAGCCGGGCCGTCTTCTGGCGGTCTGACTGATGGTGGGCAGGCCAGAAATGGTGGGCCGTTCGAGGTCCGAGTCGGAGAATGGACGGTCTGGAATTTTGAGAAAGGTTGTGTTTAGTTTTGTGAAGGATATGGAACTGCAACTGAACCCAATGTTGTCTATTTGTGACGAATTTTTTTCCGCCTATTAAAAATGGTAATGGCACCTTGCTTCGCTCATACTACAGGGTGCAATCGTATTCGATAGCGGAACTTTAAGTAAGCTGTCTACTAATCACTACCAACAACTTGTACTAGGTGGGAAAAAGATGGAGCGGCATAAGGGCGTCAAACGAACAAAAAGAGGTGGGTACCCTAGCGTGTGGCTGACTGTACCATACGACGGGTGTCAACTGGGCAAATAAGGGTATCGTAAAGCATCGCAGACTATATTAATAAGTAAAACTGACCGGGCAAAAGCTCGGAGGTAAATATAACTTTCACCTTGGACACTACGGCCCTAAAATTTTAATGATCTCTAAAAAGCCAAAAATGGCTGCAACTTGTGCTGAAATTAAAAACTAACGACCACAACAGTCGCAGGCGCATCTTTAGCGTAGGCGAAACGACTGTAGTTAAAACTTGGTATAGAAAGACTGGGTATTTTCTTGGTGTGTTGACTTAAATTTGACACCAGTGCAAACGGCTAAATTAAAAGGTTTCAAGAATTAGTAGGCAGATAATAATATTATTAAATCAAACAAACCAAAGTTTGGTTGATCGCCAGTATACGTCATTTCGTTCAACTAATGCTCTTGTGATGCGCATTATAAGAGCTACCAATCTATGGGGTATCTTAGAGTAACGCGGTAGGTACAGCCGGCCTCACCCAAAGATACCCCTTTTTGTTCGATTGGCGCCCTTATGGGTGCGCGGTAAGAGCTACCATGGGGTATCCTAGACTGTGGCCGACCGTACTACTAGTTTGTAAGTATGAGTGAGTATAAAAACTAAGGCCTTTGCATCTACGTAATGAGATGATTTATACAGCGTCCAGTGGCACCTTCACTCACACTAGATGGGTGAAGAGACCACTCGGCGCTGCAGTGCCTGGGACATTGTTTTTTAGATGGAGTAGTATTGTTTTTTGGTGTGAGTATAGCGTGCTTTGGTTATTTCTATGTGCTGTCAAATTGCAAATTATAAGAACACGAGATAGGTAATACTGTTTAGAAGACAAACATTTTCATGAGCATGATGCCTCATGGGAGTCAAATAAAGAAATTCTACTGCCTCGTGAAATTATCAAAGTGTGATCTAAAAGTGTCAATTTCCTTAATACAAATAAGTGCGATCGTGTCTTATGAAAGTGTTTTGGAGGATCTTGGAAGACAAAACCGTATATTTTTATCATGGCACGGTTAGTAAAGATAGTGATTTATCGCCACAGATTAGAGGTTGGACACGTGCCGTTTGCTTCTATTGTCCTGTGATACTGTTCACTACACAACTCTTTAGAGACTAAAACTCTTATTGGACTTGACGCAAAGGTTAGATTTGAATATCAAAATAGCTGGGAAAGGTGCCGCGACCGTACCATTGTTTTAAAGCTTATTTCAGATCCAGTTTGATAATATCAGTAAATGGTGTTAGAAGAAATTATAACCTTGTCTATTCTTAGCGTCTGCGAGAAAAAGTATAATCTGCGAGTGTTTCTAGTTAATAGTTACCCTTAGGGTTATGATGACATTAAATTGATTTGTTTATTTTATTTTATTGTACACAATTCAGTATTTTTCTGAGAACTGTGTTGATCGAAAACTAAGTATAAACCTTGGGTAGGTGTAGAATGTTGATGGAAAATCCATTCCAAATATTTCTTTTGTCAAGAAATAAGGCATCGCGTGGGCAGCGCTGAAATTGTACAAATGCTTAATTTTAAAGAATAAGAAACGTTCAGTAAATAAAAAGTTTCGTGCTTTTCGAATAGTCGTAGACAAAAATAGTTGGAAATCCCTGTATGGGTCAAGTGCAGACTCTCCGCCTAACAAATTTTCTCCATTTGAAATATTTCAAAGAAGGTCTGTAGAAGAGGCTTCGTCAAACTATAATTTCCGTTACAAAGTGTCAGGCGTTAGAGTTTGATTTGCAATTATTTATTCTTGTCTAACATCGGATTGGACTCAAGTAGCTCTCCGTGTAAGCTACAATAATTATATAGACGCCTGTGTTACGCAGTTGTGCCGGAGAAAAATAGAGGCTGAGCTTTTGATAGGTTCCGTAGCGGATACTTGAATCATAGACACATAACTTTACTATCAATACTTTTTTAGAGACAGAGTAGTGAACCACTTGAAAAAGAAAACAATGGCGGAAAAGACAGATCTGTCCATCTTGCGAGCCAAAGTGTGGTGATTTTGGATGAAGAATATTTGCCTGAGTGGTCGGCGGTGGCTTCGAACCAATAACCTGTGCTGAAATCCCTGCATCACAATACTAGGCTTTTTGATAAAGTGGAAGGCGACATAAAAAAAAGTTTATTTATAAATATATGACTGCTGAATTTTATCTTAGTATTTAGCAATCATCTCTACTTCTAATACATTGGTGAAGACAACCAAAGATGGCTTTCTGCCTACCATCGTGTTGTTGGTCTTCCCACTGACCGGCCGCCATTCTGTCGTGCCTATTTGAGACCTCAGATTTGATCACCAAGATCATCCACATTTGCCAAGATATTTCTTCCAAAAAATATATTTCTTCTAAATCCAAATCTGTCTTCTCCGCCAAAGAAATAGGAAAAAATTTGGGTGTCTACTTTAGTTCCTTACTCAGTGTTTGGTTTCTTATTTTGCACTACGGAACGCTAATAACAGCCTTGCGCCAGAGTGCAGTGCTTGTAAGCTTGATAGGATAGTGTGGATACGACTTCTTAGAAGCTTGTTAAAATTAAATGTAAAAAATATGTCGTTTTTTTTCTGAAGCTCTAACGCTTTAAAGATGTAGATTGAATTAATTAATGTCGACAAATTAATGTAAAAGGTGGTTCACTCTGCTGTAAGCTGTTGAATTGCTGAAGCTTGCTCTTATCACCATAGATTGAATAACGTTCCACAGTAACTTTTTTCATCTGTAGAATGTAGGAAATTTGACACACCACAGAAACAAAACAGCTATTCAATCATACTCCACAACTGGTGATTCTAGTAAAATCAGTTATGTATTTTTTAAGTGTCACATGTTAAAGCATAATAATGGCATAAACATTATTCACCTTCTAAGTGTTACACTTCTTTTGGCTTTGCCTCTGATATTCAGTCCGGTAGAAACTTCGCCATAAATTTTCCTGACATAGGTACATCAATCAGTAGCAATCAGAGAACATTGTCCTCTGACACATCCTCACTAAGCTTACAGTATTCGAATGCATTGAAAAAATCGAGATGCAGATATCTTCTATCTCTCTCTCTTGGCAGCCGGTCTGTGCACGTGTATCGTGACAGACCGACCACCGTAGCCTTAGCTTTCATCTTATATTTACTAAGCTTTATTTCTAGAGCTTTACGAATGAAAGTTGCTCAGGCAGCAGTTCAAGGAATATTAGTTGAAGCGAAACGGGTTTGTCCACGGACAAGACATTATTAATTTGTGCTTCTTTAGACACATTGTATTCACTCCTAAGGCCTTCTGTTTGCCTGGTACCAGAAGCGATATCGAGAATAAGTTCAGCGTTCTTATAACGCAGGATATAAGTGCGAGTATCGAACAAAAAAGATGAACTTTCCACCATCGTTGTCCGTGCCAAGGTATCGATTTCATCTGATAACAAATTAGTTTTTTATTCAACTGTCCAGTTTTTGAATTATCTTCCTCAGTTGTTTGGAAGTGTTGTTTCGTTGATCGGTGAGGTAAGTTTTCTTTGAGAGGACTGTATTTATTTTAAAAGTTTTCTTTTTTTCTCTTTTGCGCTGGCTTTGCTTCAAAACTTACAATTTCAAAATAAATCTATTGGTAACAACAATAATACCATACGATCAACGATAGTTATCAGAAAATAAGAAACACAAACAAAGGTACCTATCTAATAAGTACAGTGTAGATACAAACCACCCTTCAAGAGGCTATAAACATGTCAAACTTATCAAACATAATAATATTTGTAACACAAAAACCCTATAATACTCACAAATTCACCTTTGATTGACGGCCATACGAAGAGTTAGAGACGAAATTATTGCTCCTTTTAAGTCATTAAAATAAATCTTCGATGTTACTGTACCATCGTCCAAGTGATGGTTTGATAGCATTTAATACCGAGTTAAACACGATTTGGTATTTCATGATAATGGGGCGAACAATTATTTATAATCATACGTTATTGTTTAGAAAACTGTTGGGATCGCAGACGCTTGTAGCTCACGTCACTTTTGAAAGTATAAAATAAAGTCAGCTGTTGAAAGTCGAAGTACTTCGATTTGTTTTGAAATATCGTGTTTTTCATAATTGTAATTTTTTTTTCTCAAACCACTAGTTTAAAACAGTCACCTTAGGAAATCACAGGCAATCAAACATGGAAAAGACAATGCCTATCCAATTTGGGGTCAAATACCAACTGCCAACGAAGAGCGACTGATAATTTAGTTTTTTTCTTAATCCTTCAATTCCAAATTGTCACCACAAAATTCCCATAGAGCACCAACCAGATCTGGACAAACCTCTTTATTTACACTTGAATGATCACGATCATTTGCCGGATAATAGACCTTGTAAAGGATCTGATGAGTTGTCACAATGACCATTTACAATGGCCCGAGTTTGGGATTGTGTTAAATCGATGACTTGACATAAAACCGTTCGTTTTCCGAAACATCTCGAGTGCATGATTAATCGATTAAGGAATCGTGATCATAGATGTAAACTAGTTTCAAGGGATTTGGAAAGATTTCTCATGATTCCAAATAATGAAGATGTGACGATTCGAAATGAGGTAGCTTTTGACTGAGAGACGTTGGGTGCAGTCCGAAAATAGATGTGATGGTCTTAATGGTTGCATTGTCATATTTTCGGCATAAACTTGTTTTAAATAATTGTCTGTCAAAATAGTCGAGACTGATGATTTTTCGTGAAGCTGCACTGTCATAGGCGATACATATGACGCATCTGTAAAAGGGTGCCATAAGTATCAAGCAGTTTTGTTCCATGACAGTTGAAGCATAAGTGGTATCCACACTAGCAGTTCACTTGTCAAGGCGGTTGACGATGATGATGATACGAAGTCTTTCAATCTGTAGCTGGCTAATTATTCTTCCACCGACAGTGGGTAGTGGGTAGTAATTGGTGCATCATCCAGTTTTTAAATGACAGTAATTATTTCAGCTGCTGCAAGGCGCACCGTTAAACTAGTTTGTGGTTGCATGAAAGATAGGATTAAGTTCTTAAAGGAATGACCTCAAGGGGTTTGTGGAAAAGTAACAGTCAAGTCTCTTGAACTGTAAGGGTTTGGTCCTTAGTCAGTGGCCTACTTTGACCTCTATGATTATATAGATTCAGTTTTAGTACCAGTTGGCCTAACATCATCATGAGCAGTTTATTTCGTGTGTTTAGAGACGACTAAATCGAAATTATCCTCTATCTACTTTAGTACGTGGTAGATTTGTCATTTCGTTTCCTTCTTTATAGATATTTCGTCAAGATTTTAGTTCTCATTTGGTTGTTTTATTCTTCATTTTTTACTTTTAAATGTTACCAAAAATTTAACTCATATTTTGATCTAGTTATCTCCTTGTTGTTTAGTCGCATTTTGGTCAACTGGCAACTGTTCAACCGTCTTAATCCAAAGTACTTGACACCACGTTAGCATTGAATCGTCACAATCAACTCCAGATACAGTTTTAAACGCCACCACAACCAACAGTTCTCGTCCACACGCAATATAATGAAAATCACTAAAATTACAACCAAGCAGACTTTCACAAACCAGGCATTACGTCAGTAAATCCTTTTCTAGGTAAAGCGCTCTTATCTGTCATTAGACGAGGAATTGCGTGTGTATTATCGTATTAAGGTACCGCAAGTCCAACTGATGGTTGGTGATGAAATCAGGTTGCTGGACTGGTGTAAATGGGAGTTGTGATATTATATTCAAATGCAAATCTGGAGTAAATGTTTTTGGTGTCGTTTTGCAAAGTGTGCCAGCTTAAAGTTTGCCTCATTACTAAATGACCTTCAAGTGAATTATATGGACTGAGGCTTGATTGTGGTGATTGAGACATTGGTGGATAGATATTGGTAGAGATTGGTAGACATTGGTAATTGTACATTTTAACCACGCAATGGCCCAGGGGACAGAGTTGCTGTAAATATGAACAAAGTTAAAACCTATGTAACTTATGTTACACAAGAAATACCATGAAGAAAAAAAGTTGTGGGCCCTCTGTTTTTGAAACAAAGACTCAAATAATACTTTAAAACGCAGCCGCAGAAAGAGAAAGGGAAACATTTCAGGATAGTCAAAAAGGATTTTTCAAAGGATCAACTCTAAATTATGTTCTATGATGATAATTTTTAAGAAATAAGATTATCCCGATCCCGAATTATAGGTTCACTATTTCCTCCATCAAGCCATCCATTCAGAAACCGAAACCCCTAGACGCAGCTGTCTTATTAGTACGCAAATATCATCCTAGGGTGGCGCAAGCTACAAATCCGGAGTTTATTTTTGAACACGTCTTCCAGTCGCGAACGACACTCGCATTGTATGCAAATACGGCTCAAACCTCAAACTTATTAATTATTGTGGTCCCATACTGCTATGAATAGTAATTAGGTATGCTATGGTTGTCGGATTTAGGCTCGAGACAGACGGACGACTAAGCTTCGGTCCTGACAACATCTTTTTGTTGGCGTGTCTATCCACTAATGGAGTTTGGCCGTCATCGCTATTCTTTTCTGTTTCTTGCTAAGTGAAATAGATCTTCAACGCTGGTTGTCCCCGTCCAACCCCTGATGTTTCTGAGACACGACTTCCTTTTTCCAGCAACACGCCTCTTCCTAGCAATTTTTCCTATCCTATTCACTTTGAGAAATTACAACTTCGTGTGACTTTTAAATCATTATCCAAACTTTAAGGGGTCTTTTTATAATTTTATTATCAATACAAAGGACTTCCATATTGGGACTAACAAAATCGAGGAAGAAACTTTGCTATTCTGCAAACGGACAGCCACTAAAATATCGCCTAAGTCAATGGACAGCGGCATGCAAAGATTTATTTATGGACATACTTATCAATACTATATTATTATCTTGATAACCTTCGTTATGTGAAGTTCATAAATTGATGCAATGCATAATTAACTATATCTATGTGGCTGGTGGATTAAATCAATGGTCATTGTAGAACTTAGTAGAGTTATTTTTTAAGTAAAATGTTTGAGTCGCCACCGTCGCTCGATGTGGCTACAACTTTATTTTTAGCAGCAAAAACACCCTTTCTTGTCGCAACCTTACAACCCGCCTACGAACAGTGCCACCTAAAAAAACTACTGCCACTGCACTACGCAGTCTTTCTAAAGATAATGATGTTCAGAACTATTGTTAACCATGACGGAATACCCTTCGATGGTCTCCATTTTACACCATTTGGGTCGGCTGGCTGTGCAACCAAAAAGTCAGCAGCCTATCTACCGTTATTGTTTTCGATGATGGATGGAAAAGGTCTCTTTTAAGTAGGCGTTCTTAGTTCTAAGACAAACCCTTTGTTATTTTTTTCTCTCTCTAAATATTGGTTTTTGACACTTTTACGTTTGGATCTCTGTCATCGTGTGTCTTGGAAATGGTGTCCACTGGTCCTTAATTCCAGTAGCCAGTTGTGATGAATACCTTTGGACTAGAAAACGAGGAGTGGAAAATTGGAGTCGTTAAACACTCTTTAACCAGTGTCAAAAATATGGTTCGCACAAAGATCCATTGTTATCTCTTGAGATCTACGGGTTGGTTTTATTTTTTTAGCACAAAGATGTTATACTTTTTTGAAACCAAAACAGAAAGTTCACAATACCTGCCCCCATTGCCAAAACTCAATTTTGTGGTCGACCACATGACAGTGCAATCAGTTAAATAAGCAACCGGTAGCTGATAGAATGATGTCGTGTATTTTCACATTGTCCGGACCCGTATTTAGGTCCTCAATTCGGCCGTGGTTTTTGGGCGTTACTTTTGGCCCATTTTATAACAACCACAAGTTTTTTTAGGGCCAATTATTATTCAAGGCAATTTTACTTTAAAACATTCAAAATCTTTCTGGGTGGCTCCTTTTCTTTTAATTAAATTTTCCTTCGTTGATCCTTATATTGTGGTAGACTTTATTATATTTTGATCATAAAACAATACTGTTTCTTGAACAGTTTTTTTTTTGTAACATAAACTTATTATTTTATAAATTCTTACACATTTATGTTTTTACCAATTACTTAAGTGTTGACATCAAAAGACGGGGTTAATAGGAAAAGGTGGTATGTATTCGACACTATGAGGTAAACTGAAGGTAAAACATTAAAATAGAAAAGCATAACTGATAATACATTTAAACATAAAAATAATTCCAAAAAGGGTTCAAAATAATGATTATATCCTACTGATGATTTAACAGCTTTAGAATACGAACCGAACTCAAACTTCTGACCCTGTATTTTCAAAACTTCCGAACTGAAATTAAGTATCAAAAGTAACACAACTCCAAAAGTGTCGTTCTTATCTCTCTCGGCCCGTATCAGGGCCATCAATTCAGGGAGCCAGTGGTTTTGGGGTCCACTTTTACGATCGGTATAAAAATTCAAAAGCGAGAGTCTATGTCGTGATTTGTGACGTCTGAAGACCGAGGCGCGGCGCGAGCGTCGTCGGTCGGCTACCGTGCTGTGGGTTAGGGATGTCTATTGGGATGATGGGTCGATTTGTCGATGGCGAATCGATATTATAATTTTTATAAGTATGAATCGATATTCGAAAATAGGATGTTTTATCACTATACATACTTTTGAAACTTTCGGTTATAACATTATTATAGGAATATAAATTATTCTAAACAACAATAGGTATTTCTTAGAAAAACGAGCAGATAGATTTATTTACACATAGCCGTTCATAATAAAGGCCTTTGTATGTACGTAATGAGATTATTTATACAGCGTCCAGTGGTAGCTTCAATAACACTATAGATGGATGAAGAGACCACTCAGCGCTGCAGTGCCGTTGATAGACGGCTGAAAATATGTTATATTTTTTTAGTCCATGTGACCACGGAAAATTCAATATGTTTTTTTTCATTGTATTTATGAAGACTAAAAAGACATCGGAGTTTTTATCTTAATTTTTTTTAGAGTACTCTGAAGGCGCTGGGCATAGTGAATTAGCCCGCGCGCAAAGAAAAATGCACAAAATCGATTCCTGTATCAAATACACAAAAAAATCGAAAATGTTCACATATTAAACCCTAGAATAATTAGTTGAGACCTATCGAACACAGCCCTTTTTATGAACAGATTGCAAGATATTTTGCTTGCAAAAAGGGCGCCGCCTATTTTTTTTCATCGAAATTTATGAATGTCAACACGAAACTGGCTGTTTTAGATAGGTCTCACCTAATTCTAGGGTTTGATATAATATCACATATTATGTGAATATTTCCAATTTGTTAGGTGTATTTGATACAGGAATCGATTTTGTGCATTTTTCTATACGCGCGGGCGGTTCACTATGCTCGGCGCTTTAAAAAAATCATTATTAAAGAAAACCCGACCGTTACTAGGGCAAACCGTATCAGACAAACTTCACAAGATGAAACTTCAGACAAGCCAATCGATAAAATCCTTTCCTTCCACTACAGCCGCAGCACTAGAGGCCGCTGACCCAAAAAAGGTTCGAAGAGAAAATCAAAATAAAAGAGTGAAAAGATAATATTTTATTTTTCGAGATACACGTACTCGTGGCATAAATTAAAGGGTTTATATTATTTTCTCATTTTCTTGCGCTCACGTGTTTCAAATATGACCACTCGTGAGGAGGCTGCTCTGAAATAATACCGTCAGCAAAAGAGACTAGAAAGTCTGAAAAACAACTTAGGTCAGGCTTTATAAAGTGAGGTCTAATTCGGCATTGCACTTTGATTTCATAATTTGCACTTGCATTTGCAGTTAATAAAAACACATAAGTTCAATGAGCCGTTTTCACTGCTGTCAAATTTCGCTTTTTCTGAAGATATTATTAATCTGTGTAAGTAAAATTTGACCGCCACTTCCCGGTTCTTGTATGGCCAAGCCTAGCGCCATCTACCAAGGGCTTTAAATTCAGCTTTTAACTGTCAGTTGAAAACGGGCCATTGGAGTCAATTATGTCAGTTACAGAACTAAGCAAATCTACTTTATCGTTTATCCCAGGCACTGCAGAGTAAGTACGGTCACTTTACTATGTAACTTAATATTGAAGGTCTATTTGTCTGAATAGATACACATTTGTAAGGATATGATGTTAATGTCAATGTATTTTTTCCTGAAGGGGTCTGTCAATTTGCCTCTAAACTTTTTCTGCTAACCGTCCACGACAATATTACGATTATTACCGTTCAGTTACGTATAAACTGCTTGCCACTGGCTTTACGCAGTGTCTTTGTCTGTGTCTCGAAAACTACACGAAGGTACAACCCAACATGGTCAAGACCGTCGAGCTCTGACACTCAATTTTGACCTTTATGTTAGTTGCTTTTAAAATTGAGATTTCTGTCTCAAGGATGGGTTTTTAGAGCGCAAATTACAGGTCCAGGTATAAAATTTATTATCTACCTTTGAATGTATTTGTAATGTTGTATTGAAAACTTGATTGCTTTGCTTTCGTATTAGTCGTTTGTATCTTATTTTGTTTTTCAATATTCCGTTGGTGTTGGTTTTCAAATGATTATAGAGTTCAGACTTTATCTTGCCTTATTTATAACTTTTAATTTTGCCTGAATAATGTTGAGCATTGTTTATATCCGTAGTAAGAAAAAAAAAAACTTTAGCATCAGCAAATTAATATAATGTTGTTATTGCCCTCAAATGCCTGTGCCATGATTTAACTCAAGATATCCTCGTTAGTAAAAAAAACTTTTGCACCTCCACCTTCACTTTCACTCACACTAGATGTGAAGTGACCACTTGGATGCTGAATTGCCTGAAGTTTCTGGGATATGTAATAGATGGACTTAGCTGGTTTATAACTAGTCAAGTAATTGCATTAAAAAAAGTCAGTTTCAGAGTACTACTTAAACATGAAGAGAAGGCCAAGAGCGAGCTCGGTATATACAAATTACATAATGACAGTGATACAGGCCCGGACCAACCGTATTGTGTTATTATGAGATGCACTTATGGCATAATGCACTTATGATGGTGTAATATAGTATGGACCATAATGCATTTTAGAATAAAAATAATTACTAACTGGTTTCTTCGATGACGCTCTTTTGGGTTGTTTTGTTTTGATTATTTTTGTTGGATAACTGTATTGCTTGTGGTTTTTACCTTATTTTTGTAACACACTGTATTTATTCAATAAAGGGTACTACATATTCAAATCTTAATACCTATTGTACTTTAAGTACTTTGTTGCAAAAACTAAGTATGCAAAATACAAAAACTTATAATAACTGTAAAAATGGTACAAGAAAACAATGAAATAAACACAACAAAAATAACAAAAGACTTCTGATTTGCTGTATTTGTCACTTGCAACAGCGATTCATTAGTGCGTTATAATGCGATTCTATCCCGAAATAATAAGGATAATACTCGGCTCTTGCTTATGCACAAATAACGATGAATAGGATTTATCTGCCACCCCTGTAATAACATTTCTGATTTGGTTTTATCTTTACTTTTTCTCAGAAAGTGAATCAAAAGGAGATCATTGAAAAAAGATAGAATCTCCACATGATTTTTTTTTTAAAGATTCAAATTTTCGAGAAATGTATAAATGTAAAAAAGCACATTGTAGTAGAAATACATGCACAAACTCATGCGCCAACGCACCTTACCGAAAAAACAAAGCAAAAAAAACACTCCAATTAAAAACTTATCCTAAAAATATAGCTAAAGGCAAAAAGGCAAAAAAATAAATCCAAAAAGGCTGCAGTAAAAGCCACGGAACAAAAAAAAAACCAGTCACTAACATAGGCGAGGGCGAACGACGAGAAAAAAAACCATAGTAACACAAGTTCAACGTTTATTTTGGTTGCGTCCTTTTCCTTCTTGTGCCTTATTTGTCATACCGTCTCTTTCTTTTGGACCAAACGCTGGACACCTGTGCTTTAGTTTCCCCTGAGTACCAACGACCTCTCCGGAGCTTAATCTTGAAACGTCACAAGAAACGAAAAAAAAATAAACAAATTTCACCCTTGACTTTTTACGCTAACGGTACTTTTTTGCTTGAAGTCGCATTTTGAGTTGTGACCTTTTTCGTGCCAAGTGTTAATCACTGTCGTATACTGATTTGATTCTTAGCAAGTTTCGAAGCTTAGGATATTAGCGTTCAGTAACATTATAATAATAATAATAATAACCGAACTACTTTTGTTACAACTTGATACTTGTGAGGTTAATAAGATTAATCGAAAGGTTAATCGGGTCGATGACCGGGAGGTAAACAAGTATTGTGGATACAAGGAAAAGGGACATGGTTTTGTTTATTTTAAATCTGCGATTTTATGCATCGAACTCACGACAGTTTGTTTACAAAATGTTGCACATTCACATCAACGTAGAACATTAATATTATTTGAATTTAGAATAGTAATTATTTAAGGTTCAATAATAGTAGCAAGTGTAGTAGGAAAATTATTGTATTTTACCGCTTTTCTTAATTTAGTCAGTAGTTAAATTGGCGTATTTTTGTTTAGCAACAAAATATTCCCGACGGTAAAACAGTATTAATTTATTAAATTCATTATGCTAAACAACATAACAATAATAAATTGGCTGGTTAGGATATTAAAAAAAAAATGTATTGGCGAATTTTTCAGTTTTACAAAAAAAAAAAACTGGCTAAAATTAGAGTTTTTTTTTTGTCAATATATTTCCGTAATTTTCCTGTTAAGCACTTATTTTATAAAGGAAATTTACGCTCACCAAATTTTGTACTCACTCCTCAATTTCATCGAGAGTGAACCATTTTTGGGACCAATGATTTTTTGCCCCGATTTATCTCGAAATTGGAGCACAAAAGTGGAACTTAGGGGACGATGATAAAAGGAATATTTTTTTCCCTTACATCGGATAGAAAACAAGTATTAGGCAAATGTGTACACGCATTAGACACCTGCTAAGTTTTTTTAGTTTATTGTGAGAGTATTTTTTTCTGGAACACCTGTTAATTTGCTGTTTGTAGGGATTTGGGGTAAGAAATCCGAAAATCAACCTTCCATGCATGTAGCCACCTGTGAATGTGTATGATGAAGGATAGAAAATTTTATATTTTGCATATTTGACGGTTAGACTTACTTTTAGAGTGCGTTTCACGAAAGAGTTCCCTTGACAAAACGCTTGTTATAATGTAATTAGGACAATTTTTTTCATCCCAAGGGAATTCTTTTGTGAAACGCACTCTAATAACCCTTTTTACCGACTTCAAGAAAGGAGAAGGTACCTACTCAATTTAACGTGCATTTAAAAAAAAAATGTTTTTACCTTACAACTTTTTTTACGTTAACCGATTTAGTTTTTTTTTTTTTGTTTGAAAGAGTATACTTCCAATGTGGTCTCATAAAGAAATGGTGGTGAACTTCGGAGATGGAGAACTCAACTCCTCAAGGGCTAGCAGCAAATCACCCGGAATCAGTTCAATAGCTTAATAACAGTGTACCTTTTCACCAGTAAAGTCGGTATTCTTTTTTATTTTATTTTAAAGAATAAGAAACTTTCAATAAATAAAAAGTATGGGGCTATTCAAAAATTCTTAGAACAAAAGTTGTTGGAAATCACATTTAGAAGTTGACATTTAGGGTGGTATTCTAGAACGCTACTTAAACTCAGTTTAAACAGAGTTCAGACTGTCGATAAAGCAGTGCATGTTTTGATATGAAGGGAGAGATATTCAAATCAAAACATGCACTGTTTTATCAACAGTCAACACTACTAAACTCTACTTAAACTGAGTTTAAACAGAATTCAAAAAGCTTTCTAGTTTGAACTGAGTTTAAACAGAGTTTAAGTAGCGTTCTAGTTTGAACTGAGTTTAAGTAGCGTTCTAGAATACCACCCTTAGTGTTTCAGGAATAAAGCTATTTAAAAGTTGCCTTGTATAGGAACATTCAGTTAAAATATTATTTGAAAATGTTTAAGAACGTACTATGTGCATAATCATAGTAGAGCCATGCTTGTCATGTACATATTTTCATACAAATTATTCTTTTTGACATATCTCTTTTCTTTTTTACATAACGTATAGAATTTCATCCTCCTCTAAGAACTAATTTGTCTCATAGTTACAGCCCTACTCTACCCCCAAGTAACTCAATACACCTAGTGCGAGTATCACTGTGACACAATGAAATTATTCGTACATTATAATATGATACGCTTAAGATATTCAAATGATGCGACACTATACTTTTTTTCTACATCATTTCAAAACACAATCAATTAGACTTTTAACACTTTACTGTCATCGGTAGCTCGATCGTTTGTCATCCACACTATAATCATAGTATCCTATAGCCTATTACATTATATTAAAATATTCCTACACCATTTGTGGGAAAAAACTCATTTCGTATTCAACGGCTTCTGAAATCGTTTTGGGGCTTAAAAGGTAGCTTTTAACCAATAGTGGCTATACCTTTCTTAGTTAATTTTAGAACGTAATTTTTAAGGGTCCGTATAAGGCTAACTAGCGCCGCCAATGTTAAAAAAATCATATCTTCTTTTAGAAGAAGTTTCTGGAAAAATCCTAAGATGAGCCTATGCGCCATGCTTTTCTAGATTTTTAAGTGTAGATACCCTCTTCGAAATTTAATTTAAGGCTAAAAAATTTTCGATAACCGCCAAAAACGGCCGTTTTTGGCGGTTATCGAAAATTTTTTAGCTTAAGACTAGAAATTGAGTTGGGTACCCACACTTAAAAATCTAGAAAAGCATGGCGCATGAGCTCATCTTAGGATTTTGTCAGAAACTTCTTCTGAAGCGAGATATGATTTTTTCAACATTGGTGGCGCTAGTTAGCCTTATACGGACCCTTAAGCCCCGACAAAACCCGGACCAAAAAAGAGGGATGTTGTAAGTTTGATGTGTGTGTGTCTGTCGGTGTGTCTGTCTGTGGCTCCGTAGTTCTTAAACGGTTGACCCGATTTGGATGCGGTTTTTTAATTTGAATGCAGGTTTTTTCGCGAGTGTTCTTTGATGTTTTATCAAAATTGGTTCAGCCTTTCATGAGATATGCTTATTTGAAGCTAAAATGGAGATACATTTTCAACTTTTTATTTTAATAGTTATCTACATGAAAATCTATACAAAATATAATTAAGTGAAGAGTAATAGGAGGTCAAAAGGACACAATTCGTTTTTATGTCACTATTTTCGGTATTTTAAATCTAATGATACCAACTCACTGGACATCTCACCAAGTAGTTAGCATAGTTTTGACTAAACCACAACATAATACAGTTACCTACTCCATCTAAACAAATAATCTACTTCGCTTGTCAACCGCTGTCTAGATTTAGGGTATTGATTACCTCAAACACAGACTTTAATTTGAAAGTTTCTTGATTACTTAACAAAAACATCACATAAATCATATTCAAACAGAACCATAAATTCTGAACTGGTGTCAGAAATAGAAAATCAATTTCAACTTTGAAGGAAACATTTGCTAAGCTTTTGCCGCAGAACTTAGTGTAAATAACGAAAACGTCTCTCGCCTTAAGGTTTTGGAGTTAAAAGCGAAATTGCAGTGAAATGTCCAAGTTAGTGTTGCTGTCAGTATTGTACGGTCATCAGAGAAAGACAATAAATCAATTTCATTTTCCAAAATGTCAAAACGCAAGCGCACATTAGCAAGGCGTTTCAGCCGTCTCAACAACTCAGCTTGCTTGTAGATACATGCATTGACTTTGTTTCTCTTTCGTAGGTAATTATTTGCACTATGCCTTGTGCTTTTAGTGCGTATACCTACATCGCTTTTTAGTTTGTGATTTGATTTAATAATGCGGTAGATTTTCCTGAAAACTTTCAAACTTATTCATATAAATGTTTCAATAACATCTTGAAAATGATGAGTACATGCAAATTTGGTTCATTGCATGGTAGCTAAGTTACCTACTTAACTACTCTTATGCCAAATTTCGTTCGATTCGATCAAACAGTTTTTACACCATGGTGACAAAAGTAAGAGAAATACCGAAACTTACAAAAAAAGTCATAGCTCCTAAACTCCAAATTTGGTAGAACAAACGTTTATTCTAAACGACCAGTTACAAAATTGGACCACATTTCATATCGTTATTTTCTCATTTCTACTTAGAAACATATTTCTCATTTCTACTTAGAAACATAATACAAGGTGTTACAAAAGATGCTAACTCTTTTTACAGGGTCATGGTACCTGATGATAGGGATCACAACCAAAATATTTTTTTAGCTCTACGACGTTCCGTTGATTTTTAAATAATTAAAATGTATGCGCTGTGACGGGAGAAAAGTATTTTTAAAATACTGTTTCCATAGACTTTCACTATGTTTTAACAGCCTGAAGCTATTAAAATACAGCTAAGCAAACAACCATATTTTTTAATTGGATCTAAATCCAAAAACAAAAAAGTTTTGAAAATTTTACAATTTTGAGGTTATAAAAAAAAAGTTGTGTTTTTCAACTTTTTTTTGCAGATTTGTCATTATGTTGACCAGCAGGTTACAACCTGTAAAAAGAGTTAGTATCTTTTGTAACACGTTGTATAACTCATTTTTACAAATTAGCACAAAAATTGGTATGTAATTGATGCAACAGTGTCATACCATATTGATGATAGTGCAATGCCATCCCGAAGGTGGCTCTCGACTGGAAACCCGCCGGAGGCTCACGAGCACCCGGAAGACTGTCCCAGACGTGCAAGAGATCCGTTCTCTCTGAGACGAAAGAGAAGGGAGCAACTTGGCCAGAGCTGCCCTCCCTAGCCATGAACAGAGATAAATGGAAAGCCCTTGTGTCAGCCCCAGACTCCACGAAGGAGTAAAGGGATCAAAGAAGAAGAAGAATATTGATTGGCAACCAACTAAAACAGAAGACAGCTACAAAACAAAAAAAATACGTGTTGACAGGTTGCGCAAAACGTTGCAAGTTTCGCCCAGCTTGAAACTCGAGGCGACGAAACGAAAGTGACTGGCTTACACCCAATGTTTACTTTGTCGTCCCTCACATTGGCCCTGCGTCGACAACTGACGAGTTCTATTTCAAGAAGGCAATAATAAACTAACAATCCACCATTAGTGTTGAGACGGCCAGTCCATAGAACAAATGCGAACAGAAGCACTTACCTACCTTACTTACATCGTCGCGGGCAATCTACGGTCAGCGACATGCTATGGTATCCCATGGTAATGGTACACAAGACTTACACGCTAGCACTCTATTCGGTTATGTTACGGGCGATATTACAACAAAATTGTACACTCTGACGTGCTGTCGTGTGTACCTAACTCTTACCAAAACCAAAAGTATTCGAACAAAAATAGTTATCCCAGTGTGTCGCTGACTATACACACGACGGCACGTAGACCCTTACACTTTCGTTGTAAAATCGCCTGTAACGTAAGTGTATAGAGTACACGTGTGTAAGGGTCTACGTGTTGTCTTGTGTACATGAGATGAGGCGAGGATTTGCGTTGTTTATTTACCCGGGCTTCATAATTTGGTATGATTCTAACTGCGCCATGTAATAAAATATTGCCATAGAATAAATTGAAGTACTCTTCAAGAGCTTTCATTTGACATGCAGTTTATTGAGGTCCAACAATGTAAACTTTTTCTTCAAGTGTCAACAGTAAAGTTGACAACAGTTGACAACAGTACGCCTACGCCTCCCTACGCTCTGAAAAACCGCTACCACAAAAAAAATGCAATTTCAAACTCTCGAGCAAGTAATAGGGTTGTTCTTCTATTTCTATCAATTCTTTGGTCAGTCTCCGTGTTAAATGCACCGACAGACAGACAGGGCGATCGAATTCAAGTGATGGATTTGTAATTAATTAGGAAGTAGCTTCGAAATTAAATGAGATAGGAGGTTGCCTATCAATTATTTAGTCAGATTTTATGATAACGCGAAGCGAAGGCTTTCATTGTTAGTTGATGGAAAGATGCGTAATCATTACCTTGCTGCAGGAGTTATATTAACGAGAGATTTATTGATGCCTCTGATTACCCCTTTTCGGATACAACTTATGTAGTCAACTCTTTACATAGCTCGCTAATGAACCTAAGGTTCCCTTCACACTCTGACACAAATCATTGCGGCGTACGACAGTGCTACTTTACGCGTGCCATATTGCCGAAGTGACCGCTTTTAAAAATAAATGGCACAGTGTGTACGGTCGGCCACAGTCTAGGATACCCTAAGGTAGCTCTTACCGCGCGCTGCATAAATGGCGTCAATCAAACAAAAAGGGGTAAACTAGAGTGTGGCTGACTATACATACAAATCCTTGTTATGCTAAGAGTCGCACTGTCGGATGTCGCGACGGCATTCTTCAAGGTGTGAAGGGAGCCTAATAGGCAGTGAAGCAGCACAAACAAAGTCACGTCTTCATGCCTTCGTTGATGCTCTACACTGCAGCACTTAGGATCTTCAACAGGTGATACCAAGCGCGATGAAGATAGCTCCCTTTGGGAGGTAAGTAGTAACAAGGACAAGCTTTTAGCTCTGCGCAAACGGGCCACCGACCACAGCCACCGGTGGCCAGCGACAACGACTTTTCACGCTTTTTCATATATTTTGTAGAGACTTGCCGCACACGAGTGGCCACCGCTGGTGGTGCCCACTCGCTGCTGCAGTTTCCGCGACGCAAAATGTATGAAAAAGCGTGAAACCGCCGGTATTTCTGGTCGATCGCTAGTTTGCGCGGAGCCTTAGACACGAGAGGTAAAGAAGAAGCCGTCTTTATTTGCGATATTTTCATAAAATATGTATCACTATCACCACGTTTACACAAGTGGCAATACCTCTACAATATTAAAAATATCCCCAAGGTATTAAACCCCCAATTACACATCAATCTTTAAACTTCTTGTTTTATACCGACATCATTTTAATGTATGCCAACTGAGCGATGCTAATTAATTTACTACGGGTGCATGATGATGAAAGACCCTTTTTTGTGCAAAATTGATTGGATATTAAAGTGGCAGCTACCTGGCTTTTTGCGTCGAAGATTGATATTGATCAGGTTTTGGGCTGATCAGGTTTTCCTTCAGCGCGGCTTCTCTTTCCTGTGGACTAAGCCGACGAAACTTTGAGGTTGTAATGGGTGATGGGCAAGACTACTCCATGTTGCAAGTACTAGCATCTAAGTAGTTATTCCACCTAAATAACCACCTTACCGTCGTCGGTGGGTAGATCGAAAGCTCGATGGATCGATGACATTGTCAAGACTGTGGGAGGACAATCGACGAGATTGGCATTAGACCGAGGGGGTTGGCGTGAAAGGGAAGAGGCCTATGCCCAGCAGTGGGCTTTATTTATGGGCTCGATAGATGGATAGAACCACCTGACAGTCAAGTTTATCTATTGTCATCTTATTCTGAGTTGACTCTGACACTTGATGTGAGGAAAGGTGCCTCTAAAGGCTGTATCAATTATCTCATTACATAGATGTATAGGCCTAAGTATCTACCCCTAGTATAATAGTTTAAAACAAACAAGACACCTAAACCACGCGACTTGAAGACCTACTCCTTGCATTCTCTCCTTGTGTAATATCCCGAATTCTGTAAATAAAATAATTGGGATTTTAGCAACGATAACTTTGTACTTGGCGGTTGATAAAAGTAGAAATCCTAATCAGTATTAATTAGTTGGTTGATTGATTAAAAGTTGTTCTTTTAGGAAACCGGTTTTTTAAGGTTCATGTAGAGTGAAATCTAAATAAAACGGTTCTGATGTTTTAAACCTTAAACTATCGAAAGCGCTGCACATTTTTCAATTTAATCAACGGTTTAACTCTCTTGTGTTTTGTTGATGTAGCCGACTAGTTTCGGGTCTCATTCTAATGTTACCCTGCTGTACCGGTTTGAAAATTAACTGGCAAACAAGCCCTGATCAGTAAGTCTCAGTCCTAAATTACTTTTTAATTGTCTACCTTAGCGCGGTTCGTAAAAAAGTAAGAATCGATAATTAGTAAATAAACATCAGAAAAGCGGCGCCATATAAAAGGAAAAAAGCCCCAGCAGGAACTATTTATAAAACTGGAAACAACTGGTGTCAATCCGACTGAGAAAGTGAGGAGCTTTCAAAAATAAACGACTCTTTGGTTGAATGAGACAGTGGCATTAATTTATAATTACATTTTACCCCCATAATGATCGATGTCGAGGATGACTTTGTGAGAATAGGAGATATTGTGACATTTGCCGCAAAACAACATTTTTGCTTCGAGGTGTGTCGAATGCAAGATTCCCGGAAATTAGCTCCCAGATTCCAAAAAGCTTTTGAAAGGGCCGCACATACGTCGGGCGTGTAGTAAACAAATAAACAAACCGACTGCAATGAGCGTTGACGTAGGTTCGAGCCAAACATCTGGGCAGGGAAGGTTCTCGTGTTTTTATTACAATTTTACTTTAAGTTTTTTCCATTCTTTGATGTTATGTGCGTCTGTGAAATGTCTGGCCAATTTTAGTGGTACAACCATAGTTTTGTTATGAATACAGGGTTGTAAATCTTTAGTGTAATTATTGGGTGGCTGGTATTTAGAGCGCTTTGGGGCGGCGACGCTTGGAGCCCTTTGATAGAACATAAGAGAAATAAGCATCAGGGGTGGCCACTATCTAAACGATACTACCATAAGAAGAACATAATAATATTAAGAATAATCGTCACTACCTCAAATGCTTTGTAATAAACTTACAATTTTCATCCAGCATATTATAAAAAAACCTATACCATTCAGCGGAGAAAATGTTTTTTATACTCGTAGGGACCAAAATTTGCAGATGATCTGTATACACAGTTAGTGCTTCGCTGGGTAGGTATCCCTTTTAGTTCAACGCATTTAATTTTGTTCGCATTAAAAACTACCATGGGATATTGGGATATTCTAGTAAAATTGCACTTTCACCAAATTCGAACCAAAGATGTTGGAATTACCACATTGGAGGTTGGGGTGTTTCAGAAATAAAGCTATTTAAAAATTGTCCCGTAAAATGCGCAATGCAAAGAAAAAGTCAGTTCATTTCCTTTTGTTGTGGAGGTCCGTTCGATGTTCTCAGGGCTTATTTTTAAAATAGATGATAACAAGCTCGCTAAAAGACAACGCAGAGAACCACTCGAGAGATCCCTACTCATTATTTGTGTAAGAAATTTTCAGCTCCGCGACCACCAACAGTCGTAACCTGAAAGCTGTTTGTGAGACCTTCACTTGCTAAGTTGTAATACATGTAGCTACAGTTTCCGCCACTCAAACCACTCACCACCACACTACATCAACCAACCACTCGCTAACTGTGAAGGAAAACATTGTGAGGAAACCCGCGGCTTAGTTGGCTCCACACTACACGTATTGACACCTTGAAACTCCACACCTACTCCATCTAAAACAATGTCCCAGGCACTGCAGCGCCGAGTGGTATCTTTATCCATCTAGTGTGAGTGAAGGTGCCACTGGACGCTGTACGTACCTTTGTATCAGCGGCAGTTTTGTAAAATATGTCCGTCCTGAATCAACAAGAGGTAAATAGGTATGTCCGTCCTGAATCAACTAAATGTACCGTCTCGATCTTGGTTTTCTGTTGATGTAGTTGCATTCTTGTACACATCACACCCTTGTAAACATAATTTATTTTGCATCTAGTTGCTGCTGCCATTTCAGATTAATTAGCACATATTTTTAATAAGACCCTTCGATTTTTATGTTATCAAATACGTTTGCAAAAATTCCCATGTTTTCATTCTGTTCACGAATGTCAATATTATTATTACACAATATCAACCTAACTTCACTTTGCCTTTTATGACCATGTATTAAAGTTCAATACCGCCTTCCATTTTGAGAGTTCACTATTCTGAACAGACCACTTTGTTGTGATCCACATCAGAGCACCAAATCTTATGTAACAGTGGGTCCTGAGAAATGGTTGTTTGTGGTATAAAACCATCACGCTAAGAGCTTTATAACGATAGGAGATGGTTGTAAAGGGTAGGTCTCAGTTGTTGGTTCATCATTGTTATGTTGAGCACGTTTCAAAACAATCGGTCAGTCGCCCAAAGGTTGGTGGCGATGACTTACGTGCTTGTGCATCTAATATGAGGCGCCATAAGAAAATGAATGATTGGACGAAATGATAAAACTTAAACTTTGGTTAGACATTAATGACATGTTTAGAGACCCTATTATCTCTACTATGTCGCTTTCATGCATCTTTCCTGTGGTAGCCTTAGGTTAGGTATCTGTTTTGAGAATTTTACTAAGTAAATACTTCAGTATCGTTCTGGCACGCTCTTTTGGGAGAGACGGAACAATACTTACATAATATTATTTGCTCAGTGAATTTCTCAATTCAGAAATCAGCAGATACACTCATATTTTATCTATGATTGCTGCAGACATAATGTATGAAAATTAAGACTATGTATGTAGGAAATGCAGTCATAATGTATGACATTGTGGCTACCACACAGGAGAGAGGTTGGAAAGGGACTCAGACAGATGAGATGAAGATATCTGTTTTAAATATCAGAGAGCCAAAGCAATAAATTTTCGTGTATAAAACGGAATATTGAGAAAATTAGCACATAACTGATGAAAGAAATCCTTTGTACGACTTAAGTCCAACCGGACAAAATGAGCACAATTCACTTCAATTAATTACAAATCAAAGAGTTTTGTTTGGAACAAAAACAAAGGATAATCTGGACTAAATCAAACCGGTATTGTTAACAGTAAAACTCGTTCTCGAATAAAGAAAAAGACTCTCAATATCTTGACCAAATTCGTCAGTGCACCGTTAAATGCAATGGACGGACCAAAATAATACATTAGGATTCAATCGATGAGGCCAAATTTGATTGTTGGTGCACCTTTTTTGGTGACTGCGATGAGAAACTGATTTCGAATGCAGGAGCAGTTTTGACTCTATGTTTCGAATTGTAATTCTTTCTGTGTATCTATTAGTTCCAGAATATATTTTTAACTATGTACTACCTTCATAACTGGTGTTTTCTGATTTATGATTAACTAGCTTTTACCCGCAACTTCGTCCGAGTGGACTACAGAAAAAGGATAGGTACGTGTTTTACTTTGCTCCTAAGTGTAAAAGCGTGATATTATTTAGCCTATGCGTTATTCTGGTATTTTACTTAGCTTCCAGCCAAATCCGTCCAGCCGTTTCAGCGTGAAAGCGTAACAAACACACTCACTCACTCACAAACTTTCGCATTTATAATATTAGTAGGATAAGTGGGTTGGGATAGAAGTAAAATTAAATAAGTAGGTTCCTACGTACAATGTTGGTTTAAGTTGATGGATAGTAAAACGCTTCCACATGTTAAATTAAATAATTGTAAACTTTATTTTGGAAATCTGCTACTTGAATAAAACAAATTAGGCATCATTGTATCATTTCAACCGATATTTATAAATCAAGAAAAATATCGTTTTAGCCAAGTCAATAAAATTAATGCATCCAATATGCACCCAGATACCCACAGTAAATTTTAAAGACTCTGTAATTAACATCAACTTTTAAAGCTTGTTTACATGAAGACAGTTTTACATTTAGCATGATATTATAGTGGATGTCAATTAGTAACGAAGAAAACACCAAAAGATAATAAAATTATATAACTGAAGGAAAAGGTTTGTGCCAAAAAAAAAAGCTCTCAATGTCTATGCCTCGAATAGCAGAAAAAACGGGAAAAATTCACGAGGAAAAAAGCTGCTCTGACGTAGTCGCGGGCAAAAGCTAGTTATTGTTATACGAGAGTATTGTTATAATAATAATATAAGACTGTTGTGAGGCTTACTTGCAAAATATTTTCGTGTGAAACAGTCTTTAATTGTAAAAATATCATGTCAAGTAATGCCAAGGGCACCGACGCACACGACGTGAACCGGGCAATTTCCAAGTTTCCATTTTCAGTCAAAACATGTTTTAAAACATGCAACTTCTACTTATGCATTCGTATCTACAGACCCTTAAACGACATACAAACCATGTCCTATCTTGCAATTATCGTCGGTAATATCTTCGACTTATAGTTTGTTTTTCATATCGCGTGATTCTCGGTCAGGTATAGGTTTACCATTATCAAGGTCCACAGGGTTTAATGTCATCTCTGTTTACGTTTCAATGAGAATAATTTTAGATACCTTATTGAACTTGGGCGCATTTCTACAGAACACTTTTGTTTTTACCTTACTTAGCTGAGGTCAGGCTGAGGTAGTTACAACAACACATACAATTTAAAAAATATATACAAATTTGTCACTAGCAGTGAGGAAAATATCTAAGAACACCGGCGGATTTATTCGTGCAACCTTGTTTTGGGGTATAGGAGCTAGAAACGTTACTACTCAAAACTGTGCTAAAAACCATCGTGGGGAATCCACAATTTGTTTATTATTTGCAATTATTTTAAACTTACCTCCCTCACAGGTTGAGCTCCAGCTCAAAATACTTTTGTGTGATCAAAAAGTATCATTGACAATTAAATATTTACCTGAAACAAAATAAAAGTTGGTGTTTCAAATCGTGAAAAAAGTTGCGACTTTGAAAATAATTCTCAATGTGCCTGGATGGCATGGACCAGTTTGCCACCGATTTCTGAATTAAGGATTCAAATACAAATACAAATCACTTTATTGATGCCAACTTAAAAATAGAGCTTAATATTAAAGTAATATTTAATACTTAAACAATAAGTAATATTACAATGTAGAGTATGCTTTGGTATCAAAGGGAGCAGGCTCAGCATTAAGCTAAGCTAAGCAAGCAATTGCACGAAACAAACATAATATTTAGCTTTCTGTCTCTGCACATTTCTCAAAAAAGAACGACTCACGACGATACATAAGTGAAATTCTCAAATCAGAAACCGGTAGCTTTCCTTCATTCTGCATACCCCTTCGTAGTGTTATGTTATGCTGTAAGAATGCCACTTCTTGCCAACGACAAACACTCGTTCGCATTCTAAGGCCACTCTCAGTCCTTGAGTCTCAAAAAGCGGTGTTATTCACAACTGGGAGCCGAATACGTGATCTTTAGCTAAACAAAGGGTAGGGTTTCAGTCGCCATACTGTCTCGGTTGTACGCACGTGCCATACATACAGTTGGTGACCTCAGAAAGTGACCTGTGCTTAGTAGGTAGCTTGATATTCGCTCTTATTAGAGTGTGATAAGAATGACGTGACTCTTCTTAACGATGTCGCTTTTTATACGCCTTTTGTTACACTAGTAAGTGATTAAGAATGTTCTTATGGTGCGATATTAAATGTCGCAACTGGGTGTTTACTCTATAATATGGCAGTAGTTTTGCGATAGGTCCACTGTTGTTAAAACAAAAAAAATCATTTTTGAGAACACTACTCCG
The DNA here is from genome assembly GCA_949319315.1 of Zelleria hepariella. Taxonomy (NCBI): domain Eukaryota; kingdom Metazoa; phylum Arthropoda; class Insecta; order Lepidoptera; family Yponomeutidae; genus Zelleria; species Zelleria hepariella. The sequence continues at coordinate 38,084,915 of OX439378.1, read as the reverse complement.
TTATAGACTTGACCAGGACCTGGGCAGTAGAAGCGGGAATGGTATCAAACTTTGTTGTGTGAATACAGTTCATCAGAATATCTTTACGTAAGAAATTATATTTCAGTACGCGGTTTTGCTCTCTGCTTTATAACTGACCTGCTTACCTCTATCTGACTTTTTATGTGAAAATTGTATAAGTAAGTACCACACTTTCAAATTATTAACAGAAACGATTAGTTTTAGCCTTAGTTGTGTTGTCTCATTCCATGTTATCGTCTTACAAAAAAGTTATGACCTCATGCTGCTAAAGCAATTCTTAAAATCAATTCATTGTTTCTGTCATAAGTGACATTAATCACTGTCACAGGCTATTAGACCAGAAACAGTTTTATTAATAATCTTTAAAGAATTTTACTCATTGCTAAAAGCGGCAAACGCTAGAAATAGTCATGAGTTTGCAGCATAAGGTAGAGTAGATTTGTGAAGAAAGATAGCTCGATGACATCAAAATGAGCAAAGGAAACAAGAATTGCGGCAGTTATAATTATTCCAAAATTACAAGCCAGCTTCATAATTTATAGCTGGATTCAGGTTTTATAGTCTGATAAACTGAACTATCCATCCTACTCAAATTTTAGTATCGTGCGTTTACTGACTCCGCTTTCAGTTATGTCCAAAGGTTCACAGTAAGTTGGAGAACTTATTATTTAATACTTATTATATTAGACCCTTATTATTAGAGAAAGTTACTATACAATTTACAAACGTTAAAAACCCGACTTCACCGATTTTAATTAATTTGCTGCTGTCCGTCGAGGAGTTCCGTTCTCCATCTTTGAATTTCTTCATCAGATCTTCACCATTTTTTATAGGGCCCTTTCGACCAAAATAAATATCAAAGTCGGTCACACTAAAAAAATACTGACGTAACAAACATTTAAAAAATATACGGGTTGAATTGAATACCTCTTCTTGTTTTGAAGTTGGTTAAAAAGAGAACACCATAAAGCTCCTTACGATCTTTCATGCTAGACTGTTCGCGTTAGTTTTGATCAATCAAAAACTAAAAAACTTAAAAAATATTATTTGAATCGCCTCTTGTGGCAGACGTTGGAAAACGCAACTTCTTTGAAGTGGAAGTGGGCAGGACACCTGACGAGACATACCGATGGCAGATGGACAAAATCCATTTCGGAATGGCGACCCCGAGAGGGGAAGAGATCCGTTGGCAGACCACCAGCCAGATGGTCGGACGACATAGCCAAAGTAGCCGGAAAACAGTGGTTGCGCTTGGCGCAGGATCGTGAGAGGTGGCGTGAGCATGAAGAGGCCTTTATTCAGCAGTGGGTGCTAACAGGATGATGATGATGATGATGAATTGCCTCTTGAGCAGGGGCCTTAGCCTGTAACGCAATGGCGTGTCAATGGCGTCCCAGCAGATGGACAAAACCGAGGTTTCCTCGTTTTTCTCCTACAACCAGAGAAATAATCCTCTAGAATTAGAGTTAGAATATTCTTTGCTTACAAAAAAAAAAAAACATTTAAAGGACCGACAGCATTTATAAATCGTAATTGAAGCTGTCAACTGGGAGCCCATTTAGGCACCATTGCGTTGCAGGTCCCAGTTAATTGAGAACTTATTTCGTGACAAGTTCAAGCAAACCAAACTTTCTGTAGCTCACAATTTCTAACCTAAGATGCCAATGCGACAGATCATTCTCCCCGCGAGTGTGTGTCACCGTATAGTATTTGCATTACAGAAATAACTGGACCAAAATGCTAGACTGCGCGGCGGCGAGCGCTACCAAATTGGTCAACCCATGACTCGTGTTACAAGCTAGAGGAAATAATTGTTTGCAAAATGTTATTGTATTGACGTATTTCAAGTGGAATTTTCAGTTACAAATAATACATAATACCTATTGTCGGGAGTGTCGGGTGCTCCTTGATACTTTGTTTCTAATTCCGTTTCTACGTCGTAATTTAATAACCACATACAACTACTAGGTACATCAATAAATCATGGAATGATGGAACCATTTTCAAAACTAGACTACCAGGCTTTGGTCTAGAAGGTACTATATTTCGAGATAGGACTTAATTTGTAGCAATCAAAATGAAATGAAAATGTAGTGCACACTTTGACTAGCAATTAGGACTAGAAACAGTTAGTAATAAAGGGCTCAATGGCTTTTAACCAGAAGCCATTTTATGGTTATTAAATCAAAACATTGTAAGCGCTAACCAATTTTGGTTACAATATGAATTCCTGTCAGCCGTTTAAGGCATAGCAGTTTATAAAGGCATTTGTATTGTTATAAAACTTGATTGCAATGAATGTTGTTACAAATTATAAATGCAAATGTTTTACCTTGACTGTTATAGTGTCAACCCATATGTTACAATGACTATGACTACGAAAGGCATTATTATCCAATTTTGTAAAATAAATTCAATATTTGACTAGTCTTAACTAAACTAAAACTTTACTCATTCGTTACTTGGAAGGCTTTAGAGTAAATAAATAAAAATATAAAAAATCCGAATTCAAGTTCCGTTCTCCATCTTCAGCGGTGGTGGTCTAGTGGGTAGAACAGTGGACTCTGAAGTAAGAGGTACCCGGTTCGATTCCCAGTGCGGGCATGTATCTATGACTTTGTTTAATTTCAAAGTTACGTACATTTGTGAATTTGTAGTAGCAATACCACTCGCTAACTGTGAAGGAAAACATCGTGAGGAAACCCGCGGCTCAGTTGGCTCCACACGTATTGACCTGTCTTTCCTGTGGGCTTGGTCGACTAAGCTGTCAGGATGGTATAGGTGCTGGGCAAGCCTACTCCATCTAAAACAATGTCCCAGGCACTGCAGCGCCGAGTGGTCTCTTCACCTATCTAGTGTGAGTGAAGGTGCCACTGGACGCTGTATAAATCATCTCATTACGTAGATGCAAAGGCTTTAGTTTTTTTTTCTCCATCTTCGAAGTTCTTCATCAGACTGGTTAGTATTTGCAAAAAGTACACTGGTGAAAAAGTACACTGTTATTAAGATACTGCCTTGATTCCAAGTAATCTGCTGCTGTACGTTGAGGAGTTCGGTTTTCTATTTCCAAAGTTCTTCATTCGATCTGTACCATTTTTTTATGGGACCACACGGAATGAATAGGTACTAGTTGAAACAAAAGAATAATCATCAAAATCAGTCCACCTAGAAAAATCTAGTAGCAAACATAAAAAAAACAAATGCGAATTGTGTTCCCTGTACTCAATTCGACAAGCATTAGATTTTTCAAATCTTGAATCTTGAATACGAAATAATTATCCAAGAATTGGCCCTCTGCACTCGAAAAAACAACTCACACGTAGTTTCCAGAACGAAAACTGTCATGTCACACGTCGAAAAGAACGAATTCCACGCATTTCAAAACAAAGACATGCTAAAAGCAATCCCGGGTGTCTTGGGGGAAGCAGTGCGTCAATTAACCCAAAATTAAAATGTCGAAAATCTTCGTCGAATGTCTATGTCATCTTGACAAGAGGGGAGATTGTCACGGTAGAGATTGTGCCAAGAAAAGTGTAGTTTAAAGTGGATCTGCGGATGCTTTAAATAGTCATGTGAGTAATGAGTAGAAATGAGAACTGTGAGTAATAGTATTTAAAGTAAAAAGTTATACTATATTCTTTAAAACCATCACCAAAATTATCTGATTCTAAATCATCATCAGCTTTATAGAGAAAAAGCGGTTTACTGGTTAAATATGGTGTCCAAAAGAAAAATTTGGGGAGAAATTACTGCAGCGAAAGTTCATTCATTTTTAAATAAACATGGTCCAGATTGTCGCAAATAAAGAACTCACTAAAATTTTATACTTACTTAAATAAAGTGTTAAGTTCCCATCAAGGCATCACAAGACGTTCGAGTAAAGCAGTAAGTAATGACTAGCTCGTTGAACCACACAATATTTTCTTTCAACCCCCTTCAATTAAAATTCACGTTGACGTCTCCTCCACTAATTGTCAAATATTAATCGAGAGCCATAAATCCAAACATACTCGAAGAAACAAACGCATTCGCGAAGACAAATGAGTGCTGCATAAACTTTAAGGGTCCCAAAACTAGAAATAACAAACAGAGAAATCTCCTAAATGAATATTAATAATAGCAGACGAAAGGTCTCTCCCTAATTTTGGGGCTACTTAAATAAGTCACCCTCATAACAAAAGTTGTTTAAGTCGACACTCGGACGCTTAGATTAATGTGTTTTTTCTCAAACTTTTTTTCCTCGGTGCTGTACAAAAGATCATCCTCACAAGTTAGACAGTCAATAAATTTCGAAGTAATTATAGCTGACGAAATTTGTCGGCGAGCAATTTGAGCTAAGTACAGGGATCGTGTTTGTTAATTTATTGGTAAAACAATCAGTGTTGATGGTAACAAATAGGTGAGAAATCTTTCAATGGAAATATACCAAAAGAAATACGCAAAGCTGAATAAGAAACCTGTGTGTGTATCTACCTATTGGATGATTTACTGATGGTAAGACATTTGAGAGAGACAGTGATGATAGGGGGCTGACCAGTGACCAGCAATGTCTAGATGTCGCTGTATTGGTGAGAGAAACGGGAATCGTTCAGTGTCAAAGGGCCTTTCTAAAACACCCTGTAGATGGTGGTTTTTTTTTTGTTACTACCATAAACATGCTTGATCCTTAGACACTTTTGATTAGTGTAGTAATATCATAAAATATAACATAAAATTTGCGAGGTATTATTAATAATAGTACTTGCTTATTACTTGAAGCACGTAATTTTTTACATCGAACGATATCGAAAAAGCTACCGCCGACGCAGGACTTAAACTCAAAGTCTCTCGATAGAGTTAACTGAAGCATAAACTGGATACAATCTGCTGCAAGTTTACTCATATAGATGTCAATTTTGTTCAATGATGTCGTAACATTAAATATAACGAGCCCTCTCGCGATGCTGATGGGGTCTTAAAAGACCTTCCATGGTTTTTAAAGTTAGTTTGTTCTTCGAAGTGTTGCCTTTATGAACAATCAGGCAATCGTAAAAGTTTGCATCTGGTGCTTGAAACTAAGGTGGGAATCGAGCTGGAATGTTTTTGTGACGTCATTTTATGAAATAAGGAGTCAGATTTTGTTACTATTTGAAGGAATCTAAGCTTCTTAAATAAATGTATATTATTTGTGGTCAAATTTTTCTTTTTAAACTGTGTTTTAAATTCAGCCTAAAAAGTCAGCAGACCAATCCATTCTTATCGAGATTTTGGCATTAAAAATCCAAAGTTAACTCAAAAACATCAGTAAAAGAAGAAAAATAATGGTCGATTTTCACGACTCGATATTTTGCCAATATACCTATTTAGGTATGCTTACGTACAACGTACAATATAATCACAAGTCCAAACTGTAGGTACTTCTAAGTCAAAACGTACTTTTATTCGCTTAAAATGCTGGCCAAACTGAGATTGCTTTGTTTATCTCTGGAACAAAGACTTTAGGCTAAAGGCAATGAGGTGTGACCAAGCTAGGTAGTCGCTTAAATCTTTAGTGCTTTCTGCTTACGGCGGTAGTGTACTTAGCTTCTAAAGTCTAGCTTATACACAGTTAAGTATGTACAGGCTGATAGTTTCAGACAACAATGTTGTTGAGCTGGTGCCAATTTGGTTTCTATAGTATCGGGTATTGGAATTGTTTGGTTCTTAGGAAAAAAACGCAACAACGGAAATACAAATTTATAAGATTTATACTGCGCGATGCCTTACTTGATCGTTTGACCTACGTCTGTCCAGTTATTTAGGTACACACGACAGCACGTCGACCCCTACATGCTAGCACTCTACTCGGTTACGTTACGGGCGACTTTACAACAAAAGTGTACACTTTGACGTGCTGCCGTGGTACGAGTATATTAATTTAATGTAAGAAAAAAAAGTTATATTCCGATATAACTATGTAATTCAATTTATTATTATTTAGGCAATAATGGAATTATTAACAAGTAAGTAGATCATTTAATGTATTTTTTTACCTACACAACCAACAACAAGGTATCCTCTGAATTCAAAATTGAAACTCCACATCAAAAACTTTCTCACAGTGTTATTTTTAAATCAAATTACAATATCTATCGGCCAACAAGGCATCTCAAGGGTCGTTATTAAACATTTAAGTATAACCAATAGAGAGGGTATTCTCCTCTATGATTAAAGTTTTGAGTACTCGAAGTCGGAAGAAACGATCTTGAGTGCTTGCTAGTTCCCATGCTATCAAAAATAGACTGAATTCTATATGCTTCTATGTACCTATTTTTATATATAAAAAGTACAAACTCTTAAGTTAAATTGATTAAGTAGTTAGTTTTTGGATGATTTGAATGTTGTTTTTTTCTTCATGACGTCTAAAAACAATCGTTACGTTAGTAAGTAAGATGAAGCATATAAATACCTATGTATAATATCCCATGCCTGGGCAGTGGGCACAGATCTTTTCTCAGAGAGAGAGAGAGTTTTGGGCTTCATGGCCACTCGGCCACTGAGCACCTATTGACAATTTTCACGTTAATGTCTGAGACACTCAGAAGTTTTCCTTCCCTTCAGCGACTTTCCATTCCCTTCAGCGACTTTCCCTTCCCTTCAGCAACTTTCACTTTCCTTCAATTTTGTAGAAACTATAGGTAATGGTGCATCCACATCGCACTTACTTTTTATGGAGCAACATTTTGCAACAAGATAACTTTAGATATCTTTCATACTAATTTAGTATAATAATTATAATGTTGCAAACTATTGCTCCACAAAAAGTATTTGCGATGTGTATGTATACCAAAACATACCATAACCAAAACAAAAGCCAACGAAATAAAGCCAGCAGACCTCGCATAAAAAATCGCCTTCCAATTTTGAAATATCGACCACCGTCAACCATAAAGCTTAGTTCAAACCGAAAACTTCTAAAATAACTTTTCACGACACCCACTTTGGTGTTTCCCTCAAGCTGCAGTCATTACCGTGGCTTTGAAAAGATTAACAGGCGATCCCGGTAACATTTCAAATGGAGCACCCTGTAAAACAATGTTAATTACTTTTTTAGGATCACTACAGTTTGTGGGGTGCACATTTATTTTGTTTCCCCGCTTTTATGTCTCGCGTAGATCTTCTTTTGTTTTTTAAGGCGCTGGGCATAGTGAATTAGCCCGCGCGCAAAAAAAATGCACAAAAACGATTCCTGTATCAAATACACTAAAAAATCGAAAATGTTCACATATCAAACCCTAGAATTAGGTGAGAGCTATCTAAAACAGCCAGTTTTGTGTTGATACCCGTAACAGATTGCAAGATATTTTGTTTAAAAAAAAGTGCGCCGCCTATTTTTTTTCATCAAAAATATCTTCAAAACGTTTATGAATGTCAACACGAAACTGGCTGTTTTAGATAGGTCTCACCTAATTCTAGGGTTTGATATGTGAAAATTTTCGTTTTTTTTTGTGTATTTGATACAGGACTCGATTTTGTGCATTTTTCTTGGCGCGCGGGCTATTCACTATGTACAGCGCCTTAATAGGCGTATAAGTTAGTTTGTATCTACTATACTCTATCCACGGAGACAAGTCTTGGTGGGTCTTCGTGATACGTTAGCCTGTAGTGAGTTTTGAAGCTTACTACAGTTACCAGGAGAGACCGCGAGGAGGTGTGGCTAGGAATTGGACTTCCAACAAGCCATTAGCAAGAATAACAATGTTAACATTGATAAGAGATCCCTTTCCTTATCCTTTCTTTAATTTTCCTAAATTACACCCTTGCAAATCCGGTGCGGGTCGCTAGTTTGTACTATATTGTAGTATTGTAGAGCACAAATAGGTTACACAAATAAAGAAGCAGTAGATCTACTGGCGACAGTCTAACTGAGGCGTTAATTACAAGAATTAGCGCAATTAACAGCGCCCATTGCGTTCGTGACGCCAATTTAGACTGCACTTCTATTGTGAAACGGACTGCTGATCGCTAAATTCACTGAACTTTACCTAGTTTTTTACTCTATCTATATAACAATCGAGAGTTTGAGAGGAAATTTTGATAGTTTAATTTTCTTAATCTGGCGAATGTATGCATGAAATGGGGAATGTATATGACGCGCCACACATTAAAATGCGGTCCCTAATAATTGATTGGAATATAATATATAGGTATAGATTAGGTTATCATATGAGGTAGTGGCCACCCCTGGTTTCAGAGTTTTTAGGCGGCCAAAAAGGCCTCTGACATGACTTAACGATTGTTATTAATCAACAACAACCGGGACCAACGGTTTGACGTGCCTTCCGAAGCACGGAAGCGCTCTGATATTATATATTGCCCCTAGTGGTCACCCATCCATGGACTGACCGCGCCTGATGTTGCTTAACTTCACCAATCGAGCCAATCGATTAATAATGACTAGTCCTAGTAGGCTGTGATAATATCTATTGCAACATGGGACATCTCTGACATATCCTTCTGAAATAACTCTCTCTCTGAGAAATGGTCTAATTCCAGCTAGAGGAGTATAATATTATGTCGCATTATTGCATTGCATCTCACTGAATACAATGTTCAGTATAAAAATATACATTAGGTACCATCATTTTCTATAAGCAAAGAATCACACCACACACACATAAATTCAATTCAACTATAAAATGCATGTATCAATTAAATCAACAACCATTTTATCCCATCAAAGGAGTGTTTATTTTCCAAACTATTATTTCAATTAATAGTCCAAGAGAGCTAACTATATTCTGTCATTAATTGACGCTGCAAAGAGCATCGTTAAAATTTATGACATTGCAAACGTTTACTACTTGTCTGTCATAAACTGCCACTTGGCGCTTAAAATATCCTTTATAAATCTGCACGCAACGAATCAAAAGTTGCGCGTCAATATAAACTAGACAATCTCTACAATAAAGTTAAGTTAATAGTGACATTTTTGTAGTTATTTCGCAGTTTTTCTTTCCTGGGAACGGATGTTGGTGGTCAATTACGGAATTCTGCTCAAGTAGGCTTTACTTTGAGTATTGCTTAACCGGCACTCGATTAGGCATTCGACTGTTTCTTCATCTTAAATTGCTGTCAACCTGTCCTAAAAGGCCTGAAGAGACAAAAACCTTAAGATCAGATCTCTTTTTCGTATCTATCTAGATTATAGATCGATAGATAGATACTATATAGATAGCTGTATAGACATACAGCGTTACTGTGTCTCCCATTGTTGGGCATATGACTTTTCTTCGTCGCGCAATCCTCGCCGGTTTTCTGCTAGCCGTGTCTTACGCGAATAAATTCAGATCAATAAACTTCTAAAATATCTGGCAATCTGCAAAAAAAATACAGAAATTCTTTTGCTTGATAACTCAGTTGGTAGCATTGACTCAGATTGTCAAAGGACTAAGTTTCAAGTCTCAATGACATTTCGAGAAGGCATATTTTTCTCTAGCATTGTTTTGCCGGAGTGCCGGAGATATATTAAAGACCGGTGCCTATTGGTTACGTATTTTGCAACTAGTGAACAGAAATCAAATTAGGGGCGATGACAATGATGGTAATGTCTTCCAATTTTCCACCTGAGGTTCGCGCAAGTCTTTTGAGACTTCGTCAATCCAGCGATATTTGGGACGTCCAACTGAATGACGTCCTAGTCTGGTATGATTTTATTACTATTGGATCTTTTCCCATTCTTTCTACATGTACGTGACCGAGCCAGCGGAGTTTGCAGATTTATTCTCTCTGATTATGATGGGTTCGGCCATCAGGTTTTCGAGCTAGTTGTTTTTCCGCATGATAACGGTCTGGAAGGAAGTGGCGCAGAACAGAGAAAATCTTTCTGTATGTTTGTCTGTGGCACCGTAGCTCTTAAACGGGGGAACCGAGTTAGGATGCGTTTTTTTAATTTGAAAGCAGGTTTTCTACCGAGTGTTCTTAGATGTGTTTTATCAAAATCGGTTCAGCCATTTATAAGATATGCTTCATTGAAGCTAAAATGATGGGGATATTTGAATTTTTTTATTCTTTACTAGTTGTGCCCGCGACTTCGTATGCGTTTTTACACATTTGACATTTAATTTAAATTCGACTGTGGAGGTAAACTCAAAAGGAAGGTTTTTTTTTAACCCCCTAGCAAAAAAGAGGGGTGTCACAAGTGTGATAGCTTTGTGTGTGTGTCTGTTTATGTGTTTATGAAGGTGTGCCTGTCTGTGTGTCTGTCTGTGTGTGTGTGCCCTAATCTAAACAATACATTTATGATAAAATATGTTTTGTTTAGATTAGGTATCGCCCGTGTAAGATACCAGGAAGCTTAGCATAAGAATTGCCTGGGAAGTATGGGGGTTTATATGTATCTCCCTCGACGTAGAGTGGGATAGATAAAGTTATAAGCCCATAGATAAGGTCTTACCCATTCTCATGCTAAGCCAGCAAGCAAAGCATAAGGTTGGGTTAGAGCGTATCTACCGCAAATAACTCTGTCTATCCCGCTCTACGGCAAACAAAATATATTTTTTTAATATCAAGTTGGGCTCAGTAGAGTAAATATTTAAAAAAAGGCACAAAAAAAATTTCAACCTCGCGTGGTTTCAAACCCAGAACATTTCGACCGCGACGCAACAGTACTACATTTCTAACATCGATAAACTTTGTCCGACCTCCACCGAAAACCACTCAAAATTCCCTCCAGCAAGCATCATAAGGCTGGGTTAGAGCGTATCTAGGCTCTGTCCATCCCGCTCTACGTCAAACAAAAGAGTGAGATACCTATTGTTTTAAACCCATAGATACGCTCTAACCCGGCCTTATGCTACGCTTGTAGAACTAACATTTTCCGCCAAAATAAAATAAAAACAAATGCCGATTTTTCATTTACAATATGCGCCCCAAATGCCAAAAGTCGTAGCGTGCTATTATACAGAGTGTTAAAAGACCGCCAACAAAGCGGGAGACCACGTATACGTATAGTCCTCATCATAACGAACATTTTTGCCCAAGGAACTATGCCTGGGAAATCAACTGTTACGGAGATAATAAAGTCGGACTTTTAACTATTTTTTTTTTGCATAAATATGTTCAGTATCACGTTCTTAACATACCTTCTCAAGAAGCCATATCCAAATAATGAATATTTCTTACAAAAAACGAAGTTAAAATTGCAACCCGCAATGTATTCTAAACATCGGATAGCCTAAGTTACTCCCAGAAACGTGAGTTACAACCATGTTGAGTTTGGTTGAAAACTATTCAGCGGTTTTCACGTTTATCGTGTTCATACAGACAGACAGACAGACAGACAGACAGACAGACATAAACCGTTATTTTTGCATTTTTGGATTTAGTATAGTTTACTTAGTAACCCCTGCTAGTTTTTTTCTAAAAATATTCAATGTACAGAATTGACTTCGCTAGAGTTTTATTATAAGTATAGATAGATTCAGTATTTTTAATTCAGTAGTTATTATTATTCATATACCATTGACAGAACCACGGAAAAGTGAAAAAGCTTAGCAGAGTGGTGGACAAAGCAATAGTGATTTTATTATGTAAAAAGCAAAGGACAAGATTACGATGCGTATGCGCAGCTATAATAAACGTGGTCGAGCCCGCACGATCCGGAGTGTTCCATAACGACGCACATTGTGATTAACACAAAACTTGGCCAAAAAGGTTTTTTTTGCAAACCTGGTTGTACCCTTTCGTAATACGAGTAGTTATACAAAAAAGAAGGGTTGTTTTATCCTGTGGGCTAGGCCGACTAAGCTGTCAGGATGGTATAGGTGCTGGGGAAGCCTAATCCATCTAAAAAAAAAGGTTTGAACAGCCACTCCAGACCGATTACGTCACGCGTTGAATCAGGGTAGCGTTTTGCGGGTTTTACCTTTAGTTTCAGTAAAAAAAAACTAAGGGCTTTGCATTGCATCTACGTAATGAGATAATTTATACAGCGTCCAGTGTTACCTTCACTCACATAGATGGGTGAAGAGACCACTCGGCGCTGCAGTGCCTGTGAAAAGTAAGATACCGTAAAGATTAATAAGCTCAGAGCAGTTACCACGTGTTCTTACCGTCACTGTCACTGAAAGTGATAAGTTAGATAAACAACCATACTACTATAGTATTAGGATACATGACAGACGTCCGGAATAGCTTTTTCGCACTCGTGGTAGCTACTCAGTTTTCAAGCACTAAAGCATCAGAAGGGAGCAGCCCTAAGGGCCAACGTAGTAAGATATATTCCTGAAGATATGTTAGCCGGGGGACCGGTTCTAAATTGCGGTTTTACTGGTTTAGAGCAATATTACGAGGCCCTATAGGTATATAGGTAGGTGTGTATGGTATATAAAAGCTTAGCAAATTGCCTTAGCTGGGTTTAATTCTAGTCTGTGGACTTTAGTTGTTAGGGTATTATCAGTTTGTTAGTGAACTTAGGGGTTTCGTTGTTGACGACCGATTGACCATGATTTCTTAAGGCCCGTGAATTGGCCCACACACAAAGAAAACTGTACAAAATCGATTCATATAAATCAGAAACACTAAACGAATTGAAAAAGTGCTCTTATAGAACACTAGAATTATGTGAGAGCGGCGAGCAGAAGGTAATGTGAGAGCTATCTAACATAGACAATTTTGTGTTGGCCATTCTTTGTAGTAGCAATAGTCTCATAAACTTTCTGAAGATATTTTCGCTGAAAAAATATAGGCAGCGTGCTTTTTTTCAGCGAAAATATCTTAGACCTTTGCATCTTCGTAATGCGATTATGTACCTATACGGCGTCTAGTGGCACCATCACACTTTGGAACTTTATGTAGGCGATCTACTGATCAATACAAACAACTTGTACTAGGTGGCGAAAAAAATGGAGTGAAAAAAATATCAGCTGTTTCATACATTTGGCGCAGTACTGAGTCGAGGCACCTCGTACAAGTTGTTTGTAGTGATCACTAGACAGCCTACTTAAAGTTCCGCTATCGACTTAGAGTGCACCCTGTAGTTGGGGAAAGTGATCACTCCCACGCTGCAGTGCCTGGGACATTGTTTGTTTGACCATGATAAAAATCAGAATATCGAGAAATTAAAGGGCCCTTATTACTGATACTGTGGCGGTGGTGGTCTAGTGGGTAGAACAGTGGACTCTGAAGCAAGAGGTACCCGGTTCGATTCCCAGTGCGGGCATGTATCTATGACTTTGTTTAATTTCAAAGTTACGTACATTTGTGAATTTGTAGTAGCAATACCACTCGCTAACGGTGAAGGAAAACATCGTGAGGAAACCCGCGGCTCAGTTGGCTCGTCACGTATTGACATGTCTTTCCTGTGGGCTTGGTCGACTAAGCTGTCAGGATGGTATAGGTGCTGGGCAAGCCTACTCCATCTAAAAACAATGTCCCAGGCACTGCAGCGCCGAGTGGTCTCTTCACCTATCTAGTGTGAGTGAAGGTGCCACTGGACGCTGTATAAATCATCTCATTACGTAGATGCAAAGGCCTTAGTTTATTACTGATTGTATTTTCAAGACAAACGGTTATACATTTATGTATGTTAGGAAATATGAGAATCTGGTGTTGTTTCCTGCATGAAGGGTACTTTCGCGTGTTGTGTTTCATTCGAATTTGGGCAATTTACGGCATACTACCTCTAGATTTAAAAAAAAAACCTTCCCCTTCTTCTTCATAAATAAGTCTTGAGGAGACCAAAACTACAGGGTGCACTCTAAGTCGATAGCGAAACTTTAAGTAGGCTATCTACTGATCAATATAAACAACTTGTACTAGGTGGCGAAAAAAATGGAGTGAAAAAAATATCAGCTGTTCCATACAAAAGGTCGACTCAGTACTGCGCCAAATGTATGAAACAGCTGATATTTTTTCGCTCCATTTTTGTCGCCACCTAGTACAAGTTGTTTGTATTGATCAGTAGACAGCCTACTTAAAGTTCCGCTATCGACTTAGAGTGCACCCTGTAGATGACCATCCCTACCATCCAAAACATCAATAAAACATAGAGGAACTGTCTTATTACTACAAAAATAACAATTCTAAAGGCATAAGCAATAATAGTTTTTGTTGTAAATATAATTTTCAAAGTCTCGACTGCGCCGGACTGATCTAGTGCTTTGGTACTTCACGCGTACAGGCAATTTTGACCCTTATCTCGCTATGCACGTGTCGTGAGCTAAATCGTAAAATAATATTGCTCATTATTATTGTTATTACATAATCTTTATTATGACAATTTGTCATTGGCATGCCGTTAGACGGTACGATTGCTTCGGACATTAAAGATGCGCGTTCTTTATAAAGAACACTTGAACTAATCACTAATGGAGAAATATTTTGTAGTGAATTATTTGAATGAACTGTTTTCATTTTAAAAGCCTTCTAAAGGTGGCACTAATTCTGTTCACAGGAAAAGCTTGCGTCTACCAAAAATATGTAGAATAACGACTAAATTCTTAAAATGTAAACGATTTAAAAGTTAGACAATAATTGGGTAATTATTGTCTAACTTTTAAATCTATCCATTTCAAGTTGACGTTTGAAGGGTGCTGACGATCTTCAGACTGCATTTTATGACACAATATGCTGCCATTGAAAGCGATTGGGATGGTGATAGGGATTGCGACTCGATTTCACTCGACTCGACTCGGGGGTCCCTGTTCTGCCCACCGACTATCAAACGTGTATCAAAGTTACAATGTCCTTTTAATTACAAAAATAAATTTTAAAATTAATTAAGCAACGTCCTCCAAGACTGCGAGATGCAAAAAAGCTTCATACAAAACTTACAAAACATCCAAGCGGGTACTCACATTATAATAAACACAACACTACTATGAACCCTGCATATACTATATCCTTGACACCATTCGTACTGGACCTTAGCAAACTGTTTACTATAGTACTCCCATCGTATGAAGGCCTGCAGTTCTAAGTAATTTGTACAAAACCAAAGGTCACAAAACAAAACAACTCTAGCAGCTCTTATGTCAAACGACATAAGTGTGAGAGTTTAATAAAAAGACTCAGAACCTGATGTCGCAGATCTTACGTCTATAATTGCATCTTGAACACCTGCGTTGAATCCTCAGCAAATGACCAAATTGCTTGCGACTTTGTTGGTATGCAAATGTGGGTTCTATTTTCTTGATCATAGGATTCAGAATTGAGTTTTGATTCCGTGGACGTGGTTGCATTGACTGTTTTGTGGTAGAGGTTTTTTAATAAAAATTATGCAAATTATAGATATTTTAATCTACACAGTACTCAGTAGTTTAAATATTCGATACGTTTAAACGTTGTAACTTAGAATTTGTATGCTTTCAACAAATGGAGTTTTTCAATGAAATATAACCCGTGTCATTAAAGAAAACATTAAAATCTCTGAAAATCTAGAGATTGTTACGAGGTTTTTTATTTTTTCTTCACTGCTATGTGACAAGATTAGTTTTAAGTCGGTATTTTAGTCAAAAAGGTAGTATTAACGACCAAAGGATTTATTTATAAAGCGTAACACACACGACCGCACCAGACAAGCACAAATTATAGCCGATATTTAACGACCCGCGCACACGTGCCCTTTTTTCAGTCTAAACTAAAATCTGAACGTAAACAAATATGACATTAAACTTCGGCTCGCGCTCGCGGGGTTCGTGTAAACACACCCTAACAGCGTTTTAACCCTATCAATAAAGGCATAGAACAGAAGAACAACTCGGATGTTTGTTCGACGATAACTTCATTATCGTAACGTTGATCGGATCGTCATGAAATTTGGTAGGCGGGTAAATGAGACCAAAGTAATGTTTAAGTTCGAACATGAGCCAAATCGGTCGAAGGGTCGCCGAGCTATAGGGTCGCGGGTTCACAGTTCGGGGCAAATCACTAGTGGTATCAAGTTTTAAATTGATTGTTAGCTAATTAACTAAGGCCTCTGCATCTACGTAATGAGATGATTTATTTATACAGCGTCCAGTGGCACCTTCACTCACAAATCACTCTGCAGTGCCTGGGACATTGGTTTAGATGGAGTAGGCTTGCCCAGCACCTATACCATCCTGACAGCTTAGTCGGCCTAGCCCACAGGAAAGACAAGTCAATACGCCAACTAAGGCGCGGGTTTCCTTACGATGTTTTCCTTTACAGTTAGCGATTGGTATTGCTACTACAAATTCACAAATGTTCGTAACTTTAAAATTAAACAAAGTCATAGAAATGCCTGCACTGGGAATCGAACCGGGGACCTCTTGCTTCAGAGTCCACTGCTATACCCACTAGACCATCACCGCCTTGTTGTTTGTTAGCCAATAACTTGGAAATGATAAAATTAATTAGCGGTGAACTCCATTGCGATCGTTGTAACCGGACTTCCTTAAATAAGTTGGGTTTCTCGAGCCACATTCGCGCACATAGAAGTCCCCTACAATTCCTGAGGTCGCCGTCATCGGATCACGATGAGGAGGAAATCATCATCATCATCATCATCATCATAGCCAATAAGAATAAGTACCAGAAACTTTACAGAAAGGGGTTTGTAGGAAGTTTGTTTTTGTCAAAAGTAAATGCCGCCTTGTGTGGGGTGGACCACAGAACACGTATTATTATTGTGTTATGTGGGGTGGACCTGGACGCTTTGATGTGAGTCAATGTTTGCGTTCCGTTAAAAAAAAATGTGCGTCAAATGTTAGGATTTTTCTCGAGTTATGTTTAGATCTCAGATACCCCATGGCAGCTCTTATCTCGCGCGGCATAAGGGCGCCAATCGAAAAAAAGGGGTATCTGAGACTGTGGCCGACTGTAACTATTAAACAAGAACAATATATTGTGGAAATAAAATGTAAGATCTCATTAGAAAACTACTACTACTAAGGCCTTTGCATCTACGTAATGAGATGATTTATACAGCGTCCAGTGGTACGTTCACTCACACTAGATGGGGGAAGAGGCCACTCGGCGCTGCAGTGCCTGGGACATTGTTTTTTTAGATGGAGTAGGCTTAAATTGCCCAGCGCCTATACCATCCTGACAGCTTAGTTGGCCTAGCCCACAGGAAAGACAAGTCATCATCAGGAGACCGCCTCGCAAACGCACTGCGCTTTTTCATAATGGTGCTAAGGCCCCTGAGATTAGTTTATGCACATGTACTCGTAAGAAGTTACAATAATAAGTGTCAAAATAAGTCCTATGAATAGATCGTTTATTTCTGTACTCGTAGAACAAGGTTTTCAGGGTTGAAAATTTGTGTATCAACTACTCCTAGTTTTTCTAACAAAATACAAAAATCGAAGATACATACGCGTTTGCAATGTGTTTGCAAATTGCAAATAAATATTGTGTCGATATTGACAGGCATATCTCGACCAAGAAACCTTCTTTTTAAATATACGTATAGTTCTAAGGTCTACAGGGTACATTCTAAGTCGATAGCGAAACTTTAAGTAGGCTGTCTACTGATCACTACAAACAACTTGTACTAGGTGGCGAAAAAAATGGAGCGAAAAAAATATCTGCTGTTTCATACATTTGGCGCAGTACTGAGTCAACCTTTTGTATGGAACAGCTGATATTTTATTCGCTCCATTTTTTTCGCCACCTGGTACAAGTTGTTTGTAGTGATCAGTAGACAGCCTACTTAAAGTTCCGCTATTGACTTAGAGTGCACCCTGTAGTCTTGAAAAAGAACTAAATATTACGCACAGTGAAGAAGTTACATTAGCTATCTATATTTCTTGGAACTAGTTACTGAGAGGTAGGCCGTTCTAAGTTTAGCCTACGCTGAATACAAAGTTTCAAGTTACAGCGCTGACATTGAAAGCCCTGTATTCAAGGAACGTTTTAAACTCCGGGTTAGAATAACGTTCAATTAAACTCAAATTATTTCATCAAGGGCGTCAGTGTATCCAGTGATCGTATCTTGTGTGGGGTGTAAGACGAAACGCCTGTGTTTTATGTACTGTAAGCTTCTTATGAGGTAAGTAAGATGCAATTACAAGTATGTATGTACATTACAAAGATTTTTTATAAGGTTAAAAATTCGCTCGGGACAGGACTTGAACCCTTACCCTCTTGCATACCGTGCAGGCGCTCTACCAATTGAGCTGCCGAGTCAAGTAACTGTCGATGCGAATTACCCAACCTCATTAATACTCGTCTTACGGACGTTGAGGCGCCATCTAGCGCCATCTATCTACATCACCCAATGTAAGTAACTTTGAAATAACATAGGTCTTAGACACACGCCCGCAGCAGGATTCAAACCTGGGACCTCACGCTTCTGTGTGTCTGTTGAAGCCTACTCCACCTTAGGCTGGAAGATAGCAGCGTGGCGGAAAATTCAACTTTTACAGTTTTTTACATTTTGTATCTAAACTGAGCTATTTTTGTTCAGCGATTTTTCGTTCGCGGCAATAACATAGTATTATATTCATTATTGTAAGCAACAGAACAACAATAATTCAGCCGATTATGTGTTCTGGTCTACGAAGCAGTGGCACTGCCCAAAAAACTTGTCGTAGACCAGAACACATAATCGGCTGAATTATTGTTGTTCTGTTGCTTACAATAATGAAAATAATACTATGTTATTGCCGCGAACGAAAAATCGCTGAACAAAAATAGCTCAGTTTAGATACAAAATGTAAAAAACTGTAAAAGTTGAATTTTCCGCCACGCTGCTATCTTCCAGCCGCTGAACAAAAATAGCTCAATTTAGCTACAAAATGTAAAAAACTGTGAAAATTTTGAATTTACCGCCACGTTGCTATCGTCCACCCTTAAGAGGTTATCACAGTAGTGTTTTCTCCATACAAACGTAGTCCCCGATTTCCTCCCTGGATAATGTTATTAGAGCAAACATTTTTGGTATGCTAGGACATCTCCACCCCTGGTTTGTTGGGCAGTTTAGATTTTTCTAATAAATATTTCCCAGGTGCTGCAGTGTCACTTTACCCATTGAGTGCAAGTAGAAATGCCATATTTCAAATTCAAATTCAAATTCAAAATATTTATTTCAGACAATGTCCATGGGTTAGTAACATTACTTCTTATTCTATGTTAGTAGGTACATGGCGCCGATCGGTCACCAGCGAGGCGCGGAAGGTCGGTCTGGACTGGAACGACCTCGAACCAACTGCGCAAGATCGTCCCAAGTGGAGAAAACTTCTTCGAGCCCTATGTCCCTCCTGAGGGATAACAGGATTTAAGTCAAGTCAAGTCAGTAGGTACAGTAGTTATTTATTATTGAATTTATTTATTTAGGCAATTCAATCAATCAATTTAGTCCATAATTTTTAAAATGTCACGGCTCTGGTTGACACGTGTTTAGCCACCCAGTGCCGCAGGATGGGAGCGTCTAGCCTGTCAGCTATAATTTTCAGGGGACCGCTGGTGCTGCTCCTCAGCCTGTGCATCAGGGAAGCCATTATTTACGCATTATTGCCATAGAACGCTGTATGAATTTTAATCATCTCATAAAAAGGTCTAAGTTTGTTTCATAGAACAGAATTTTCCAGAACCACCTAGTCTAGGAGGAAAAATCTAAGCCAGCAAGTAAGCTACGAGTAAGCCTATTGCTTGTTTAATAAATTCAAGGACCGACCGACCGGCGAGCTGTTTAAATTGCTAATAGCCCTGCACTGGCATGCATTTACTCAATTACACTATAAAACTCAAGGTCCTCAGCCCTTTGTTAGACGGTCTAGGAGACGGCGTGGTCCGTAGTGGCAATGGTTGATGCGGTAAAGTGGGCAGTAAACAAAAACACAAACTGTGAAAAAAGGGGGCCAAAACTTCACGGATAAGCTAAGAAATACGATTGAAAACAAAATAAATGTACAGGTACTTTTGAAAACAACGTGAAACCTAACTTGACATACCGTAGATACCAAATCGACAGGGAAAGAGATCGGTTGGCGGAACACCAGCCAGATGGTTCGATGATATAGCCCAAGTAGCCGGAAAGCAGTAGTTGGGTCTGGCACAGGATCGTGAGAGTGGCATGAGCATGAAGAGGCCTTTACTCCCCTTGTTCCATTCCGACCAACTGGTGGAACACGATGAAGCCATTCGTTCCAATCGAACCAACTATTCAGCAGAGGGTTATAACAGACTGATGATGATGATGATGATGAGATAGCAAACTCTGTGTAGTTTAGCGTACAATTGGCTTGACTGGAGACGATTGTTAGGGTCCTAACGTGGATATAAGTGATAGAATATAGGTGCCGATTTATTGGCGAATTACAAGGGTCTTTGAGAAAAGACGACGTGGCTGTAAAGGTGTGAAAATCAGAAGTGTCAAAAAAAAATCATAGATTATCTGGAGCGATTGTGGCCCACAGATTAGCTCGCACATCAAAGCAATGTTCGACGCGTGCCCGATGATGTCAATGCTCAACAATGCTTTGATGGGCAACGATGCTTCTCAACCTGCGACGTGATAATGATCGCATAAAATAGCGCAATCACTTACCAGTTGGGACAACAAGTAAGCTTTTATGCAACCATAAGGCTGCGAATGATCTCGATGATGCCTTTATCGTTATTTTTAATTACCTCGTTCTAGAAGTACTAATTAGCATTTCTAAGACCTTACTGTTAGATAGAGGCTTTGAAAAAGTTCCTTGTTTTGAAGATGTACTATGCGAATGCCTTAGGAAGGTAGAGTTTGATCCTTCAAAATTTGCTTGATAGAGATTAAACAAATGGGTTACCTTGATGGTATTGCAGCTTAACGCTCGTAAACACAAAATTAAAAAACTTTTACCTTTTTTTCTCATTTCAATGTGGAGTCTTTTCATCATCTCTTGTGATATTATATTCAGATTCCATGAAGGCTACCCTAGGATGAAGCTTTTTGGTACAGTCGACAGCACGTCAAGCTTTACACGCTGGCATTCTACTCGGATACGTTACGGGTGACGACAAAATTGTACATTCTGAAATGCTGTTGACTGTACTTTATACAGGGTGTTAAAAGACCGCCAAAAAAGCTGGAAACCACGTACTGTCGGTTTCCGAGATAATGAGCTTCAAAGTCGGACTTTTCAAAACTTTTCTTTTAGGAAATGTATTCAGTATCTAGTTCTTAACGTACCTTCTCAAGAAGCCATATTAAAATTATGAATATGTCTTACAAAAAACGACGTTAAAGTTACAACCCGCAATGTACTTTATACATCGGCACTTCAACCTTAAGTAACATAAACTGATACCTACGCTTGCGCAATATGACTTCTGTGCGTTACACGTCCATTGCGTAATAATTTTTTTTTTTAAATTATAACCTAAAAATCCAAAATCATTTCCTAGCAATAATTTATCGAAAAAGTACTTTGTTTTGGTGTCTAGTATGCGTCGCTTTCGGGTCTGTTGGCGGTCTTTTAACACCCTGTATAATCTTTATCGTCATCAAACTAAAAAAAAGCGTAGTATAAAGTCACTTTGTCTACCAGTTTAACAACAGCATTGCATTTCTGAATCACCTAACAACACTTCGCTATACGTCAACTCGTCATAATAACCCTGGAGGCGATCTAACTTCCAACTCAACAACCATAAAACATGGATGTCGTAGGAAAGTGGTAATATTAGTTAACTAGTAAATGTTCTAGGATATAATAAAAATTTAAAAGCTGACAACAGTCAAGGATCAATAGTAATATCTCCGAAACTACTCGTCTTAGGAAGTTGAAATTTTGCATGTAGATTATTGATAAAAATATAGGCATCAACAAAGTAAGGATTTTGACATCATCTCCATTTAAATGGGTGAAAAGGTAAGAGACAAAGGAAAAAATAATCTCCAAAACTATGCTTGAAACATTAAATTGGAAAATGAGGAATCAAGGAATCTCCAAATCTCCAATAATTACATATCGGTATTACCCGAAAGTAGTTTAGTAAAATTAAGGTAGGTATTAAGGCATAAGGAAGCATTTTGAAACAGCTCCCACAAAAGGAGTAAAATGGAGGGAAACGTAATTTATATTGAAACTTACAAGTTTTCGGATATCACAACTTTCCTGCGACATGGACACGAATATCGCCACTTGTGTCTTATTATTCTCGACTCGCAGCCGTGATCTTTGTAAAAAGCTGGACAGCCGTGATTAGATAATGACGCTTTTGTCATTAACTATCGGGGGGCAAAAAGTGTTGGAGCCCGCGACCAATTGTTTAGGGTTGTCAGAGTATTGAAAGATGTTATTTTATTTTATAGTTAAGACCGAGTCGGTGCCCAGCGGCGGATATCGTAGACGAGGCTGGCCGAAATTAAACATGGTGAGACGATCTCGACAAATATTTTGGCCGGAGTGGACGAAGGTGGCTCCGGACCGAAAAATCTGGGCTGAGAGGAAGGATGTCTGCCCTGTAGGGGGACATCACAAAACAGGCTACATAAAAAGTTAAGACCACATCGGTTGGAACAGCACTGCAATGGACTGGCGCGGCATTTCGCGGCAATGTCATACAATTTGCATAATTTATGCTCTCAGTGATCAAATCAATGATACCAAACTACTGAAGAAATGTGTTAGGTGCAACAAGAAAGGATTTCCTGAACATCATAAGCCTAAGACCAATCAATCACAGTTTAAACTACTTTGATAGACTTGCTTTTTGTATGAGCATAAATCTACTGAGTTTAAACAAGTATTTTTGATTTAAACAGTAATTTCCATTACAGGCATAAAATGGCGATACATTTCCACATGTAATATGATAGAAGTTATCATTTATCGCTCTCCTTAAGTGACAACCCTACACAGAACGGGAGCCAGAGTGCCAAGCGCAAGTCACGCGCGAGATGAACGATCTAACCGATAGTGGACCGAGGTCCGAGGTGTAGTGATCGGGAGACAGCGTTACGTAATACTTAGATGGATAGGTATCTATCTATTAGTTGTGCATTGTAGATGCTATCAGGTTTAAGAAGCTAGTGGTAGAAGTTTTTAGGTGTAATAGTAATTAATTTTGCTTCCAGTGTCTCGTTGCTTGTAATATTATTTTATTTCAAGCATGTAGAGTAAATTTTGGAAAAGAATACAATAATTTGTATATTCATAAAAAAAAACAATTAAGACATGAAAAATAAAATGAGAGGTAAAAAAGCCTTGCCATGGCTATTTGGAACAAAGTTCGAAACACTGCATCAAAGAGTCCCTTAAATATAAAAGTGCAGAGAGTGATGAATCACTTTGAAAAGTTTCAATTAGCCAAGTTACCTAGTCTTATAAGCCACAATTTGACAAACAAATTAGTCGAAGAAAGCTTATTAAGCCCCTTTGAATTACCAAGTGTGTGAAGCAGGAAGTCCACCTGACTTAATGACGCCGTCCAATCTGTGTCAAAACCGTCATCAATATACCATCGTGCCAACATTGTCACGAATAGATAACGGTCCGGTATTGTGTATTCAGAGTTAGGGCTTGAAGGAACATGTCTAGGGACGTGCTTAGGTTTTGTATAAGGGTGTTTGTCCACCGCACCGTCACGTCACGTCGCGTCACATCCGTGATGACGGCGCTGAAGTAGCGGTAGGTACATACATTCACTATGGTCACTTGTCCACCAGCACGCCTCACGTCATCTCGTACAAAAAATATCCGAAATAATCTCGTTCTTTAGCTCTACCAACCGACCCTCTACCTAATTCTAGGCCACCATTCCGTGACTACCCTAGTCCAACGTCCATCCTCCCGCCTGCCCGGATGCCCTGCCCATCTTCACTTTAGTTGAAACTTTGAAAGATTCACGCGCCGTCGACTTTGGTCTTTTGCAGAATGTCAACAGCGGGTGGACAATGGACGAGATTGGCATTGGACCGAGGGGGTCGGCATAAAAAAGGAAGAGGCCTATGCCTAACAGTGGGCTTTACTTATGGGCTGGATAGATAGATAGATAGATAGAATCTTGTTCTCGTTGGCGTTAACGTTGACGGTACGATGGACAAACGCCCGAAGAGACCTCAGGTGAGGCGGAGAATTGTCGATTGTGCGATGCGGCGGCTACTGTTGAGGTTTGAATTCATAGGCCTATGAATTGTGCTTAGTTAATGGTGACAGGGCTGCTATTTGCCTTATTGGGTTAGAATACCGCTGTCTCAGTATAATATTCTATCAGAACGAATCTATCCAAGCCCTGTAGATGGTCTTGGGCGTGACACAAGGTATATTCGGTGCGAAAACTTTCTTAGCTTTATTGATTACGATCATAATTACAATGCCTATGGAAGAATTCTTGATAGATGTTAAAGTAATGATGTTAACAGGCTGATGATGATGTTGATGCTGATGGTGATAATAAACCTCAGGGTCAAGCAAATAAGCCTGCTTCGGGAGACAAACTCGGCAAAGTCAATTTATTTCTACATCCCAATGAGTATCAACAATATCTGCGTAATAATCTCAAACACTTAAAACTAGCTTTATTTTATCTAAATTTTGCAATCAGTCCCTTTAATTTACGATCCAAAACGCGTTGCGAAAGCCAACTGTCCCTGTAGACGCCTACATGTGTAAAATATATTACCTTACGGCTTGTGGGAGGGACTGGTTACCGCAGGTTGAGGATTCGAGTCCGATTAAACACCTGAAGCTTATATTTAGCAACGATTTAAATTTAAGACACTGATTAGTGTTTTAAGCTGATTTGGCGTGTGTAAAGAGCGGTGATTTTGACCCTCAAACCTCAAGGGTCTCAAGTTCAAAACTCAGCATTTGCATGAAAAAAATATGATAAATATTGCATATTACCGGCATACACGTTACTTCCCACTAGCAGATCTATACATTTTTGAATTTATAGCAGCACTAGTACTTAGTTTTCTTCTTCTTAAGCATTAATTGTTTGTCTACGGCTGAACGTATGTACAGTCGGCCACAGTCTCAGATACCCCTTTTTGTTCGATTGGTGCCCTTATGCCGCGCGCCGTAAGAGCTGCCATGGGATTGTGGCCGACCGTACGTACTATTGTAGCAATAACACTAGCTAACTGTGAATGACAACATTGTGAGAAATAATGATCATTTGATGCATTATTGGTAACTAAAATTACTCTCAACGCCTGTACTCTCTTTCTGAGAGAGTGCCTATGCCCAGATAGTTGGATATGTTTACGTTTCGGCTGCATAACATTACAGATTAGCATTTGGATGTTTGATTGAGATAACTTAGTTACGGTGCTTTATCAATGTCCTTAGCAGCAATAAGCATTTCCAAACGATTAAAACCAGCTGTACGCTTCAGCGAAACAGATGACCTAGCAGATAGCCATGTGAATCAACTAAGGGCTTAACACAATGCAAGAAGTGCAGTGAAATATGAAATATGCACATACAAATACCTACAATATTGCATGTGGATGGATATCTTCTACAAGATCGCAGGTATAATGATTTCCTACTTTATCGTATTCACTGTGAATCTAGGTCAAGATTGCCTCGCGAATTATGAATAATTTTTTCGCATTCATCAACGTTTATATTTGCGCAATGGTGGAGACGGGACAAACTGGATTTTTAAAGTGGTTCGTGATGATTTTATTACAGCCGTATTATAGCTAATGAGGTAAATTGGAGTCGTTCTAGTAAATTAGCAAGTAATGTTATATTTGCAGTAAATGAAGATTGTTTACCTATGAAGCGCATTTAACCCAAGTTGCAACAAAATGTTTCTACACAATCTTAGGTTTGTATGAAATATTTTGTAATTTTTCAGGATTGGTAGATTATGGAGTAGTGTGCGGACCACTTGGAACTCGGCATTATGACCAGTAGGCGTTTCATTTTAGACATTTTTACACCGTGGGCCTTTTGAATTCAGTCTTTAAATGCATCTCCTTTTAAAATTTACTCAAAACTAAACAAGTGTTTGTCTCTGTGAGCAATTTTTGTATTAATTTAACTTCTGTTAACCCCTTCTGTGACTAATGTCATAATTATAACAGACCAGCTGCGCAAACTAATTGCAGTAATCACTTTTAAAACCAATAAACCTCTCATAACACCGGAGAAAGCAATAACGGCGCGGCGATTATGCGAAATAAAACAAAAAGATGATAACCCGAGTAAAATCATTTCCTATTTACCGATGAGACCAAATAGTAAAAGGCAGTGTTATTTGATACCCGACTTTATTTCCTACTTGTTATAAGCGACCAACGGGTACCGCTGATTATCATCTGTTTTAATTCAAACACAAAAGTCCAGACCCTCTACACTTGATGCTGTTTGAAAACTCAATATTTCAAGAATTTACACGCATTACAATGTTTGTCAATATTATGTATATCAAAAAGCAAATAATGAATTTGCGAATACAAATAGTTTATAATCAAAACTTTTTTTTTAAATTATTGTATTTTTCACCAATATTGACAACATAGCGTCAAGGGTGGAGGAGCAGCTCAATACTAAAGATTCAAGATTCAAGATATTTATTTGCTTTGAACGTGGTAGGTACATTTCAGATGTTAAAATAGTTGATATTTAAAAGCTCAGCACATGAAAAGCAAAGATTGATTTATGATTTAACCAGCCACAACGCAACCTATACTTTTGGAAGTGAAAAAGAAATATAATTGTATCGACATGACATTTTCATTTCCTTTTGGAAAACCTAAGCAAAAAGTGGTTCAAAACACATTCATCACCACTGAAAGAACTAATACTTTCGGAAGAAATGAAAGAACCGGCTTAACAATCTAGTGGACTTAATTCACAGATAGAAGTAAAACGAACCTGTTGGAACTTCATACTCATTGCAACGAGCTACCTGTAATAATAACCCAAGATTTACAAAAACCAGTTTCCCGGCTGAGCTTGCGAAACTCCTTTGCACCTGTCCTGATGGATAACCAAGCCAATGTAAGGCTTAATAACCGAGAATTACGAGCCGAATATTGCTTTTAGTGTTTCAGTAGTTATTAGGCTTTGGTTGGTGGTATGTTTACTTTGACTGGTATGTCAATCATCGATGTTTTGAAATTGAACTAAAAGGCCCACGGCGACATTTTGTAGGGACACAAGTCTGTGACTTTGTCTTTGATTTATTCACCGACTGATAAAACCGCGATTCGACCGGTTTCGAACTAAATTATCTGTAATGATTGTTAGACATGGTGATAGTTGTACGAAAAAGATATTTCATTGTGTACTTATTTGTACATTTTAAATAAGAGAACCGTTTTGATTATTTAATTTCGCCATTATCAATATTTTGGGCACTTGTACGGTCGGCCACAATCTCAGATACCCCATGGCAGCTCTTATCGCGCGCGGCATAAGGGCGCCAATCGAACAAAAAGGGGTATCTGGTTCCTGAAACACAGGTTACCCTTCTTCAGGAACCAGGGATTTAATATTTGTGACACTGGTTGTGCAATAAAATTTATTTCATTATTTCATTTAATTTATCTGAGACTGTGGCCGACTGTACATCTTCATCGATGATCTTTTATTTTCCATCCGATGTATCTTGAATAATAAGACATATAGGTAGGTACTAAACAGGATGATAATCGAGTTCAAGACCAAATATCCCTTATCATTACCAAGAAGTTATAATAATTTACAGATCGCCCTATATTGTCCGAGTAGGTTCAAAATTACACCATAAAGTTGAACGAATAGCGCAGGTCTCTGTAATTTGAACTTTAAATTCATGTCATTAATAATCAATCGTAGACTGTAACAAATTGATTTCTAGTCAATATCATTTTTATCCTTTGTTTTTTGTGCCTCCCAAAATTATACTTTTTTGGTAGTTCCAATTATGCTATTAGTTACGAGTGCAGTCTGACCTTAGATGCACCTTCAAAGCGGAAAACTACTACCATATTTTATTAACGTATTCATTTATCTTCATAAGTAAGACATGTTATAAAGTTACAAACTTGTGAAAGAAAAACTGTGAAAGAAAAAAAACATGATGAAATCTGAGTGTCTTTGGCCCAGTTTCTGAATTGAAAAAATAGTTTCTGAAATTCGCTATGCAAATGGGTAAGTATCGTCCTGTAACTTTTGAAACAGCGTAGATTTAGACCCGGTTTCTAAATCGTCCTATCTCTGCAGACTTCTCACAAAAGAGCGTGACAGAACGATAGTTAAGTATTTGCTTAGCAAAATTCTCAATTCAGAAACCGAGCCTTTAAGGCACTACCATCAACGTCATTAAATCGAAAATCTTCTAAAGTTCTAAGCGAAGAACAGCTGAGGGAAGTATAGATAGTGTACTACTCTTTGCTTAGGTGTTCTTTCTTTCCTCTTACCGAGTAATCAAATCTCTGAAAAAGTTATACTCGTAAGTATCAGTTATCGAAACGAACGTTAGATCTAAAGAAAGTTTGGTGTAGGTATCTAAGTTTTTTATTATTATTTAATTTAAGGTATTATTGACTCTATTTAACATTAGATTGTTCTAAAACATGAATCCAATTCAAAACATTTCTAGATGAACCAATAAAGCCAACTAATTACAAAGTTTTGAAAACATATTTCAATGTGACCTTCAAACAAAACGCGGAACCGATGCGCGAGTAGAATTTCAGATATCTTTTAACAACCTCTATAAAGTGGAGGCCAAAGCCTCAGCGAAACTGAAACTAAAACCTTTACATAAAGTAGGAAATGGAGGAGGCAAGGCGAACGAACACAATATATACAGTCGCTGGACAGAAGGCAATAAAGACGCCTTACAGCAAAATCTAGCCTTTGGACAGAAAACTATGGAGTAGACATTACCTTCTTAAAGTAAAGATACAGCCAGCAACTTAAAATGATAGAAAACGTCACTGGCAAGAAATTTTGGCTTAGAAACCTAAGAACATTGACTAAAATCGCGAATGCTGCCTAGTAATTCTCTTTGCAAAAGAAAAAATGCGGAGCTGATTGGCTACCTTCGCTAAGTCGGAGAGGTACGTGAAAAGAAGAAAAAGATAAGGGTACTAACTAGACGGATAGGATAATAAAATAACTAACTTACAGAGCGCGATGAGAACAAATAATAAAGTGAGAATAACTGAAAGAAATCAATAGAAACGATTCATGTGTTCCCGAAAACTTACATCTAATTGATTTAATTGATTATGATACCTACCACTTATGTAGCGTTTTCAACTCAGAAACATGTGACAATGCTAAGTACCTTCCTTTTTAAATTAAATCAGCTTCTTTGTAATTATCATCAGCACCTATTCTCAGTTCAACAATATTGCAGGTGATAAATTAACTAAAACTAACAGCTCCCTTGGAGACTCCACGGCCCTATTCTAAAAGTCATCGTACAGTATTCTAAAAACCGGTCTTAGAACCGCTTCTGCTTACCCTGACTACTCCTGCTACATATAGAGTGACGTAAAACAGTAGCCACTGGCGTACATACATGCTTGTTTCATAGAGCAGTGGCGCAACGAGCTAATACAGAAGTTGGTTGCTGGACAATGCAAGTATCTATATATCTAGGTCGATTGTTGCCCCAATATCTTCACAAAATTTAACCCATCGAGTTTTGGGGATATTATATCTTTAACAGAGCGGGTTTTTTACCTTAAAAAATGAAATACCCAGTATCCAGGAATAGGCTATATTCAGGGGCTGGATAAGTAGATATATAGGTATTGATCTATCTACATGATTTATCTGTTGGCACGTCTCGGTTCTTGAATTACACTGATTCCTTAAAATTTTAGAATCCCTCATAAAGTTTTAAATGGAACATTCGATCGATGATTGCAATAATTATGGTATGGGATTTCTCTTTGCGACGTTATAGGATGTTCTAATATATTATGACCACCTAATACTGTATGTACTGGCTTTGTTCATGACAAGTGAAAAAGCATTCTGTTTCTAATTATTTTGTGCCAGAAACAACCAGAGCTCGTTGAGTAGTTAGAGATGTCGAGATAATGATTGGGATGTAGATTGTTGGTTTTAACAGTTGGAAATTGAAGTTCGACTTGGCTGTAAGTAATTTGTGTTTCTAGCCGAGATAATTGAAGCTCTATAAAGCAAGTTTGCTCTCTCTAATCATCAAGTATGGATGATAAGTAGGTGTATGAGGCAGTGGCCACATCTGGTGTCAAAAGATATTATACCTAACAAACAAACTAAGACAAGTTTACTGTGAAGTAACCATAATAAAAAAATAACAGTACCTACAGAAGAATAAACTAGCGTAAAGATGAAGAAGACGCATAAAAATAAAATCATGGTTTGCCTTTGCTATCAAGGCTTAGATTATTATAAAGATGAATCATGACTAGAAGGCAAACACAATAATCATATCAATCCACACAATTTCAATTCAAACGTAGGTGCGACGAAAGCAAACAAAGATAGTGCAAACTTTCCCACACTGCATATTTACAATGCAACTCCTGTTGATATTGCAAATGAAATCTAAAATAAACTGGTGGTATCAAAAACAAACACACTTGATTTTAAAATGGGTCTGCAATATCACAGGGAGGCACCACAGGTGCTACCCGATATTGAAAAGAACATAGTTCTGTTAGTTTTTAATGAAAATCTCAATTGCACACTTCAGTCCAACACGATCATATTGCAATGCTTGTGCTTGTAACAAGTGATCGATCAGGTCTCTTCTGTTATGAAAACTTAGTAAAAATGAGAAAAAAGAGTTAAAAAAGAAGGAGTGACTAAGCCGTTAAAAATGAAGTTTAATTAAAATTTTAAAGCTTCCATAAGCTTCCAGAAGTTTCCTTTCCGTGACTTCGTTTGCTGGACTGGGGGTCTACCGGCTAAGACGAAGCCGATTACCATTGGCGAGAATCGAAGTTCGATTTTTGAAAAATGTACTGCCACCCAGCTTATTTTACTGCCACCCAGTTCATTTTTCATAAATCGAACTTCGATTTTCGCCAATGGTTATTGGCTTCGTCTTAGCTGGTAGACCCCCTGGATGCTGTAAAATTATATCATTATACGTAAACGTCTAAGAATACTAAGGCCTTTGCATCTACGTAATGAGATGATTTATACAGCGTCCAGTGGCACCTTCACTCACTCCTGAAAGCTTAGTCGGCCTAGCCCACAGGTAAGACAAGACAGTCAATACATCTGGACTGTGGAGCCAACTAAGCCGCGGGTTTCCTCATATTTTTCCTTCACCGTTAGCGAGTGGTTTTTGCTACTTAAAATTGACAAATGTACGTAACTTTCTGTAAAGAATCTTAACTATCTCACTAAAAGTCAGTAATTCGGAAGGCAAAGTTTCTTGTTCGAAAGTCCCTTATTGGCTTAATCTTATCTGTAGACAATATTGAGAAACTAATTTCAATATTTTTTATTTTGGTTCAGTAGTTTGGATTTTACAACGTTTCAAAGATACGGTTTTATGACGTCACGCGACGGTCTGCATACTGTTGGCGGTCATAGGAACAAAACGTTTTAGCGCATAAAAACAAAACTACTGGACCCAAATAAAAAATATTGAAATTAGTTTCTCAATATTGTCTAAAGATAAGATTAAGCCGATAACGGACTTTCGAACAAAAAACTTTGCCTTCCGAATTGCACTTTGCCACACAAAAGTCATAATAAAACAAATAAGTCCTCACATAGTGCAATACGACACTTATCTGTATCGTAAGCCTGCACACTTACCAAGTCTACAAGCTCATGCGTAGTAGTAGAGTGAGTAGTAAAATTATCTTTTGAACTCGTCGACTCCCATTTAATTTAAACTCAAAAGTAGTGTCAGTAGAGCAAATATAAGGCCCGGTTTCTGAGTTGAGAATTTTGCTAAGCAAATGGGTAAGTATCGTCCTATCTCTGCAGATTTCTCACAAAAGAGCGTGACAGAGCGTAACGTAAGTATGTGCTTAGTAAAATTCTCAACTCAGAAACCGGGCCTATGTGTGATGGGCCTGAGTCTGTAACGCAATGGTGCCAAAAATGGCTCTCGATTTTTGTTCGATTGGCGCCCTTATGCCGCACGCGGTAAGAGTTGCCACGGGGTATCTGTGACTGTGATCGACCGTACATTGAGAAGTAGGATGAATCGGCCGTGTTTTTACCTACTATAATCTACGCCCGCTCATTCGGAAAATGTGGAAAACTTCATACTGAAATTCTAAGTTAGATAACGCGTTTAGGCCGTTTTTGTGTCTCTACTGTGGTTTTAATGCTAATATGAATTATCTGCCTTAGCACGTGTAAAATATTGTTTAAATCAAAGCTCAACAACTTTAAAACGACTTCCTTCCTGCACATTTTCCTTAATGATCTACCACAACAGTTATATCATAGTCAACCTGGCACAGTAATTCTGAATCACTTTGGGTTTAGCAGGCTTTATTTACGTAGCCATAAAGTGGTCAAAGAAATTTTTCGTAGTTATTTTTTTGGTCATCCAGCTGTAATCCGTGCGCAATGAGAATGGGATGGAACATTGTCGAAGTCACTCGAAAACATACTTTATTTTACTTTGACAAGGTTGCTTCGATGCGAGTTTCCCTTTTATTTTTTTCATTAGCATTAGGTATACTTATTTTTTTCAGAACGTGCTAAATGAATCTGTAGCGACAGTTAAATAAAAGCTGCTGAGTTGCGAATTATTCAATCTAAATACGCCTTAGCAAGTAGGAAACTTCAAAATCTATGATGTGGAATCTATGATCTATGAATCTATGATGTTAGAACATATTATTATTTTCCCATCTCTTAAAGTTTCGGACTTCCCCTAATGATCCATCTCATTGTGCGGTGACATCCTTTTCGGTGAAATATTACAACTTGTTTTGCAACCAGTCAATCGTCTGGCGAGCAAGCAGCGCGTGCGTCGTACGATATACTCTTAGTAGGTAGTGCTTTAACAACAATGACGCTTCGTTCAATAACCCATTGTAGGTACCTAGATTATATGCTTTGACTTTGATAGTACATACAGCGTGTTAAAAGACCGCCGACAGACCCGAAAGGCACGCATACTGGACACCAAAACAAAGTACTTTTTACATAAATTATTGCTGGAAAAGATTTTGGTTTTTTAGGTTATAATTTTGAAAAATATTTTATCACGCAATGGACGTGTAACGCACAGAAGTCATATTGCGGAAGCGTTAGCATAAGTTTATACTTCTTGCACTTGAGGTACCGATGTTTCGAATACATTGCGGGTTGCAATTTTAACGTAATTTTTTGTAAGAAATATTCAAAATGTTGATAATGGCTTCTTGATAAGAAATGTTAAGTACTGAATACATTTCTGCAAAAAAAAGTTTTGAAAAGTATGACTTTGAACCTCAATATCTCGGAAACCGTTGATTTCCCAGGCATAGTTCCTTGGGCAAAAATGTTCGTTATGATGAGGACAATACGTGGTTTTTCGCTTTATTGGCGGTCTTTTAACACCCTGTATACTTGTATGTGCTGTTGAATCAATATTAATTTTAAACATGGCTATAATATTGCGCCATAATCTCAGCTATTAAGCTATACAGAATATTTTTGTATTTTCTAATGCACTAACCCGTGCTAGGCTAGAAGGTTGCGGGTTCAAATCCTGTCCCGAGCGAATTTTTTAACCTTATAAAAATCTTTATACAGAATATTGTTATAAAAGTTCCGTGATACATGAGGGGGTTCAATTTTTTTTTATCTAAATCTATCGTGCCGTAAAACTGATTGTTTCTTATTTTTCCCTGGATTATCGAAGAAAAATAAAAAAAATTGTAGAGATATAAAATTTATAGATTGACTTTTAGATTTTACTTACTCAAGTAAGTGGAATGAAAACATTGCAAGCTTCTTAGTTATTTCAAAGCGTGCTATCGGCTTCTCTAATCTGATTATATCTAAAACACATAAGTAAAACCAGCTTATCTCAGAATTAATGACATAAACAAAAGTATCTACGTGTCAACTGCATTTACTACAGTTTACTACGCAGATAATGAGTGTCAATTGTTATTTATACAATTACCAGCCAAAAGTTCACGGGTTCAAACTGAACTAACAATAAATTTTATTATTTATCATAAACTTATCGGAGGAAATGTGCAGTAGCCGTACCGATGTGATAATGATGAAATAAATAATTAGTGCCTACTACAATAAATTACGTGAACGCGTGCATTGAAATTGTTTTGATAACTATTCAACGATTCTTTAAGGCCCAAACCTAGGCACAACTAGCTGAGCACCGCCAATGGAAAAAGATTTTATACGTAGATTTTAGAATGTGGAATCTTAGAACTTTAGGTCCTAAAAATAGTAAAGCCTCGCGTTTATAACCTAATGAAGAGTTTTTAGTAAAAAACTAATCCAAAAAGAAGATATGATTTTTTTCCTATTGGCGGCGCTAGTTGTGCCTTGGTTTGGGCCTTAAGAATGTAAACAATTTTGTTGACATTGTAACGTGTATTGAACTTTTAGGGTTCCTTGTAAGGTCAAAATGGAACCATTTGGGGATGACTTTCAAACTCAAAATAAAACCTCTACAGCATCTATAACGACATACGAGAATCTAGATCTAAAACTACTTCGAATGATCATTGCGAAATAAGTATATAAAATCAAAGAATGACTATGAGAATTCAAAGAGAAATTATTTAAAAACTTTGTAATTATGAACGCAATAGCGTCAAGTGGAATCCCCCTGCGCCTCTATTCTCTAAAAATCCACTCAACCTTTGAGCGTAAAAACACTCGAAAATAGCCCTTATATTGAAATAAACAATCTTTTTTTTACATTTAAAACGGTTGTTTTTACGGTGGATATTGTAGAGAATACAGGGGCTGCTCTGCGCTGCCTTCATCTCAGCATTTTGCGGTCGTCAATTAAATCGTATTTTAGCACAATAAACACTTGGCCAATAACAAGGAGCTCAAAGATATTTTGGTCAAGGGCCTAAGCATAGTGGGTGGCGAGTGTTTGGCCTCAAAATTAGGGGCACACTTGTTTGGTTTAGTTTAGTCCAACGATTTACGACGTATAAACTGAGTTATTGCGAGTTAGTGCCTTTAGCACGATTGGTATTAAGTTCTGATGTTTTGATAGATTTTATTGGGATTTTGTGTACAAGGTGTTACAAAAGGTCCTAACTCTTTTTGCAGGGTGTACCTAATCCTACTGGTCAACAAAATGTATTTCTGTAAAAAAAAGTTGATAAGAACAGTTTATTTTATAACCCGAAAATTGTAAAAAATGTTCATTAGGTTTTTTATTTTTTATTTATTTAGTTCAAATTTTAACACATTATTGTATGCGTAGATGTATTTTTATAGTTTTAAGTTCATAAAACCTTGTAAAAATTAATGAAAATCATATTTTCAAAATACTTTTTTCCCGCCACAGCGCTTACATTTTATTTATTTAAAAATCAACGGAACCTCATAGAGCAAAAAGAAATTGGAATGTGATTCCTATCACCGGGTGCTATTACCCTGTAAAAAGAGGTAGGACCTTTTGTAACACCTTGTATAATGTAGGTACATAACTTTGAAAATTATCAAAGTCAATGTTTTCATTAAAGTTCTACCCACTGGGCTACCATAGTTTTTTGTCAGTTTTCTAACAGCACGTAAATATCCTTTTCTTTATTTTCCAAGCATCATATTCTCCCTTACCTCTGCTTGACCACAAAACCGTTTGTTTGATTCAAAGGCGAACCGAACGTCTAGTGATGTGCTTAAATCATTCTTTATTCGATCTGTAGTGAACTTGCCAATATTTTTTAAACAAAAGTGGGTATCTAAAAAATGTAGAGTCAGAAAAACACAGTTGCCGATTTTGACATCGATACAGCATCTAGTGACCCCTCAACTCTAAATTTACGCAAGGTTGATTATAACTACTAAATTAAAAATTTAAAATACCCCCGACATTTTAGCTTCAAATAAGCATAATATCTCGTAAACAGCTGCACCGATTTGGATGCGGTTTATTTATTTGAAAGCTGGTTTTCTAGTGTAAAAACGAATCATCAAAATCGATTCTCTTAAAAAAAGTTCTGAAACATATTAACAAAATACGGGTTGAATAATAGAGTACCTCCTCCTTTTTTGAAGTCGGTTAAAAATACGTTGCCATTATTTTATATCGATGACACGGCCCCTCCCTACTCTAGTCCACATCAAAACGTCTCAGCTTACAATCACCGCACGTGCCTAGACCGATGTAACGTAATCCTAGTAGCGACTGTTACAATTATTATTATTATGACATAGATGTGTAAACCGTAAGAAGTCTAACATTTTAATTGCTCTGCAAAACATACTACATGCAAAACATCTACAAAATTAAAACGAGAGTATGATTCGTTCTTAATTTAAGACTCCATAAGTCTTACAACTAGCGCTGCCAATGGAAAAAAAATCATATCTTTTTTTTGGATCTGTTTTTAGCAAAAAACGCTCCTGCGATTTCTCAACGCGAGGCTTAACTATTTTTAGGACCTAAGGTTTGGAGTCCAGGATTGGATTTCCGACGAATGCATTCTTAAGTTCTAGGATCTGGAGTCCAAACCTTAGGTCCTAAAAATAGTTAAGCCTCGCGTTGAGAAATCGCAGGAGCGTTTTTTGCTAAAAACGCATCAAAAAAAAAGAAATGATTTTTTTTTTCATTGGCGGCGCTAGTTGTGAGACATATTTCATCTTAAGGCTATTGCAAAATTGGTATCCAAAAATGACAATCCTAGGGGAATATTTAGAACCTAATACAAGGGCTAAGAAAGCCCATTTCTGATGAGTTTTCCTATCTAGTCCTGGATGTTCACTATTCAGCCCTAGGTTCCAGATCCAAATCTTAAACATAATTTTCACCAGGATTACTTTTTCTTGAACAAGCCTTTTTCTTGAGATACGTTTCTAATTTTAAAATTAACAGAATAAATCTAGGTACACCGTTTCAAAAGTTTTAGAATTATGTGGGGATGTATTAACGTATGCATTTACTTAGCTTCATTTTCAAACTACAGTACCTATTGTTGATAATTTGATAACACATCATTATAATAGAGTTACAAGCGAAATACTGAAAAAACATGTCATTTAACGCCCTTGCCCCTTACACAATCCTGAATCTTTTGGAATTTCGTAGATTTATTCTGATTTTTCTTATTTTTTACTGGGAGACTTTAACTGACTGTGAAGGAAACCATCGTGAGGAAACCTGAGCGTTTAAGGCATTATGCCTTTAACGCAAAAATCGCCAATCCGCATTGAGCACGCGTGGTGATTAAGTTCTCTCTCTCTCTCTCTCTCTCTCTCTCTGAGAGAAGGCCTTTGCCCAGCTAGTGGGATATGTTCAATCGTATAGGCTACATATTATCTTATTCTTTACTGGGAGTGCTTCTATTTTAAACATTTATAATAGGTTGAAAAAAATTACTCGGGATAGGACTTGAACCCGCAACGTATCGCATACCGTGCAAGGCGCTCTACCAATTGAGCTACCGAGTCAAGTAACTGTCGATGCGAATTTCTTCAACTAGTCTCTGTCTAATGGACGGGGGGCGCCACCTGGTGTGATTAGTTTGAACTAATCTACACCACCCAATCGGTAGCTCAATTGGTAGAGCTCCTGCACGGTACGCGAGAGGTTTCGGGTTCAAGTCCTGTCCCGAGTGAATTTTTTAAAATATTCCCCAGCACGGGTTAGTGCTTTAAAAAAAACAAAAAGTGCTTCTATTGTTAAACCAAACTAACATGAACTTCTGCATCCTTTCAAGTTTACCACAGTGCAATAGACTCTGTTGACTTGTGAGTAATGGCTGTCCTTCGATCATAATAATAATTAGCGTAGGTAGCTATTGGCAGGTTATGTTTTTGTAATCACTACTGTCTCTCCATGGCAGTTTGCAAATTTACTGCGTAGTTTGGGCAATAGGTATTAATCAGGTCGATTGATAGTTGAATGAAATTAATGTGTGTCAAATTGGAAATATTTTTTCATCTCCCAGGCTCGGAAAGTATTCTGTTACGAGCACCATACCATCGTGGAAAAGCCTATTTTAAACTTTCTGCATTTTTGCGCGCTTCGAAATTTGAACGCTGTTCCATATATTTGGTGCAGTGTACTGAGTCTTCCGTATGTATGGAACATCTGATATTTTTTTCGCTCCATTTTTTTTGCAACCTAGTACAAGTTGTTTGTTCTGAATTAGCGATCAGTGGACAGGCTCGATTGCACCCTGTAGTTACTCCGTTCAGTTGGTGGCAATGGATATAGGGATTTGGCCGACAACACACGAGTCATCACGTTTTAGTCACACCAACAAAGCACCGTATTCGTAAAAGCAAATAATTAGTTAAAACCCGAATATCGTGACAAACACCAATCAAGACGGAAAATCACTTTAAAAACCAAACAGTGGATCTAAATCACTCGCATTGCGTAACTCTAGTTATCATCATGGCAACAGTTAAACCGCACTTAAGCCTTCATACAAGCAACACAGGGAACAAACAGAAGGACGACATGCAGGATGCACAAGAAAAAAAACAGCCACTTTCGACCTGTGCAATTTTTATTCATAAGTTTTAGGATCTGGAATCTACAGGGTGCACTCTAAGTCGATAGCGGAACTTTAAGTAGGCTGTCTACTGATCAATACAAACAACTTGTACTAGATGGCGAAAAAAATGGAGCTAAAACAATATCAGTTGTTCCATACAAAAGGTCGACTCAGTACTGCGCCAAATGTATGAAACAGCTGATAATTTTTTCGCTCCATTTTTGTCGCCACCTAGTACAAGTTGTTTGTATTGATCAGTAGACAGCCTAGTTAAAGTTCCGCTATCGACTAAGAGTGCACCCTGTAGACCTTAGGACTTTTTTGGCGGCTCGTTTTTAGCCAATTTTTAGCAATATACGCATCCAAGAAGTAAGAAAGTTTTTTTTTTCTTCGGCGTCGCTAGTGTGCTTTGACATTTAACTTACAGACGCAATAGGTAGGACGCACAACTAGCGCCGCCGATGAAACAAAAATAATATCTTCTTTTCTAAAAAGAAGATTTTTTTCATTGGCGGCGCAATTTGTGCGTCCTACTGGGCCTTAAGCATCTTTACTTTAAGGTGAAATACGTCTCACAACTAGCGCCGCCAATGGAAAAAAAATCATATATTTTTTTTTGGATGCGTTTTTAGCAAAAAACGCTCCTGCGATTCCACAACGCGAGGCTTAACTATTTTTAGGACCATGGGTTTGGATTCCAGATCCTAGAACTTAAGAATGCAATCCTGGAATCCAAATCTTAGGTCCTAAAAATAGTTAAGCCTCGCGTTGAGGAATCGCAGGAGCGTTTTTTGCTAAAAACGCATCCAAAAAAAAGATAAGTATGATTTTTTTTCCATTGGCGACGCTAGTTGTGAGACGTATAGCGTCTTAATGATAAAAGCTTTGTAACCTTCTATAACTTCACATGCTTTGCCCGAGGTGTACCGTTACGCGTTCAAAACTTGTGATACGCAGAGGGCTAATAAATCAAAAGTAAAATGCTGGCTTATTCGTGGTCGTCGCTCGGAGCACGTTTCGCGGCCGTTTAAGCCTCTTTGTGTTGCTGTGCTGCGTTTGTGTTTGGAGAGTAGCCGTCAGTAGCTGAAACTAGTAGCCAACACTTTTAGACCGGCCACATACCTACGGACAGAATTTTTCCGTAACGGGAAAACGATTGGGGATTCCGAACGCAGCAACTGCATACAAACTGTAAAAATTCCGGACGGCAAAAACCATATGTGTGGTAGGTCCATAGAATTGTATGCAGTCACTGCATTCGGAATCCCGATTCGTTATTTTTCCGTCCGGAATTCCGTCTGTACGTGGCCGGCCTTAGAGCGCAGACAAACAAGACAAATTTTTCATGCGGAGGCCGCGCGGCGTCCGCGCGATTGTCACGCTTTGGTGTTTAGTGACGGCAAGAGTGAAGTGAACTTTGTTAACAAGGTAGCAACATTAAAATTTCTCACAATCCCCTAACCCGTATCCGCGCTACACAATGAGCCATTTTCAGCACAAATTCACAAAGCATTTCATAGATGGCGCCTACAGGCGTGGCCATAGAAGAACCGGAATACGGATCAAAATTAATCTGTGCTAAGCAAAATTTGACAACCGTATTCCAGTTTTTCTATGGCTACCCCTGCAGGCAACATCTATGAAATTCTTTGTGAATTCGTCGA
Source organism: Zelleria hepariella (assembly GCA_949319315.1). Taxonomy (NCBI): domain Eukaryota; kingdom Metazoa; phylum Arthropoda; class Insecta; order Lepidoptera; family Yponomeutidae; genus Zelleria; species Zelleria hepariella. The sequence continues at coordinate 38,044,745 of OX439378.1, read as the reverse complement.
AACTTTAGGCTTGGCACTTGAACTTGCCAAAAGCATTATACTTTTATAGAAAGTCAAGTGGAGTAAGCACCTTGAAACTTGCAAACAACAAACGAGGCATAAGCTACTAGGTGTAGTTTACGACCACTGTTCTGTGACACTTCTAGTTGGACTGTGCTGCTGTTTGGAGTTAAAGTCTCATGTTTAGCACAGGTTAACTTAGATGAGGCTGGTCCAAAGTTATGATTTGTGAAATGTGAGGAAATTACTGGTTCTCTGCTGTAAGACCTTACCCTAAGAGGTTGTTGGTTACTAGTGGTTCGCCCCGAACTATGAACTCGCGACCCCATATCTCAGTAACCCCTCGACCGATTTGGCTCATGTTCGAACTTAAAAATTCTCTTGGCCTCATTTACCTGTGTACCAAATTTCATAACGATCCGACTAAATTTACTCAAGTTATCGTCGAACGAACATTCATACATACATACATACATACATACATACATACATACATACATAAAAACGCCGGATTGTTCCAGTAGACTCGGAGAACTTCGCTCGCTTCGCTCGCTCGTTCAATTAGATGTTATGAGCAGTGTGCTTATTCTGTAAAAAACACACAATGGCTAGTCCTCAAACCCGGTTAATTTGCTAGCTGTGGGTACATAGATGATGTCCGGTCAGCCACAGTCACAGATACCCCTTGGCAGCTCTTACCGCGTGCAGCATAAGGGCGCCAATCTAACAAAAAGGGGTATCCGAGCGTGTAGCCGACTGTACATAGATGATAGAGAGAGAGAGAGAGAGAGATTCGTTCGATTTTGGCGTTCAGGGTAGGTATATGCCTCAGACGCTCAGTTTTCCTCGCGATGTTTTCATTCACTCAGAAGTAGGAACATAAAAAGTGGAAGTGAACTCTATCGTAATCGATTATGGTAATAAAACAACGCGTTAGGAGTTGAGGCCAGAAGTAGAGCGTGCCCAGACTTTGACACTTGAAAATGACGGCCCAAATTCAAACGTAAACCACACGCGACTTGATTTTGATGGGCTCTTCCTAACAAACAATTTTTGTTATTAACGATATACAACGTTTTGTATTTCGTAAACGGTTAAACTTATTTGTATTATGTCGGTGTAGCCGACCAGTTTCGGTTCTCATTCGGAGACCTTAATCATGGAGCTGGGACGGCCGAGACATACAACGTGTTACAAAACATCCTAACTCTTTTTACAGGGTGTAACCTACTGGTCAACAGGATGTGAGTTCTGTAAAAAAAGTTGAAAAAATATAGTTTTTTTATTTTTTAAACTCAAAATATAAAAAAATCATACCATTTCTGTTTTTGATATTAGCTCTCAGTCCTGTCCATCCAAAGGTTGTCTGGAAGAAATCGCTTTTTTATTTGTAAAATGTTTTCGTTTGTGCAATAAAGAGTTACTTACTTACTTACTTTAAGTTGTTAAAACATTGTGAAAGTCAATGAAAACAATATTAAAAAAATACAATTTTCCCGCCACAGCGTTCACATTTTATTAATTTAAAAATCAACGGAACGTCATAGAGCAAAAAAAAATTAAGTTGTGCACCCTATCACCGGGTGCTAAAAAAGAGTAAAAAGAGTTAGGATCTTATGTAACACCTTGTATTACGAGTCAAAAAAGTTTGCTCGGGACTAGACTATGCCTAGCCTTCTTATGTATGACATCATTTTGCTACATCAATCCTTACTGAGGCAGGTCGTGCTCTGAAAACGAATTTCATCCAGCGGTAACAACTTCTTGAACAAAAATACTACCAACCCATTAGATTAGGCCCCATTTAAAATAAGTGCAATAATCTGCTACGTTTGTATCGGACGGGAGTGAACCGGTGCGCCTGCGCATCGTCACCGTGACAGCGACCCGTAATGGCGGCGCTGATGGCCGGTGATTATAAAACGAGGAATAATTTTTATACCCAGTTAATGGACTAGGCTCTTTGTAGTCGGTCGGGTGAGCCAGATGATGCATGGCGACCGTAAGTATTCCGTGATCTATTCGTTGTACTTACTGTTTACTGTTGTAAGTACCAGTCTAATCACCAGGGCCCAGAGGCTGTAAGGTGTGAGGTTCGGTGGAATGAAAGTGGTATAAAAAGAGCTGTTATTCAAGGAGCACGCGATGGAAAAGTAGGCGATAGTAGTCTAGCTAGTGGGTAGAACAATGAACTCGGAAGTGAGAGGCCCAGGTTCGATTTTCAGTGGTCGTAAGTCCTGTGCCCGAGTGGTATAATCTCCTCAACGCGAAAATCGCCAATAGGTATGCAGTGGCTATGCGTGATGAATAGTGATGATAAAGCCCAAATTCTCTATCTCTAAGTGAACGCCTGTGCCAGCCAATCAGACATGTAGGTACCTAGGTATTTAGACTGGTATAGAGGCTACCTCTTATCTTTTTTTATTTATTTCACCATCATCATCATCATCCAGTCCTATGGCCCTGATTAGGTAATCAGAGACATAGGGCTTTCAAAACAGTTTTCCATTCTCGCCGATTTTAAAATAAAGTTCGCACCCGTCAAATTCCGAGACTGTTCGCTTGTTTTTTTTTTTTTTATTATAAAAATACATGGCTCAAAGGTCTCGTAACCAAGCCATAAAATAAAAAATATATACTTATACGAGTATAATGTCAATGGTTAAATATAATATTCTAAGCCCTAGCACCTTAAACAAAAAGCTTCGACCCATCTGCCACACGTGCGTATGACATCGATAATTTGAATGTCACTAAAACATTTGAGTGCGTCGTGACAGCGTGTAAATGTTTCATCCATTAGTTTTGCATAATGACTACTTGAAACGAGATACGTACAGTCGGCCACCCGCTAGGATACCCCTTTTTGTTCGATTGGCGCCCTTATGCCGCGCGCGGTAAGAGCTGCTATTGGGTATCTGTGACTGTGGCCGACCGTACTAGCAGCACTAACGTAAGACACCGCCACAGCTCTTATTGAATGTGTCTTAAGGGCTATTATTGAAATTGCAAGGCGGCTGACTGTACGCACATTCGTCTTCGGTTTCAAGACAAAAGGTATAGATCAGATGCTTTTAACATTTAACTGTTTTATTAGTATCGGTGAATGATGTATTGTGGTGACACTTTGACTTAGTCTTTGCCCAAGTAAAGTCAGAAGTGAGTAACCTGACGGAATGGTTGAGATTTATATAGATTGTGGAGATATCTGTGGGGATTGACTTGGGTTTGACAAAAAAATAATCTATACAAAAATACAAGCTAAATATCACACCATCTTCAAGGAGATTCAAGAAGTTTGTCTAGCAAATAATATTTCGTTAAAAATTTTACTTATTTATCTGTATTTTATTTACTATGTTAGGTACTCTTAACTATGTTTTTGAAAAAATATGTGAAACTTTAGGTCTATTTTTTTGTTGTAATGCATCTTTAAATATTGTGTTAAACTGATTGTTTATTTCTAAAATAAAACCAAAATAAAGATTTAAAAAATGTATGACACCTATTAGAGGCTACATAACAAAAATTTATCTTAATTTACTAAAACGAATCACTATTGTTTCAGCTCTACCCAAATAGACTCAAAGATGACCTCGCGGAGAAATGTGACCTTCCCAACATTGTTATTAGAAAATAAATCGTCATTTTCTTTATGAAACAAAACAAAACTACAAATGACACTTTTTAGAGCGCGTATTTATCAGAAAGTAACGCACAAACAAACACAAGCGCTTGCCAATTTTTTGAAGAAACTTCGTTCTTATTTCTACGTCAATAAGACATAGGATAGTTCTAGTAAAAAGCCATTAGTTTTACAATCGAGTTGCTTATAATATCGTTTCTGAACGGTAGAGATCCATTCGATATACTTTTGCTAAATGAAGCGGAACGCGCTGGATGCGCTTTCTTGCAGCGCTTAAGTTTTCTTATTACGTTTTGTATCAGATAGTGCAATACTCGTACACCCAGTACTAGCAAAATAATGCACTATTTTACTCGATTCTCGTTCTTACGTCGCGAGACATAAGAGCTTTAGAATGTACTGGAGGAAACTGCTGTAGGTGAAAAGTTTACTTTGTAGCGCAGGTGATGATTAATGATGCTCTTGTCCGCCGATAGTAATATTGTAGAGCTTCTATGAAGACAAGACTACTGCGGACATTAGAAGTAGATCAAATACAAAAAGCTTCACTTATTATTTTTATTAGGTACAAGAAAAAATTTGTTATGCTAACCCTCCTATTAATCAAAATTAAATGTTCACTTGAGGTGTGCTATTTGAAACTTCCACAACCATAATAATTCAAATTTAGAAAGCTCTTATTTAAAACAATATGGATTAAACTTCACTGCCGTAGACTATGCAAACGAATTATTACAATAGACATAAATCGAAGGTAGAGTCGATTTCAATGAAAAAATACTACTTACTGCTTTTTATTTCTAATATTTGCATTTTACAAAAACCTAGCTTAATTTAGTTATAATGCTAAATATTAAAAATTATATGAAATTTTCAACTCTATTTTTACTTCACGTAGTTGATTTTGTAAAAATTCTGTAAAATCGGTTTGCAAACAATATAATAATATTATAAACTAATGACAAAACAATTCATGTTTATAACAATATGCAAGCATGCAAGCTACATCAAGTCTAGACTTGTCTGTATTTTTTGCTGACTATAATTTCTAAGACTTACCGCCTTCATTGTCGAGGAGTATCAGAGTGGAAATAATGTTTACGTACCTGAAACAAAACAATGGTTGTAAATTAGTTATAAAAAGTGCTAAAATACATTAATTTAACTTTGTTATTGAAGCGGAGATATTTCATTTCATGTTCAGCGACTTACAGACCCAGACCCAGTTCAAAGTTGCTAATCCTGAAAACCTCTTTAGAAATATTAGGAAATATATTTTTCATTCGGTAAACATACCTACCTCTCATATTGAGAAGAAGTTCGTAAATAAAGTGAATAGATTGAGGAAGTAGCCTGTGGATTCATGGTACGTTTTTTGCAAGCCAACCGACACTAAAATAATGAACAGCAAGATTAAAAAACCGCTAACTGATTAGAGGCAAGCACGAAACATTACCGTAACTAAGCTGGCACTGACATTGGAAAACAATAGACGATCAAAAAGAGGTTTCCCAGACTTTTTCCGAGCAAAAACTATGCTCATTGTCTTCTGAAAGAATAGGTGGTGATTTTTACCCGGCAGTACATTACATTCAATGATAATCTTGGCCTTTATGGCCGAAACCGTTAAGTGCAACTTCAGGGTTCAAGGCTGATTATAATTTTGCGAGTAATTGTATTAATGAGCCGTTTTCATCACAAATCACAAAGCATTTTCATAGATGGTGCCTACAGGCGTGGCCACAGAAGAACCGGAATACGGCTGTCAAAATTAATCCGTGCTAAGCGAAATTTGACAGCCGTATTCCGGTTCTTCTATGGCCACGCCTGTAGGCGCCATCTATGAAATGCTTTGTGAATTTGCGCTGTTCTCATTGTGCAGGTTTTTGATTGAAGTACTTCAGGAAAAAGCTGATGATAAATACATAGAATCGATAGAATATGTCACTTTATCAATTCATTTGAATTGTTTTGCCCTGCGCAAGTGTGCTCAAGTTACGTTTCTGTCTCTTTGCACTTAGGTCCGGTTTCTGAATTGAGAATTTCACTAATCAAATGCTCAAGTATCGTTCTGTCACTGCAGATGTCACACAAGAGAATGTGACAGAACGATACTTAAGCATTTGGTTTGTGAAATTCTCAATTCAGAAACCGGGTCTTTGACGCTGCACTCCGAGTACGGAAGACTTTACATCAAAAATGTACACTCTGATGTGCTGTCGTGTGTACGTACGTAATAATATTCGTGGTGGATCGTTTTGTTGAAGCTGCATCATGATAGTACCTAATATAATATCAATACAATTAAAATTATATTATAGCGCAGTAAATAAATAATAATAGGTGGCAGATAAAAAAACGTAAATTGCATTTAAAAGCAGAGAGACAAAGTAGGACAGAATCGTTAGTGTAATATAAAGCACAAAGCATTATCTAATCAAGCTATAGGGTCGTACTTATCAATCAGTTCAACAATTTGTTGTGACGGCCATTTTGACGGGCAGTTCCTTTCTAACCATATTTATACCTTTACTTCTGGTGGCGTCTTGGTTTAAGATAGTCAAGGCACACTACGCGAATAAAAAAAAAACTTCTTTTTGGATGCGTTTTTTGCTAAACACGAGCCGTCAAATGAGAATCTCTAGGTTCAACTGTTTTTAGGACCCAAGACCTTTAGATTCCAGATCCTAGAACCTACGAATAAATACCGCACAATTCAATAGTGAACGGTTTTCTCTAAGCTGGGTCCAGGGGCTTTATTGTCTAACTTTTGAATCTATCAATTCTAAATTCGCAATCAAGATCATAATCCCGATACCTTTGAAAGGGATCGCGAAAGATTCAAAAGTTAGACATTTGGGCCCCTGTTCTGTCCAGCGAAATTTCATCTGTATAACTAGTGGTTCGCCCCGAACTATGAACTCACGACCCCATATCTCAGCAACCCCTCGACTGATTTGGCTAATGTTTGAACTTTTTGCCTCTTTTACCTGCCTACCAAATTTCATGACGACCCTACTAAATTTCCTCAAGTTATCGTCGAATGAACATTCATACATACATACATACAAACATACAAACGCCGGATCGTTCCCGTAGACTCGGAGACTTCGCTGGCTCATTCAATAATGACTCACTGGTATTAAATTTGCAATAGTGGCAGTCCAAAATATTTGTACTTAGGTTCGCCGCGAACTGTGAACTCGCGACCCCATATCTCAGCAATCTCAGCTCAGTTCAAGTAGACTTGGAGAACTTCGCTCGCTTTGCTCGCTCGTTCAATTAAAAGTCCAACTAGCATCAAAATCTTTGCACTCAAGAGGAAGGATCCGTTTGAATGCAGCAATCGTTTGCAAGTCGTGACGTGACTACAGCTATTATGACTCCAACATTTATTGTTTTGTTTATACTATACTATGTGTTGTGGTTGTTGTTGGCTGTTTTTAGGGTTCCATACCCGAGGGGTGCCAAACGGGACCCTATTACTAAAACTCCACTGTCCCTCTGCCACCAGGCTGTATCTCATGAACCGTGATAGTTAGATATTTGAAATTTTCACAGATTATGTATTTCTATTGCCACTATAACTACAAATACAAAGAAACAGAATAAAATAAACATTTACCTACCGAAGGGGGCTCCCATACAACAGACTTGATTTTTTGCCGTTTTTATAAGTAATGGTACCTACGGATCCCTTCGTGCGCGAGTCTGACTCGCACTTGGCGGGTTTTTTGTCCACCATTGGCTTTGGCATTGAGGAGGAAATGCGAAATAAATTGTTTTCGATTTGCAATTCAGTAGCGGGATTTTAACTGTTATTATTGGTTAGATTATAGTGGGAAGGACTAACCTCGGTTTAGTCATCATTCAATTATGTCACCAAATACTGCCTTTTGAAAGTTTAGTTCTTGATTGCTTACTTTTTGTCTAAAAATAACTAGTACTTTAGTCCTTCAGGGCACCAAATACGCACGCCTTTTGGATTTTTACCCATAACAACTAGGTAGGCCAGAGATATTTTGAAAGATCCCAAGGTTTTACTAAAAATTTGCTACGCCTTTATTGATTTGAGGTTTGGTCCGTCTTTTGCGGTTTTTCAAATATTTAAATCGCTTCCGGTGATGCAAAACTAACCACAAAAAGCTAAAAATGGTCACAATATGAACAACTATATGGATCTCTTTCGTAGTGAAATGGTATGAACATGATAGGTTCGTCATTTGACATTGACAGTTGACCTTTTCATGAAAGGCACATTCAGCCACCTGTGGGGATACCCCGTGGTGGTTCTTCGTGCACAAACTGTGCAGTCAGCTATACTATTCCTGGTAGTTTGATAACAGCACTGAGACCGTACATAAATAAAGGTCGTTGTTATTATTTATATCTCTGAGGATACTTTCACCAACATAAACAAATTGTATCAGCGAATCAATTTTACTGATTCTACGCCTCCAAGCACACGTGCTCTGCCTACGCTTAAAATTGTATATGCGCCGAAGCTAATGTCATCACAATTTAGGCCAAATACAAATAACTACTGCTAAACCGACTTAGCTGTCAGGATGGTAAAGATGCTGGGCGGGCCTAGTAGGTACCTCATCTAAAACAATGTCCCAGGCACTGCGGCGGCGAGTGGTCTCTTCACCCATCTAGTGTGTATGAAGGTGCCACTGGACGCTGTTATTTTTATTTTTTTATTTGTAGTGTTTTATATTGTGCAATAAAGAGTTACTTACTTACTTACTTATGTCAAACACATTCATTTTTCAGTTTTTATACCCCGACCAAAATAGAGGGGTTTTATACGTAAGTTTGACCGCTGTGTGTCTCTCTGTTACTCTGTGGTACTGACACACCCGTCTGATTTGTATGCCGTTTTTATTTATTTCAAAGCAGGTTTTCTAGCGAGTGTTCTTAGATATGTTTTATCACAATCGGTTCAGCCATTTATGAGATATGCAAACATTAATCTAAAATGTCAGGGTATTTTAAATTTGTAATTAAGTAATTATCTTTCCTCGATTTCTGAATGATTTACTAAAGACACTGGGAGCGCAGAACCACTACAACGTGTTACAAAACATCCTAACTCTTTTTACAGGGTGTAACCTACTGGTCAACAGGATGTCAATTCTGTAAAAAAAAGTTGAAAAAAATAAATTTTTATTTTATAACCTCAAAATTGAAAAATTTTCATAACTTTTTTGTTTTTCTTATTAGCTCAAATTTAAAAATACGTTTGTGCGTGTAGGTGCATTTACATAGCTTTGAGTTGTTAAAACATTGTGAAAGTCAATGTAAACATTATTTAAAAAATACTTTTCTCCCGCCACAGCGTTCACATTTTATTAATTTAAAAATCAACGGAACGTCATAGAGCAAAAAAAATATTTTGGTTGTGATCCCTATTACCGGGTGCTACTACCCTGTAAAAAGAGTTAGCATCTTTTGTAACACCTTGTACAGGGTTAACAAGTATGTATTACAATGGAACGACTAGTTTGAGACCACGTGTTACCAATTATAGTGGGACAATGCTAAGCGAGCATTGTCTTAGCATGCGTGTAGTGTGTGGTTGTTACTAGAGTGGTTTGTGAAAAAACTGGCCGCTCACTGTGAAGGAAAACATTGTGAGAAAACCTGAGCGTAAGAGGTATACTTTACCCTCGACGCAAAAATCAGGATTCAGTAGCCGTTAGTTTCCCGAAAACTTATTGGTTTTATGGTGTAAAAAAGGTACTTATACGGTAAAAAAAAGTAAGATGTAGCCTGTACAATTGTACATGTCCCACTAGCTGGGCAAAGGCCTTCTCTCAGAGAGAGAGAGTTCGAGCTTAATCACCACGCGTGCTCAATGTGGGTTGGCGATTTTTGCGTTGAGGGTATAATGCCTCATACGCTCAGGTTTCCTCACGATGTTTTCCTTCACCGTCAGCGAGTGGTATTGCTACTACAAATTCACAAATGTACGAGTACGTAACTTTGAAATTAAACAAAGTCATAGATGCATGCCCGTACCGTGAATCGAACCTAGGACCTTTGACTTCAGAGTCCACTGTTCTACCCACTAGACCACTACCTCTTGACAAAATGGTGGTCACGAAATGGTATTTGTCAGGAATTTTCTTATATCTTGTAAAAACAACCCAAAATGACCCAGCACATTGTTATTTTTGATAGCTTTGGTTAGTGTACCGAATGTAATGTTCAATTATTTTTTCATTGTCTACTCTACGACATCGCGACATGCACAAGTCCACTTTAATATATTTATGCTATTATGCATTGAAGCCTATGATTTAGAGAAGAATTAACTCTAAACGATGGCATTGTTGTTATGAGAATATTGAAAAATATCTAGAATGATAGATTGTCTAACAAAACGTCGTATCGATTCCGATGCTAAAAAAATCCATGAGAAAATTCAAGTGTTTTTTTTTGTCCTTAGTGGTTTGCTACTTTTAGTCATTGTGTTAACTTATTTTGTCATCTATTTTCACCATTATAGTAAAAAAAAGTACCTACTACTGTTCCCACATAACTATTTTATACCATGTTAACTTGCCACATGTACTTAGATTGTATGTAGTACACAAGACAGCACGTAGAAGCTTACACTTCTCGATTACGTTACGGGCGACTTTACAATAAAAGTGTACCTACAGCCTGACTTGCTGTCGTGTGTACTTGGTAGGTAGGTAGGTAGGTAATCATATGAGGTAGTGGCCACCCCTGGTGTCAGAGTTTTTAGGCCACGTTGTCGTAGTCATGTTAGCCCTTACTTATCAATCACACGCACCTAGATGCGTCAAAGTATAAGATGTAGCCTGTACAATTATACATGTCCCACTAGCAGGGCTAAGGTCTTCTCTCAGAGAGAGAGAGTTCGCGTGCTCAATGTGGATTGGCGATTTTCGCGTTCAAGGGTATAATGTCACATACGCTGAAGTTTCTTCACGATGTTTTCCTTCACACTTCGCGAGTGGTATTGCAACAAAAAATTCACAATGTGCGTCAATCAAACAAAAAAGGATATCCTAGCCTGTCGCTAACTGAATCTACTGTAAGTACTTAAAAACAAAATGAAGGTCACAAAGGGAAAAAACTTCTGACGTGGGAACTTAGATAATATGGTTCATTGGCCAAGAAAATTATGATCATAAAAATTATAATAAAGAATTGTTTAAAGCCATTAAAGAAACAAAATGAACAATTACGTTGTTTAATTCCTCCTTAACTTTAACTTCTGTGAGGAAGTTTCGTTTAATTGTGCTAGTTTCTGAGTAGATGTAACATTTGTTTTTATAATAATGATGAAGATTAGCATCTTCGTCAAATAGTTTGTCGAATAAAAAACAATCAAAGTACCATCTGCAATTAACCATTGTTTTCTCTTGAAACACAGGCATAATATAAATGTAACTTTACTCTCACTACATGTCATCCGTTTTTTTTTAAACAACTAAATTCAGATCGACAATCTAAATGCAGCGACAATATTTCTTCAAAACCATAAAACAAGAAAATAAAATAAGTTTTTTGTTATAACTTACCAACTATAATTTCAGTAAATTACTGTTCCAGTCCCACAAAAAGCCAGATTTAAGCTGATTTAACCCTTCATTAGAAGTTAAACTGTCTCGATCGTCAAAAACTGGTTTTGAAACCGGGTCAGAGGAAAAGGTTGCGTTTTATGTCTTTGGAACCTTTTTTTTTTCGTTGAGGGTTATTTTAGTCCGATTTTAAAAAGATTGTGGAATCGATTTCGAATTGGATTAATTTTATTTCCCTAAACTAAAACAATATGCGGCATCAAAATTGATAGTTTATTAAAAACAGGTAGCTGATCAACTCTGACAAAGTTTTTTTGTTTAGAGAAGAGTACTTTTTCATCTGGAATTCCTTTTGTTTTGATTGTTATTTAATTTTACGACCATAAACTTTGGAAGGCAATAAGATATTAGATAAAAATTACAAGATTACAAGACTGGGCTTAACGTTGATAAAGCGAAAAAAAAAATAGAAACAATACCAAGAGTCTTGGCACTTATTACAAGATCTATCCAAACAACATGTAAAGGCATCACGTCAATAATGACAAAGTTAAAAATGGTGGATCATTTGAAAGTATTGCCAAAGGTAACAAAATATTCTACAGGGTGCACTCGAATTCGATAGCGGAACTTTGAGTAGCCTTTCTACTAGTCAAATTGAGCGTCAAAAACAATCGAGCGCATAAAGAAATCTGCGGTTTCATACATTCAGTGTACAATAATTTATTTCAGTACTCAGACTACCACAGACTTTATAAGAGTCTACCTTATTTGGAACAGCAGATTTTTATTTGCCCATAATTTTTTTTAGAATACCTGCTTTAGGATTTGTTTTCGAATCCAAGTGCACCCTGTAGACTAATTATTGTGAGAATCATGGGTTGAACACACGTTTTTGAGAACATATTTATTATTCAGATTCATCTCTACATAGCTACTGGGCTTCAAACAAACGCTACGTTTATTTCATTATCTATGTAAATATCAGAATCGTGTTATAGCCCCGGGCTTTGAGATAAAAATCTTCCAGGGGCCTCAGCCTGTAACGCAATAGTGCCAAAATGGCCTCCTAGTTGACAGCTTCAATTACGATTTATTAATGCTGTCGGTCCTTTTAATGTTTTTGTAGTACAGAAAAGAATATTCTGATTCTAATTCTAGAGGATTAATTCCCTGGTCGTTGGAGAAAAACGAGGAAACCCCGGTTTTGTCCTTCTGCTTGGATGCTATCGACACGCCATTGCGTTACAGACTAAGGAACCTGGTATAATGGGTATTAGAGAAAAATAGAGTTCTTATAAGATTGAGATTATGATGCGCTGTGGTGTGTACTTAGAAAGATTATTGATCTTGGCCCTAAGATTTATTACTTGAGGTTTGAATAAACCAGTGCCTCTGCCTACCCCTTCAGGGTAAAGGGCATGTAAATACTTTTGATGTACCTAACTTGTTAGTTTCTATACGTTAAATCGAGGTATCCTCACGATAATGTTTTTTTTTTCTTATTAGAAAGTTGTCATCTAAGTGCACACGACTGAACGCGAGTGTACACTTTTGTTGTAAAGTCGCCCGTAACGTAACCGAGTAGAGTGCTAGCGTGTAAGGGTCTACGTACTGTCAACGTGTGTGCATATTTTATCCTATTATAAATTATAGTGCATTTGCTGGATACTGTTTTTCCGCTTTCAGTCTTGTCCACCCACAGGATATCTCGTAGAGATCGCTGTTAGCAACATTACAGTAATTTTTGGGTTCCGTACCCGAAGGGTGTCCAACAGAACCCTATTACTCTGCCTCCACTGCCTCTCTGTCAGTTTATTCTAACTTTAAAGATCTTTGGAACCGTAATAGGTAGCCAATTGAAATTTTAACAGATTATGTGTTATTATGGCGAATTACCCAACAAATAAAAAAATACAGTAAGGGGGCTCCCCACATACAACAAACGTGATTTGGTTGTACCTATATTATGAAAAGAAAATACATTCAATCGAAATGTTACGAAATACACCGACTTCCATCAGCAGCGTCGTCTTTGCACAAAGTTCACGGGGTCAGATTTCCTTGACATTTCAGTATTCTTAGCCAAGTACTGGGTCACTAATGACCCGGTTGCATACATCGTGTGTTTACTTGAAGACTGATTGATAAATAGGGTTTAGGTACCAATAATAAAGGTATCGATAGTACAGTCGGCCATACGCTAGGAAATCCCTTTTTGTTCGATTGGCGCCCTTATGCCGCATCTAAATAGATAAGATACTCGTTGGCTTGATGAAAGTAATTATATCTGGAGAGCTGTTGACCATTCAGCTTATTTTAACGTACAAGGCTGGGAGTTAGTAGGCTAATAGTGCTGAGTGATTTACTTCGCTGAGTTTGGGAAAAATATTGTTTTTTGACTCTACATTTTCGTTCTTAACAAAAACTCTTTTTAAATATAATAATTTCAGAACATTTCGCTCATTTGGCAATTTGACATTTATTATAGAGTCCTCTTTACAGCCAGCTTAGGACATGAAAGAGGCAAACTTCATCCGACATCAAATCTAAGCTGAACGCTAGTAGAAAATCATTTCCGAAACTCAAATGTTTTTACTCAAAGAGGATTCTTATTTCAAACTTCTAAGAGGTCACGGATCATCTAGAGTTTGCAATCTTATATTGCGCTGGGCCTAGTATAAACTTTACAATCTAACTGGATTTGACGTAGGTAGTAGAAGGCACTAGGCAGGTATCTAAGTTGGCGTTGTGTTGTAAAGTTCTGAATCGGTAATAAAGACATCCTGTGGCATAATATCATGTTACTTTACCTACTTTCTGAGGAGAGAATGCTGTAAACTATCTGGAGAATCGGGGTCAGATTTACTTCAAATAATTTATTGAAAATTGTTTATATCGTACTGTTTCATACCTTGTGAAAATAATATCTTGTATTTAGTTCGTGAAAATTAAAATTCAGATTCCGGCGCCGTTATCCTTTTACCATTTTTAAATCCGTAAACATTTTATTCAAACTTAACTGCGATAGACCATACTAAAATATCTTCTCTCAGGTGAGAAAGGATTTATTTTGCCGTATTGAGTGGTAACCAAGGACTGACGAATAAAATGTACAGTGTGTTAAGTTTTTTTTGCTTCATCAATTTTTTTTAAATAATAAGTTCTTGATGTAAAGATCTGTTGAATGTAGCTCTACCATTATCATCCAAACGACAAATGGCAAAACAAAAAGGTTCACACAATATTTTCGACAATGAGGTATAAAGTATAACCCTGGTTTTATTTTTAACCTGTGGTCGATCTCTCTCCACCCTTTTGGAATAAAAATGAGTAAGATGACAAGTTTCCTATTCAAATGCCACAACAGAAATTAAGATTGTGGATACATTTAAAATGCTCCTTTAGAGACTTTATGTAGCGTGAAATGCGTTCAAATGCAAAGTAACACGTGAAATTGAGTTATGAGGTGTCTTTTTTGGTGTTTAATTGCGGTTGTAAAATGTAGATAAAGAATAATTGTTTACATCGTACTAGGTAGATATATTTCGTACTAAGAGCTTGTAAGTTTTGATGCTTTTGGTAAAAAAATGAATGACTCTTATAAATATTGACGTTTTGTTTTTGTTTTTTAATTAGGAAGAAATTCACACTACTTAAATAAATAGTACATTACTGCCGCGATTTGTAATGAGTGCGTTTCTGGCGCGCTTTTGATGGCCGACGAGCGCAGCGTAGCGCAGCTCAAGGCCCTCACAGTGCGGTCAGCATTGCAGCCCTTGATGGACAAGTTGAAATGAAGGCCGAGACCGAAGGTCGAGGCCTTTATAGCGCGGCCAGCAAGGGCTGCAATGATGACCAAACTTGAGGGCCGAGAGCGTAGCTAAGCTAAGCTCGAGGCAATCATAGCGTGGCCAGAAGCGCACTCATTGCAGACCAAGGCTTGTATAGTGCTTTACTCAAACAATGCGAGTAATTAAAATATTAATTAGAATAGTAATTGAAATAGTAATTTAATTAGCTTACCATTTGTCGTAGATTTTCCATACCGCAAACTTTTTGTTCGTAAGCTTGCTTGTATTTTTCTTTTGACTTCGGTGGCAATAAATTTCCAATTACTAATTTCGCTTGCTTTTGAATGTCCGGCGGTATTAAACACATTAAATCCGAGGATTCGTCGCTTTGAGAGTTCACTTTTTCAACAAAAACACAGAAAAAAATCACTTCGAACAACGCGCGAAAAGTCGAAAACAATATGGCCGCGCTTTTTTTTTCTGTGCAATGTGTCGACTGCCAGTACCCATACAGCCCAATTCTAAATAAATACTTTTTGCACCTGATGTTTGAGTTCTATTTATGAAACAAAACTCGACATTAATGGATTTTCATACAGTTTTTCTGGCCGCAAAACACGACATTAATGAAATTCCATACAACTTTTCTGGCGCCTAATCCAAGTAGCCCGCAAGTCCGACTTTGCTCAAAGAAGGTTGTCGAATTAATGTCCACATTACGAGCTTTTTTGAGTAAACAATATTTTCTAACTGGCCATTTCATAGCGTTAGTGACAAACAACAAAACAAAAACCATAAAAGAACGTTTAAAATATTCAAGAAGCACCGAAAACTGTTTAAAATTGGAACTCCATCGCAATAAATCGGGATCCGTTCTGAGCGCATCCGAACCAACCTCTTTTCTAAAAAAAAGGTCGAAAACTAAACTATAAACCGAAGGGAAAAAAAACTAGAACGCTCGCTCCCGAACAAAAGTCTATTGAACATGTACGGACTTGCTCCGGGAGAAAAAAAAGGAGAAAAAAATACACACACAGCCAGCCAGCACCTGTTCGGGCAACACCTGTGGAATACATTATATCCTGGTTCTTTACTATACGCCATGCTAGTGGCTCGATACGAGTACGGGATTGAAAAAAAATTAAATATTTTTTTATCGGATGACGTTTACATCTTGACTATAAAAAGACTTTAGGCGTCTGATTTTATACAGCATCTAATATTTTTTTTATTTATTTATTGCATATTTATACTGTCCTTACAGCACCTCCACTCACGATAATATGGGTAAAGCGACCACTTGGACACTGCAGTATCCGGGAAATATTTAGATGAAGCAGTGCTAGTCTATGCCAATCTAAGTTCAGTTGGCCTAGTCTACAGGAAACACGGGGTTAGCTATCTTTCGTTACGACATTTACAATAAAGTAACGTGGCGTGAAATGCAAAATTTTAAGTTTTTTTAAGTTTGTAGCTAAAGTGAGCAATTTTTGTGGAGCAATTTTTGTTTCACGATAATAAATCATATTGTTTTTATTATTCTAAACAATAAACCAACAATAATCCAGTTGATTTTGAGATTTGCTCAAACTACGAGTATCTACTAGTTTTTTGGGAAGTAAAAGGTACCTTTTTGTGAAGCTTTTCGAGCAAACAAACAATTCAGCTAAATTATTGTTAATTTGTTGGTAAGAATAATGAAAAGAATACATTTTACTATCGTGAAACAACAATCCCTGAACAAAAGTAGCTCAGTTTAGCTACAAAATTGAAAAAATGCCGCTACGCCACGCTACTTTAGTTAACCCTTAATATAGGTAAGACCTCACGCATATCTCATCTTTTCACCTTACAATCTTTTGCGACTTCTAATTAGACTTTTTCCCACACTATTAGGGTGAAATGACCACGTGAAATGACAGAAACTAGTCCGAATAAATTGCCCAAATGCAACGAAAATCTATTACCAGTGTCGTAGAAAAACGACTTGTCTGCCGCGCACTTGTTAGAAATAAATAAATAGCAATATTAGCATAGTGGTCGCACTAATAAGAAAAGCGAACATACGTATAGAAGGTCCACTCAGTTTACCTTGCATTTATACAAGGTGTTGTTTTGTAAAGTTACACCCAACTCAGGGGTGATTATTTACACGATACTAAAACCAGAAAAAATATTTAAAAAAATAAAAATATTTCAGTGAAAAATACCCAAAAATCATTTAATTGAGGCCTCCCTTACTAATACACTAACGCTTGCGGCGAGTCGGGCGCCACATCGCGCGCGCGCTATGAAAAGGCGGGGGTGTCCGCACGTGGCGGTTATTATAGAACAACTTGAACAAGGCAATAAGTGTATAAAAAAAAAATAGAATAAATATAAACTTATTTACTTTTTGTTTTTTCTAAAGCACTAACCCGTGCTAGGGAATAATTTAAACATTTATAATAAGTTGAAAAAATTCACTCGGGACAGGACTTGAACCCGCAACCTTCCGCATACCGTGCAGGCGCTCTACCAATTGAGCTACCGAGTCAAGTAACTGTCGATGCGAATTTCTTCAACCAGTCTCCGTCAACTGGACGGGGGGCGCCATCTGGTGTGATTAGTTTGCACTAATCTACACCACCCAATGCGTTTATCTTTTGTTTTGTCCCGAGTGAATTTTTTCAACTTATTATAAATGTTTAAATATAAACTTATTTTTAGTTTCAAGCGTTACTCAAACTATCGTCCCTAAGTCGGGTGTCACTGACCAAAACAACACCCTGTATATGTCTGTATTTTGAATCCCTTTTACTATAATGTCCACTTCATATTGCTTACAGTGGTAACTTTGGTCAAGGCAAAAAAAAACCCAAAAAAAAAAAGTCAAAAGTGGTCGTTTTTTTCTTGTGCGGGATCTATTCGTAAGTTCTAGGATCTGGAATCTAGGCCTTAGGTCCTAAAAATAGTTAAGCCTAAGGATTGTCATTTGACGGCCCGTGTTTGGGAAAAAATTATGCAAAAAGAAGATTATCATTTTATTTCATTGACGGCGTACCCTCCTTTTAAGAGGGTGCTAGAGCACCATTTTCCCATACAAACGTAGTTCCGGTTTAATTTCTAAACTACAGGCTGGATTTTGCTGAAACTTGGTTTATATCAGTAGATGACCAATACGGAGGTTTGCAAATAGTTTTTATATTTAAAAAAAAATAGTCTGAAACAAATTAGAGCGATGCGTTTTTCGCGTCAAAAAAGGGGTTACTTTCAGCTGTTATTTACTTAGACTCCAACAGACAGTGTAATAGTGTAACTACCTTGGGAACATCAATAAAGTCTGGTCAGAAAAAAATATATTTTTGAAATAGCTAATAAAATGTAGAAATGGCAGCTGAACTACGAAAAAAATTGGGAAAACAGATCTACGAGTATTACATTACAACTACATACTCGCAAAAGGACAAGAACACACGTAGACTCATACAGGCGCATTGCCTCTCTTTTCCCGCGCCCCGTCTCGCTCTGGGTGAAACAGCTATAGAAAACAGTGTTTCACGCGCCTGGCCATCGCCGAGTTCCCACGGTCCTACAGGGGATTTTTATGTAGATAGTTGAAAGAATAAAATTTTTATTGAGGTGTTCCTTCTACACACATCATAATCTCAGCAACTGCACCGTCGGGAGTAACGAACCGCAGAACTAAGTAGAACTGAATGTAAACGTGCTTTATTGCTTGAAAAATAATCGTGTTGTGTCGCATTGTCCATTTGACCAAGGACTGTTGGCAGTGAGCGCTCTTTGGTTGGTCCAATTATGGCTAGTGCGGTATGAAACTAAACTACTAAGCGTATATTTGAAAAAATTCAGCCATTGTTTAAACGATTAAAAAAAAACTTAATCTCGACGTCAATAAAAAGCTAAAGCTATTTATAATTAACTTTAAAATTTGTCTTAGTAAGTGCCAGAAAATAGAATGACGGATATTATAGGTAATGGAATTGCAATATTTATTTTTTCATTATTTAACTATTTTTATAGAGAAAAATACTTACCTAGGACAATTTTCTCTGTCACTCTCATGAGTATGACTTAAAACTTAAAACTCTGTAATACTTAAAACGTGAACTAAAAACTCTGTCATACTTAAAACGATTTTTTAATCCTTAAAAAATACAGACTAATCTTTTTACCTAATTTGCAGTAAAACGTATAAACTTTTACTTACCCGGTAAAAAGTCTCAATGACAATCGAGATTATTTGACCCATCATCGTAACAAAAAAACATTATGACCAACCAGCCGTTACTGGGTTTTGTTCACGATGACCAATCCATCTTTCCAATTGCTTTCGAGACTTTGTGCGCGTACCGTGACTTACCTTGCTTGATGACAATCCACTGGACCACACCGATATAATATTTTTTTAAAGTTATGGCAAATAAATTGAGTGAAGTTTCGACTTGTACCTTTTAAAATTCTTATAAGATTGTAAAATAATGTTTGCCATTCTTAAGAGATCTAAGTATTCTTATTATTTTCTGGTGCACATTTTTTGTTACTATTAAAATACTGACTTTTAAAAAATACACTGTAAGATTTATAATTATTATTTATAAGATAATAGAATGAAAAATTAAAACAATTCTAACCTAGAATTTGTCTAACCTAACTGGCTAATGGCTTTTGTGTGCATACATTTTTTTTTAGAATGCAACATACCTAATAAGTTTTTTAAATATATTTTTGTTACTATAAATTTTCACAGAAAGTAATGTTATTTTAGTTTTAATTTAACAAATACAGAATGACTTATGTAAGAGGGCATATTATTATAACCTCGCTTTTCTTTAAGGTAGAAAAAAAAAATTTTTTCTTTCTTCAGGCATAGCAACAAAATTGCAAGTTTCATTTTCTACACTCACGATCGTACGATCTCGCTTTCCGTCGTCGGCCGCTTCCTTGCCAGTCTAGTCCATTGCCAATGCTACTTCGTGACTTTAACCACGATTTAGAGCATTTATAGATCGTTCCACAGCATTTGGTTCATGTTTCCAATACGTGCAAGGACCTTGGTTTTGTGCCTTGCTTTGTATTTAGAATCAGTTGTCTGTTTTTGTGTTGAGCAAATTTACTTTGTTTTTAATTTTTATCAATATTTGAAGTGAAATAGGGTTAGGGTAAATTTAGCAGAATTGAAAGAGAAAAGTGTAAAGTTGTACAAAATAATATTTATTTCACATTCCCGTTATACTGTTGGGATTTTAGAAACACAATCAAGGTTATGGGCTTATGGTTGCACTTAACTAGTTTCATAATTGAGAAAATAATAATATTATTTTAAAACTATTGAGAATGCTTATTTTTTTAATCACAAACAGTAAAAAATTCAATTTATATACAAGTTGTAGAAAATTATAGAGGCTAAAGCTGTATTTTATTTTTACAGAGTAAACATTTGTATCACCATTTACAATGCAAACAAAACAATTTGTCATAAAACAAAATAAACTTTTGTTTCCATCATTTCCCTCAAATTTACACGTTACATTAGTATGTACAACTAAGCTAAATTAAATTTTCGTTACAAATAATTGAACAAACTAGATGACGTAATTTTTAAGTCACCCACATACCTAATTATTTTCTTTTAGACTTTTTCAGGAAATTTAAACAATTAACTAATATTTGGCGTCTAATGAAATCAAAATTTTGAATAATACAAATCCACTAAACAAACCTATTGACTATCGATTATTTGGAACTAAAATAAAATTTGAGATCCATTTTCCATAAAAATACAGTAAATGCTAGTCGTTGAATACGAAGGTTTATATTATTAAAAATAAAAATATAGCAATAAATTAAACTAAACTTGTCCTTCCACTTCATTGTGTTTCAAATTATCAAAACAAAAATAGGAGATCAAATGAAAATAATGTAACTAAAAATGAAACTTAACAGCACGTGTAACATTAAAATAGTATTTCAGAAGTAGCGTTCCAGTCACGAATTACATTAATAGTAGATAGAAGCCAAATTACAAAACGGTGTAAGGATTGTAAAATATGAATTCCAAAAATATATCCCTGACTTGTCAGTTTTGGTAAATGCACAGCGTATCAAAATATACGATAACCCTCAGTTTACTTATTATTGGCAATGAAAATATTAACTTGCTATGGGAGACGTATGTCGAACTTCACTCAAATTATTTTCGAGAACTTTGTGTGTAAGCATTGAAAGAAGCAGCGGAAAAATGTTAGCAAAATCAAACGAAACGAAACAATTTTCCGAGGAAAACATCTCGTTTCAATTTGACGAACCACCAGTTACAATTTAAGTGCAGTTTGACACAACATCCATTACAAAAAGAAAATGTACAAAAAAAAACGGATTGGACTTAAAAATACATAACAACAGTCCCGACCTGCTTTGCAGAATCACCGTTAACAAATACTTAACTAGAGCGAATTTTATACAAACACCATTTTTATCTGATGGTATTGAAGAGTGAGGACGCTAACGACACTTTTATTATGGCCACGACCATCACTAAGTTGACGATGTAGGTCGAATTGCATCTTAAGTGGTAAGGTGGTGTTGGGTTAGTCTCCCTCGGACACTCACCTCGCCTGGTTTCCTGGACCTCTGGCTGTCTGGCCACCAGGATGTGACACAACACTTCGTATAGTTCTGT
Organism: Zelleria hepariella; assembly: GCA_949319315.1. Taxonomy (NCBI): domain Eukaryota; kingdom Metazoa; phylum Arthropoda; class Insecta; order Lepidoptera; family Yponomeutidae; genus Zelleria; species Zelleria hepariella. The sequence goes on along the minus strand of OX439378.1, from coordinate 38,023,064 downwards.
TAGCAGTCGGTTGAGTCGTGAAAAGTTTTCCTCCGAGGCTTCCCTCTCACTTGGCAGGTTGAATGCTATAGCCATGGTTGTGCACTCTGTCGCCCTTTTCTACGGAAGAAGCGCGGACAGTATGTTGATTGTTTTGTATGCATAAATGCTGTGGTTGCGACCACGGGGCGTTGGCACTCGACGTGTTATGTCCGCCTCAGCCAGGGTGGGTGATGGTCGGTTTATTTTTATCTTTTATAAATCTCTTTTTGTTTTATGAGAGAATTTTTTTTCTTCAAACACTTGTTGTAGAAAATTTGCTTTCAAAAAAGTCTTTTTGTATCTCCAACAATTTTTCTTCACATAAAAGTTCCAACTTCACTTTCCGAAAATTCGCTACGAAATGGCACTGCTTCAAAAAGTTTTTATGACACTTGTATTCACTTTCTTCTTCAGTAAAAAACAAATTTGGCTCCGACGAGATCACAAGTCCTTTACACACTCAGAAAACCACGAGTCCGCACAAAAAGTTCTGAACGCAAACGACGAATGTCCGCAAAGCGATCGCAGCCGACATTGTTCTTAATTCACTGGTGCTAAACAGCGAGGGCGATGACACAGATCACTGCTGCAACACGTCGACTCGATGTAAACAAACTCCAAGTCTAGCTCGCGAAACGCGGACGCGACAAGGCAACACCGCTCGACGAAGTTGGGGAGCTGACTGCACGTGCGTCAGCCACAGAAGCGAGTCGTGTAATAAGGGATAATACGTCGGGCACATCATTACCTCGACGCGCGCCCTCGCGTGTATTGGTGCGGTGCATCACGTCCGCACAACACGCACACACCAAAAAGCTATTTGATTATAAATAGTACAACGCACGGTAGCACGTTCCCTTCACACTCAACCACTACAATCAGCGTCACACGCCACTTCTCTGTCCCTTGCTTTCTCACCCAAGGCCGTATTGTGCTTCTCACTTCGTTCGGATTACATCACGTAAACACCAGCGCTTGAGAACAGTGCGCCTGCCTGCTCTGGTCCACTGCTGCACTCCATTGGCGAGAAAGAGGGCGACAGTGTCAAGCTTTTGAATTCGGAGCCAAGAAAGCGCGCCAAAATGAATTGGCCAATCGCTGCTAGTTTTGCCGATGGGGTGAGGTGACGTAGAGTGGGCCCAAGTGCACGGGGTTGTTAGTCGCAGCGAGTTCACTCGGCTTCGGACCGGCTACCGGTGTTCAACTGTTCAACAGAATACGTTATGACGCGACGCAAGAATAATAATACGTGGTTTAACGACTCTTTGTTCTTGGCAGATAGACCAGAGACCTAAAGCAGGTTAGTTTAGGACCGGGCTCGTTTTATTCGATACTTTGGCATTAGTATTGGCAAATGTGTGTTTTATTTGCGGTAATTCGGTAATGGGTATGTTTGTTCGGTTTGCGTTTTAAATGGTTTTACGCGTCGCGGTTTGGCCATAGAGTTTTGTGTAACTTTAGCGGGTGTTTTCGGATTTATAGGCTTCTAAAGCCGAGTGAAATCCTTTGTTGGTTTTGAGAACGTTCGCGCGATGCTATTTATAAAGTTGTGGTGAAGCGATAAAATTGTTAATGCGCGTTTAATACGTCGAAAAGCTAATCTTCTCAAAAGTCGGTGGAAAACTCAGTGCAAAAAAAACTTAATTATGTCAGTCATGCATGCAATATCTTTGTAATGCTTTCAATAAATAAGTAAATATTTTTTTAAATATACTTCAGCTTTAAAAAAATAGTTACAATTGAAAAGTACAAAAAATAAAAAAAACAACACTAACATAATTCTTGTTTAAAAATTTCTTGCGCTTACCCGCTTCAATTATTATTGAATTGTCACCTTACTGCAAAAAAAAAATTAAAAACAGAAAACTTACTTTTATGCTTTATGTCTTTCAGCAAAAACGTATGAATAAAAAGGTAAGTATAAAACAAACACAGTACTGATTCATGACACTCACCTCACACTTGCATGCTGGCACCATTTTTACTTTTTATTTTTACACTATCAAATAAAACGTCAAACACCAGACAAGTGTTCATCCTTACATCTCGACCACCACTACTACGCCACCCAAACCTTACAGGCTTTAACATGGCCAATGGTCATTGACTTGTTCATTATTAGTCACCAACCGCACATTTAAAACAAAATTATTGCCAAGGATTTCCCAATTAGGAATAAAATTTTATATGGACTGATTGGCATAATAATCTCTGGAAATGATAATCAGCTTATGTTTATGGCTTTTGTGCTTTAAAGGAGCTACTACAAATAATGGGCAATATTGTTATAATTATTAACTTATAATAATAATAAAACATAGAATTGAATGTCTTTATCTGTTAGAATATTATTGTAAAAATATTTCTCATCTGATAGAGTAAGTTTTAACCAGAGTAAGTACTTATACGAGATGTATTAAACTCAGAATGTATACCTTGATACAATTTCAAAGATATCACCAATGTGCCAAAACGTATATTGATGCCATTATACATTAACATACCATTTGAAACAAAACAATGTAACACTACAAGCAAAACCTTACCGAAATAGAACTTCAAAAGTCTCAACCTATCGGAAGGCAAACGGAACGAGTTTCAATATCATTCAAGTTAGGACATGTTTGCGTCGCTCGATGGGTTAGCAACCAACATCTAGGTCAGATCAGATGACTAAGACAGAGGAGATGACTAAAAAAAATATTGAAATACCTGTTCGAGTTTTATTCTCTGCACGACATGATGCAATAAAAGAGAAGAGTATTTTTCGAGTTATGCAATGATTTTGATTGTCATTTTTCTTTATGAAAACAGGTAAGTAAAACAATGCTACTTACATTTTTGTATTGAATGAATTTATTAAACAAAAAATATAAAATTATCGTTTAGATTCTTTAGATAAGTAGTGAAATTATGTTATTCAGCGGTCAGTGGTACTTTCAATCATAGATACCTAATTACATACTTACAGGTATTTCGTACAGGCATAAGCAAAATGTAGAGCAAGTCATGATTATTTCAATTTTTATTTTTATACAATCAAGATCACACAACAATGTACCAGATAAAGATGACACTGACATCGGTTCAAAAATAATTCAACTCTTGCTAGAAGAAATCGAATTAAGAGTTTATAAACGCTCCGCACTTCCTGTTGGTTACGAATCGAATTCGTCACGTTGACCACTGGATTATGATGTTACCGACCTCACACCTGAAGGAGATAGCAAGGTGCTATGGTGACTTTTGGTTCCTATCTAAATGAAACAGAAATTAATAACAAGAAAAAGTAGTTTTGTTACAATGACAAATTTTCTTGCACACAGTATACCTACTTACAATATTTTCAAAATCTGTACATTTGCCAATCGCATAAGAGAAAACCAAAATAACAACAAACTATGTTATGGTATTAACTAACCCTTCTCGGATATTACAACTATCAAAATAAAATTTGACCTCTGCGAAACATGAAATAAAAACGTACCACTAGATGGCGTTACTAGTAATAAACGAAGAGTTTCAACCCTCGCTTGTATTGTCAATGGCATGTCAACTTTACTCATCTCATGTGGTTAATCAACGTTACGTTTGATGCACTAGTATAAACTTAGCAAGGTTTAAGGCGCTAGGCATAGTGAATTAGCCCACGCGCAAAGAAAAATGCACATAATCGATTCCTGTATCAAATACACTAAAAGAAACAAATCAAATCAAATCAAATATACTTTATTAAACCAACACCAACAGGTTATGTAACTAATTAAATTATTACATGCAACTTACAAACTACGAAATTAAGATAGTGGGTATGCCGAAAAAGTTTCGTTCGATCGAAAATGTTCACATATCGAACCCTAGAATCAGTTGAGAGTTTGAGACTTATCGAACACAGCCAGTTTCATGTTGATACCCATAACAGATTGCAAGATATTTTGCTTGAAAAAAAGTGCGCCGCCTATTTTTTTTTCAAGCGAAATATGTTCAAAACGTTTACGTAACGTTTACTGAACTTTATTAGAAATTTATTTGAAACATATTTAGGTAGGTCAGTCGACAGCACACTTACCCTTCCCGTTTACGCGTGCACTCTATTCAGTTATTACGGGTGTATTTGCAACGAAAATGTAAATGTTTACGTGCTGTTGACTGATGGTAAAAAAGGGGAGGGATTGGCTTTATTTTTTACGCAATCAACAAGGTTCTCTCAAAATTGGGTCAGAGACAGATCTGTCTCTTTCAAAGTCTTATATGCGACCTTGGAAGTCAGTGAGTGAATTTTTTAACATAAAATCTTGGTCTTGATTTCATCACCAGCCTACGTACCTACTACTACCTTCTCTCTTTCTTTTATTGTATCGTCTCAAGCTAAGATCCAGTTTTTGCCTTTCAACTTTAATCTACCGTGGCGGCTACCGCTGTACGATTTCATACTTTAGATGGACTTACTGTGATTGGCTTTTATGTCGCCTTTGTCGCTTGGTTTGAGTTGAAGAAGTCGATGTTAAGTAGGATTTGGTTTTTCACTAATATTAAATTTTATTATGTTGCTAATTTTGGTTTCTGATGTGAAAATAATAAACAGACAACAGGAGCAATTTTTGTTTTATATCTTTTACTTTGATCCTAAAACATTGTTCGGATATTAAGTTTACTAATATTTCTCTAAATTTATGAATTTGAAAAAAAAAAAGTTAAATGTGCGTAAGTCGTTGCAAAGAGCAGACTGCCAACTTCCAATAATGGAGAGGCACTTCAAGATGAAGTCGTTGAAAAAAGTATTCGTATGCTATGGCTATGTGTATGACTCTATGGCTTTGTCTACCATCCTTTAGAATAGTATACCCATATAGAGAAAATTTAACTGTGATGCTCGAGGAAGTGATCCTCAAAGACTGTGATCCTCGCGGACTAAGCCATGTATAAACTACAGGCTGGATTTTGCTGAAACTTGGTTTATATCAGCAGATGACCAATATGGATGTTTGCAAATAGTTTTTATAATAAAAAAAATTGCCTGAAAAAAATTAGAGCGATGCGTTTTTCGCGCCGAAAAAGGGGTTACTTTCAGCTGTTATTTACTTACATTATTACACTGTCTATTGGAGTCTAACTACCTTGGAAACATCGATAATGTGACGTGCTTGTAAGAAAAAAAATTTTTGAAATACTTAATAAAATGTAAAAATGGCAGCTGAAATACGAAAAAAATTGGGATAATAGATCTATTACATTACAAGTACAACTAGATACTCCTGAAAGGACACGAACTCACGTAGACTCATACAGCCGTATTGCCTCTAACTTTTCCCTCGCCTCGTTTCGCTCTGGGTGAAACATCTATAGAAAACAGTGTTTCACGCGCTTGGCCGTCACTGAGTTCCCACGGTCCTGAAGGGGCCTCTTAAGTAGATTGTAGATTATGTAGATTCGTTCCTGTGGGCTAGGCGTCTGCCACGATGGTATAGGTTCTGGGAAACCCAATGTCTCAGGCACTGCAGCGCCGAATGGTCTCTTCACCCATCTAGTGTGAGTGAAGGTGCAACTGGACGCTGTATAAATCACATAAATGTATACGTAGATGAAAAGGATTCAGTTTTTTTTAATGGTTGTGGCTTTGCCCCTTTACATTAAACGTAGGGATGAAAATGGTTTTCTTACATCTTAAAAAAAAAACTTAAAAACGCTATTCTCTTGTGTCTAATACCACGTTTGATACCATTGTAGACGAGTGTAAACGATTATGACCATTCGTGAATTCCCTATCCATATTGTCCGCTCGAAGCAAAGCTGAAACTATCGCATATTGAGTTGTGACAATATAAGCCTGTAAATTATAATGCTTTCATTGTGTCGTAATCAACGCTTGACACGGTATGATCGCAAATTGGCAATAAAAAATTTATTATAATACCACTTTTTGTTTTTTCTAAAGCACTAACCCGTGCTAGGGAATAATTTAAACATTTATAATAAGTTGAAAAAATTCACTCGGGACAGGACTTGAACCCGCAACCTTCCGCATACCGTGCAGGCGCTCTACCAATTGAGCTACCGAGTCAAAGTTCTAAAGCACTAACCCGTGCACGGGTTAGTGCTTTAGAAAAAACAAAAAGTGGTTAAATGTAGTGGCAATATCAAAAATTCCAATGAGCATTTCATCTGCAAAGATGAACGCATTGGGTGGTGTAGATTAGTGCAAACTAATCACACCAGATGGCGCCCCCCGTCCAGTTGACGGAGACTAGTTGAAGAAATTCGCATCGACAGTTACTTGACTCGGTAGCTCAATTGGTAGAGCGCCTGCACGGTATGCGGAAGGTTGCGGGTTCAAGTCCTGTCCCGAGTGAATTTTTTCAACTTATTATAAGTGTTTATTATAATACCATTCATAAAAAAAAACTTTCTAGTGAACAAATCCTGTCGTTTTAACGATGATCGCATTTTATATCAAAATCATACATTCAATTACAGTCTTTTGTTTTTAGTAAAGTTATATCTCTCTAGCTTAGTAAAGTGTATAATGCTTCTAAATGACTAAAATATGATCATAATATTATTATAATCAAATATAAATCAAAACCACCAACGAATTCAAATCCCTTACAAAGCAGTAAGCTTACAAAGCTAGTAAACATACTCTCACTCTGTTGGCTAATTCCCCGTATCTGCCATTTTCATAATGCATTACATTATCTGATATGAAACTCAATCTGTTAATCTACGCCACGTATCGTTTATATGACTGGTACTTATTTACGATTATCATGCAAAAAAGCTTTTTGCGCTGCTCTTATTGCATCCCATTAAAGTGCATTTTGCCATTCGCCCGGTTATCTTTTACGATCAGTGTCATCGTTGCGGCGAAGTTTATTTGACGACTCTCCCATTGTTACTCTCATTTTCATATGTACAAGGCTTGGTTCATCATCATCAACGTTCTGGTAAAGAATAAACCTGTTGGAATGAAAGTTCATCAATTCATCTAAAACAATATACTCATTAGGTTCATTGCATGTTCCAGCAAAACTCTACTTTGAGGGTTTACCGGTCCAAAGTAGGTAGAAAGTAACAAATTATTACAGAATACAAGACCCAAGAACACAAACTAGTAAGTGAAACTAACATAAAAAGACAATAGATTTAGGGAAAGTTGGTTTTAAGGGACAATATCAAGGTCTCGTTCCGTTCAAGTCATGTAAGATTTATAGATGTAAAAAACAAATAAAGACCTTTGCATCTACGACGTAATGAGATGATTTATACAGGTCCAGGGGTACCTTCACTCACACTAGATGATGGGTAAGATATAGAGATGTACCTACAAATAGAATAATAGAATATTTAGTAAGTAAATAATGGCCCAGCTTTCCAGTGTGGCCTTTATAATATGTACTTGGAAGTTAACATAGATCACATAGTCTTTCATATTATGTATGACGCTTATCAAAGCCTTCATCGTAATTGAACGAGCGAGCGAAGCGAGCGAAGTTCTCCGAGTCTACTGGAACAATCCGGCGTTTGTATGTATGTATGTATGTATGTATGTTTGTATGTTTGTATGTTTGTATGTTTGTATGTTTGTATGTATGAATGTTCGTTCGACGATAACTTGAGTAAATTTTGTCGGATCGTCATGAAATTTGGTAGGCGGGTAAACAAAATTAAAAGAATTTTTAAGTTCGAACATGAGCTAAATCGGTCGAGGGGTTGCCGAGATATGGGGTTGTTAAGTTTATATGGGGTCGCGAGTTCACAGTTCGGGGCGAACCACTAGTAATAATTCAACACAAATCCCTATCAGTCAATCCTCTAATAAGCCCAGGACATTAGCATGTGCCGGCCATTAATTTTAATTCCAATATACTCTTGTCGATAGCCTGTAATTCACTCAGGGCGAGACACCTGCGCAACTGGCAGTGGCCTTAGTGCGAATTTTACGTTACGATTGCTATTCGGAAACTAGAGTTCCTAAGATAGTTTTGCGGCAGCGGAAGAGAATTAGGTGGACTAATTCCCTTCCATGACGTGTCTACTAAGGCCTTTTTGCATCTACATAATGAGATGATTTATACAGCGTCCAGTGGCTCCTTCAGGCACACTAGATGGGTGAAGATACCACTCGGCGCTGCAGTGACTGCTCCATCTAAAATTTCTAAAACAATGTCATGTCTACATTACAAGTTATTATAATTTTTTAGGCTAAGAGAGTAATTAATTTTTTTATTTTAATATGCGGGTAAAAAGGTTTAAAAAAAGGTATTATGTAGTATAAAGATTTCTTGTTATGTATTATGTAGTTACCAAGATGTTATGTTTTAAGTGGGTACGATGGGACTGTCATCGTCACCATGTGACATCCGAAAATAAAAAAGATTATTAAAAAAAAGTAGTCGTAACATCCAACTCGTAAACTAACCTCATAGATATTGCGGTTGCAACAGTGTTGGGACAGGTTTGCGTGGACGCTTCATGATGGATACTTTACGAGTATCGCTAACTGGTAGCAGAAGTTGAAAGTAAGGATTACCGACAAAAAATTGTATAAATAGTAAAATTAATTATGTCCGACAGAAATCTCAGGAAATAAACAAAATCTAAGGAGCTCGAGGCAGACCACCCGCTAGATGGACGGATTTTATAACCAAAGCCACGCAAAAACACCTGCACAAACTGATCCACATCGCGAGTGATAGAGCGCAATGGAGAACTCTACTCTCTGCCAACTTCAATGATGGTCACGATCCTCAGCATTGAGGGAACGACTGAATGATGATGAATGAAGGAATAATGTGACCACAGCCACAACAGTCCAAAAATATTGTGAAATGATTAAGTATCTACTGCACAACTAAGCATGATGGCTTATCGAGCTCAAGTTGAAGCACATGCAAAAATCCAGTTACAGAATGTATGCTTATTAACTCTGATTGGTCAATTAATGGCCCGTTTTCAAAGCCTAAAATCAAAGCACTTCATAGATGGCGCTTATAATAGGCATGCCCATGCAAGAACCGGGACACGACTGTCAAATTTCGCTTAGCACAGATTAATTTTGACAGTCGCGTTACGGTTCTTCTACTATGGCGACGCCTATAAGCGCCATCTATGAACTGCTTTGAATTTGTGCTTTTAAAACGACTCATTGATATTGCACCTGTACTCTACAAGGTGTTACAAAAGTACCTAACTCTTTTTACAGGGTAATAGCACCCAATGACTGGGATCACAACCTAAATTTTTTTTTTGCTCTATGACGTTCCGTTAATTTTTAAATTAATAAAATGTGAACGATGTGGCGGGAGAAAAGTAGTTTAAAATATTGTTTTCATTGACTTTCACAATGTTTTAACAACTCAAAGCTATGTAAATGCACCTACACGCACAAACATATTTTTAAATTTGAGCTAATAACAAAAACAAAAAAGTTATGAATTTTTTTAAATTTTGAGGTTATAAAATAAAAATTGTTTTTTTCAACTTTTTTTTACAGATTTGACATCCTGTTTACCAGTAGATTACACCCTGTAAAAAGAGTTAAGTACTTTGGTAACACCTTGTATAGAGATTGTACTTCGTAAACATTTTTTTCCCAGGCTTTCACAAACACTTGCTAGACTCAAGAAGGAAAGTGACGCACTAACTGCGAAATGAGTGGAACAAATGATATGGATTCGCGAAATAACAGGTGGTGTTTGCGCGATAAAATCTCCCATCATAACTCTGCATGTTGGTGGATTATGGTGGGCGGAAATATGTAGAGCAGTTGCAACAAAATCCTAAATTGTTCAATGTGGACCACTAAGCTAATTGAGGAGTAAAGTAAGATTCCAGTCGATGCCGAATTTTCCACTCATGTATTTTGGTAACAAGCCAGCTCTTTCACATCCTGGCACATCCGTCACGACACCTGCATTTAACAACACGGAGACGACATTTCGTCTTTTTTTTCTTCATACAATTGAAACGGTTAACAGAGTTGAAAGAGATCGAGAGACGTAAAATGAGTCGTCCAAGATGTGCTCAGTATATTATTGAACCGAGTCTACTTGAACAAGCCGGCGTTTGTATGTATGTATGTATGTATGAATGTTCGTTCGACGATAACTTGAGTAAATTTAGTCGGATCGTCATGAAATTTAGTAGGCGGGTAAATGAAGCAAAGAGAATTTTTAAGTTCAAACATGAGCCAAATCGGTCGAGGGGTTGCTGAGTTATGGGGTCGCGAGTTCATAGTTCGGGGCGAACCACTAGTTATGTATTTTGTCAATTAAATGTATGAAACACAATGACATCATAAGTCTCTCCGTCCATCTCCACTTTAGTTGAATAAAAGCCCCACAGCTCTATAGAGATCCTCGCCGCAGTACAATGAACTCTTCACGGGCGCTGCCCGCGCTAATCTGTGCGCATCGGAGCCGGATTGCAATTTATTAGCGCAGCCGCGGCGACATGTGGCCTGTACTGGCCAGCACGCGACGACTATTTTTCGAATTTCGAACGGAAAAACACTAAAAAGAAGAAGCTAGAAGTAGAAGACTTTAACGCGATGACTATTAATCGAATTTGGAACGGAAAAGAAACATAACTACTTAATTCAAAATTAAATAAAACCGCAACAATTAAATTTATCTCCTAAACAGCTGAACCAATTTTGATAAATCCTGCTTTCATATAAAATAAAAAAACCGCATCCAAATCGGTTCAGAGACAGACAGATACACACACACATACCCTCTCATACACACCCTCCCACACACACACACACACACACACAACAACTAAGCCACGGGTTTCCTCACGATGGTGTACTTCGCCCATAGCGGTAGTGGTATTGTTACAACAAATTCACAAATGTATGTAACTTTGAAATAAACTAGTGGTTCGCCCCGAACTATGAACTCGCGACCCCATATAAAATTAACAACCCCATATCTCAGCAACCCCTCGACCGATTTGGCTCATCTTCGAACTTAAAAATTCTCTTGGCCTCATTTACCTGCCTACCAAATTTCATGACGATCCGACTAAATGTACTCAAGTTATCGTCGAACGAACATTCATACATACATACATACATACATACATACATACATACATACATACATACATACATACAAACGCCGGATTGTTCCAGTAGACTCGGAGAACTTCGCTCGCTTCGCTCGCTCGTTCAACTAAAGTCATTCTTACCAAGCCTGCACCGTGTTTCGAAATCTTTGTCCAACGTTCTCCTGTGTAAGAAACAAAAGATTATCACACGACGACGATTTTTCGAATTTCGAACGAGAAAAGCAAAGAAGCCGTGTGATATGCAGAGCAATTTTTCTGCAGTTAGCATTCTCAATGCAAAAGGAAACTATCGGGCAAACAAAATTAAAGTGGCCAGTACTTTTATGCTTTTTTCGGTCTTCAAAAGCAACAGAAAATAAAAGACGATCGCCCTACTCCAAATAAAGTCTAGGACATACCTAGAAGTTACTATTTGGTATTGGTAACTAGTATTGGTTACCACGATAACAAGTTTATTTTATTTTATTCTTACTATGTACCTAAATAACTCTTACATAGCATACGATGCACTTTACCAATAGGTATATTTTTTTTTAATAAAACTTTGAAATAGGTACCATATCTTTCTTTCTAAAATATTGGGATAAAAAATGTCACTGAAGCCAGACAGGTTGTCAAAAATATTGCCTTTCCTGCAATAAATAGTCCAGCCGCCTGAAAGTATTTGTCTTAATCACCACCGAGCGACCCCACTATTCAATTTGCCACAGACACCAAACATGCTTTTCAGAAGGCTCATTTCGGTTCCTTCCTACCAAAGCATGGGTTGGTACTAGATAAGTATAATAATTTCAGCACATAGCAAGATTTAGTAATTAATGAGCCGGCCAAGTGCGAGTCGGACTCACGCATGAAGGGTTCCATACCGTCTATAAAAACAGCAAATACTAGTGGTTCGCCCCGAACTATGAACTCGCGACCCCATATCTCAGTAACCCCTCGACCGATTTGGCTCATGTTCGAACTTAAAAATTATCTTGGCCTCATTTACCTGCCTACCAAATTTCATAACGATCCTACCAAATTTCATAAATTTACTCAAGTTATCGTCGAACGAACATTCATACATACATACATACATACATACAAACGCCGGATTGTTCCAGTAGACTCGGAGGACTTCGCTCGCTTCGCTCGCTCGTTCAATTATTTTTATTCTGTTTTTCTGTTTTATAACGACAGCAGAAATACTTCATCTGTGAAAATTTCAACTGTCTAACTATCACGGTTCATGAGATACAGCCTGGTGACAGACGGACAGACAGACAGACGGATGGTCAGCGGAGTCTTATTAATAAGGTCTCGTTTTACCATTTGGTACGGAACCCTAAAAACTGATCATACAATAATTAATACGTTCATTCGTATACTCCATTCTAGAACGTGGGTGGTATTCTAGAACGCTACTTAAACTCAGTTCAAACAAGAACGCTACTTAAACTCTGCTTAAACTCAGTTCAAACTAGAACGCTACTTGAACTCTGTTAATACTTAGTTTAAGTAGAGTTTAGTAGTGTCAATTTTCGATAAAACAGTGCATGTTTTGATTGGAATATCCCTCCCTTCATATCAAAACCTGCACTGTTTCATCGACAGTCTGAACTCTACTTAAACTGAGTTTAAGTACCGTTCTAGAATACCACCATAACTGCCGGTTTCTGAATTGAGAAAGCTAAGCAAATGGGTGATATCGTCCTGTCTCTGCAGATTTCTCACAAAAGAGCGCGACAGAGCGATACGTAAGTATTTGCTTCGTAAAATTCTCAACTCAGAAACCGGGCCTTGAGGCGGTGAAATTTGTAGAGATATTAAAAATACCTCTACCCAACAGTGGGCAGAGGTGAGCTGATGATGATGATGATCATGAGGATAAATAGTCCAGTCAAGGAACGCCTCAAAGGAGGGTATAGAGTGCGTGGGCGGGAACCTAAGCGATTTCTTCAGAAACATATTCAGGGTGCTTATGGAGAAAACATACTAAAAGTCCTGACGTCTAGGAGGTGAGCCGGAGGGAGGGGGGGGGTGACAAAGGTCTCAATTTTAGGTTTTTTGCCAATATCTCTAAAACGGTGCATTGTAGCGAAAAATGTTCTAAGGTGAAATGAAAGCTTATAAAATTCTCTATAACTTTGATTCAATACAGTTTTTCCATATTCCCATCCGTTTTCGAACTACAAGCGTAGTTCGAAAACGGATGGAAATATCAAAGCTATAGAGAATTTTATAAGCTTTCATTTTATCCTAGACCATTTTTCGCTACAATGCACCATTTTAGAGATATTGGCAAAAAACCTAAAATTGAGACCTTTGACACCCCCCCTCCCTCCGGCTCACCTCCTAGACGTCAGGACTTTTAGTATGTTTTCTCCCTACGCACCCTGAATAGGTTTCTAAAGAAATCGCTTAGGTTCCCGCCCACGCACTCTACAACTACTATAATGACTGAACTAAAAGTGCGTGGGTGAAACTTCTGCGGCAGTATTATCGGTGGCACAGTGATCAATATGGAAAACTCTCGTTTGATTACAATCCTCCCCTACCGGTTTCAGCAACATAGTTGCTGATGGAAGCTGTTTTTAATAGTTTTTTAAGCCTATTGCCTCGACTGTGTGTGCCTGGGTGTCCAAATAGCGTAGCCATTTGTCAGTACACTACGCATTTACAAAAAATTGAGGCCTTTCTATCTAGGACAGATGATTATACAGCGTCCAGTGGCACCTACACTCAGTGGCCAGAGTGGATGGGTAAAGTGACCACTCGGCGCCGCAATGCCTGGGACATTGTTTTAGATGGAGTGGGCTTGCCCAGCACCTATACCTAATCTAAACCTATTACCTTGTCAGAGGACAATTTTACAAACATTTCCATCACCACATCACAACACAAACTACGTCTCTACAATACTCTATGCTGCATTATCGGCTCCATTTATCACTAAACTAAACAAAAACTTATCACCGCTCACTTTTCTTCTACCTACCTGTTATGGTGACCACGCCAAACTATGAGGACCTCGGTTTCAATGTTTTTAGTTAGAATCCGAAGATCATGAACAGTAACGTTATCCGTGGGTTAAAGGACTTGCCTACCTACTATACTACGCAGTTACTATTCGCAACAAGGATTTAACAAAATTAATTCTGTGCTCTATGTCTGAACCCCCAGAAGTTATTTTCTTTTGTAAATTAGTCTTGGAAAAAAAAGGTCGATGAAGGAATATTGTAAAGGGTCAGTTGAAGCCAATAAAAAAAACGTAAACAAGTTTTTGTATCGACAAGTTTGGACATGTCGAGGCTAGATAAGGTTTTTGGGTCGAAATGACTTTGACGGCTTTGGATTGTGGATTCGGTTACTGAGTAAACATTTTGGCAAATATTAGATCAAGGACGACGGGCTACCTACAAAATTATCTAGAAAAGGTAAACAAAAGTTGCTTAATTAGTTCCACCAAATAATACATTTTTCTAACAGCGCAATACGAAAAATATAGCGCACGTTTTTTTCTGCAAATCTGTTAAAACTATGTTAAAGTATGACAGTCCGCGTATTGCGGCGAATAATCTACTAGATACGTATTCTATTTGGATCTGCGTTGTAAGTGGCAGAAACACAGAATGCTGCGCAGAATACGTTGGGCAGAAATGTGCAATTTTTCATCCATATTGCACGCAGTTTCATGTTGCAATTTTTATCCGCACGTATTTAAATCGGTGCGGAAAAAATCCAAACAGATTCTTTAGTTCGGCGTTTTTGCAGATTCTCCATGAGCAACCTTCATGTCTTCACTGGCTCAGCTACATAATCGAGATAATGGAAGATGATCCGGCTGCGAAGAGAGCATATAATACGAGCATATATATATTATGAGGGATATCCATCGCGCAGGGCCTCCAGCTGGTCGGACGTCCCAAATTTTAATATCATAAGAATCTTTTGTAAATATTTCAGAGAAATTCTCATTTCTGGTTGGTCATTATTGTCACGCTGGACCAACCAGAAATGAGAAGGTTTCATCTTCTTTTTGAGGGTACTATACCTTTTTTCGGAGGTCACCTTTCTCATGGTCACGTGGGCCCGTAACGTTGCAGCTCTTTAGATTTCTATATTCCTTTTATTTTGCAATGACTGTTTTAAGAGGGTTTTTCTTTTATCATTGTAGATTTTTTAAATTAGCCTAGTAAAGGACCAATATTATGAATTCGCAAATGTAGGCAAGATAGATCTCAGAACACAGCAACCCACCTAAATGTTCTAAAGCGTTTCTACACTTGCTCTACAAAAGGGCCTTTGCATAAAAACTGTTAATCCGACCCTTCAATAACAAAAGAAGGACCTGTCAGCTGAGTCAACAAGAAAAAGGCCATACTACCTATTATTATTGTTACACCAACTTACTTGTGCCGTTCCATCAAGGGATTTCCAAAGCTATTCCCTTGAACAAAAGGTATTATGACCTGCTGCAAACAAAAACAGATAATTTCACCAACTTAATGTTTCAAACTGAAATCACTTTTCTAACCCAGAAAATAAGGCCACAATAAGTGTAATTTATAAGTTGGTAAAACTTAGGTTGAATGCAAGTAAATAATACTTGATTGAGTACCTCGAACTTCGCTTGGGACAAATAGAAGTTTGCCTTTCGTCACAGTTTAGAGCCTTTGTTAACGTGATTTTTATTACAGTCATAGACCAGCTTTACAAAAAAAAATTACATACCTATCTACTTAAGAAAACGCTGATTACACAAGGTCTTAGACCTATCAACTTAGGCCTTCGCATCTACGTAATGAGATGATTTATACAGCGTCCAGTGGTACTTTCACCCACCCAATAAGGGTAAACTGACCACTCGGACGCTTCAGTGTCTGGGACATTAGCTTTAGATAGGAAAGGCAGGACAAAGTCAAACATATTTGTATATCTTTCGGGTTGCTATTATGCTATGCTACTGACAGATAAAGCCTTTGTAAAAAATGACATTCCATGGACTCGATTTAAACATTTGAGTTTATTCAGATCGCACATTTGTATAGACTACGAAAATGGATTGAGAGACTCTTTATCAATATGCTTTCACTGTACGTCGACCCTTACACGCTAGACCTCTACTCGGTTACGTTACGGGCGACGTTACAAAAAAGTGTACAGTCTGACGTGCTGTCGTGTGTACCACCAAAATAAATTATTATAGGCAAAATAAATAATTTGAGCGGGATCAAACCCGCCCCCTAAAATACACACAAAACCTCGTACGGACTACACTAATGATCGTTTAGCGTGTAGCCGAGCTTACAGATGATGGTGTTAAGCTGAATGATGATGATCCAAGTTGGATAAATTTATCCAACACATTGGTGGGTGTGTTATTTTTGGTATTTTTTTAGACCGCCCGCACGCCTTGGCTAAGGACGAAGTCCAAGCTAGTAAGTTAAGAGGGTGCTATAGAACCATTTTTCCATACAAACCTAGTTCCGTTTTAATTTCTAAACTACAGGCTGCATTTTGCTGAAACTTGGTTTATATCAGTAGATGACCAATACGGAGGTTTGCAAATAGTTTTTATAATAAAAAAAAATAGCCTGAAAGAAATTAGAGCGATGTGTTTTTCGCGCCGAAAAAGTGGTTACTTTCAGCTGTTATTTACTTACATTATTACACTGTCTATTGGAGTCTAACTACCTTGAGAACATCAATAATGTATTGTACTTGTCAGAAAAAAAAAGTTTTTTTAAATAGCTAAGAAAACGTAGAAATGGCAGCGGAACTACGAAAAAATTTGGGAAAATAGATCAATTACATTACAACTACAACTACATACTCGCGAAAGGACACGAACTCACGTAGGCTCATACAGGCGCATTGCCTCTCACTTTTCCCGCGCCCCGTCTCGCTCTGGGTGAAACAGCTATAGAAAGCAGTGTTTCTCGCGCTTGGCCATCGCCGAGTTCCCACGGTCCTGAAGGGGGCTCTTAAGGCCCAAACCGAGGCACAACTAGCGCTGCCAATGGAAAAAAAGTCATATTTTCTTTTTGGATACGTTTTTTGCACAAAAAATCTTCATTAGAGTATCAACGCGAGGCTTAACTATTTTTAGGACCTAAGGTTTAGATTCCAGATCCTAGAACCTACGAATATAGAAGATATGTTTTTTTTCCATTGGCGGCGCTAGTGCCTTGGTATCTGGGGGCACGGCAGTGCCCCCACCAAGTCGAGCTAAAAAGCGGCACGGCCGTACCATACTTTTCTCGAAGCAGTTCAGGCCATTAAGTATCTCTATATCTTTTATGTTAAATAGGCGAATATTAAATATCTTTTATGTTTTAAATAAATAGATTGACTTGGCAATCGCACGAAAACACTAAGTATCTCAAAAGTAATACATATTATAAATTAGATTATTTAGTGTGATTGCCAAGTCAATACATTTATTTCAAACATAAAAGATATTTAATATTGATATGCGTCACTATAAGATGTTGTTAGGTTAGCTAATTACGTAATAAATAACTTAAGACAGAAGGACCCTTAAGTAGGGACTGAATAAATTAACCGACTTGGTATTACATAGATCTCAAAACTTTTTACGGTAGAAGAACTGAGCAGCGAGGCTTGGTTTTTTTTACAAGTTATGTTTTTGATGGCATTTACCTTGACAATTTGCATCGAAACTGATGATACTTGGCCTGGCTGTCCGAGAGCTCAATTGCTAGAGCGCCGGCTCGGTATGCTGGAGGTTGCGGGTTCAAGTCCTGTTCCGAGCAATAGTAGATCTTTAAAGGTTTTCCTACAGGGTGTACTCTAAGTCCATAGCGAAACTTTAAGTAGGATATCTACTGATCAATACAAACAACTTGTACTAGGTAACATAAAAAAAATAGATCGAAAAAAATATCAGCTGTTTCATACATTTGGCGCAGTACTGAGGCGACCTTTTGTATGGAACAGCTGATATTTTTTTCACTCCATTTATTTCGCCACCTAGTACAAGTTGTTTGTATTGATCAGTAGATTGCCTACTTAAAGTTCCGCTATTGACTTAGAGTGCACCCTGTAGTATGGGTTGGGATGACACGATCACCACATCCCGAAGGTGGCTCTCGACTGGAAGCCCGGTATAGGCTCACGACGACCCGGAAGACCGTTCCAGACGAGATCCGTTCCCTCTGAAATGAAAAAGAAAAAAAAAAAAAATGAAAATGAAAAAATATTTATTCATACTAAGAATTATGTCACAGACAGTAAAGTTGATAGCTGTCTTTGACATAATATTATTCTTAGTATGAAAAATTTTTTTTTCATTTTCATTTTTCATTTTTTTAAATACAGTTGATAGCCGTCTGTGACATAATTCTTAGTATGAATAAATATTATTTCATTTTAATTTAAAAAAAATTCAATACATAAAAATTGTTTAAATAACTTTAAAAGGGTCAAAGCTGCCCTATATAGAGAGAAGGTAGTGGAGGCATCCACGAGCCACTCGCAGAGTACCGAAGCGCAAGCAGAGGCGGCAAGAGCTACCGCACTCGGTTTCGATCGTTTGCTGACCGTAGTGTGGCCTTTTAATGACCATAGCCGTCGATAAAAGGGCCACTATTAATAAATCTAAGTAGAACCGGAGGGGGATGCCATCCCTATGGAAAGACACAAATATAAAGTACTTGTGTCGTACCCAGACTCCACGGATTAAAGGGATTAAAGAAGAAGAAGAAGAGCACGGGTTACTGCTTTAGAAAAAACAAAAGTGTTATTTTTCCCAACCATCCTGGATCCCAATCATATCTTCCACATATTTGGCATATCCGGCGAAAGTGTGGTTGGCATATTATTTGTTGGGTAGGTAATCGTATGAGGCAGTGGCCACCCCTGGTGTCAGAGTTTTTAGGCCGCCCAAAGGTCCTCTGACATGGCTTAACGATGGTTATTAATCAACAACAACCGGGACCAACGGTTTAACGTGCCTTCCGAAGCACGGAAGCGCTCAGATATTATTGCCACTAGCGGTCACCCATCCATGGACTGACCGCGGCCGTTGTTGCTTAACTTTGCCAATCGATTGAGAACGGCTAGTACAACTAGGCTGTGAGCATTATTTGTTAATCGCGCACATATCAAATATTTTTGCGAATAGCGCATAATTAACGCAGTGTGGTTCCACCATTAAGCTGCAGGTGTTTCAACGGTCATGCGGGTAATCAAGTGGGAATGCAGAAGGAAGTCTGTGAAGGGTTATTGGATTAAAATCCTCTGATTGGGAGATAAAATGCAGGACTAATTTACACCTATTTGGGAGTTTTTATAATAATTGTTAAGATATTGCATTAAAATAGCTATTCGTAAAGTTTATTTCCAGATAATGTTTTGTTTTTAATTTGTATGAATGTAGACATGAAGAGGTGGCTAAATTACTTTACATTAAAGTTACGTTACGGTCATTTGTAAAGTTTTAGTAGCAATAGTTACTACTTGTTAGCCGTGAAGGAAAACATTTTGGGGGAACCAGAGTGTCTATAGCATAATACCAACCTTCAATGCGAAAATTGCCAATCCAAGTGGGCTTGCTCACTTGGTCTCTCTTTGAGTGAATACCTGTGCCCCGCTGTGAAGACGTGTATAGGCTCACTTATGCATATTTGATACTACGGTATGTGAATATCAACTTTTTTTTACACCTAAACACACAAACCCCCAACTCCACTGTCACATAGTATGATATCTTCACACAATTACAACGAGTTGCTTTAGTTAATGTTCCACTATCTAAATCACCTGATACAGGTAACAAACTACCTTAAACAGGATATGGCATGATATTTGCCTAATAGCCTCTAACTAATGTACCACCCTAATACAATAGCACTTTGGTGACCTGAGCATCTAAAGTTTCAGTTTGTCAGGCTAGGTGACCAAAACCGTGAGCTTTTGGTGATACAACTGGTAATGTGACTCATTAGGAAGGGAGACAATAAATAAATAAAAATCTATTGAAAGGACTAAGTGATACCGATTTCCGTTTGTTGAGTGAGAAGGTTTTTACCATAGATGGTGAAGTTTAAAGATAAGACGTACATGGATTCAAATCACACCTTACCAACCTTAACACGCCATAGTAGAGCCCAACTAATTTCAAAAGACGTGCATATTTCCGGACTGCCTAGGTATTGAAAGAGAGGAATCTACTGAAGTAAATACATCTCAAAAGACGTGCGCAAACTTTAGAATTTGAGATATCAACCCGGGAACTCGTACATACAATATTTTTGGTTCTCTTGTTATATTTTACGGTATCAATTATTTCCGTAAAAGTGTTCCCTCTCTATGTATAAGCAAAAACTCCGTAGCTAGTGAAGCTAGCCAAAAAATGTAGAATTGACTTTGACCCTCTATCTATCTATCAATCTATATTACTCTGTGGTTAAACTACTCGTATTCATGACACTTCTTCACTGCCCAAACAGTCACCCAGACGATATTACTTACGCACTTAATAATCCGATCGCATGGGACATGTAATTACCAAACCAAACCGCGGGGACATCGTTAATCTAATGAACCGTGCTTTAGGCTATTAGTGGACGATATGGGTTTGTGTTGTTCCCATGCAGGATGGCAGTTAAATGTATATTTTAAAGATCTTTATAAGGTTAAAAAAATGCTCGCGTAAGCAACCTCTTGCATACCGTGCAGGCGCTCTACCAATTAAGGTACTGAGCCAAGTAACTGTCGAGCGAATTTTTAAACCTTATAAATATCTTTATAATATTCCCTAGCATGGGTTAGGGCTTTAGAAAATACAAAAAGTGGTGAAAGTCGATTATTTTTTTAGTGTAAAACTAGCTGATTGTGAAGGTTTTCCTTTGTGAGGAAGCCCGTAGATTTATTGGCTCCGCTCGTATAGGCATTGTCTTTTCTGTAGGACATTGATTTAGACAGAGGCTTGCCCAGCACCTATACCATGCTGACAGCTTAGTGAGCCTAGCCCACAGGAAAGACGAGTCAATACGTGTGGAGCCAACTAACCTGCGGGTTTCCTCACGATCTTTTTCCTTCACCGTTAGCGAGTGGTCCCGGCACTGCAGCGCCGAGTAGTCTCTTCACCCATCTAGTGTGAGTGAAGGTACCACTGGACGCTGCATAAATCATCTCATTACGTAGATGCAAAGGCCTTTTTTTCTTTAGTCTAGTCTGACTCACCTGAGAGAATGGTATACCTGGTGCTGGAAAAGCCTACTCTCAACATTTCTTAGGCATTGCAGATAAGCATCCGAGTAGTCAAGAAGAAGACCCATCTAGTGTGAGTGAAGGTGCAACTGGATGGGTATCCAGTTGCAACTGGATGGATGGGTCTACAGCTGCACGTTGTGAATTCACCTGTAACATAAGTAAATAGGGTGCACGCGTGTAAGGGTCTACATGCTGTCTTGTGTACTTTTCGGCAATCCTTGACATTATGCATGCGAAAAATTTTACATTTGACAATAATTACCGAAACAACCAATTACAGAGAATACTTAAAAACTGGTGCGACCTCGAAGGGTTTTTAGCTATCTTTAGAAAAGAAAAATAAGCATCCTCATAATAAAATGGGCGAAACAAACACCAATAAAACTGCCCCAATCGTTTCACGTTTGAGCCTCTTTATGAGGTTTAAATCTCTGTCAATTAAACAGTCTCTTTCAGACGTTATGGCAGCTTTATTTCTGCGTATTCACCGTGATCTGTTAGAGTTTAACCTTCTTTTCTTGTGGCTTCTTCGAACCAGCCAATGAGCCGTTAAACATTTTTGTTTTGTTTTTTGTAATTTAAAAATGTTGAAACTGCATCAAGTAAGATCTTCATGTCTGGCGTATGCTGAAAATCAGCGCCGTCCGTTGACTTGTCACCGATGCGGCACAAAGCGGAGCATGAGACCATTTGCTAAAAGCTTAGCGTCCCTGTTCAAAAATTTAAAAATCCTTGGTGCGTACCTACCTAGTCTTTGTCCAGTCCTCTACGTGACGATTCGTTTCTGGTAAGGCTGTAGAGTCACCATCGATTTGAGATTGACACACAGCTACACTATTATGACTGTGTGTGTCATAATTATTTATAAGGACTTAGGTTAGGGTGGTATTCTAGAACGCTACTTAAACTCAGTTCAAACTAGAACGCTAATTAAACTCTGTTTAAACTCAGTTCAAACTAGAAAGCACCTTGAACTCTGTTTAAACTCAGTTTAAGTAGAATTTAGTAGTGTCGACTGTCGATAAAGCAGTGCATGTTTTGATTTGAATATCCCTCCCTTCATATCATAACATGCACTGCTTTATCGACAGTCTGAACTCTGTTTAAACTGGGGTGGTATTCTAGAACGCTACTTAAACTCAGTTTAAACAGAGTTCAGACTGTCGATAAAGCAGTGCATGTTTTGATATGAAAGGAGGGATATTCAAATCAAAACATGCACTGTTTTATCGACAGTCGACACTACTAAACTTTACTTAAACCAAGTTTAATTAGAGTTCTAGGAGCTTTCTAGTTTGAACTGAGTTTAAACAGAGTTTAAGTAGCGTTCTAGTTTGAACTGAGTTTCAGTAGCGTTATAGAATACCACCCTTAGAGATTTTGCTCCATTTGCTCGCAGACGTTTGCGACGAATACCCGCCCTTGCGTCGTATTTATCTTTGCTGCACCATGTGCAGTGAGCTTTATGTTTAGGAATATGCTTTATGTGTGTTTTTGCAACGACTAAGAATAGTCGGCGGCTTTCAAGATCGTTAAAAGGAGTAACTGCTGAAGTTATGATCTGGTATTGTTTTCTCGTGTGAAATATTGGATGACTGTGTGTATGGTATTGATGAAGTGTTATTATTATAACAATGAACGGGCTTTGTTTATATCTAAACTAGGTTCTCGATTTGTGTTTCGAGGTGGATCTCTATCTTAACTCGAGTAAAAACCATAATACTCTTGAAAAATCTTGAAAAAAAGTAAACAAGGCAATACGCTAGTCTAGAATGGCCATTTTAGACTTTAACCCAATCAACGTAACAAAAAATGGGGATCTATTCTTTGAACCTTAGGTTCTTGATAAGGGATAAAAGGATATCACCATCATAATCATAAATGTAACTTGTGGTGATTAATTAAAAGTTAAACACTTATTCAGTTGTGAGATGGTTACCTAAGTAGGTACTATAAATTAAAATTTCATACAGTTTAACGAAAAGTAAGTACTTCAAAGTATCAACCTCAGCGAGAATAGGTACACCAGAATCATCCAACCAAAATTATAACAAACGAAGGTAGCATCTATAGGACCTATTTCTTAGCACACATCTTGTTCTGAGCACAACCTTTTATAACAAAATGCAATAAAAAAACATCGGCAGGTGATACCGTTTTGTGCGATTACTAAAATATGAAACTGTATTTTCAAAATTAAAACACAAACTGTGAAGAAACAGAAGATCTTCTTGGTACCTACTTTGCAGACCGCAGAAAATGTAATTATTGGTCACGTGATACAAGCAACCACTTTTCATCATCATCATCATCATCAGCCCACCCTCTGTCCACTGTATGGTATAGGCCCCTTTCTGCAATTTTCCTGGTTGGTTATACTAAAAAAGCACACGTTTTCTCATAACTATTGTACGATATTTTGCAAAATTATCATTTTTCTCATTCGCATCAATAACTAATATTGTGCAAAATTGAATGTAGAGAAAGGCAATATTGTGTTTTTAATTCATGATGTCTTTTTGTTTAACTTTATTTTGTGCCAAAAGCTCGCAAACGGAGCTCAAACCAATAAACGGTTTTTATTAGAAAAGCAGTTATCACTCACAAAGTATAATTAAACCATTGTCTTAGGGTGCAAAGTAACGTCACCATAAATCGCCTTAAAGCCTTATAAAAACCAATGTCATTTGAAGCTCCATATTTAAATAGTACTATTAAAACCAGCCCTAAACTGCATCGCCAGTCAACTCTGGCATTCTATAACATACTTTTGGCTCAACCGTAAAGTTCAAAATTGTCTGGTTGTGTTCCTAAAAAACGTCAGACATCAATAATCTGGCTACTCTGTGGCGTTAAATATTTTATCGGTACTTAAACTTGGTTTATTACGCGGCCATTCCGAGATTAAGATAATAGGTAAAGGAATCATTAGAGAGACTTCTTTGTTTGACAACGGACTAACCGTTTAAATTAAGAAGGTGACAGTGAACCCACGGCCATATTTTATGGCCCCTCTACACATTGGGCCAATATGGCCAAGCCAATGATCACCAATGCGCGCCAGTATGGAAAATCGCCCGCCAACATACACAAATCCCCCATGTACACATTGGCGTTGGCCTCTTTTGGCTCATGTTGGCCCAATGTGTAGAGGGGCCTTTACATGGCTCACTTTGAAATAGTATCCACTACCTATGCATAGGTACGGCAAGCAATGTAAGGTTAGTTGGCTCTATATCGCACGGATGCATTGAACTTGTCTTTCTATGAACTAGGTCTGAACTGATAGAAGTGAGCCTACTTCATATTAAAACATATCCCAAGAACAACAGTTGGTGAAGTGACCACTCATACGTAACAACGTATGTATAAAGTTTACCCTTCCGAATGTGATACAGGTAGAAAACAATATTATACTAGGAAATGATAAATTAGAGCTGGTAGAAGAAACTGTATTTCTAGGCATCACTATTGATGCAAAGCTTCAATGGGGCCCTCATATTGTGAAATTATCTCATAGGCTCAGTTCTGCAGCTTATGCTGTAAAAAGAATCAGGGAATTGACTGACGTCGCAACTGCTAGGCTTGTCTACTTTAGTTACTTCCATAGTATTATGTCATATGGCTTACTACTATGGGGTCGGGCAGCAGATATTGAGAGCATCTTCATCTTGCAGAAGAGAGCCATCCGATTTATCTATAGACTAGGTAGTAGAGTGTCGTTAAGAGAACTTTTCAAAGAAATTGACATCCTGACAGTTGCAAGTCAATACATCTACGCCAACATTGTTTATGCTAAGAAGCATATTGCAGAGTTCGATACATTAGGTAGCCATCATAATATAAATACTAGGAATAAGCACAAGCCTACAATTCCCAACTCTTAGGCTTAAGAAGGCTAGAAGCTCATTTCTCGGCAACTGTATACGCTTCTATAATAAGATCCCAACAGATATCCTAAGTTTACCAGAGGCCCGATTCAAAAAATGTGTAAGGCACACCCTGTGCCAAAAGGCCTATTACAGAATAGATGATTATCTAAATGACAAAGAAGTCTGGCACTAAACCAGTTCAGCGCACGATCACCACACTTACCAATGTGTTATTTTTTAAGTACCTACCTGCATTACAAAATGTATTATTTTTTTAAGCACGAGATCCTTGGAGTTTCTTTACCATGCTTCTTCTCCAAGAACGATCAGAGCTAGTGAAGCTGGAGAAAAAAAAGTAACTAGATACTTAGTATTAGATAGTAATAAGTATCTGATTTATATACATTTTTACTGTAGATAATATTTTGACGTTCAATGTAAATAATTTATTTATTGCATATTGAATAAAAAATTTGAATCTGAATCTGAATCTATGAGTGGTCACTTCACCAACATAGTGTCAGTGGACGTGTCACTAATTTAAAAAAGTCTGTAACAACAAAATGAAGTGAGGGTTTGTTGGTTAGACAGATCCTTTTATGCAATTCCAAACACAATACACTATCATAAAGTCACCATTGTCACATCTAACGTGGTAATCAAACACAAGAATGCAATTCTCAAAGGACTAACTACAGTCGATTTTATTATTTCCCTAAGACATAACCGTAAACTTATAAGGAGTCTAAAATCAATCACTTTGTGAAGAGTTTAATTTGACTAGAACGCATCGGAATGGGGAGCATAACTGTCGAACTTATGGGTGATTCAGGAATACGACGGGATGTTTTGAATAGTTTACAGTAGGTCTCTGAAAACAGTTATAGAGCAAAATGAGATAACGCAATTTGACAGCTTTCTTTTGCATGATATATTTTTCGCTTTATTTTTTTGCCACCTAGTACAAAGTTTTTGCCTGTTATTGTAATTTTTTTTGGATGAAGCATAATTATTTGAATTTTAATGTAATTTTGTAATTTGAGTACAAGTTTTTGTATTTTCTAGAGCACTAACCCGTGCTAGGGATCTTTATAAAGATAAAAAAAAAATTAAGTAGTTGAGTACAAGTTGTTTGTATCAGTGGAAAGCCTACTTAAAGTTCCGCTATCAAATTCGATTGCACCCATTTAGATTTTTTTATAATTGATTGTAATTTTCTTAACCCGCCTTCAGTTGCTATCCTCGTTGTTTGGATTTGTCGGGAAAGTTTTTATAATTTTTTATATGATGTATTGCTCGAAAAATATGTCATTCTCATTCTATCGACGTAAGTTATTTGGTACAACTTTTTTATGGCGGAGCGAAATTATTTCCACAAATTGACAAAGCTTCCGAATCAGAAATAGCTACGCTCGCTTTCAAAGCCACTCAGCGTGTACACTTAGAGAAGTAACGATGCCAAATCACTCATCTTTTAGCACATTTTTTAACCACCCTCAATTTACGCACGTCCTCTTGGACCCCAGTTTTTTACGCATTTTTCCTCCCTCCTGTATAAAATCGAAACCATAGCTTGTTCAAATGACCGTTTATAATGACGCGACTATTGTCATCGCCCCAATGTTTTGGGAAGGCTCATTTATTTTTATAACACACTGACTGAGGTTTGCTTTTTTTTAAATAAAAAAAAAGATGGACAATAGACACTTGATGGCCAGGATTCATGTTTCGTGACGATATTTGATTTTAGAAATGTTTATTTTTTACTATGCTTGGCCAGTTAGGATAACAGATATAATTTTCGAATGGAGAGTGAAATTCAATTGACAATTTCTTTCTGATTTTTCTCAAGTTTTTGTCTCATAATTCTCGACATCCAGTGCCTACACTTTCCGGTTATTTTTTGTGTTTTTTACATCTTTTATCTGACAAAAGTAAAACGGTCGCCCTCTTTCTTTTCCGCAAAGCTAAAAGTCATCAACTGCAATTTCCACAAACAACAAGGCACCTGGAAACCTCCACTGAAAATTCTGCCCTGAAAATATGACCTCAAGAGTTCTCAATGCTGCAGAACGTGATGTGAACCCTGTTATTCGAGCCCTAGCCGAATGTTTGCTCTGATCTTCATCCGGGCTGCGGGCGACTTGGATGGCCACTCCAATTTTGCATAGCCAATTAGTTTTGCTCAAACTAAAACAGACGTGGTCTACTTACTTAAGAATCCCCTGGAGCTCTGTAGCCCTTTCGCTCGCACTTTTGAACATTTTAATTGATTTTAAGAGAATAATTCAACTTTCAACAATAAAATCTGGTTAAAAAAAATATATTCCTGAAGTTCAGTGATATCTTTTTTATTACCTACTAGGAGAATGAAATCAAAGGTGTGTCCACACGTCGATAGCTTCATTATCTATGTTTGGAACTATATTTTATCGTCCAATGTTGAATCATTCTCTTACAATCAATTAAAATGTTGAAAAGTGCGAGCGAGAGGGCTGCAGAGCTCCAGGGGATTCTTAAATGGCTGCGTTCAAAAGTGAGCTTTCCTTCGGTGTTGCGAAGGATGAAATAGCGAAGCCAAAATACGAACGTGATGACTGTGTACACTTATGGTTTAGACCTTTTATAACTTGAAATAGAAACGAACCACACTTTTGTTAGCTCAATGAACTCAGGTGCTCTATCTTTAATAATACCTCCGATCGGTTTTTAACCTATGACGCCCCAGACAAATTGGTTTTACAAAATTCAACTTCAATTACCGAATTTCAAAGAAAAGTTTCGATTAATATTGATGAATCACTTATTACGTCCTTCTATGGGGAATTAACTGTATGAAATGTTGAAAGTTTTGAAACTGACAGTCCATTATGAGGGATCGTCTATTAGGAAAAGGAAACTTGCGACCGAAGTTTAAAATTCGACTTTATTTCACAAAACTTTGATACTTACTTATTTACTTACTAGTTCATTTGGAGCTGAATAAGTGGTCAGTATTTTTATCGTATTATTAAATGCACAACCAGTCGCCCTGATTTTAGGCAAAGGTAAACATCGTGACGTAACCATCAAGAAAGAAGGAAAAATGCTTCAAACACATTTTCAGTGGAAAAAATGTAAAAAAAAAGAATGTGAACGGAAAAGAGTTCGCGAAGACAGTCAAAAAAATTGACACTGAACCGGATATGAATCGGGAATTCTGATTACTTGCACTTATAGTTTTAATTCTATGAAATGGTAATGGTAAAACGGGCTGTTTGCCGCAACTCGAATCTCAACTTTCGCTTATTTTACGTTAATTCGATACAAACACCGATTGGTAAATTCTTTGAACGGTCATAAATCCCAACCAAGGACTTCAATCGACTGAGATCCAAACACGCATATTGCGCAGTCTATTTCCGAGCACCCCGTAGCAGATACAGGTGGTTCTGTTTTCACAGATAGGCCGTTAAACCACCCCAATGTGTTTGCGTTACAATTATACACAGTCCCGGCCTAAGCTGTAAACAGAGTCTGACTAATTTACAATATTATCGACGGCGAGCTATTTAATTATACAAGGTGGGTTTTTGTAAAGTGACACTCGACTCAGGAATGATTATTTACACGGTAATGAAGCAAAAAAAAAAAAATTAAACAAAATAAAATTAACTCAGTGAAAAATAGTCAAAAATAATTAAATTTGTGACTTTCGCGGTTATTATAGAAAAACTTGAACAAAGTAATTTGTCAATCAAAAAATTTTTTGAACCAAATAAACGATTTTTTCATCTCCCACGCTCGGAAAGTTTGCTGTTACTAGTAACTTACGATCGTGTAAAGGCCGGATTTAAACTATCTGAATTTGTGTGCGCTTCGAAATTTAAACGCGACGCCGGGACAGTCTTTCCCGCGCCCTATGGTGTTGAAAAAGAAAAAAACACTGGCCGTTTAAGTAGATGCCAAATCCCGACGGAAAATAAAACCTCATTCATAGTTCGTTTACACGCGTACTTCAGCGAAAGCGATTGTTCGTGCCCATTCTCTATACAAAACTGTGAATGTAAATGGTGCATAAGCATCTTTTAAAAAGGTAAAGTCACGGAATAGAACATTCAGAAACGCGGTTTCTTCTTATAGTCTTTTCAATATTTTGTTCACATATTTATTTTATAATACCAGTAAATAAAAAAAATGCTTTCATCAAATAGATAATTAATTATATTTTGGTTTGTTAAATACATTTTTTCAAACGATATTATCAATTGAATTTTTTATCTCCTAGAAATTTTTAATTTATATGGTAAAAGTTCAGAATGCACCCGGAAAAAAAAACATTATTTTATTTACATTACTTTGGTGTCTGGATAAATAAACTTCAGGAAATTATTAATAAAACGAATGGTTTTAATACCAACGAAGCTCAAAACTTTAGTGCGGCAGCCGTAACTACAGTAAAATATGCTTTTAAAAGGAACTTATTTGACTCACCTGTTTTGCCTGTAAGTAGTTAGTTGTCTATAGAGTTTTTCCCGCTTGGCTGACAAACTCATTTCCTCGCTTCTATAAATAACTATTACTTTCAAGCGTTACTCCCGGCCCTGAGTCGGGTGTCACTGACCAAAACAACACCCTGTATATTAACTTTTCGTTGGTATTTTAGTATGATGGATTGATGTTGGGATAACGCTAATAAAACAGCAGTCCCACGGGGTGCTTCGGTTGCTTTTCAAGCGGGAGGTAAAAAAAGTAAGATGTAAGGCCGTCTCTCAGAGACATTGGCGTAATTGGCGATTTACTAGGCACAACTAGCGCCGCCAATGGAAAAAAAATCATATCTTCTTTTTGGATGCGTTTTTTTGCTAAAAACTTCTTATTATGTTATCAACGCGAGGCTTAGCTATTTTTAGGACCTAAGGTTTAGATTCCAGATCCTAGAACCAACGAATAAAATATTTATCGCCAAAAGGTGCTGCCCAAAAATCTAGTAGTTTGAGAAAATCTCATAATCGGTAAAATTATTGTTGTTTTGTTGTTTAGAATAATGAAAACAGTACTGTTTTACTGCCGTGGCCGACTGTATCTACCCCAGATAACATTAGAAATGGCTAATCAAACACCAACTGTTTAGTGAAACAGCACCTTGGCTTGAATAAACAAGGCTAACTATCGTCTCTAGGATGCCCTATCAAAATACAGACCCCACTTATGTCCAAAGGGGGTAATTGACAATGCGAAGTTATTAGCAATGTTTGTATTAGTTGGACTGTTTTGAAGTTTGCTCGGCTGAAGAACTGGGAGCTTAATTGTATTATTGTAACCATCATGCCGCAACGTCTTTATGGCCTGGACACTCACCAAAAACATGTCCATTAGAAGCCTTTGAGATGTGGGTACTTAAAATCTCCTGGACCCACAATGTCCGTAAAACCCGTGCTGTAGAGAATGAGGAAGAAAGTAGAGATCCTGAATATCATCCAAATGAGGAAGCTAGAAAATTTTGGCCTCATAATTGTTTAAAACAAAAATAAGCAAGTAAGTAACAAAATAAGGCTTACCTCAACTTATCACACAAGGCAAGACAGCAGGCAGAAGGAGACCTGGTAGACCCAAGATATCATGGATCCAAAATCTGCGTCTGGGCAAAGTACCGGCTCATTGTTTCGTTTGGCGGCTTTGAAGGACTAGATAGCCAAACTGATCGCCAACCTCCGATAGGAGACGGCACGCAAAGAACAAGAAGAACCACCAAGAAGGGTGAAAAATTCTAGCACACTTGCGTCACCCAAGGTTAGCCAACTGATTGTGGGTTCATGTTAAGCCAAGTTGGATAGACGCTGTATTCGTGTACATGTGTGCTTGCGAATTGTGATTGTAATCAAGACCAAATTCTCATAGTTCACCAAGAAGTAACTACCTCCGTAGTTCTAGCTAACTTATAGACTGGGTAGTACAGTAACTTGGCTATAGATATGTATGTGTAGGTGTAGTTTATTGTATAGGTTGTGTGCTGCGCGTGTACTGAGAGGTACTTGAGTGTACGTGTCTGATTGGTAAGGCCGTGGCTACAATGGATTTCTTGGGCTAAGGTTATGCACTAACTAATAATAGGAAGTTTACCAGTTATATAGTGCGAACTTGATAAGGATGTAGAGAATGAAGGATGAGAGGATGACGAAAAAAATATACCAAACTAAAATGGGATAATACAAAAATAACAAAAAAAAAAGTGATTCCACTGGTGAAAAGTTATAATTATTGACTTAATAACCGTGATTTGTTATTCCGAGTGATTTGCTGCTGTTCGTTGATGAGTTTCGTTCTCCATCTCCGAAGTTCTTCATCAGATCTTCACCATGTTTATATGGAACCACAGTGGGAAACATACCATTTTAAACAAAAAAAAAGAGTTCAAAATCGGTTCACGTAGAAAAAAGGTCTGTGATAATAACACACAAAAAAAATAAGGGTCGATTTGAATGCCTTCTTTGTAACTAACGCTCGTGACGTCACTGTGAAAATGTGCGGTTAGGCTTCGTTCTCTCACAGCCCGATACGTGATGACATGAATAATACCGTGACCAAATCAAAGAAATGGTGGGTTTGTATGAAGGTAGGTTGTTTCTTACATAAAATGCTTTACATTTTTACCCCTCACATTTTCACAAAGACAGTAAAGCTAAGGCAAATAGGTGACCAAATCAATAATTTCGTCATAGGACATTACTAAGTGGTACCTATGACTAGGCGACGGTTAGCATACATTATTCAAAGGAATAGTGTAGTGTTCGTATGACAGATTGCTGGGAAATGTGGAGTTTGAGTCATTTTTGTCGGAAAATTGTTGGAAATGTGCAATTTTCACTTTTATTCATATTCCTTTCGAGGAAATGAGGTTTTGGATCGGTAAATAAAACGGTCTAAGACGGTACACTTACAGAGAGGGTTCGATTTCCGGTGGAAGCATTACCTTTTACATTACTTTACTTTTTTATAACCTCAAAATTGTAAAATTTTCATAACTATTTTTGTTCTTGGTATTAGCTCAAATTTAAAAATATGTTGTGGGTGTAGGTGTATTTGCATAGGTTTGAGTTGTTAAAATATTGTGAAAGTCAATGAAAACAATATCTAAAAAATACTTTTCTCCCGCCACAGCGTTCACATTTTATTAATTTAAAAATCAATCAATAATTAAAAAATCAGGAACGTCATAGTGCAAAAAAAATATTTAGGTTGTGATCCCTATTACCAGGTGCTATTACCCTGTAAAAAGAGTTAGCATCTTTTGTAACACCTTGTAGATGACTTTTACAGGAAAATAGTACAAATGCAAACTTTTAAAGAATAAGAAACGTTTAATAAATAAAAAGTATCGAGCTATTCGAAAAGTCGTGGAACAAAATCTGTTGGAAATCACATTTAATTTTGGAAGTTGACGTGATTCAGGAATAAAGCTATTTAAAAATTGCCCTGTAGATGAGCCGTGAAATAGGTATACTCCGTGCAATTTTAGTGGTTTTAAAGCCGAAGGTATTTTGTTGCACTGGTGATTCTGAGCCAAATTACAAAATTCAATTCCAAAACGCGCGAAAAAAAATTCACTTCTCCATACAAATGGTGTCGATTGGCGATAGCCGTTTGTATTGGGAAGTGTTTTTTTTTTTCGCTCGTTTTGAAGTAAAATTTTGGAATTTGGCTCAGAATCACGGGTGCATCTAAATACCTTCGGCTTTAAAACCACTAAAATTCCACGGTGTATTCATA
The DNA here is from genome assembly GCA_949319315.1 of Zelleria hepariella. Lineage (NCBI taxonomy): Eukaryota > Metazoa > Arthropoda > Insecta > Lepidoptera > Yponomeutidae > Zelleria > Zelleria hepariella. Next base: position 37,990,125 of record OX439378.1, on the reverse strand, counting down.
CTTTATACCGCCTCCACTATGGCCGCGTCTTTACGCCCGGCGCGGGCGCAGCTGCGCTAGCCGATGCGCTGCGCACTCGCTACCGGTTTTGTGGCCTAACGACTGCTCCCCCTCCGCCTCAACCCCCCTCCTGCCTCTAGCATCGATGTATCGGAGGCTTTACTGTGGAAACTTATTGAACGAGCGAGCGAAGTTCTCCGAGTCTACTTGAACAATCCGGCGCTTGTCTGTATGTATGTATGTATGTTTGATCGACGATAACTTGAGTATCGTTGATTTGATCGTCATCCAATTTCTTAGGTGGATGAGAAAAAAAAGAATTTTAAAGTCTGAACATGAGCCAAATCGGTTAAATGGTTGCCGAGATATGGGGTCGTGAGTTCACAGTTCGGGGCAAACCACTAGTGGTAGGAAGTTGGAAAGGTTTGAGGGGTTTTAGTTGCGGCCAAGTTAGGTAGAGTTAGGTACACAAAAATGTATCGAGAGACTTAAACTTTCAGTCGAATTGGCACTTGAACGCGTAACCAACGCCCTATCGACTGATCTTTCGAACAGGTTCCCATCCATCGATGCAAATAATACAAAGAAAAAAAAACGATTTCACTGGTGAAAAGGTACACAAGACAGCACGTAGACGCTTACACGCTAGCACTCTACTCGGTTACGTTAGGGGCGACTTTACAACAAAAGTGTACAGTCTGACATGCTGTCGTGTGTAGGCTGTTATTAAGCTACATATTGCACTGATTTCGAGCGATTTGCTGCTGTCCTTTGAGGAGTTCCGTTATCCATCTCCGAAGTTCTACATCAGATCTTCACATTTTTTTAACCACGTTGAAAGTATATTAAAAAAAATGCGGTTCGAATCGAATACCTACCTCCTCCTTTTTTGAAGCCGGTAAAAAAAAGAGACAATATTGTTTCTTCGATAGATACCTGCAGCTCCTTAGCTCAGTTGGTAGAGGGTTGGTTGTTGATAAACTAGGTTGTTGGTCCAAGTCTTGATTTGAGCAAACATTTTTACTTCTTTACTTCACAACCCTCAAATTTGACTACCTTTGACTACCTAGAGGACATTGATTTTGAAAATTTCATGTTTACTCATGCGATATAGATTTTTGCAGCCTTCTTCTTTATTGGTTTGCATAGTATAATTTTTCATTACAACTTTGCTAGGTAATTCTTTTTTTTCTAATTCATGACAATTTTTTCTAAGGGTATCCATTTTCGCATGGATCATAACTAGGAAGTTCTCTAGTAAAAGGATTGACATAAAACCCTTCACTAGTTACCTAACAGCTTCATCAAAATACTGTAATAAACTCTGATAAATTAACGATCACCATAACATGCAACCAAGATGGACGGCCAACCCATCCATATTTAATGCAATCCAGTGTCTCTTAAATCAAAACACTGGCGAGGAATTAAAATTCATTGGATATTCAACATGAATACAATTTTCTTACAGAAATATACAAACTTGTTGCCTGGCCGGTGCAAATTGTATGTTAATATTTATATCGAAACTAGATAGACGCAGGAGTATCCAAGTGCAGGGACTGCCACAGATCATGAAACCACTGGACAAACCATCGTTCTACGAAAGTATACTTAGCACAACCAGTCGAAGAGTTAATAAGATACTTTCTAGGCCACGTTCTTTCGATTTCTCATAGATGGCGGTAAACAACGGTACAGCTGTGGTACAGTGTAAAGAGTCTACTGATAGCATAGACATTTTTTTTTTATAGGCAAGGATATGAACAGATCGAGCCATTAAGGTTTACACAAAAAAGTTTACAATGTAAGCCACTGTATTGGCGTTGACAACCTAGTTGGACCACAGAGGGAAGAAGGTTGGACTAGCCATTGTTAACCGATTGGCAAAGTTGAGATAGCTAGGTTATTATAAGTTACAAAAAATCCAGCCAAAAGTGTTGACAAGCTACACTCAGCATCAGAAAAATTGCACCTTTTGAAATAATGACTGAAAAACTTTCATTCCTTCAAATTAAAACAAAGGGTGATTTTTTGACAGCTCATAAGTTGTAGTTCCTGTAACTATAGATGTCGCTGACGAGACGTGTTTTTTTTTATGGCAGTTCGCGCTCGTTGCCTTCGTACCTTACGTCCAAACACATTAAGGGTATTAGTGGTGGAGCAAAATGTAGTATTTCCGCTTTTACCATCCACTCAATCCATTGATACCTAATAATCCCCTAACAATAGGTTTCAAATAGGAAAAAAAGTTGTTTGAAGTATTTTTCAATAGGGCTGATTTTTTCTATGGTGAATGTAGGTATGTTTGTGCATATCCGTTTTCACGCCTTCAAAATATTACTTTTATGTTCAAAATTATTTCACAAACAATATAGCTTTTCAACAGTTTTGGCTGGATTTTAGTTACCTAGCTCCTCAACCAATCGGTTAACAATCAAATAGTTAGTCCAACATTTTTTCCCTCTGTGGTCGAACAAGGCTGTCAACGCCGATACAGTGGTCTATATTGTAAACTTTTTTGTGTAAACCTTAATGGCTCGATCTGTTCATATCCTTGCCTATAAAAAAAAAAATCTCTATGCTATCAGTAGACTCTTTACACTGTACCGTTGTTTACCGCCATCTATGAGGTATCGAAAGAACGTGGCCTAGAAAGTATCTCATTAAGTAGGATACAGGGGCCTGAATCTGTAACGCAATGGTGCCAAAATGAGCAACCAGTTGACGACTTCAATAACGATTTATGAATGCTGTCGGTGCTTTTTGTATTTTTGTAGTACAGCAAAGAATATTCTAATTCTAGAGGATAGTTCGCTGGTTGTAGGAGAAAAACGAGGAAACCCCGGTTTTGTCCTTCTACTGGGAAGCCATCAACATGCCATCGTGTCACAGACTTAAGCCCCAGGTCAGGACTCTACTTTTATCAAAGCTTACACGCGAGACACTCTGTCTGTCTACTGGATAAAATTATGTCTGGCTTCCCGCAAAAATGACTTAAGTCAACAGTACTAACAATTTATACACTTGCATGGCATGTTAACCATTATCGCCTTTGACACATCAGAAAATTTAACCGGTGAGAGAAGGTTCTCCCGCGAAAGAATAAAGTCTACAAGGACATAATTTCAGTCGCATAGAGCAGCTATGCTAGTCGATGGAGAGCTAGCTATGGAAAAGTACAGGCGCCATAGGTGTTCATAGGTGGGGAATGAGAGTACGGGAGTGTTGGGAAATTTAAGAACGGAACTCCTCGACGGACAGCAGCAAATCTCTCTAAATCAGTGCATTAGCTTAATAACAGCGTTTCTATTCACCAGTGATTGCAAATTATATCAAGTCAATAAAAGAATGCAAAAAAAAAAATGCATTATTGACAGTATCTCCATCCCAGTCCAGAAGGTACCACGGTCTTTGCCACTCAGAAGACTCGTTTCTTGCCCCCGTCCCCCTCACCTCAACCCTTCCCCTCTACGCTGCCCGCGTGCGTAAACGTGACCCCGCTGTATGAACTCCGGCGCGCGCGCAGTTGTTTATCTTTTATACTCCACTCGATGGTCTAGCGTAGTGGATGGGTTTGTTGGGGTTTTTTTTTTGTATGTTGCTAGTAGAGTCGAGATGGGAAGCTTACGGAGAAAGGGGATCTTTGGGTTTTAGGAAACGTGGAATAAAACGCACACCTTAAATCAAGAAAATACTCGTATAGTTAGGTTAGGTTGTCCTTTACCTACTTTGTTTCTGTTTTGGTGCATATAAATCGCAGTTACTTTTTTGCTGAGCAACATTTTGCAATTATTTTATCAAAATATTCGTATTCGTATTTTTCTATGGTGTGAAATGGGTTGTGGGGACCGACTCCTCTCTAACCTTCTAACGGGTCGAATTTCCAATAACCCTTTATATTACGCAAATCAACGCTGGTGCCGAGATAATGGTTTTTTTGCGTTAGTATCCCGAATGATTACAAACTTATTTTGGTATGTTTTTGTCGATAGGTAATCTGGTTGGTGGACTGTTTGCTTCGTCTCTTATTTGACAACTGTCAAAATTTGTAAACATTCAAATATGTCAAACAAACCCAACCCTATTTTGATATGAAAATGAAAATTCTGCACACACCTACAAAAACCGAGATTCTACAATGATTGTACTCAAAACCATCTTCTGGACGCATATTTTATTAAAATCATCGAAACCAAGGCCTTAGTATCGTAAGTACCTCTTCTATTAACCCACCCAATACTGATGTCTCTTCCACTGCACTTTTTCCTTATCTGGTTTGCGGGTTTCCTCACAAAGTTTTCTTTCAAAGTATGCGTGGTGTTGCTACTGCAAATACACAAATTTACGAAACTACGTTACTTTGAAATATGACTAAGGACCCTATAGCCAGAGTAGCAGAAATTGGTTGCATCTAGCACAGGATTGTGAGAGGTGGCGTAACGAGAGCATGAAGAGGCCTTTTTACTCGGCAGTAGGTGTCAACAGGCTGATGATGATGACTATCAGGACGTCTGTTTCTTTCAAGTTACGTAACATGGTCTCTCGACTTCCCCATTGAGCTCCCTACTCTTTGTATACCGAGACGAGAAACAGGCTAAACCTTCTCCCTTCTTCCAGACATCAAAATGGAACAAGTATTTATGATAGAAGTCTTCGTAAAAAGGATCATATTGAAACGAGAACCACCCGTCAAAGATGAATGGGAACTGGCCCAAGAAGAGGAAGAGAGGAGAAAGGAAGAAGAAAGACTGGCTGCCTTAGCCGCTGCAGCAGCACTTAAAAAGGGGAAAAAGGGGAAAAAAGCAAAACCAAAGAAAAATAAGGGGAAAAAAGGCAAGAAGGATAAAAAGGGACCGGCCGGACCTTCAGAAGAAGAACTGAAATACATGCAAACATGCACCATGCAAATGAACTGCTTACCTATCTTCGACTTTTACGTTGCCCATGACAACTTTGTGGCACCTCCACCGCCACCACCACCTCCAAAAAAGGGCAAAATAGCGAAACCAAAAAATAAAGGCAAAAAGGGTAAAGGAAAGAAAGCACCGGCCTTCAAGATACAGCTTCCATCCGAGCCGCTGCCACAGCCTCCTTTCTTCGGCGTCGGAAACTCCGTTATATTCATCTCCAGACCTTCCAAACTAGAACAAGTACTGATGGAAACTCCGATCTACATAACAGTCTGGAACAGAGACCAAGATATGGAATGTATAGGCTTTTGCGTCGTCAACTGGCACACCTCCTTCTTCGAAGCTTTGAAGAAATCCGCTGAACTCAATCCTTTAGACATGGATGCTGGAGAATTTAGGAGTACGGCCAAACCAAAAATAGTTACCAACACCGTCGAGTACACGAGACCGCTGCAGTGCGAAGAAGATTTAGCACCTTCCGGAATAGTAGACTTCTTTGTCAAACTCACATGCTTGGGCAATAAAGTGCTAACCCATTTCGTCGCTTTGCCAGAAATGGAAAGACTTCCAGGCAGGAAATACTTGACTGATGACTTCAAACTAAAAGACGTAGAAGTCGTACGACACTGGTTAGGCACTAGCATAGATACAGTCCCGCCTGTTGCCTACTTTTTCGCCGCACCCGACATCATAAGAGAGCCTATAATTCCTGTAGAAACCGAAGCTCACTTTGAGGACTACAAATGTGAATTCACTGATAGTGACCTTGCCATTCTCGCTATGGGCTTCCCGAAAGGACCTTGTGGAGGCACGAATTGTCCTAGAAGATTGGAGTACAGAGGCAGCCAGCATGAGTTTGTAGCTGGTGATTTGGTCAAAGGGAAGTGGACGCCAGGGACGTTTGTCAACACGAGAGATGTGCACGGACCATGTGGTAGGCTCGACTGTACTCTAGCGAAAAAGGTGAGGAAGTACTTGTGCAAAGAAGGTACTTCTAAGCCATGCCAGAAGCCTTGTATGACATCTTTCTATTAGGCTCTACGCGCTGGCGTAATTCTAAATTACTACTGATTGATGGTTCATTCTTCTTACATACTTATTTGCTAAATCAATGCATCAAGCAATAATAAATATACTAAAAACTAAATATTTTTCTAGTCATCTAGATATCAAGATAAAAATTGTAAAATTATATTTGCTTGCACATTTGATAAAAACAAAAATATAAATAAATACTTTTATTGAGGAAGCTGTTTAATTTTCCGGACATTCTCACTTTACTTTAAGATGAAATGCGTCTCACAACTAGCGCCGCCAATAGAAAAAAAATCATATCTTTTTTTTGGATGCGTTTTAGCAAAAAACGCTCCTGCGATTCCTCGACGCGAGGCTTAACTATTTTTCGGACCTAAGGTTTGGATTCCAGATCCTAAAACTTAAGAATGCAATCGATTCTCGCCAAAAGTGGCCACTTCGTAGGAAACCCAACCCTGAAATCCACACCTTAGGTCCTAAAAATAGTTAAGCCTCGCTTCGAGAAATCGCAGGAGCGTTTTTTGCTAAAAACGCATCCAAAAATAAGATATGATTTTTGTTTTCCATTGGCGGCGCTAGTTGTGAGACGTATGGCGTCTTAAAACTAAGATTTATCATTTTCTCTTCTTGTAGGTAGCCATATTTTGTAGGTATGATAGAAAAGAATGTGATGATCTTACTGGCTTCCAACAAACTTCCGTTTGCTGGCTCTGACCAAAAGCAGCTCTATCTCATCACCGTATCCCACCACCGTATTGACGATGTCGTCCGACCATCGGGCAACTCTATCTCAACCAAACGGTATTCCTCTTAACAGTACCTGAATGATTGTAATCAAACCTAAACTACCTATACCATACAAACTTTCTCCTTTAACAAAAATAACACCCACGTCGGTCCATTTAAAGAAACAATTAAACGAAGCGGCTTCCTAAACATGATTCATTGGGAAGTATTCTGTTAGACTGTTTATCTTTGGACAAACGAGTTGATCAAATAGTGAAGTGTATTGTTGTGATTCTTTTGATTGTTCCTCTATTGATTTTCTTCACTCTTCTCTTTGAATTCATAACTCACTATCAGTCTGAACTTTGTAAGGCGTAATTTTCATCAGCATCATCATCATCATCAGCCCACCTCTGCCCACTGTTGGATAAAGGCCTTTTTCCCCTCGCGCCACCTCTCACGGTCCCTGGCCATCCGCATCCATGAAATCTTACATGAATTTGTTTTGCATGAGGCAAAAATACATAAAATTGGTTTACTACCCCTGCACTGTCTTGGTGCAAATTGTTTATTAGGTCCAAATTAGGTCGATTAGTCTTGGTCGAGTTAAGGTTGTAGACTTGTAGAGTTCTTAAACCGTATTTTAGTTCTAATAGTAGGAGTCCTTCGTACACCACAAATCAGTTCACGATTTTGCACCAATTTTTTACCATATTATATTTCTTATTTACTACAAGCAATACCACGCGCGTATGGTAAGGGGTAAAATACCGTGAGGAAACCTGAATATTAGAGTTTGTCAATTTTATACTTCGTCCTTCGTATGCTCAGTTTTGCTTTGTATCGTAAGCCTTCCCAGGCACTGCAGCACCGAGTGGTCTCTTCACCCATCTGATGTGAGTGAAGGTGTCATTGTTGTATAAATCAACTCATTATATAGATGCAAAAAGGCCTTGTGGATCAGTAAGCCTAAGTATTTTTTGGGTCCTTCGCTTAATTTAGTAGTTCACAATAAAACCCAGAATAAGTCCCTAAAGGCGACTCATCAGAGCGGTGAAATCGAAAAATTCCAAGAAAAAAATATCATACGCGAACACAATGCACTCAATTCTCCTGGCCCATATAATTATTGCGATCATTAGTATGACCGCAGTTTGATGCAGGAGTCAGAAGTGGGTTTTCAGTGCTGCAATCATAGCGGCCCTTGGTAAACGGGCTGCTTAAAAACTCAGATCGTAGAAAATATAGAATCTACACCATGATCAAGACAATACAATTACACAGTATTTTTGATCTGGCTACTATGTAGATCTATCCAGCGACTTCGACACTGTTTTTGTGCTCTTTCGCTCTTCAAGGCCATGAAAATATTCAGCGAACAATTACCAGAGATAGAGAGCCGTCTATATCACGTATCCTAAAACAAGGTATTTGGCTTTTTACCTTATTAGATGTAGTTTTGCTGTGATTTATTGATTTCACCAACACAGTCATATTTGTACAATGTTAGCACCAAAATACACACTAAGGCCCGTAATATCAATCACAATTTAAACCAAAAAGGCTAGTTTAAACCCTATCTGTCGATTAATTTTCATACAAAATGCGATGTTTAATCTATGGTCTGAGTTTAAACTAAGATTGATCTTACGGGCCTTATGCCCGTTTTCACCAAAGACCGCTAATTTTAAAAGGCCTTTTAACGAAAATTATCTGCGCCTCTGCAAGTCTAGGGGTCATGGATGAAGGACCATACGAATTCCACTCACAAGCGTTATGAGTTGAGTGTGTATGATCCTTCATCCATGCCCCATAGACTTGCAGAGGTGCAAATAACTTTCGTTAAAAGGCCTTTTAAAATTAGGGGTCTTTGGTGAAAACGGGCATTAGCCTATCTAAGTACGGTCGGCCACAATCTCAGATACCCCATGGCAGCTCTTATCGCGCGCGGCATAAGGGCGCCAATCGAACAAAAAGGGGTATCTGAGATTGTGGCCGACTGTACATGTATTATTATGCTGCGTAATAGGCGTATGGCAGATGAGGCCGCGCGCGCTGAAGAATTTGTGCGTAGCGCGTAAGATACTCCCAGTGTAATGGCAGTTACCTGTGTTCCTTTCTAAAGGACATTGCTTGTATGCAGCTTTTTGAAGCTTTGAATGCCAGCGCTCTGACCAAGCGGTGGGTGCCAACTTGGGTGCAATTATTAGCGCGATTTTGACACTCGCCGCCGCTCGATGCGGTGGTTGGGCACGAATAAAAGCTCAGTAATTAGGTCGGATTTGGATTTACGCACCTTTGTACCTTGCAGTTAAAATTGCAGATGGGTATTTAAGGACCGAAAGCAGTGGCGGGCGACGGTGTTACTGTAGACTCAGATTTTTATTACTTAACGCAACCATAATTATCTCTAAAGCACTCACTATAAAAGAAGATAACTAACTTCTGGTTGCGGAAAGAAAAACCATGAGAAATACGCTGGGACCAAAGAAGATGGTCAGAGAGGGGGGTAAAAACCAGGAAATTAAAGATCAGGTCTTGCGTGACCTTCATGCATTCTACTGGAAGGAGACTGGAAGGGTCAGTCCAAGGAAGTAAGTAAAGCTAAGGAATTGAGCCTGGCTGCAGTGAAAAAGTGAGTGAAATGTATCTATCAAAGCATAAATAAAATTCACTCACTTTTTAACTGCGGCCAGGCTCAGCTTCTTAGCCAATTCTTACTGTGTCCTGCCCATTTCACCAGGTCCTGGCGAGGCAGGAAAATGGCCTATGGACAAGGGTAGGAACAGATTGACGGCCGAGATCAGGGCGTCAAGTCTGTAATGATATTGTGTCTCAATGTGGTCTCTATTTTCTATGGGAAAACCGAGGAAAAAGCGGGTTTGTCCTATGAAGTTGAACCACAGTTGAACCTATCTTTGCCAAATCGAAACCCAACTGCGTTACAGACTTGAGTGAGTCCCTGGATGGCAGACGGCGGACAGACCAGCAGCTCGATGGTCAGATGACATCTTTGTGTCATGTTTACTGACGGCGATGGTCCGTGATAGGTGGTGCGAGGGGGAAAGGCGTAGAAAACCCTGCAGTGGGCAGAGGTGGACTGATGATGATCAAAATATGAACTCAATCAATGAGATGTCCCCTTTGAATTTTATGTAATATTATCCATCACGACTTCTTCAGCAATATAACCCAAACACGGAAACGTTAACACATCCATTATACGGTTTAACAATCACCATGATCACAGTCATCATTTTAGTCATTTGCGAGTGTGTACTCTCAACACAAGTTCAAAGTTCCCATTGTAGTCCTAATCACGAACAAGTTAAGTGCGATTGTTGAACAAAACGGTCGAGTTACCGATGACGCTGGCAGCGAATTAACATCCATCCATTATCCAACAAAATGTTGGCAGTTGTAAGCAAACCTACTGATTAGGATAATGTATTCTAATGAATGTAAATGTATCGCTATTCACACATAATGCGTATTTGCTGCACCTCGACTACGGAATAGTCTTGCAGCAGGGCTAGTATAAGCAATTGAGCACCAATACTACAAGGTGTTACAAAAGATGCTAACTCTTTTTACAGGGTAATAGCACCCGGTGATAGGGATCACAACCAATTTTTTTTTTTGCTTTATGACGTTCCGCTGATTTTTAAATTAATAAAATAAATGTGAACGCTGTGGCGGGAGAAAAGTATTTTTTTCATATTGATTTCATTGACTTTCACAATGTTTTAACAACTCAAAGCTATGTAAGTGCACCTACACCCACAAACATATTTTTAAAGAGCAAATACCAAAAACAAAAAGTGATGAAAAATTTTCAATTTTGAGGTTATAAAATAAAAATTGTTTTTTTTCAACTTTTTTTTACAGAATTGATATCCTGTTGACCAGTAGGTTACACCCTGTAAAAAGAGTTAGGATGTTTTGTAACACGTTGTATAATGAAAGAAGATGGGGGCGAAAGGCCTAATACTCCGCTCGCTGCCTAATACCTACCCAACAGTAGGCACAGAGGTGGGCTGGTTATGATGATGAAAACTATGATGATATTCTCCATGTGGAAGCTTTAGCTCTAACCTTTAGCTCTGGGAATCGAACCTGGGTCCATTGTTCTACCCGCTATACTTAAATCCACAAATCCGGAGTATCGTTTGAAAGACATACTAACTGTCAAATTGTAGAATATTGTTGCCCTATTCCAGAATTTGACAGTTATGTCTGTCAAACGATACCCCGGATTTGTGGATTTAAGTATAGGCTACCACCGCCTTTTAAAGCTCTCATGCTAAGCCGGCAGATTTTTTTCACATTGTTTAGTCTTATCTAAAGGCCTTTGCATTAACGTAATGAGATGATTTATACAGAGTCCAGTGGCACCTTTACTAACACTAGATGGGTGAGGAGACCACTCGGCGCTGCAATACCTGGGGCATCATTTTAAATGGGGTAGGCTTGCCCAGCACCTATACCTACCATCCTGACAGCTGGGTGTTACTAGACGTTTAGTTAACCTCAAACAAATGAGTGTAACTGGTCATCATTTAATCTTTAGTTAACCTCTATGATGGTTTTAATTTCACTTGCCTAATGATTAGTGTTGCGAGAGAATGAACCAATTCTTCCCTGGGCCTTATACAGGGTGTTAAAAGACCGCCAACAAAGCGGGAAGCCACGTATTGTCCTCATCGTAAGGAACATTTTTGCCCAATGAACTATGCCTGGAAAATCAACGGTTTCCGAGATAATGAGGTTCAAAGTCGGACTTAGCAAAATTTTTTTTTTGCAGAATCGTATTAAGTATCTTGTTCTTAACATACCTTCTCAAGAAGCCATATCAAAATTATGAATATTTCCTACAAAAACGACGTTAAAATTGCAACCCGCAATGTATTTTAAACATTGGCACTTCAAACTTAGGTAACATAAACTTATACCTAAGCTTGCGCAATATGACTTCTTTGCGTTACACGTCCATTGCGTGATAAAATATTTTTCAAAATTATAAACTAAAAAACCAAAATCATTTCCCAGCAATAATTGATCAAAAAAGTACTTTATTTTAATGTCCAGTATGCGTGGCTTTCGGGTCTGTTGGCGGTCTTTTAACACCGTGTATGTATAGCCTGTGTAGCATAGTGAATGGTGGCTTTAGACTGACATTGCTCTCGATCTATAAAAAAAAACATTTTTTTAGATGTGTGCAATGAAAACAGATTTATTTAAATTGGCAAGAACTTGAAATTCTTCTTAAAACATGAAACTTGGTTCGCATTTTAAATTTTAACCGATGGAACGAAAAGTTACTGATACAACATAACAAACTTTTTTTTAATCACTAAACGCTTCAAAGTGTAGGCCTTATCAATATAGGTACATGTTTTTTCAAGGACACTGTAATAGTTAATAGTGCAACAAGGATAACGTACACGATTGAGCTTATCTTAGAAATACTACAAACAATTTCTTTGTTTTGGGTGCCCAAGAACTTTGAGCGGCTATTCACATTTCAACATAGAAAACTCTTACTTTTAAAGCTGTTAAAAGTTATGTAGAAGGCTTGATTTTTTTTCCATTTAAAATAATAAGGCCATAGAGATCAAAAGTAATGAAAAACTAAACTATCCAATGCTATCCAATCCAATCCAATCCTCTGCATGATTGAGGGTTAAGAATTACTTGGAAATACAAAGAAAACTTTAATTTTGAATCTGTTAAATGTAATATAGCAGGGTTGATTGGAAATCCTAAATGTCTTGTTTATTGTTAAGTTGACAGTGTACAGTTGAACATTCGAATAAACTGCCCCAAACTACAATCCTGACACCGGCAGCGAAGCCTTGAAATCACACAACGCCTTAAACTTCTGAAAAGCAGAGTGTTTCGTAGCGTCAAAGCCTTTGCAAGGGCACACTGGCTGCGTTGTGATAAAACGTGGAGCCTGCATTTGCTAACTCTCACTAGATGCAATGAGGCCTTTGCATCTGCGTAATGAGATGACCACAGCGTCCAGTGGCACCTTCGTTCACAATAGATGGGGACTGTAAAGGCCTTCCCTTAGTTAGATTACCTATGTCATAATCAACCAGATACTTTTCTTTAAGTCACCACGGGGTTGCTATTGACCCGTCACTGGTTGCTTTAGTCACTATGAAGGTACGTACAAACGTCATTTATGTAATTTAACACTAGGTATATTGACTGTTAAAACAGGGTTAAATCTCATAGAACTAATGAATGTAATAAATGCACTTGGGCTCGCAGTGCCTGGGACATTGTTTTAGGTGGAGTAGGCTTGCCCATGGCTTGTTTCATTAGATGTAAGCGTATTATTTTACGTACAGCGTCTAGTTGCACCTTTACCCACACTAGATTGGTGAAGTGACCATTCTAACGCTGTAATGCCCGAGATATTATTATGTTTAGATGAATTACATTTTCCGAGCACCATTAATACTGCTAGGTATAATAGTTAGCCGCGTCCGCAGAAAATACAACGTCTCTATAAGATATTTTCTAGCCAGCTCTATCTCTCTTGTCCAGCGAAACGTGTCTTCAACCCTGGCTACATCCATCCATTTAAAGATGTTTCTGGGTCTTTTTTCTTCCACCAACAGGCATCTTTATTACTTATCATAATCCCAACCTTGAAGAAGTCGTTACAATATCGTATTAGTAAAATAAAATGTAAATTTAAACAACACTCCACATCTTTACCTAACAATTATTTTGAAGGTGGATTATGTTGAATCATTGGGCGACCGTCAAAACTTTTCATCATCTTTCTACTCAACTCTTGCTAATCTAGAACTCAAAGATTAGCATAAGGTTCCTAGGGTGAGTCACTGTATCTCATGTTTAATATTTAACATACGTGACCGGCACACTTGCAAATTAAAAAGCTAGTCGATGCCCCAAAACTCACGGCCTATTGCGTGAGACTTCGGAGTGTGTCATAAAGATTTGCGTAAGTACAGTCGTATTAAAAAAAAATTAAACCTATGAAAAAAAATTAAAAGAACTTCTCTTTTAGCTTTGCGTTGATCTAAATAAAATACCATTTTAATAACGTTTATGACCTAATACTGGACTCGTGTATAAAATTATAGAGGTTAAATAAGAAGTTTGAAATTCAGGTAAAACAATTTGCGTTGATGTCTTTTACAAGTAGGTTTGAAGTTCCAAAAATCTGTAGCACACGTCAATTTTTTTTTTTCAAGTAAGTTTTTTAGTAATAAATCATGCAAGGTATTTCAGGATGTAAAACTAGAGATCTAATTTCTCCAGACCTCCGCAAATTCCGATGACTAATCCAGTCGCATCCTCGATGTAATTAGTGCGTGACAATCACCGGACTAAAGCCGACATCCGACTGTACGTATATACTTACATACAACGACGTGATCGGAGCGCACTGTCGATGATTAAGCTAATGATGAATCACCGATCATCCCGCAAATATTATAAAACTAGCTTTTGCCAGCGACTTCGTCTGCGCAGACTCTTTTGCTCTCGTGAGTTTTTCCGTTGTTTTAATGGTTATTCTGCAGCTATTTGGGGCGGACAGAAATCAAACAAATCAAAAAGCATAAAAATCTGTCCACCCGTTCTCGATTTATAAATGGTGTAACTAACACGACTTTGTTTTATATATTAAGATGCAAAAGTTTGTAAATATAATGTACGGTTTAAGTAGTATATTTGCGCACATAATGCACGCCCGTTTTTCACAACAGTTTCGATCCCCCAAGGTTTGCTGGAAGAAATCTCTTACAGAGATAAGCTCGCCTTTGTACACACGACAGCACGTCAACCTTTACACGCTAGCACTCTACTCGCTTACGTTACGGGCGAATTTACAACAAAAGTGTTCAGTCTGACGTGCTGTCGTGTGTACTTGTGTTTTCTGATGTAATATGTCCTCTGATTTATTTGTGTGTGCAATAAAGTGTAATAATTACAGTCGGCCACACGCTAGGATACCCCTTTTTGTTCGATTAGCGCCCTTATGCCGCGCGCGGTAAAAGCTGCCGTGGGGTATCCTAGACTGTGGCTGACCGTTCCTACCTATATGTTTGTTCGTCAGTCTCAGAGTCACCAGAGGGCCCTTAGCTTTTTTGGGCATATTATTCGATCACCACGTCTTAAGGGTGGATGATAGCAGCGTGGCGGGAAATTCAAAATTTTTACAGTTTTTTACATTTTGTAGCTAAACTGAGCTATTTTTGTTCAGCGATTTTTCGTTCGCGGCAATAAAACGGTATTCTTTTCATTATTGTAAACAACAGAACAACAATAATTCAGCCGATTATGTGTTCTGGTCTACGAAGCAGTGGCACTGCCCAAAAAACATGTCGCAGACCAGAACACATAATCGGCTGAATTATTGTTGTTCTGTTGTTTACAATAATGAAAAAAATACTATGTTATTGCCGCGATTGGAACCACAAAGTGCTTGGAATCGTTCACACTGAAGCGGTCAGAACGCGGAGTTCTCAAGTCCGAGAACTCTGAACTCGGAGCGCGGAACTCCGGGCCAGTGTGTCCGGAGCCTTAGTTGTTTTTTTTCTGATAACCGGGGGTTGTACTTCCGTCACTTTGAAGTCTAGAGCATTGCTTCCTGAAGCGTATAATAACCAGTTACATAATAATATGTTCCATATTTTTATTGTTGAAGTTTTCCGATTAACTTGACTCACATTTTAATTCTCTGGAAATCGTTAGCGGGAAAGTTTTTTTTATCAAATCGAATTAATTTAAATTCGAAGAATTATTCGGTATTAACTATCAATTAAAGTACACGTGCAAGTACACAATAACGTGCATTGCAAAAAGTACGTAGTTAGTACAACAATGCACCCTTCCTTACGCATATTATTTCCCCGAATGCTATAAAACAAGCACTAGCTTATTTAATACTCATATTATGCCAGAATTCACTGTTGTTTGCTCGAATAAAATCCGCACTAAAGAAATAAAATTTAAAAAAAATGTAAGTCGACGATAACTGTGTTTACCTATCTAGAGAAAATTTCAAATTTCAAATTGATTAACTCACTTTATTAACTAACCTACCGTGGAAATTGGCGCTGGATGCTGTAACACAGGCCTATAAGCCTAGTACAGCAACGGATGCTTACCTTACTTATTCATAATGTCACATTTAATTGGTACAAAATTGTTAACTAAATTCGAACTTATATGGTAAATAAATTATTCTTATTCTTAAATTGCAGTTTTTTGAGTTACCGATTATAGTAGTCTAAAAAAAAAACGCCATGTTCTCATTATGCTAGCGGAATAAAGTAACGTTTACGTGCTGACTTTAAATAACTAGTGGTTCGCCCCGAACTATGAACTCGCGACCCCATATCTCAGCAGCCCCTCGACCGATTTGGCCCATGTTTCGAACTTAAAAATTCACTAAGCCTCATTTACCCGCCTACCAAATTTCATGACGAACCAACCGAATTTACTCAAGTTATCGTCGAACGAACATTCATACATACATACATACAAACATCTCGCGCTTCGCTCGCTCGTTCAAATAAATAAAGTCTTTTCGAGCCACTTACATGAAAAATCTGTTGATCTAGACCTTGAAACCAAGCTCAACGTAATACCCTCTGCTAATAGGTAATTGAACGAGCGAGCGAAGCGAGCAAAGTTCTCCGAGTCTACTGGAACAATCCGGCGTTTGTATGTTTGTAGTTGTATGTATGTATGTTTGTATGTATGAATGTATGAATGTTCGTTCGACGATAACTTGAATAAATTTAGTCGGATCGTTATGAAACTTGGTAGGCGGGTAAATGAAACTAAAATAATTTTAAAGTTCGAACATGAGCCAAATCGGTCAAGGGGTTGCCGAGATATGGGGTTGTTAAGTTTATATGGGGTCGAGAGTTCACAGTTCGGGGCGAACCACTAGTAATATTAGTGTTTTATATCTATAGCCGCACTCAGCAGTTCAGCACCAACCCAACGAACAGACGATTCCCGCAAACATTACGAAGGCCATAAATCAAACACCAAAGAAGAAAGACTTACTGCCTTTAATCGATAGTTAAAATACATTGTAGCTCTTATTCTATTCTCTTTTAAACGCACAAAGTAATGGACTAGAGGTTTTTATTGGCCATTAAGACGGTGGGCCTTTTAGACGCAATGTGCTGGACATAGAAGGCCCACTATCGTATAATTCTACGGGGGCTATCGAATTCGGTAGCCATAAGGTAGACTCAGTAGGTACTCCATCAAATGTATGGAACAGCAGATTTTTTTTTTTGTCGCCTATGACAAGATTTTTGTAGTGATCAGTGGACTGTAGTATGAGAGAAAAAGCCTGCCTCAAAATACTCTTCACTGTGTAAAACAAATTATTTATTTTTATTTTGAAGTTGTTTGGTGTTTATACGCAACCAGTAGTGGACTATGTGCATTTCTATAACACATTAAGACATCTCTATGGAGATTTATTAGTGCAGTGGAACTAAATGGAAATCAAAATTTCCGAGTAGTACTACTGAGAGAACTAAACTGAATTATCTTTCCGACTAGTTCTACTGATAGATGATGATGATATCCTTTAATCTCTTGGCTTATCAGCATATTTTGTGTTTCGTGCACTGTTAAACTTACTTGTATTTACTTGGAATGTGCAGTGCTTGCGAAGTGTAAAAATCAGGGACATTATGTCATTATCACTATGATAGTTCTATCAGTAGAACTGGACGAGTAGAACTATCCAGTACAGACGTCAGCATCTATATTAGATGACTTCACTCGGTAAGGTTGACTTACTACCCTGTGTTTTCAGCTTTACCATTCTTAATTCTGAAAGCCTTTGGGTGTTTTATAATGTTTTAGTTTGTGCCATTTCATCGATGGGTCTGGAGATAGTTTGCGTAAGTGAAGTACCGTAAGGTTGAAAACGGTGTGTGCTCATTGATAATTCTGTCACCAAGGTACTTGAAGACATTTAAAAATTAAAGGGCATGGTAAAGCATGATAAGATTATGTATGGCGTTTATAGTTGTATGTCGAGTTCTTAATTATGTATTCAGTGAATACATTTACATACAACCCATACATTTACACTTCCGAAGTCAATAGAATCGAACTTTCAACCGCGACGAACCCAAAACATACTTTTCCCAGACTCGTCGAAGTCTACTCTATCAGCCTACCAATTCCCAGCCTTGTACGATAAAATACGTCGAATGGTCACAGGCTCTCAAGCTATATTCTCCTGGTAAGAAAATCCGGAGGTCTGGTTTAATTTTTAACAGAAAATCAAACCTAACTGGAAAGAGTAGATAGATAGAGCTAAAACGTCTCACGATTTATAACGCGTTTGATTTACGAACTTTTGCAATAAACCAAAGATTCCATTGTCCATTGACATTTCAAATCGTTAAATAGAGCAATAACTTAAACGTCACTTTTGGTATTAACCGTTACTTTAACTATTCGAGTCATAAATTTTTTGGACATTTTAGTTTCGCTTTTACATTGTAGTTATGCTATTTTTATCTGCTACTTTTTAGTAATCACTGTGAGATTTTTAAAAATTAAATGCCATTTAATTGCTAAACGAGGGTATTTGTAACATCTGCTTTAACGTTAAGGGTAGACGATAGCAACGTGGCGGGAAATTCAAAACTTTCACAGTTTTTTACATTTTGTAGCTAAACTGAGCTATTTTTGTTCAGAGATTTTTCGTTCGCGGCAATAAAACAGTATTCTTTTCATTATTGTAAACAACAGAACAACAATAATTCAGCCGATTATGTGTTCTGGTCTACGAAGCAGTGGCACTGCCCAAAAAACTTGTCGTAGACCAGAACACATAATCGGCTGAATTATTGTTGTTCTGTTGTTTACAATAATGAAAATAATACTATGTTATTGCCGCGAAAGAAAGATCGCTGAACAAAAATAGCTCAGTTTAGCTACAAAATGTAAAAACTGTGAACATTTTGAATTTCCCGCTACGCTGCTATCTTTCAGCCTTAAATCAGTGACTGTTAGACGCTTCTTGCGGATGCGGATGGCGAGGGACCGCGAGAGATGGCGCGAGGGGAAAAAGGCCTATACCCAGCAGTGGGCAGGCGGTGGGCTGATGATGTAACTGAAAATTTGGCGATATTTTGATTATTTTGCACCAGTAACTAGACGCTTGCCGCGAGCTTAAGCATAATGTATAAAAACATACTTTCGTTGCGCGATTTAAACTTTGCTCGCCGCGTGACATTTGTTTGAATGTCTACAATCACAGGAATTTGAACGGCCCGTTTTCAACTGACAGTTAAAAGCTGAATTCAAAGCCCTTGATAGATGGCGCTCATGGCTTGGCTTGGCCATACAAGACCGGGTTGTGGCTGTCAAATTTCGCTTCCACAGATTAATAATGTCTTCAGAAATGGCGAAATTTGACAGTCGTGAAAAGGGATCATTATAGTACAATGCTTTGATCTTCTTCTTATACTTCTCTCGCTTCGCTCGCTCGTTCAATTATGCTCCCAGGTTACCTAACCAGGGGGTCTACCGGATAAGACGAAACTGATTACCATTGGCGAAAATAGAAGTTCGATTTTTGAAAAATGTACTGCCACCCAGTTCATTTTACTGCCAACCAGTTAATTTTTCATAAATCGAACTTCGATTTTTGCCAATGGTAATCGGCTTCGTCTTACGCCCGAGCCCAATAACCAATCCCGATCCACTTTTGGATATCTAAGATTGAGGATTCAATCCATTTTGTAGTTGAACCGTGTCAATAAGCAATCTATGGATTGCACTTGCAATCTGTCAACTCAAACCATCTGTGGGAGGAAGGATCACGGATTAGGGATCGACCTCTGTTCGTAAATGACAGTTGGGGTGTCCTAATAACCGATCTTTGAGTCTTGGCGGTCTATCGATCGGCATTGTCAATCTAATTTTGCTATCCTAGGAAACAGTCGGATTACGATAGTAATCCATGGATTGTCTTTGGTTTTCGCATGAATAATTCACCTATATTAATATTCTCGAGCGATGTGACAGTTATTAGGTAGTGTTCTTAATTCTGATTGATATTGTCTTGAGATTGGAGTGATGATAGTGAAAAAACTCGATGACGAAATTATTCTCGATGATGCTTTAGGTTTTCCTAAGAAATATATTGACGGAAACTGTGGCCCTATTGCGAATATTGTAATATCTATCGTCGGGGTAAGGCAAAGCCTAGATACGGGCACTAGTACTTACCAACAGACACTACTCTACGTAAGACACTAAAGGCTACCTGCCCGTTTTGGTCAGGCCGTGCACGATAAGAGCTATCATTCCAACAGTAAACTGCAATATTTCGTTCGATTCATACATAAAAAATCTATTGTTCACCGTCACCCTGGCCAGAGCGGTCCCGGGTCGGTCGGTCTCCCGCTGTCTCGCTGGACCCGGAGCTCGAGCTCTACTGACTGCCGCCGCCACATCTGTGTTCAACATGTGGACATTGGCTAGCTACGTTCCATTCCATTGAACCGTAACCATTTTTGTTTTAAAATCTGAATAATAATGTTTAGAATGATCACATTTCAATACGAAAAAATATTTCATTTAATTTACTTACCATAAAAGTTAATAAATTGCATATATTTTTGTAATTCAGTACAAATTTATCTTTAAAGTTTTAACAAATTCGATGTGAAGTATGACATAATATGCATAGAACGGAACGTTCGGGAGGGAAGAGATTGCCTTGCTGTCGGAGACAACAGATAGATTGCATGTGTCCCTTTTTGATTTTCGGACGTGGATTGGAGATCGATCTTTGGTTAGAGAACAATCTAGGATTGATCTCAATCTTGGTTTGGGGATACGTTATTAAGCTTGGGCGTTAGCCGGTAGACTCCCTGGCTACAAAGTATTCTGACATCATTAATTCAAAACAGATAAGCATTTTTAACTATTCCTTTGTTGCCACGACCTGAGAGAGTGTTTGACAAGTTTACTCTAGCAGTGAGTCATTGGTGCGGCTACATACAGGCTGATCTCTTAGTGACCGAAATTACGTTATTTTGGTTTTAAACGGGTTGAATGAGTAAGTTTAGTAGGTAAATTAATTACCTTTATTGTCCCGACGTTTCGGCTTCGTTACGTTGGCTGTGTTGCGTGTAGGTACGTTTTTATTTGGAGACGTATTTAAAGGCCGAATTCCATTAGGTACTTTTGACTTATGACATCATTTTCACTGTCATTTATATAGACCAATTTAAGACGAAATACGACGCACAACTAGCGCCGCCAATGAAAAAATCATATCTTTTTTTTGGATGCGTTTTTAGCATCATCATCATCATCATCATGTTCTTTTTTCCATTGATGGCGCTAGTTGTGAGACCTATTGCGTCTTAAATGCCTTGATTTTCAAGCGTGCACTGATAATAGCTTTATAATTACAAACAAAATATCGATGAAATAGAGAAACTCATGTCCTTTCTTCCGTGGTCGCATGACATGTGTGGTCTTTCTAAACGCAGCTTTAGAACTAGCAAACTAAAGCCAAGATTAAATTACCTCAATTTTTCCCGTGAAAAACGCAATAAGGTCTCAGTTTACAGCTTGTCGCGATGGCAAGGTTAAATTAAGCCGGCTTGCGGTAATCAGACATTCTGTGGACATTGTCTAGACGCCAGCCAACGTCTGTTAGTGTCCACATAGTGGCAGGACATGACGTAGCTTTGACCGCACCAACACGCCGTACAAACTAAATAATATTTTATTACTGGTGCCGGAAAAATAACTAAGGCCTTTGCATCTAAGTAATGAAATGATTCATACAGTGTCTAGTGGCACCAGGCAGTGCAACGCCGAGAGGTCTCTTCACCCATCTAGTGTGAGTGAAGGTGCCACTGGACGCTGTAAAAATCATCTCATCACGTAGATGCAAATGGCTTAGTTTTTTTTTAAGTGGCACCTTCACTCTTACTAGATGGGTGAACAGAACACTCGGCGCTTCAGTGTGCTGAAAAAGGTAATTAAGATTTCACTTGTTCCAATTAGCTGGGGACTGGTGTTCTCTCAGAAAAGAGAGTGAGGTAGGTACTATTTGTTTATTTTGAATTCTCGTCATACTCTGATCTAACTTCTTTATACATGAGAAGCTCACAAATTACGATGGAGAAAGCATTGTGAAGCTCTGTGCCGAATCCTAGAAGATAGATTAAATATAATATTTTGTAAGTGTAGGTGCACCAAATTCAGGGAAAAACTTACAATAGACACAAGATACAATGGGCCGCCCTTTTTCTTCCAGGTGAAAAAAATATAGAAGTATTGTAGTTTTTATCATTTTGCCTACTTTACGCCATAAAAAAGTCCGCGGTAAAACTCCGTCAATATTAATCACCACACGCTGTATCATCTGATGCAACACAGATAAGGTGTGTGTGTAGAGTACACACTGGCTGTAAATTAGTTTTTTTTTTTCGAAGCGCCGCCGTGCCGTGCACCACCGTCCTACTTCTGCGATCGCCAACCGATGACTCACGCGCCGTGATGCTGAAACAAAGATCCATGGAGTAGGTTGTGCGTGATATTTATTCATTTGATTTGCATCCTGAAATACAGAAAACAGCTGTATCTAGTTCAGGCACCTTGTACATTTTTACCTTCAATTCATAGTATGTGGTACTTAACTCTATAAAAATAAAATTAATTTGAAAATTAACCAAAATAATCCATGTAGTTTCTCTACCCATTCTTCTTTCGAAGAAAAAATTCAAAGCTAGTGAAGCTGGCCAATTTTAACTATATAATTTCGATCATTTTTGTAACTTTGTTACAGTATTTATAGTGAACTAGCTTTTACCCACGATTTCGTCTGCACAGACTTAGATTTTTTCTGTGCAGACAAAGTCGTGCAAATAGCTATTTCAAATTTTCATTAAAATTCGTCGAATCCAGACTTAGTGGCTTCTCAGCGCTGACACCATAATAAGTTACTTTTCATCGAAGTCTATGCGGACGAAGTCGCGGAGAATAGTTAGTACATAATCATTAGTGCAATAGTTATATAACTATTTGTAATTTTTGTAGAGATATTAAAATGATGATCCAGGTGGTTTCTCTATAATAAAAAAAATTCAAATTAAAATGATACATAACCCTCGATAGGAGATGGCACTACAAGTAGAGAATAGCTTTACTAGTTGAGCAGTTGAGTGTCACTAAAGAAGCTTGCTACAGTTCTCAAACGAGGAGATTTTCTGTGAAACTTTCTACTCAACCGAATTATTGTTCCCTGCAGCTCCGTTGACCGACCAACAGCGATGCTCTACAAACATTTTTTACGTCGACTATTTCACGCCGAAATATTTAAACTCCTCAAACAGTTCAAATTATAATTAGGACCCTTTCAATTCCTCTGCGAAGCACGTCTTGAACTGACAATGTTAATACGATTTAAATGACCAATATTAATCTTGAAATGTCAACTATTGTTGCTGTAGATTGCTCCTATCCTATGAATTTCTTTAATGTTTATTAACTAGTAAAGGAAGATGGACCGTTTAGGCATAAATTAAATAAAAACAGAGGTACCATCCATTACAATTCTGTTACATAAAAAACCTGAAAATTATGTCTTCTCCATACATAGGCCTCCAAACATCATCGGTTTAAAGAATTTTGGGAACATTAAGGGTGGCATTAATAGTAAAGTTGTCAGCTCAAGCTCGAGCGCAAGTAGGTGATCTCAGAAAACAAAATCGCCACACAAAAGTTCGAGCTTGTGTAACTGTCAGCACATTAATTGACACTTTCTAGAGCTTGACATTGACATTAGCTAAGGTCTCAAGTCGGTGATTTTGTTTTCGGAGATCACCTACTTGAGCTCAAGCTTGAGCTGACGACTATTAAAGGGATAAAGGGGAGAAAAACCTAACTTTCCTTTAATACTTACTAGTTCAAGTGTATTATAATTTTCCTGCGATAGACGTAAATTATTTTACGAAAGGATCCAGCTCTTTGAAGGAGTGGTTGCACTTATCAACTTGTAGGTATGTGGAGTTTTGCCATAGATAGCGTTTTTTTTCCGCGCGGTTCTCTTTGGCCTAGTTCTTATGCTTGTCAGTATTACTCTCTTCCATCAAGTTATGCCTATGTGTAGGTTGTATTGATTGACCTAACCTTACATCGATATAAATACCTTATTATTTATTTATACTATTTATATCGATGTAACCTTACCTCAACTTAAGAAAAGATTTTGTTCAAAACAGTTTCTTCAAAAACTTAGCACAAAGGAATCGTCATAGCATCGCCTAAGTTGTACTTCTATCATACGCATTTGAATTTATTGCTATTATCTATAGTAAGATGGACCTTTTAGATGACTTTCGAAACATGTGTGGCTGCCCTGACAATGATGGATTGGATTAGGTTTTTTATTGAGGCCTATTCGGATGGACATGAGGTGACAAGTAAATGGTAAGAAATGCAATGCGGTAGGTCAACGGTTAATCTTCTAATCACGGTTGGCTTCTTGTTTGATAAGAATGTTCTCACAGAATATGCTTAGGTCATCGTGGCGGTTCGATAGTTATTTCGGGCTCTAATTTAAACCTCAAATAGCTCTTTATTTGTTTCCAATGTAAGCAAATGGTTTTATAAGTAAAGTCATTTTTCGATTAATTCCAAGTTGCAAGAAAAAGCTGCTGTCTATAAAAATAAAGGTATTCATAATAGTCGAGTCGAGAGCAAAGTAAATAGTAGTCAAAATAAATGTGGCTTGGCCATTTTGCTACCGTCAAATAGGTATGCTGCCGAAAAGTGAAAAATGTATTTACTGTTTATTACTTTTCTGTTATAACAAGTTATTTAAGTAACGAAACATTTTGACTAAGGTGAAGTTAAAGCTTGTTGAGTTAGGGAGTGTATAGTTAGAAGCTTGGCTCTACATGATATCTGATAGGTAGCTTTTTGACAATGCGAGGTGTATGGTCTCGTCTTGGCAATTTTTTTGACATGAAATGTTTTTGGGATTATTAATTTTACTGTCATAGTGAACTGAAATGGCCTCTCGATACGGCACATGCAGAAAATTTAAATGCTCCCAATTGAAAACTTCCACCATTCGCCCTAAATATTCCCCAGTTGGACCTCATTGGTCTGTTTCATTAGTACAGTTCCGAGTTCAAACTCTGAATCTAATCAGCACTGTATGGAGAAGTTCACCAAACAGTTTGAACGTGTAGTGTGGGTCTGGAAACTGTAGACTTCAGGCTTCAGTTGATTAGTTCTAGCTTGTTGAACTGGCGATGTCGTTTATCGAAACTGTTTGGAGAGTTTCGGGAATTTAGAATAGTGGTATTTATATAGCACATACTCGAAGGTATCAACGATTAAAAACCGCAAAAAGTGTTTTGTAAGTGACAAAACATTCACGGACACTCGCAGGTAATATACCTATCATTATAATACTAGTTGTGCCCGCGACTTCGTATGCGTTTTTACACATTTGACGTTTAATTTAAATTCGACTGTGGAGGAAAACTCAAAAGGAAGGTTTTTTTTAACCCCCAACTGTTTGACAGCTTTGTGAGTATGTCTGTATAGGTATGTGTTTATGAGGGTGTGTCTGGCTGTGGCACCGTAGCTCTTAAATGGGTGAATCATTTGGAAGCTTTAGGTTTTTTTTAAATTTGTAATCAAGTTTTCTAGCGAATGTTCTTAGTTATGTTTTGTCAAAATTGGTTCAGCTATTTATTAAATATGCTTATTTGAAGCTAAAATGTCGGGGGTATTTTAATTTAATAGTTATTATTTCTTAAATTGCGGTAGCAGGGCTCAAAAGAAAGCGATAGAATAAAATAGAATAAAAACCCTAATCTAAACAATACATTTATAAATTTAATAATAAATATGCATTGTTTACATTAAGGTATCGCCCGTGATAAGATAAAAGGAAGCTTAGCATAAGAATTGCTAAGGAAGTAAAGGGGTTTATATGTATCTCCCTCGACGTAGAGTGGGATAGATAAAGTTATAAGCCCATAGATAAGGTCTTACTCATTCTCATGCCAAGCCAGCAAGCAAAGCATACGGCTAATAACTCTATCTATCCCGCTCAATGGTAAACAATAGTTATTTGTTATGCAAGAATGCAGAATTATTTTTTGCGGCGAGTGCTTGTATTGAATACCGAGCGGTGTTAAAGACCGCCAACAAAGTGGGAGACCACATACAGGATGTTAAAAGACCGCCAACAAAGCGGGAAACCACGTATTGTCCTCATCATATGGAACATTTTTGCCCGAGGAACTATGCCTGGGAAATCAACGGTTTCCGAGATAATGAGGTTCAAAGTCGGACTTTTCAAAACTTTTTTTTTGCAGAAATGTATTCAGTATCTAGTTTTTAACATACCTTTTCAAGAAGCCATATCAATATTATGAATATTTCTTACAAAAATCGACGTTAAAACTGCAACCCGCAATGTATTCTGAACATCGGATAGCCTAGATTGTGCCCAGAACCAGGATTTATCACGGTCCTAAATTTGACTGAAAACTATTCAGCGGTATTCGCGTGATGAGGTAACACACAGACAGACAGACAGACATAGACCGATTTTTTTGCACTTTTGTATTCAGTATAGTTTACTTAGTAACCCCTGCTAGTTTTTTTCTAAAAATATTCAATGTACAGAATTGACTTCGCTAGAGTTTTATTATAAGTATAGATATAGATAGATTGTCATTAACGGCTTTAAGCGGTGTGTCCATGAATGTGTTAAGAATATTGCCACAAATTGAAGAAAAAAAATTAAAAACAATCAGGGGGTCTACCGGCTAAGACGAAGCCGATTACCATTGGCGAAAATCGAAGTTCGATTTTTGAAAAATGTACTGCCACCCAGTTCATTTTACTGCCACCCAGTTCATTTTTCATAAATCGAACTTCGATTTTCGCCAATGGTAATCGGTAGACTTCGTCTTAGCCGGTAGGCCCCCAGGAGTCGGCAAATATGACCCTAGCTAGACATTGTAGTGGAGGTGCAAAATTTGTTGCAATGAGTCTTTTCCACGGCTGTCAAAATTCGCTTTTTCTGAAGATATTATTAATCTGTGTACCTAAGCGACATTTGACAGTCATATCCCGGTTCTTCTATGGCCAAGCCTAAGAGCGCCATCAAGTGCTTTGAATTCAGTTTTTAACTGTCAGTTGAAAACGTGGAAAACAAAAGCTTAATAAAATTTAAATATGTAAGAAAAACTGTGTGTGTTTACCTTGAGGACTTTTTTTATGTTTTAGCTGTATGTTTTATTTCTTTGAAATAATATTGTACTTAGGAATAAAATCTATGTGACTAAACTAATATCATTATAATAACCGAAAACTTCACTATGAAAGCAACTTACCCCAAAACGTTACCTAATTGTTAGAAGAATTTTCAATTAATTACAAATTGAAACCGAGCCACGTGACACAGGTGATATTTTCCAACTAAAATGTGACCTTTTTGCTAGTAATTTTGTGGTTTCACAAAGGGTTTCTATTATATTAATTTTAGTGACACATATTTGGGCAAGCCTTTGTCACTTTGGTTTGATTAAAATTTTAATTTTAGGATATTTTCTGGCGTTTTAGGATCGTATTAATTGTAAGGGTATATAGGGTATAGGCTTCGCCATGTAACCTTAGGACTCCGCATAATCAAAGACACTTGAATGGAAAATAGGACGATAATTATTATTATTCTGAAGGCCCAATTATTCCAACATTACATTCATACCAAGACCATATGTTTCATCTAACTTCTATCAATTACAAATCAAATATATCATGACGGTAAACTGACAATGAAAATGGATATTTGAAACAGAAACCTCACTAATTGGGTTCATGTGAACTTTGAACATGTGCTTTTGTTTGATGTAGTTTTTAATGTGTCATTTACGTTAAAAGAACAACATAATTTCACCGTACTGGCATCTAGGTTAAACGTCAGTCTAACCATTTAAAAGATTTCTACGCCAACTTCGTCGCTAGCAAAAATTACACGGTTATTGAAACTGTTAGCAAAAGGTTCGATTCCTTGCGCAGGCATGTACCTATGAGTTTGTTTCTTTTAAAAGTTACGTAGGTACATATTTTGTGAATTTGAAGTAGCAAAACCACTCGCTAACCGTGAAGGAAAACATCGTGAGGAAACCCGCGGCTTAGTTGGCTCCACACGTATTGACTTGTCTTTCCTGTGGGCTAGGTCGACTAAGCTGTCTGGTTGGTATACCTAGGTGCTGTGCAATTTAGACCTACTAAAAAAAATGTCCCAGGCACTTGACTGCAGCGCCGACTGGTCTCTTCACCCATCTAGTATTAGTGAAAATTCATGGCACCATGTAAACGAAGGGGTTCTTATAACCGTGGGTATAGTGACCGCATAGTCATCGACCATCGCACCAGTGAGTCACCATAGCAACCAAGACTGGATGTTACATCATACTGAATAAACCTTGCTCTTGCTATGACGAAGAGAGGCTATGCTTTCGCAATCGTCTTTTGGCGTGTGCCGAATTGGCAAAACAGTTAGATTGGTAAATATTTAGGGTATAAATATAATACATACTCCTAAGATACAGATGGAACCTCGCATTTTGTTTGAGAATTAACCAGCTGATAGGCTTGGTTTAAACTGTGATTTATTACCTATTATGGGCTAATCTTAGTTAAGTAGGTAGGTATAATTTATTTATTAACGTTTGAGAAGATAATATTACTTTTCTGTGGGGGTGTCAATTTTAATACATTAGACATCTCGGACTAATACAAATTACCTAGTTTGCCGTATTCTTTACAAATATTTTTTCTGGTGTACAATGAAGTGTTCCCTATCTATCTATCTAGACCAAAATAGTATTGCATTAAGTGTAGCCAGTCATCCGTCAGTCAGTCAGTCTCCGAGTCTACTGGAACAATCCGGCGTTTGTATGTATGTATGTTTGTATGTATGTTCGTTCGACGATAACTTGAGTAAATGAAGTCGGATCGTCACGAAATTTGGTAGACGAGTAAATGAGGCAAAAAGAATTTTTAAATTTGAACATGAGCCAAATCGGTCGAGGGGTTACCGAGATATGGGGTTGTTAAGTTTATATGGGGTCGCGAGTTCACAGTTCGGGGCGAACCACTAGTTATCATCTTCATCATCTAACCTTTACCCACCGCCTTTTCCATCTCACTAAACTTTCCTCGGCCTCTATTCTAAGCTTAGGTTTTCTTTGCAGCGTGCCCCTAAATGAGGGCCTTACTATAACGACGAAGGATGTCACATTTGACAATGTTTTGACTGTTTACATATACAACGTTTGAGTGACTGTATTAATTAGCAACGAGCCGTTTTCAGCACAAATTCTCAAATCATTTCATAGATGGCGCCTACAGGCGTGGCCATAGAAGAACCGGTATACGGCTGCCAAAATTAATCTGTGGTAAGCGAAATTTGACAACCGTATTCCAGTTCTTCTATGACCACTTTGCTTTGTGAATTTGTGCTGAAAACCGCGCATTGTCATTTAGTGGCATCGATAGTGGAGGAAACCAGCTACTTAGTTGTAATTATTAATTTTAATTTCAAAATAACATTTATGTTATGAACAAAATGTAACACGCAAACAAATCTTGATAAGTCAGATGACGAAGTTAAGTCAAGTGTTTACAAATGAGTTACAAAAGGATCTATTGTTTACTCACGATAAAAGCTTTGCCCTAAATTGTTGGTCCAAGTCATAAGAGGCAGTCCTAATATTAGAGCTTTCATTTAGTTTTAGCTGTCCCAGTGTCTGTAGTGCATTCATCAAGCATCAAATGCCTTTTTTAACACGCTTTTATAAGCTTGGCCTGTATGTATGTATGTAACGGAATCTTTGAGCATGATTTTCACCAACTTCCAGAAGTTTGATTAATTTGAAACTTTGCATACGTATCAAGGACCAATGACAATGCAATAATTTGATAAAATTTTCCCATTATACAGGGTGGATTTTTTAGACGGGGCAGTTAGGTCAGGTACCTTAACCGTTATAGTTACAGGAAAACTTTCTTAGGAGACCTTCCATAACATTTTGAGATATTATGAACTGCATTCACAGATTTTGAAAAAAATGTACGGTCAGCAAAAAAAATTCTAACATACCATATATTTTTTTATGCCAATAAATTCTCTTTCATGTAGGTATCAAAAGACTTGATATATTAAATGTTACAATCATTCTATTGGCAATCTATGATATGCATGCACCCCACGCTTTTTACTCTGAATTGAATTATTCTGTTAATAACTTAAATTTTATTATAATTTTAAACTCTTTGTAATTAAACATTATTTTATACTTTTTTGTTCGGTTAGCAATAAAAGCGTGTTTTTTTAGTTTTTATAAACTGTTATTTTTGCCATATTATTGTGATCCTATTTCAAAGAAGATATTCCAGGATTTTTTCGCTAACTGCTTATTTTTTCCGAAATTTTTAAAATCTGTTCAGAATATTTCAAAAGTTATCTCTTAAGAATATTTTACTGTAAGTAACGAGAATGGTTAAGTTAAAAAAACTCTCTGTATAATGCACTGCCATCTAGAAATCAATGTTTGTTCCTATAAAAAAGAAAAATCTTACTAAAAGCGAGGAGAATTCCCTTATTTTATAACTTAAACCACCAGCCAAAGTTATAGATAACAGCTTATGAGCTGATGTTTTTTTTTTATTATAATTTCTTTGTTGTAATAGTCATTTTGAAACGATCACATTTTATGGCTTCACTGTAATATTACACCTATGTCAACGTCCTCATTTTAGAAGTTCAAACACCTAGTGATATGATTGGATTGATAACATTTATCAGTTCTTTGAAATTGTGCTTATTCTTTGAAATTGTGCATATTGTAATCTGTTTGTTGTAATTTTTAACTTCCGACATAAAAAGAGTGGTGTTATAAGTTTGAACGCTTTGTGTGTTTGTCTGTGTGTGTGTGTCTGTCTGTGGCACCGTACTCTTTATCGGGTGAACCAATTTGGATGCGGTTTTTTATTTGAAAGCTGGTTATGTAGCCAGCAAGAGTTCTGAATACTTCACAATTTTCATACCAGCAATAAAATATTACAGCAACATGAAACCTGACAATCACAATCAGATGGAGGTGCGAGGTCACTACATTCGTGTCATCGCTCCAAGGTTCCTTTTGTCAGGTTGGCAGTGTGAGTCAGATGCAAGCATGCGGGAAATTATGGTGGCCGTGGAAATGGAAGGAAATTTTATGGTTAGTAATATGTTTATTTTTTTTTAAACTATAAAACCTTTGCATCCACGTAATGAGATGATTTATGCAGCGTCCAGTGACACCTTCACTCACACTAGCGGGGTGAAGTGACCACTCGGCTTTTTTACCCAACTTAAAAAAAGAAGGAGCTACTCAATTCGACCCGCATTTTTTTAAATGTGTGTTTCCTCAGAACTTTTTTCCGCGTGAACAGATTTTGATGATTATTTTTTTGTTTGAAATCTGCGAGTCTGCCCGACTTCTTGACTTCCCATATAAAATGGTGAAGATCTGATGAAGAATTTCGGTGGCGGAGAACGGAACTCCTAAACGGACAGCAGCACATTACCTGGAATCAGTGCAGTAGCTTAATAACACCGTACCGTTTCACCAGTGAAGTGTTTTTTTATAAATTTGTTAATTTTATATTATTTTTGTAGTAATACTGCTCGAGAACTGTGAAGGAAAAACCCTAGGGTTTCTGAGTCAAAAAAAATTTGTGTGCTACCTAAAAGGGCCAAATCTACACAACTCGAAAAGGCCTTATGACTGAAACCTTCTTGTCCTACAACACTACAACAGGCTTCCGAGTGGTCACACATCAACATCACCCATCTAGTGTGATTTCGTGAAGGTGCCACTGGACGCTGCTGTATAAATCATCTCATTACGTAGATAAAAAGGATTAAGTATTTTTTCTCGAATTATAAAAACCGAAATTGCATCAATTAAAAAAGTGTCATCACCAAATACTTAGTCACTATTCGGCTACTGCTATGTCAACCCTTTCACTACAAAATGACTGGACGAAAATCACTAGAGCGCTACTCAAAAACCACCTTTGTGCCTCGAATCGAAGGTACAAATTCCAGTAAAAAAATAGCAGAATCGATTTGAAGAAGACTAATCGACCAATAAGCCTAACGTATTGAAATCAATCGCAGGTGTGCAAGCCCTTTGTGATGAAGTGATTTTAGTTTTTTTTCTCCCAATAGGTACTCGGTGCATCGTCGAGTCAAGATAACCATTGTTAGAAGCATTATGGGTGTATTTGTTGGTGTTTTAGTTTAGGTTTTGTGATGTGGGGTGATAGATTCTAAGGGTGGTATTCTAGAACGCTATTGAAACTCAGTTCAAACTAGAACGCTACTTAAACTCTGTTTAAACTCAGTTAAAACTAGAAAGCTCCTTGAACTCTGTTTAAGGGTAGACGATAGCAACATGGCGTGAAATTCAAAATTTTTACAGTTTTTTACATTTTGTAGCTAAACTGAGCTATTTTTGTTCAGCGATTTTTCGTTCGCGGCAATAACATAGTATTCTTTTCATTATTTTAAACAAAAGAACAACAATAATTCAGCCGATTATGTGTTCTGATCTACGACAAGTTTTTTGGGCAGTGCTACTGCTTCGTAGACCAGAACACATAATCGGCTGAATTATTTTTGTTATTTTGTTTACAATAATGAAAAGAATACTATGTTATTGCCGCGAACGAAAAATCGCTGAACAAAAATAGCTCAGTTTAGCTAAAAAATGTAAAAAACTGTAAAAATTTTGAATTTTCCGCGAAGTCGCTATCTTTCCACCTTAAACTCAGTCTAAGTAGAGTTTAGTAGTGTCGACTATCGATAAAACAGTGCATGTTTTGATTTGAATATCCCTTCATATCAAAACATGTACTGCTTTATCGACAGTCTGAACTCAGTTTAAACTGAGTTTAAGTAGCGTTCTAGAATACCACCCTTATGCAAAAAATACAGGGTGTTGTTTTGGACCTTAGATTAAACATTGCATTTCGTAAGAAAACTAATCGACAGTTAGAGTTTAAACTAGCTTTTTTGGTTTAAACTGTGTTTGATATTACGGGCCTTAAGGTGGGCGTGAATGTGTTCAGCAAGAACCAAGAACCAAACCATTACCGAACGTTGTCTGTACTAATTGCAAGGAACTAATGTCCTGATGGTTTATAAATGAGACGCTTCCGAGAAATGTGATGCCGCCATTGTATACCAACATGCAAATAGAGCTACAGTGGCGTGCAGTCAAGTCACACGGCGAAACAATAGAGGTATTCTGGTGTACTGTCGGGCATGGAAAACGGTGCTAACTGAAAAGAGAATTTTAGGGTCATTTAGAGCCTGAAGTTATTCAGTCCTGTAGCAAATAACAATGCAGAAAAAAAGGTTCGTTCGATGTACACTCGTAACTTATGTTCTTATTGTACAACACAACTGGACATTGTAAGCAAATCATCTCGGAAAAACCATGAATAAAAAGTGGCATAAACAAAATTTTCTCTAAAGCTCGAATCAATCTAATCATAGAATTAAAGAATCTCGAAAAGGAAAAAAATTAAAAGTCAAATAAAACAAGAATCAAATCCGGAAAAAATCTAGTTTTATTATGAATAACGCTCGTATGAACATAAGAAAACATTACCATATTTATACATAATATAGGGACAAAATTAACTCAGATGCAAGTCTTTATTTTGGACACATCATTAGAATTATTAGAAATATGGCTATTTAGGCCTTGTTTGCAACTTCACCCCTCCATGAACATCCTACTTTGCTTCGGTCGTCGGGTGAAGATCCAACTTTTTACGCACCATTGAAATTGGCCATCCACTATATCACTATTCTATCAGTCAATATTATTGTATCTCGCCCGTCTCGCTTGCAACAGTCAACTTGCATTTGGCTGCCATATTCATTAAACGCGGCTTAGTAACTATATAACTACTACTGGCTTACCGGTGACCTTGTATTGCTTTACTATTGTATCATTCTAAAGGTCACCAGTTCAGCCAGACTGTAGTGTAACTATTAATTCACGCCACCGACGTGAATGCTCGCCATTGTATTAGGTTAGTTGGCGGATTCTGACCTCTATTTCAACAGCGGCTAGGGTGGTGGTGTTGTAATTTTAGTTGTGGTGGATCGTAGTTTGGCGCTGTATTGTAGTAGAAAGTTCGTGCGACTGTTTTTAGGGTTGATAATTTATTATATTAAGAATGGCATTAGAAATCTAAACTGGTGACGCATTCCTGCCATCGCCATTCCTTTCCTATAAGCGGTAGTTTGTGCAAAATTGTAATATCAGCTACTTTATACATCGCGTCCTACGACGTACGCAGCTGAGACAAGCCTTGTTATTTCTTAACCCTTAAAGAACTAGTGCCTACCTATCCAGTGTCCACCTATTCCGCCAAGTACAGTCCACATAATTACCACTCGACGCCGCCGCATCACCAAATTTTCCTTCAATATTAGCGAAGATATCCTGGCTGCTAAACCTGCGCAATTTTTTCCAGCAAAATACAGTCTAATTGTTTCGTTTGACTTTGAAGGACGAGATAGCCAATTGATTGCCAAACTCCGATAGAGGAGACGGCACGCAAAGAAGAAGAATAAATGAAAAAAGCCATCCAGCCAGTGTTTTTTTTTTTAACTTTAGCACAACCCTGCAACTCTGAACCCATCGCTTCAGCACAACCCTGTCAGGTTGTAGGATGATTAATTATATCTGCGAAGCTCTGGTAATTTTCAGCAGCTAGCCGCAAAACTGACGCCTGTATAAAATGTTGAGCTGCATTTTTTCACGCAAAAAATCTCAGCTGCAATATTTGTTTACACGTTTTTCAAAGAGATATGCTAAATGGAAATTGTAAGATAAGCATAATGGTCCCAGTTTAGGCACAGTTTTCCTGGGGTTGCGGGTTCAAGTCCTGTCTCGAGCGATTTTTTTAACCAATAAATTCCAATGGTTTCTTTTTTTGTTTTCTTTACTTATCTGATCTCGGGATAGCTGTGACTTATTTTAACTTTATTTGGTGGTCTTATTCTTAGAGGTTAAATGTAGCGATCAAAGCGATTTTTTCTTTTATGTGCAAGACAGTTTCCTTTATCCATCTGAAATATAAAATCGCCCTAAATATAATATGAAAGTTGTTTGGTTGTAAGTAAATTCGTTCATATTTCAACTATTCTTTAATGTTGCAAAAATAACAACGATGCTACAAAACTGTCATAGGTCAAATTGAAAGTATTTTTAAAAGAATTGCCTGCCATTGTTCTGGTGAATTGTGGAAAATAAGCCGCGCGAATTTTATTTAATGTTGCCATATTAAAACCACGCCTTTTGTATGTTTGGGAACGGATTCAATTACCTGCTGAAAAAGTTTTAATTCGGTTTTTCGAATTGTTTCTTTTTGTTGTATTGTTTTAAAGTTGGAAAATATACTTTTTTATGTAACATTTAACTTCAGTCACAAAATTTACGTTATGCAAATAAATCCATAGAAAACATTACACATATCTACAAACATAAATCTTACAAGACACAGGTGTCCTTTTCAACACTATTATCAATTTACAAACGGCGAACAAATATACAAAAATAGATGAATTGCCAGAAAAAAATTAATAAGCACCAACTCGAGAATCCTAAACTCTTCACTTTCACACACTTGTCAAACCATTTCAATAATCTATCGTCTATTGTAATACTTATACACTTTACATACGTCAATATTTACTTCGTCAACAAACACAAATCTGCATAGAACAAAATACAAGGTGGATCTCATACCATGTCAAGGAATAAGAATAATATTCAAATAATTCTCTCTTCTAAAGAACAATTTAAAAACAAATGAGACCATAGCTTAAACGCAAAATGATTCGCAAAAAAGCACAACAGTCGCAAAGTCTCACGGTCAATTTGGTGTCACCCTAGAGAAATCATAATATTCAAACAAGATAACATTTGTCACAGTTAAATTATTTAAATTGTCCCTGATTTCGCGAAGAAGGATCAGGAGATAGAAAATGCAAATTTCGCAACGCAGCAATCCTAAATGATCAGGGGCTAAATGGGGATTTTATACAAAAATACATAAGGCTGGGAATCCAGCTGCATTCAGGCAACCCGAGTCTCGAATGTAAGCAAGATATTGTAATTTTTCTGAATTCACTCTTGGTGAAAAAACGTGTGACATCGGAGGGAGAAATTCAGGAATCAGCCACCAAGATTTTGTCAGCTTTCATTTTTGTGTAAATTGTGCATGTAGGACCGAAATGCAAGTCAGAAAACATGGGATTTCGGAGAATATTTTTAAGAAAATTGCAAAAAAAACATTTTCATCATCAAGTTACTATGACAAGATATAATCTTCATCTTCATCGTTTTTCATCTTCATCTAAAACAATGTCCCAGGCACTGCAGCGCCAAGTGGTCTCTTCACCCATCTAGTGTGAGTGAAGCTACTACTGGACGCTGTATAAATCATCTCATTAAGTAAGTGCAAAGGCCTTTCGTTTTATAAATCTCAGTGACGGGAATACACACAACCATATTATTTCCATAACCAAATAATTTCTCACTTGTCGTCATGAGAAAAAATCGACTTCACTTTTCGCACCGTACGAGCATCCAATCATTTAATATTTCGATTACAATTTCTAACCCTAATTTGAATAACACTCACGGTCAATTTGCAGTGTTGCCGATGGCAAACTTTCAATAAACAATCAAATGTGACAGTGGTTAACAATTTGTTAAATTGATTATTAATTCAAACTGCAACTTCACAGCATTATCAAATCTTTAAATAATAATAGTACATCATTTATTTCTGAAGATGTCAACCATAGATTTACAAAATAAAGTATCAGTTCTTCTTCTTATTCGTGTGAGAGAAAATTATTATAAGGCATGCAGTTAAAACATAGTGTAAAGAAGTGTGAATATAATTGTGTGCAAAATTAAGTGTAAATAAAGTACTTTGTCACAGAAACTAAACAATAATAGTGGTCCGCCCCGAACTCTGAACTCGCGACCCCATGACTCAGCAACCCCTCGACCGATTTGGCTCATGTTCAAACTTAAAAATTCTCTTTGCCTCATTTACCTGCCTACCAAATTTCATGAAGATCCGACTAAATTTACTCAAGTATCGTCGAACGAACATTCATACATACAAACGCCGGATTGTTCAAGTAGACTCGGAGAACTTTGCTCGCTTCGCTCGCTCGTTCAATTAAGAATTTTGAGCAACAAAGTGTTCATATTCAATTTGGGATGTCAAAATAGAAAAAATAAGGAAAAAGCGAAATCCTAGCGTATGTGGTCCCTTACTCGAAAACAAACTAAAACGGAACTTGAATACGATCATACTGACGAGAAAATGTGGATCACAAACGTTACGGACATCGTATGCAGTTTCTAGACATGTAAGGTCGACAGGAATGTCACGATCGTTATTCAGTTATACAGCCTTGATCGTGATCTAGAAACTACCTCTTGTTAATATTCATTCAGTGCATCCTGTGCCCTGTATTTACACCTTTGAAGGAACAAGGTTAAACTGAATAGGGTCTATTAATAGCCTGGATCTAGATTCTGAAGGACATTGAGAGATTTTGCATGTTTTCTAGGGACTAAATAATTACATTACTTTAACCACTTTTTGTTTACACCACTTTTAGTCCTGTCCCGAGTGAATTTTTTCAACTTATTATAAATTTTTACATTACTTTAGTTAGATTATTTAATAATTTTAAATAGTTTACCTCACAGCTCTTAATATAATAGTTTTTTTTATCGCGAGGTAGATTCGATTGCAAGTTCTATTTTCGGTTTTCAAGATGGCATTCGGAATGTAATCTCCTCCAATAAATTTAAAAAAAATTATCGATACTTCTCGTCGTTGACACTTCTCTTCAATTAGTAGGTACAGTCGGCCACACGCTAGGATACCCCTTTTTGTTCGAATGGCGCCCTTATGCTGCGCGCGGTAAGAGCTACCATGGGATATCTGTTTCTGTGGCCGACCGTACAATAAAAACTGTTGAGGCGTATAAAAACAAACCTTCCAACTTTTGTAAACTTTTCATGCGTTACACCGGTACACTTATGTCTGTAAATACCACTCTATGTAGACCAAAATAGTGCAAAAAAGGATTATATTTATACCGAACCCTATCCACCTTGATACGGCAGTCATGCTAGGCGGGATAAAACCTATTATTCTTTAACCTCTTCTAGTTTCAAAGTAGTTTAAAACAACATACAAAGCCAAACTTCTGCTGATATGTTTACATTAAGATAGCCTTGATGGATGGCAGTGACTTTCACATTTTGACCATCCATCCTGGCGAGCCAACTTTTTGCTATGACCAGCTCGTTACAATGTGACCTTTAACTTAACTCTTCTTACTTTGATATAAGAGCCAAAATGCCAAATCTATGCTGTCCACCTAATGGTAAAAACGTTTTTGTGGTGGACGTAACTAAAGCGGTTAAAAAGGTTTTCCTTTTTGGTTCTGGACTTTTTAGAGATGTGTCGTTAAATTAGAGGGAATAGATTTATTGATATTGATTGATCACTCAGCTTTAACATGTATTTTAAAAGCTTTTTCTATACGGATTCTTAATCTGCCTAGAATTGGTCATAGATATGTCAAAATGGTATCATTAGAGACGCCTGTCTGCCAAGTTGTAGAGCTTGCCAGACTTGCCACTTTTCAAGTTGAGTGTACTTTAAAAACCTTACTACTCTACTTACCACCTGGGCTATTTCATAAAACTGACAATTGACAATTTACTATGAACAAAAAAGGTTAGGTTACTACGGCTCAATGGACACGCGACAACACGTCGGATTTTTATTGTAAATTCGCCCGTAACGTAAACCAGTAGAGTGCTAGCGTGTAAAGTGTGTGTGTAGCGTGCTAGCGTGTACTGCCTTGTGTACTTACATCAAATTGTCATAAGAAACTATGAATTTATTGTAGTTTTATGAAATGAGCACATGTCTATGTCCCCGTAAACATTTCACATACCAACTTAGGACCCCGTTTTCTTAGGGGTTGATTGTCAAGACATTAAAGAAGATGCTCATTATTCTATTTTAGGGAATGCGTTGTCACACGAGAGCTAGAAATAATCGTGTAACTGAGGCTTTGTACTCGATCGAGTCGTACTAAATGGGTGGATTGACCATTCAACAGATGAGATGCAAATATGAGATGTAGAGTTATTTTGCCAGCAGCAATGCCATAGCTTTTTTCATAAGCTTTGCCGGCTATCAACAAATATGTCGTCATTATGAACCAAGACCTTGGAACTAAAATCAACCACCAAGACTTATTGTCATAATACCATCAATACCATCATGTAAAATATTTCATCATCATCATCAGCCAACTTCCGCTCACAGGATATAGGCCTTTTTCCCCTCGCGCCACCTCTGGCGGTCCCTCGCCATCCGCATCCATGGACCCTACGCCGCGACAACGATGTCGTCCGACCATCGAGCAAAATAATATATACAGGGCGTCCCACGTAAATATTGTAGATGGAACATTTTACTGAAAGAAGACATTATTTTAATTTAAAAAACAATTTAAACTGCATTCATAGATATTGAAATAATTACATGGTTGAACCGGGAATCGAACCCGTTACATGAGAAAAAATTATTACCCTGTAGTTTTATCATACCGATCGAAAAGCTTCATGATAAGGATATTTTTTTGCTAAATAACATAGTGTCAGAAATAAAAGGAAGACCATTAATTTTAACATTTACCTGGTAGTATGCAACAAATCGAGCCGTATCCTGAGCCGAAAGACGCGTAAAATTTTGTCCATCGCAATGCGGCTGGCAAGAATTAATTCAAAAATGTGTTTCATTTTCACACTTTTAATCTTTTGTTACTGTGATTTTCATTGATAAATTGATTAATGTTGTATTAAAAATGTTAAAATTCATGGTCTTCCTTTTATTTCTGACACTATGTTATTTAGCAAAAAATAATCCTTATGATGAAGCCTTTCGATCGGTATGATAAAACTACAGGGTAATATTTTTTCTCATGTAACGGGTTCGATTCCCGGTTCAACCATGTAATTATTTCAATATCTATGAATGCAGTTTAAATTTTTGAAATTAAAATAATCTGGGGGCACGGCAGTGCCCCCACCAAGTCGAGCTAAAAAGCGGCACGGCCGTACCATACTTTTCTCGAAGCAGTTCAGGCCATTTTCGACCCCCCTATAACTTCGTTTCGGATAAAACTAGAAGCCTGAATTTTCTGTAACCAAGAAAGCATTGTATAAACACGGAATATTTCAAATTTCATTCAATTTGAACCAGTAGTTTAAGAATTATAACTAGTCAAAGTTTCGTATTTTGTCACTCACTCACTCACTCACTGATTGATCATCAAAACTCTAAGGCACTTCTAGCATACATAGAAGCTTCAAATTTAGAATACAATTAGTATTTAGTGTATAAATCAAGGAAAAACTAAAATATTTTGTAATTTCAGTCCAGGTTTCTAGGTACACCAACTGCATATATAACTTTGTATTCCCATATAAATATATGGGATTACAAAGTTTTATTTGCATACATGTACAATGCAAATGTAACTTTGTAATCCTATACATTTATATGGGAATACAAAGTTTAATTTGCATACATATACCCACGACAGCACGACAGAGTGTACAAACGTAACCGAGTAGAGTGGTAGGGTGTAAGTGTCGACGTGCTGTCTTGTGTACAACCCTCAACGGAATGAGAAAGCCAGAATGGGATGTCTTGAAGTTGTACCAAAATCCCGCAAAGTATTAAGTAGATGGACAGAGGCCCGGTTTCTGAATTGAGAATTTTGCTAAGCAAATACTTAACTATCGTTCTGTCATGCTCTTTTGTGAGAAATCTGCAGAGACAGGACGATACTTACCCATTTGCTTAGTGAATTTCTTAATTCAGAAATCGGCAGTAAGGCCCGGTTTCCGAGTTGAGAATTTTACTAAGCACATACGTATCGCTCTGTCACGCTCTTTTGTGAGAAATCTGTAGAGACAGGACGATACTTACCCATTTGCTTAGCAAAATTCTCAACTCAGAAACCGGGCCTATAAGTTTAATTGCCCGATCGTAATTGAAGCCGTCAACTGGGAGCCCGTTTTGTCACCATTGCGTTACAGGCTAAGGGCCCTAGAAGGTAGAAGACGTACTCGTAGAAGTAGTAAGCAAAAAAAAGTAGGACTATCTACAAAAAGAAATGAGATCCCACCAAAAACAAAACTTGTAAAAAAAACCAAGCCTCGCTGCTCAGTTCTTCTGCCGTAAAAAGTTTTGAGATCCATGTAATACCAAGTCGGTTAATTTATTCAGTCCCTACTTTTTAAGGGTCCTTCTGTCTTGAGTAATTTATTACGTAATTAGCTAACCTAACAACATCTTATAGTGACCATATCAAAATTAAACATCTTTTATGTTTTAAATAATTAGATTGACTTGGCAATCGCATTAAATAATCTAATTTAATATAATTTGCATTACTTGTGTTTTCATGCGATGGCCAAGTCAATCTATTTATTTAAAACATAAAAGATGTTTAATTTTGATATGGTCACTATAAGATGTTGTTAGGTTAGCTAATTACGTAATAAATTACTCAAGACAGAAGGACCCTTAAAAAGTAGGGACTGAATAAATTAACCGACTTGGTATTACATGGATCTCAAAACTTTTTACGGCAGAAGAACTGAGCAGCGAGGCTTGGTTTTTTTTTACAAGTTTTGTTTTTGGTGGGATGTCTTCTTTCAGTAAAATGTTCCATCTACAATATTCAAGGTACTTTCCCTCCATGTGGCATAGCCGTGGGACGCCCTGTATAATATCCATGAAAATTATTAATACAAGCTTATTAGAATAATTTTAAGTTCTATTAGTAATTTACCTATGTTACAACAGCTATCGCCCCGAAGGCAGAGCATGTTGCTCTGAGGAAAAAGTCGACACCAAACTTCATTGCTGTACCATCCGATATTCTTATTGTTAATATTGGCAATTGAGTTTCCTTAAAGCTGGTGCATCGTGCACCTATTATTTAACTTGCCGTAACTGTTGAAATTGAGATGGGGATCGAACCTAAACCCTTTTGTTCGGCGGACACCTGCATCATTCAGCCCTGGGTGCTTTTATCTATGCTCAGACATGAAAACGTCCCATAGCAACGTTGACGTTTCGTGCAATTTTGTTGCTTATTTCACGGTTGATAATGTCGGTTTTGGCCTGGGGTTTCAGAACAGTGTTTAGGTTTTTTTTCTTGAGTGTCATCCTCACTGGGTTACGCATGTTGTTAACTTATTTTTTGCTTGTGCAAATGGGCTTATGGAAAAAATCCTTTGGTAGGCGAACCAACAATTTGGGATTTGGGTAACGCATAATCAAAGTGAAAATGTACATTGAAAGATTTTATAGTACTTGAAATATTTATCAGTAAATTGAGATAATGTTTGACTTCACTATTGAGGGGTCTTTTTATCAGCTTTTCCATACATTAGGGACCGGCAGTACTAAGATACTATGATTTATTTTGTGACCGAATTATTTTGGCGTTATATTAAAAGTTGGTTGGCTACAGTCCATCGCATAGCCCATAGTAACTCTTAAACCTCGCGGAATACGTGCCTCAATCGAACAAAAAGGCTAGTGTATCACTGACTACGGCAGTAAAACCGGAAAGAAGACAACAAAATCACAGGTACTCAGTAAACAAAAGAATTGACAATACGTCAACAGAATTACAAAATAACGCAACTAATATCACAGAATCCGAGAGAAACACCATGACTCATCCACGGAGGAGACAACCAATAAAATCAACTCACTACCTGAGTCTTTGAGCAAAAAACCATAACAAAACTGACCGAGGATCCGCAGAAACCATTATTGAAAATAAAAGGTCAGTTGGGGCTCGGGATGCGTGCGAAACTTCGTTCGGAAGGTCTACTTGCGACAATAGTTCTTCTTCTTCTTCTTATCGTGTCGGTGACGTTGTCTGTCATATTTTATTGGCCCAGAATTCGGCTATTTATTATGCAAGGTTGCAAAGTTGTTATTTGGCGCGAGGGCTTGTACCACGAGAGAGACGCACAGAAATTTGCAGCCATTGGAAACACACATTTTTTCCATCTGGGTAAAGTAAGGAAAATGCTAGATGCCAGAAAAAATATCAATGGTCACCTCTTGTTGGTACAGTTTGTCACGTTCGTGTCGTCCGAAAAAAACAGTCACCTTCAAAATTTTGTCACCTTCAAATCCCAAATTTTCCACGCTAGCGAACAAAATATACTTGGATTTCAAACAATAAAGAAAGCCTTACCAAGCCAGTGAGATCTTCGCTCGTGTCAAAAAAACATACTTTGCACTCCCAAAAACGCGGAAAATAATGAACGCATGGAAAGTATCGATCACTGTAACAATGGTGATATTATAACCAGTAAATATATTTTATGAGTAGACGCTCTGATCAGGATTCAGAGGAAACTATTATGAAAAATAAAAGGTCTATCACAGACTGGGACTGAACGAGTTTGAAGCTCACGAAGTGAAATAGGTTGAGGAAAACAGTGATGCTAACTGATGATCCCTTACTGTATTACCTACTCTTTAAAAAAATTATGATACTGACTGAGATATCAACGCTTAGCCTAAAGCTCTGGTCATTAAATTTTCAGGGTTTGTTCTAAAGATTTAATTTATTAAGTCTTCAAAAATGAAGAGTGATATCAGCTAAGAGGAATTTTCAAAATTTCGCCCCTAAGAGGGTAAAACGGGCCACCAAAATTCGTACAGGTAAATACTTATATTATTTTACTCGATTTATAAGCTAAAAATTGCTGGCTTTTCTCCTAAATGACGTCGATAGTGGGGGGAAAATAGACCTGCAACTTTTTATCTTAATCAGCGCTGACGAAGTCGTAGTGTAGTGATAT
Organism: Zelleria hepariella; assembly: GCA_949319315.1. Taxonomy (NCBI): domain Eukaryota; kingdom Metazoa; phylum Arthropoda; class Insecta; order Lepidoptera; family Yponomeutidae; genus Zelleria; species Zelleria hepariella. The sequence goes on along the minus strand of OX439378.1, from coordinate 37,946,324 downwards.
AGGTAAAGCACCGAACTAAATCCCATAGAATCCGCATTATGTTTAAAATCACAATAAAAACTTGTCCCCACAGAAACAAAAGATATCAGCAATAGAACAATACGAAACATCATTTCGACCATACGTCTAATATTCGAAAGTCTACCTTATTGCATTAGTGTACAGTTTTACTTGAATTGCATGGACTACGAGCAAATAAGCTCCCAAAGGCAATTCGGAAGGCAAAGTTTTTTGTTTTAAAGTCCGTTATTGGCTTAATCTTATCTTTAGACAATATTGAGAAACTAGTTTCAATATTTTTTATTTTACTTCAGTAGTTTTGTTTTTATGAGCTAAAATGTTTTGTTCCTATGACCGCCAACAGTATGCAGACCGTCGCGTGAAGGTCATAAAACCGTATCTTTGAAACGTTGTAAAATCCAAACTACTGAACCAAAATAAAAAATATTGAAATTAGTTTCTCAATATTGTCTAAAGATAAGATTAAGCCAATAACGGACTTTCGAACAAAAAACTTTGCCTTCCGAATTTGGGCAAATATTTTTCCAGACACATTTCAGAGTTCTATGTTGTATCTATAGGTAGTTTTATCCTTAATCGAAGAGGTAAAGTAACAGAATCAAACAATGAACGATATTCTTCGCCTGTAACCCTGCAACTGTAATAGGTTGCAATTAGTATCCCTATCTCCCAAGGAGACGTAAACAGAATGTTAGCAAAATAAACATAACAGTTAGCAGGAAGCAGCAGTAACAATTAGGCCAATAGCACACTAGGCGGCCAGGCCGCAGCGGCCAGGCCGCTAGTGTGCTATTGGCCTTATTTGCGAACAGAGTCTGCTGGGACGATATAACTGCAGTAGCTTTAACTCAAGACTAATTGAAGTTTATTTGGGCGTCTGCCCGTAAGAGGTAAAGTGTTTCTGAGTATTGCATTCGATTTCTTCCATTAGTATAGCGTATACTAATGTCAGAAATCTAAAAATGATTTGCAAGACATTAGGATCGAAGTAAGGGTAAGTCCACAATATAAACGTAAGAATTTGCAAATAGAGTTTATGTAACGTTGAAATAATAAACCCTCAAATTATAGGCACATGCCAGCACAGGGATTCAAACCTGGGACCACATGCTAGTCAAGCTACAGCTCTACCCATTACATTTGTACTTACTACATTATGAAATTATTGGAATACCATATTCGCTAACTAATAAGGAAAAACGTCGTGAGGAAATTAGTCTTTATTAGTAAAGTTGGTACGTAATCGTGTGAGATAGTGGCCAGTGACCACTACCTCTGGTCCGAGTTTTTACCGAGTCTGACATAGCTTAACGATTGTTATTAATCAGCAACAACCGGGACCAACGGTTTAACGTGACTTCCGAAGCACGGAAGCGCTCAGATATTATTGCCGCTAGCGGTCACCCATCCATGGACTGACCGCGCCCGATGTTGCTTAACTTCGCCAATCGATTAAGAATGGCTAGTCCTAGGCTGTGAGAGCTACGCATCTACTTTTTGTGGACTAGGCCATGTAAGCTGAGATAATTATATAGGAGCTCTTCTTTTGACAGCTGATAAAACGGAAGCATTCACTCAGTAGATTTTCACGAATAGGCGGATGCAACATTCGGTATTAATTTCATTTAATCTACGTTTTTTACAAAGTTCTCTTCGATTGTTACTGTTGTTTTCCTCACCGTACAACGACCCTTATAATGACGGATCGTGAACCCTAGACATTATTATTTTCGAATTAGCCGCTCCACAAGGCGGATCAACGTACTCCGTAAAAGGTGATTTGACGGGCGATTAAAAAGCGATGCAGCCTGTGAATCATCCCGACTGGGAGAAAATCTGCATGGGATATCTGCAATGAGCCGTTTTCAGCACAAATTCACAAAGCATTTCATAGATGCATTTCGTAGCATTTCGTAGAAGAACCGGAATACGGTTGTCAAAATTAAGCTGTGCTAGGCGAAATTTGACAGCCATATTCCGGTTCTTCTATGGCCACGCCTCTACAGGCGCAATCTATTAAATGCTTTGTGATTTTGTGCTGACAATGGCTCATTATGGTTGATTTTAGTCCGCCAAAGTACCTATCAGTTATTTTTGTTAATATGTCAACACTCATTATGTAGTCATTTATTGAGAATATTGCAAAATAAAGCCTGAAAAGTCATATTTTGTAAAAAATACGTCACAACTTTGATAAAAACTGTCTTACCGCGTGATTCCAGAAATAAGAAAGCGTAATATTTCATTTAATTTTGCAGTAGTTTCTGAAACAATTCAAACTTTTCCCTAGGCATCTCTACTTTTTATTTTTGTACTCATATCCGTGTTAACTACGTGGCTGGTATGAATATAATTTCCACCATCAAATGGCTAGCTACCTGAACTTTTCATCATAGAAAAGGAAACAAAAGAAACAATGGCAGCCACCACCTAACGCCAATATTGTATTGTTCAAAATGTCTTGACCGCTCGCTAGTTAAACTATATTGCAGTACAAACTTCTTAACTTCGGGGAATGCCGTTGAAAAACTACCATTGTTTACACAGTATTAAGGTTGTGAAAGCCAGGTTTTAGCTGTTGAGTAAAGTTGGTGAAACATCGGTCATGTACCTTTAGGACTATGAGTCATAGAGCGCCCGCAGTTTGCTTTTTTCTTCTTCTTTTTATTAACCGTTTCCTATGGATTGTGTGCCAGTATTTAGAAAATGAAAAAAAAGCAAAAAGGTGCTTTTGCTAAGCGGAACTTTTTACAATGTGCGATGCACTTTTGTTTTGCATTTGGGGTGTTTGCTTGGCATTGTAATTTGTAAGAGAAAAAGCAGTTGACAATTTCTAATGCGCAATAATAATTATTGGTTTGTAATAAGACGTTTCTTGCTCAATATTATCTGGGGACACGCTAGTGCCCGTCATATAGGCGAAAGGTGAAAATTTTATTCACTGTTCGTTACTTTTCTGTCATTAAAAGTTCTTTTAGTAACGAAACGTCAAGCCACATTTATTTTGAATAAGGTGTAGAGTTTGTGAAGTTAGGGCTTGTAGAGTTAGAATCTTGGTTCTACATGAGATTTGATAGCTTTTTGACAGTGATGGTCACATCTGGAATTTTTTTTTTACATGAAAATGTTTTTAATGGGATTCATAATATCTCCAACAGATAAAAAGGCGGGTAGAAAGTACATGCCTAGCAAGGAAGCGAAGAACTTTGAGTGGCAAAAAAGTGGCCTATGCCCATTGACATAAGCTGGAATGGATAGATAGATAAATAGACAACAAGTAAGCCCAAAAATTACTTAAAATTAAGAAATTTAAAGCTTTCCGTCGTTGGATTGCCGAAAAAAAAATCTGAAGCATTGATTACGGTCGGAACGTAATCTTTTTGAATAAAAACGTTAATTTTGTAACGTCACTGTATTCATCAAGAGAATGAACATTAAACTTTAAAACTTTTACGATGAATAAAACACTTCGCAAATTAGGTATAAAAGAAATAGAGAGATTTACGCCCCTTTCTTATAGGAAGTTGTAAAACGTCTACAAAATTAGCCCTCGCCCTTATTTTTACGTTCAGATTCGATTTTATTTTATTTTACGAGTTTTAAATTAGGTTTTTGAAGATAGGCTTGTAGAAGCCTCTTTTACTATGTCATCAATATTTTTGACACGAAAAATTAAGTATGGCTCTACAACCCTGTTTTAAAGTCAGTTAATTTAGTTTTTATGTGAAAATTTGTTTTATTGCGTTTTGATGGCACGCATTTTAAATTTAGAGGTTCTTCCAAATAAAAAGAAACCAAAAAAAATTAGTTTGCTTGATATAAAAACATAGTGTGAATCCTTTGGGAATCACTTAAGGTTTTACCAGTAAATCCTACAAGTACCTACCTAGCGCTTTTTAGTGGTCGAAAAACTAACGCAAATTGTGTCGTTCTGCCACCAAAGGGGTCATGAAATTGTAATTATTGTGTGTTTTGGTCGAAAATAAATATTTTCTATTCTATTCTATTCTTAACACATACCAGTTGATTGATTCTTTTGCAGACTTTTGTTCGATTGGCGCCCCTATGCCACGCGCGGTAAGAGCTAACATTGGGTATCCTACACTGTCATATGGCCGACCGTACATTATTATTTCGTTTATATTTGGTGACAGTCTAGTCTGGTTAACTTATACCATACGACTTTTCCAACCACATTAGTTTTCTGTCCCATTAAAACATCATTTTCATAATGCAAAAGCTTTCTACCTGGGCCACTAACCAAGCGTGGAGCGAGTGTTATTGAGTTTAATTGTTAACTTCTCAGATATTGTTATCTCTTTCACTATTTTAATCTTAGGGTGGCATTAATAGTCGTTATCTCATCAAGTAGGAGATCTCAGAAAACAAAATTAATCGAGCTTGAATCAATCGTCGGCTAACGTCAAAATCAAGCTCAAGTTATTTAGTGTCTATCCAGCTACTCAAGCGCGATTGATTTAGTTTTCTGAGATCTACTTGAGCTTGAGGTCGAGATGACGACTATTAATGCCACCCTATAGTGTCACAAAGTATAAACCTCGATTTATAACAACATATTTTATTATTGGATAATTTAGCCTGGAGAAAAGACATATTCTTATAAAACACCTATATTCCCGCTTGTTTGCTGGCCCAACTTGATCCGATGGAGGATTAAATTAATCGGCTTCGTAGCTACTTCCATCAGATGTCCACATTTGCCGCAGTAGATTTAGCCGGAAGAATAACGTATGAGGAATTAGGCACTTAGATTTACCTGTAGAGTTTCCATGTTTTTTTTTTTAATCTACGGAAGAATAAATATTAATATTATTTTACATTGATTTAATGGTTTCATTCACTTTTTAACCCCCGACCCAAAAAGAGGGGTGTTATAAGTTTGACCGTTGCGTGTGTGTGTGTGTGTCGGTCTGTGGCACGGTAGCTCTGAAACGGCTGAACCGAATAGAATGCGTTTTTTTTTTTAAATATGAAAGCAGGTTTTCTAGCTAGTATTCTTAGATAAAATATGTTTCATCAAAATCGGTTCAGCTGTTTATGGGATATACTAATTTGAAGCTAAAATTTTGGGGTTTTTTTTAGAAACAAACAGTCATTTAAATGATATTTAGTAAATTACATCGAGGTATCTTTGATGACTAGTTTCGATCTCGTCCAGAAAAATAATTTTCAGTCGATAAGAAGGTTATCCCTGTTCTTCGATCCGTGTGTTTACTTCAAGAGCCATCACATCACCAAAAAGGGTGTGAAAATCATCGCCATACCACTCCACCTGAATCAGGAAACATTGGCATTTAATAATGCTCATTACTCCCTTAGTTTTACGACTTAATTTCCTGAAAGCACACATTTCGTTTGCAAGGAGTGTGGATTCCTGTGACGCTACGTGATATTAGCACTTTATGGTCCCAAGACACGGTTTGAACGGGGTTCAGCTAATTCAATTTGTGTCTGAATATGCTAAGTTTTGATTAGATTATTTGGATGTCTCGTGATGATAACTACAGGGTGCAGTCGGTAGCGAAACTTTATGCAGGCTTATCAATATCAATAGCGTTTACAATGGCGCAAAAAAAATCAACCGTTCAATGCCCTGTGTCTGTGCAGTAACTGTACTGTGCAACCTTTGTCCCCAGTGTAAAGGCGCTTTTTGCCAAAACGATTGTCCTACAAGCAAACCTCGGTGGTTTTTGTAAAATTGCCGAAACTTTCCGATCGAATAACTGTGGACATAGGAAGTTTTTGTAAAAACTGATTAGTGGGGCTAATGCAGCTTGTCGTTAAAATGGAACATTGGCTGTTCTTGTAAAAAGCGCCTAAATTTTTAAAAAGATTTATTCCTGAAACGTCAACTTCTAAAATGTGATTTCCGCAACATTTGTTCTAGGACTTTCGTGAACGAGCAATTTCATTTTTCGATATATTTTTTTCCGTAAATATTTAAATTTGCGTTGTGGAGTAACAAATAGGAGCAAAAGAGGCTGGAAATGTGGTAGAGAGAGAGTGGAGGGACATGAAAGCGCGCCGCTCAGACAGCTTTTAAAAAATAAGAGACGTTCAATAAATAAAAAGTATCAAACTATTCGAAAAATCGTAGAACAAAAGTTTTTAGAAATCACATTTAGAAGTTTACTTGTTTTTTTTTCAGGAATAAAGTTATTTAAAAAATAAGCTGTACTGGGAATATGTGAAGACGTTCATCTCGAGTATCATTTGTTTAGGTACTGAAAAGTCGTAAATAACAAGAAATAAAAAAAATACTTTGTTTCATTTGACGGGCTCAAATCATTACGATAATTACATGGAGGGTCAACTTTGGCCTTCCAAAAACTAGGGTCAAACGGCGACGCCAACATAATCGAATAACTTCCTTTTCGATTCGCCAGAAAAAATCCCCCAAAGTTCGAACATGCTGAAGTTTTTAGTATTTTACTCGCTTAACTTATACTAAGGGATCAGAGATCACCATTACTATTATTTGGTGATACAGCCATAATAAGTAGGTAACCCTCGTTTCTAAATAATTTTCGATTTTGCGGTTCCTTTTTTACCAATTTCCCCTAAATAAGTTTGCCGTTTTTTTTGGCCTAGGGGTTCGAAATCGTAAATCGGTTGTCTGTCTGGGTTATTTTTTTTCTTTTTGTTTATTATAGTTTTTTCGACGGTTCCGTTCGTCATTTATGTGTCAAAGTATTTTATGTTTCGAATGATATGTGTGACAGTAATGGCGTGAGAATTAAATTGTGTCGTTTATTAGGGTTCCACTGTAAGGATAACTGGAACTAGTGGCTTAGAATCACAATTATTTTAACCGGAATTACTGGGATAGTCTGAAATACGGTGGGTTTTGCGGTCTGTCAAGGCTTTTAGAGGGGTAAATTACTTGCTGAGATAGGCTGAAACACTGTGGGTTTTTCGGTTTATCAAGGCCTTTAGGAGGGTGAAATTACCTACTGAAATAGTCTGAAATACGGTGGGGTTTGCGGTCTGTCAAGGCCTTTAGATCGGTTGATCATGTTTCTTTTGCATCCAGTTTTGGAAATGGCCACGTTTACATGGCCAGAATCACTTCAGAAATCTAACTATTTAAAATACGGTAATAAGGTTATTACAAAAGTGAATTGGACATAAAACAGCAAAGAAATAAAAAGACGGAAAGAAACTATTACTTACTGATGGCTTGTTACTAAGCTGCCGTTTTTTTTTTTAAATTAAAGTTATTTTCGTTTCGTAGTTGACGCAGTAACAGAACCCCTTACTTAAATATGAGAGTATTTTACAAAGCCACTCTTGCCAATTGTCTTTTTTATCCAAATGATGACATTTACTATTTTATTGGTTCATCGAATTGCCATTTTATTGCTAAATTTCCCAATACTGGGGTAAAAAATATATACAATGGTTGAATGCCGTTACTGACACAATCCTTTATCCCCTGAGAGTAGATTTATCCTTCTTTGCTTCATGGGAAACTAGGTAAATTAAATTCGGTAAAAATTTTAGTGATGACATTAAGATTCTAAGCGGTGGTGGTCTAGTGGGTAGAACAGTGGACTCTGAAACGAAAGGTCCTAGGTTCGATTCCCGGTGCGGGCATGTATCTATGAATTTGTTTAATTTCAATGTTACGTACATTTGTGAATTTGTAGTAGCAATACCACTCGCTGACCGTGAAGGAAAACCTCGTAAGGAAACCTGAGCGTATGAGGCATTATACCCTCAACGCAAAAATCGCCAACCCGCATTGAGCAAGCGTGGTGATTAAGCTCGAACTCTCTCTCTGAGAGGCTACATCTTACTTTTTATTAAGATGTTAGAGGATATTTTGTAAATTGCGGATGTTGGAACTACAACCGCCACACTGAAGTGTAACTGGGCTGATGCCCGTTTCATAAAACGATAATTCATAGTTTACGAGTATTATAACATTGAGTACCTAGTCGGTTAGTAAGCCAACCTTTTTTGTAACATTTTGTCTGATCGGCTACTTACTGAATACTCAATAATAAACTATGAATTGTCGTTTTACCAAATGGGTCACGTTGCCGAATGAGTCCAAAACGATAGATTACTCAAGATGGGCATCGATGGCGTGGCAGACCAAGGCGGAGATAGCGGGAGGATCTCACTTTCTGCCGGGGTGGCAAATGGTGGCCTAAGGCCAGAAGGCAAAGGCCTTCCCTCAGGTTTGGGCAAAGGCCCACAAGCGCACAGGCGACATCTAACATTTACCTGCCAATTTGAATTGCTCAACGCTTCAGTCTTTAGGTACCTAGTAGGTTAGCCATTATCCCAAGCCCTTTCAAACAGTATTCAGTGGAAACCATAACATAATCAAACCCCACTTGAAACTGTCAGTCTGAAACTATTCCATCTTCACACACTCTCCTGTTTGACAAAGGCTTGCATTTGCCATCGTCACAATAGAGCTCAACACGGCAAATGACGAAATGGAAACAGAACTTTCGGTACCCACCGAAAGTTCTGTCGGTTCAGTTATCATTAGCTTGTATTGTAGGTTTGTGCATCTTTGTTCTGTGTGCTTATTAAAAAAACAGCACAGTGTTGCTAGTCCACAAAACCGGGATTGGCAGGAAAACCTAAATATAAATATTTTTTCGACAAATAATACGTACTATTTGCAAAAAAAACAGCAAACGAAATAATAGTTATTTGTTATGCAAGAATGCAAAATTATTGTTTGCGGCGAGTGCTTGTATTGAAAACCGAGCTAGCGAAGGTTTCTAAAATTGAGCCACGAGCGTAGCGAGTGGTTCAAAAAAAGAAACCTGAGCGTAGCGAGGTATTCAGAAGCACGAGACGCAAATAATATTGCATTCGTGCGAAACACAAAACTTTTCATCTCACAGAAGCGAGGAAATCACTTTGTTAGCCAAGCGGGACAAACAAAGTAGACAACTACTTACAGTCAAAACAGGTGAGTCAAATAAGTTCCTTTTAAAAGCATAATTTACTGTAGTTACGGCTGCCGCACTAAAGTTTTTAGCTTCGTTGGTATTAAAACCATTCGTTTTATTAATAATTTCCTGAAGTTTATTTATCCAGACAACAAAATAATGAAAATTAAAAGAATGTTTTTTTTTCCGGATGCATTCTGAACTTTTACCATAAAAATTTAAAATTTCTAGAGTAAAAAAGTAAATTCAATTATATCGGTTGAAAAAATGTATTTAACAAACCAACCCATAATTATCTAATTGATAAAACAGAAGCGGAGCATTTTTTTAATGTACTGTAATTAAAAATAAATATAGTGTACAAAATATTAAAAAGACTGTAAGAAGAAACCGCGTTTCTGAATGTTCTATTCCATGACTTTAGATGTCTATGCCTCATTTGCATTCACAGTTTTGTATAGAAAATGGGCACTGTCGTGGAGAGTCGCGTCTAAACGAGGCTCTTCTTTCTGAAGCTTTTATGAAATTATATGGCATCTAGTGAAACGGCCAGTGTTTTTTCTTTTTCTACATCATGGGGCGTGCAGAACAAGGGCGTTTAAATTTCGAAGTGCACAAAAATGCAGATTGGTTAAATTCGGGTTTTACACTGTTGTAAGTTGCTAGTAACAGCAAACTTTCCGAGCATGGGAGATGAAAACAATATTTTTTATTTTATTTAAATAACACCTACGTGCGGATTTTTTTTTACAGAACTAGTGCACTGGTTTCCCTTTCGTATGTCTTTCTGAGGTCAGTCCGATGATTCGTTTATTAGTTTTATTCATTTCACTGTTATTCTTCTTCTTCTTGAGGATTTATTCTTCCACTGCTGGTAGTAGAAATTATAATAGTAATATTAACATTGTTAGGTAAAAGTTTTGGAGTCCCTAAAAGTTAGAAAGTTTAGCAAGTTAGAAAATATTGCTTGATTAAACCTTCTGCTCTTAGTATTTTGCAATAGAGAGTACAACATGCAAAATGGTTCAGGCCAGTCGGGCCTATTGAGTAAACAATTACAGGCATAATAGAGTAAATAGCGTAATCAGGCCACTTCTCTGCAGAGAGCTCGGGTTGGGATAGCATGTGCGATGAATTAGGGTGCGTTTTGGAAGTGAATCCACTGTTTCCTATATAGGGTGGAAATATTGCCAATATTGCTGGCATATTTGGCAATATTGCCGCACATGACTAATTCATGACCTTTTTGATGTATTTGGGCCTCGTATTTTTTGTTGTAGGGTTTTTAAAGTAAACAACGAGCGCGTCGTTATGCACGGCAATTTTTAAATAGCCTTGTTCCTGAAATGACAAATTTAATTTTCAATAACTTTTGTTCATATTACCCTGTCCTATAAATCTGTGGAGTATGTACTTATCTACCCAAAATGGGAAGATATTGGGTAGATACATTATCTGAGTAAAATTATGCACTTCAATATGCCCGACACGTTGGACTGACCAAATTCGCTCCACATATTTGTAGGTTAAAATGAAGCTGTCATATTACTCTACTGTAATCAATGCTTCTAAATACTTGATTTAAAAAAAAAAATCGCTCCACACTCAACATCACAGTATACGATGCCATGCACTCAGATTAACAACTGGCGACGCATCGTACACACGACATCACGTCAGAGTGTACACTTTTGTTGTAAAGTCGCCCGTAACGTAACCGAGTAGAGTGCTAGCGTGTAAGGGTCGACGTGCTGTCGTGTGTACGACATGGTTTGCTCCGTTTGAATGACCACGACCCTCAGTGATGAGGATACCGATGCAAGGAGGAGGATGCACTTCAATTCAGCGAACTACCAACGCGTGCCACTTCAGAAGACTTCCCCCGTACCTACACACGTTAACATGATTTCAGCATACAGGGGGCCCACCTTTTGTTAGTGTTATTTGGATGCTAATGTCTTGATTAACCGCCTGTTTGCATTGAAATCAGTAGCACCACTCGTTGGCTGAGTACCTCTGTGACTCGATGGACGTTTATATGTTTACTCTGTACGAACGATTCAATGTTGACTGCCAAACGTTATATTCCTTGCGCATGCAATCTACTTTTACGCCACAAGAAAAAAAATGAATGTTTTTACATACCAAATGAACATATAACGAAATTGAAAAGAAAAAAAACTAGTGCACAAATATTGCCAAAAAAGTAGAGAACAAAGCAAAATTCTGTAACTGTATTTAAAAAAACCCGAAGCAGAAAAAATAATACCGTAAGAATATTATTTATATTTTTTCTAAATAACTTACATTTACTTACTTTCACAAAAATCTATTAATGTAAGCCCCCAATATCCAAAACGACAAGTGAAATTGGTAAAGTTTTTTTTTTACTAACACGTATGGCATGTCTGTGCTCTAATTGAATGACAATTGAATCAAAGTAGAGTTTGAGGGGTAGTGCAGCAACGGTACCCTGATTCCCAGATATGAATATTGTAATTTAGTTTAAATAGGAAATTGATTAATATCAGGCAGGGTACTTGTTTGCATGAATGGTAATGATTCTGTTAACGAATTCTCATTCATTTTGTTGAATGGTATGCAAATTGTTTCGTGGTTAATTGTGTTTTAATGCGGTACCTGTTAATTTGCTATACTAGAATAATATTTTAAAGGGTAACTTAACAAATACGGATACTAATATATTTCAGTTTATAACCAAAAATATTGCTAAAAATTAGCATTCTAGATACCAAAATTACAAACCATAACTTAAAAATTCAATAAAACATTCGCAATCTTAAACTAACATTAGTAAATTAAGTCAAAAGCATTTTAGTATCATCACGCCTTTCTTATTTACCTCAATTTCTTATTTACGTCAAACAAGTCCTGTTACTGTCACAATGTCACTATTAGAACAAATTCATCACACAGTGTATTCAATTTAGACAACAAATTAGTAACGCTGAAGTTAAGCTTCAATAAAAACCCACTCGATCTTGTAGAGTCAAGAATAATAAAACTCTTTGGAGTCAAGTCATACAATGTAACGCTACGGTTACTGGTAAAACCGTGTCAAAAGTTTAAAGTGCAATTTGAAAGGGGCAAGTTCAAATATAGAATGACGAACTCTTTCAACCCTATTCTGCACGGACCATAGATAATATGACACCAGAAAAAAATATATAAAAAGAAAACGTTGCCTAAATGGCGTTTACAAATTTTTATGTTCCGAATTTAAAACTTTATTATTTAATAAACTGGCAGGCAACTGCATTCTTTTTCAAACGGGAGGTTGCGGAAAAAATATTCATTAGCGGTAATAAAAAGGTGATCGTCCCATAGAGAATAATCGATGAATTTTAAAAATGATTCTGCTATTTTTTACGATCGATGTGTTTTATGGCACGGTTTAAGAGTTAAACAGTTTTTAGGGTGAGTCGTTTTCCGTGAGAACGGTACTGTTTGATGAGGCCAGGTGTGTGTGGTTGCATTTTTTTTTACATTAACTTATGTAAAAATGTGAGTTTGGCTAGGTATTTTTTTTAATATTTTTTGTATTTTGTATTTTTAGGTACCTTAAATAGGCAATGCAGCGTCGAAGTGGTTACTTCACCCACCTAGTGTGAGTGAACGAAACGTATGAAATGATAATATATCATCTCATTTCGTAGACGCAAAGGATAATTTTATATCTTCAAATAATTGATACTTCCACCAATACTTCATGCTTCTTTGACCTAAGCTATTCCGCCTAAGTATTTGATATTTCACTAGTTGTAAATATTTTAATAAAAACGCAAGCACACCCACAGAAATAGTTTAACCAACGGATCCATTAATTAATGACCACTATTTATGGAAATTTAAATGCTCCTAACTACATGTTATGGGATCCCGGATTCATTGTAGACTGTTATTATTTAGTTAAGCTGATGTCACAACATAAGTGCTATTTATGAATGTGTGTTACAAATTGATAACCTGAGTGAGTATGTAGTCTTTGATTAAAAATAACAATTGAATTGTTCTAGACAGCAGTCTTGCGTAGCACTTTTACCTACTCTTCTTTCAGATTTATACTCGTTTCTATTTTTTTTGTCAATTTTGATTAACCCGAATTGTTTCTGTGTGACATTGTAAAAACCGGCTAGAAGCGATTTGGACTCGCGCACTGAGGGTTCCGTGCCGCCATACAAATACACCTCGGTGCGTGAGTCCAACTCGCACTTGACCGTTTTATTATTATTTGTTATTATACTGTAAAGTAAGTCCTAATAATCATGCCAAGTTCAATGCTTGTATGTTTTACCGTTTTTGCAATAGAAGAAACAGTATAAAAACACGTTTCTGGAATGGGGACTGTGTGTATGTATATTTTTTGATAATCCACCATACTAACACATAATCTGTGAAATTTTCAACTAGCTACCTATAACGGTTACAAAAGTACATCCTTTTTAACTAAGGACAGACGGACAGCGGAGGCAGAGTAATAGAGTCCCGTTTGGCACCTTTCGGGTACGGGACCCTAAAAAGTAAAAAAAGTACTTTTTTTATTTTCTAAAGCACTAACTCGTGCTAGAGAACTTTATAAAGATCTTTTAACCTTATAAAAATCTTTATAAAAAAAGTACGTAAGTAACATCTTACTTGTTATACCATACCTATTGATTTTTTTCTATTAAATCATGGTTTTACTCACTAGTAATTTAAGTAAAACCGTGATTTAATAGAAAAATGTGCAGTACTCACGAAAGTTTAAGTTTAAAAATATTTTAATTGATTTTAATTTCCCCTTTCCAAGAAGTAATTACTGGTACAATATTGCAACAAAACCTTCTCACAGGACGTTTAGATGCATCATTTTATTATTTTATTTTTCATGATACCAGAAATTAAATAGGATCCTCACTTTAATCACGACTGCTGCCAGTACTCCGCGTGGGTAGATAATTGCTATCTGTTAAGGCGACGATACCGAATACTGAAAGATGGTACAAATAATAGGTTATTGAACGAGCGAGCGAAACGAGCTTGGTACTTTCTTACCTCAAAAAGTCAACAACGGCAGATTTTTTTTCTTGTAAACGTTTTTGTGGTTCCCACGATACAGGCTAGGCCTAGGGATCACCATTAATATCATGCATTTTTGTCATCATTCACGAGTTCACAGTTTCAGAACCTCTTATACCGGAGGATTTTGTCGCTAGAACGCGGGAAATGGTAAACTCCACTGATGATTTTTAAACTTAAACTTTCGTGAGCACTGCATCATTCTACTGATGATTTGCAATTTTGAACGACCTTGTTAATTGAGAATTTTACTAAGTAAATATTTAAGTACCTACCGTTCTGTCACGTTATTTTGTGAGAAATCTGCAGAGACAGAACGATACTTTAGTGCTTGCTTAGCGAATTTCTCAATTCAGAAATCGGCAGTACATAGGGCCCTATTTCGGAATTAAGCAAATACTTAAATTTCGTTCTGTCACGTTCTTTTGTGAGAAATCTGCAGAGACAAAACGATACTTACGTATTGCTTAGTGAATTTCTAAATTCAGAAATTGGCAGTATGTGCTTTTGTCAGCCAACAATTTTGTGCTGTATGCGCCTTAACAAAAAAACTGCGGCACTTTCAATTTGCCTCCTCGTTGCGAATACTCCTTTGTATCCGACGTGTAATGACAGAAAATTGTTGCAGAATTCCCGTCTTTGTATGAGTTGTATGAGATAAACTATTTCAATGGGCCGGTTCGATGAAAAAGTCAAAAGAAATAAAGATGGAAGCTATTTCCAGGCAGAGGTTTTATAAATGCAGGCTGCGATTAAGTTTTTGTTTTATGGAAGGTCTCGATTCAGGTTTTATATTACAATTTCATTCATATCGTCAATCCGTCTTTTTTATTGTGATCACTACAGATTGCACTCTAAGTCAATAGCGGAACTTTAAGTAGGCTATCTACTGATCAATACAAACAACTTGAACTAGGTGGCGAAAAAAATTTAGTGAAAAAAATTTCTGCTGTTACAAAAGGTCGACTCAGTACTGCGCCAAAAGTATGAAACTGCTGATATATTTTTCTCTCCATTTTTTTCGCCACCTAGTACAAGTTGTTTGTATAGATCAGTAGACATCCTACTTAAAGTTCCGCTATCCACTTAGAGTGCACCCTGTAGACTCCTTAAATACAGGCAACCTAGTTGAGGAGACATCTATTAATGTATCAATCACCAGCCATCGTATTTGTAATTTGTAATTTTATTACCTTGATAATTGATTGTTAAATGAATCACACACCAAGGCAGACTTTTATAAAAATTGTTTTGTGGTACGGAATCCTCAAGGTACGAGTCTGACTCGCACTTGGCCGGTGTTTTATGGGGAAACGATTTGTGCTTAGTAGGCACTAATCGGTCTTCTTGAATTGGTATTCTGCAGGATCTTATATTACTTAGGTTTCTTCGGTGATAGTCGAGTCGTATTCGTTGTCCGTTTCCGGATTTTGGTATATTTCGTTGGCAGTTGCTTTCGCGATGATCTTGAAGAAGGCTTGTCGAGTCCAGTCTAGTCTCACCAGCTTTAGGGGCAGTAGCGTATGTCCTAATTGAGGCAGTACAACGCTTAGGTGGGGTGTGCTTAGAGCCGTTTAGTATATAACAGACGGTCAATTAACTGTTTGCTGCCAAACATTGCTAATCTGCTACCGGACTGAATTCAGTAGGCCTTCGTGGTCTACTTTAGGGTATTCTGTCAAGGGTAGGTATGCGAATAGTTAGGTTCGTAGTAAACAGTAGAGGTTCAATGGAGAGTGTAAGGTTGGCGAAACAATCATTTTGCTAGTGTCTTTAGAAATACCATTTTATTAATCGTAAAATTTAACCCAAATGATGATGTCTTAGGGTGGCATTAATAGTCGTCGACTCAAGATCGAACTCAAGTAGGTGATCACAGAAAAGTCAAATGCTAATGTCAAGCCTTGGCTAATGTCAATGTCAATCACAAGATAGTGTCTATTAATATGCTGACAGCTTTTGACATTAGCCAAGGCTTGACATTAGCATTTGACTTTTCTGAGATCACCTACTTGAGATCGAGCTCAAGTAGGTGATCTCAGACGACTATTAATACCACCCTTACTGTAACAAAAAAAAACCTGGTAAGTAGGTAACTCATAACATTTTAAAAAAAAAACGCTATCCGTGCGCCTCTGCAAACATGCCTGATGCACTGCAGAAGCGGAGCAGCCTCAACAGCACCTTGAAAGAAGGGAGGAAGGGAATGAATAGAAGGTCTAGTGACTAAAGCGTATGAACATCACTTCAGTCACTCCACCTCTCTACAGGGTGCACTCTTAGTCGATAGCGAAACTTTAAGTAGGTTGTCTACTGACCAATACAAACAACTCGTACTAGGTGGCGAAAAATATGGGGCGAAAAAAAAAACAGCTGATATTTTTTTCGCCCCATATTTTTCGCCACCTAGTACGAGTTGTTTGTATTGGTCAGTAGACAGCCTACTTAAAATTTCGCAAACGAATTAGAGTGCACCCTGTAGTGACGGTTTATAAATTACTATGATAATACTCTGTTATTGAACGAGCGAGCGAAGCGAGCGAAGTTCTCCGAGTCTACTGGAACAATCCGGCGTTTGTATGTTTGTATGTATGTATGTAGGTATGTTTGTATGTATGTATGTTCGTTCTACGATAACTTGAGTTTTGGTTGTATCGTTATGAAATTTGGTAGGTGGGTAAATGAAATAAAAATATTTTTTAAGTTCGAACATGAGCCAAATCGGTCGAGGGGTTGCCGAGATATGGGGTTGTTAAGTTTATATGGGGTCGCGAGTTCACAGTTCGGGGCGAACCACTAGTATATTAACTTTCAGCCTTTTCCTCTGACTCTACATTAAGCCAGCTCCGGACCGTTTGCTTACTCTGATATTTGTGCTTCGGCTTAGCGAGGCGCGTATTGAGCGTTATTTGCCATAGAATCGCGCTGCCTGCCGATTTCCGTTGCGATTCCGGTCTAGCAAACAGATCACCTGAATCTAAGAGGATTTTGCGGGGATTCCTGTAGGAAATTGAAATAATAACTTGTGATCACACTAAAGTTTCAGAGAACACAAATCTATAAAATAAAAAAGTAAGATGTAGCATGTAAAATACAGTTCCACCACTCCCACTAGCTGAGAGAGAGAGAGAAAGGGTCCATTGCGGATTGACGATGTTCGCTTTCCATTTGCGTAACGGGCGTAACGCGTAATACAGGGTCGCCGGAGACCCGGACGCCCAAAAACATCGTGGATACAAAATCTTGCAGAATGGTTCAACACAAGCACACATAACTCTTCCGAGCCGCAACATCACGGGCCAAAATGGTCGTAATGGTAGCCGACCTCCGATAGGAGATGGCACCAAAAGACGAAGAAGACATGTAACGGATTAAAAAATTTTCTACGCAAATATTAACTTTGATCGTTTGATTGTTCGTTTGATTGTTTGAAGCTTGCCTACAGTCTTAAATAGGTGCAGTTCGATTAAATCTTTTTGGAGCCTCATAAAGTTAGGACGACGTTGGTGATCGAATCGCGGGTCTCAAGTGGAAATGGGCAGGACACCCTGGCGAGGCGGAAAGATAGCCGGTGGACGTTGTATGGGCTTTGACAGAGTGGTGGCCAAGAGTTGGATGGCGGTCGGTAGAAAGACCTGCAGCTCGATGGTCGGACGACATCGTTGTGGCGGCAGAGGGTCCATGGATGCGGATGGCGAGGAATCGCGAGTGGTGACGCGAGAGGAAAAAGGCCTATACCCAGCAGTGGGCAGAGGTGGGCTGATGATGATGATGATGATGATGAAGTTAGCCACTACTCACAAGTTGCATCGTCGCTGTAACTTATTTTAGTTATCAGCGTGGCGCTAAAGGGTGACACTTGAATGACTGTAATAATGTTCAGCGACACGTAGTGACACGGTAGGATATCCAACACTAGCTATTATACCGAAATAAGTGCATTAATGGAACAAAAAGGTTCATAAAGGGTTCGTCAAAAGTGCTATACTACCATATCTCAGCTCAAATCACAGAAGCCAAAGAGATTATCGAAAACAAACGGACTTTACCTAAGTACTTGAAAAACCGGCTGATTTGAATAAAGATTTGGGCGTTCCCCAAATACAGTAGCTGATCACTTAATCATCTTACGCCTTTAATACCATCTCAAGCTTAAGATATAAGCATAAATTAGTGGCGATAATTTTTAAGAGCTCAAATACTCAAATACGATTAGCATGCATAAATAATTACCAATTTGTAGCTTAGTCTTCTTATGGAAGGTTGTATAGTGTGTGTAGAACTAATATGGCCTTGATTTATTGATTGATCTTAAAATGGAAGATAATAATAATAGAATAGGCATGGTAAATTATGTTCCGGCGATTCATTTTAGCATAAAACATGTACAACTTTTATTTCATAATCATTAATTTTTAACATAAAACGTAACCCTACAATAAGCGGAAATAGGATTGAAGTAATAAAACTTCTAATTAGGCTTAAATGTACCCCTGACACCTGATTGAACTACCCTTCTAAATTTTTAATAGACCGTAAACTTTTACCTTAAAAAATCGGTAATAAAGTACCGAAACAAAAAAAAAATACAGTTGGGTTAAAAATTACCCTAAAATCGTGAACATTTGTGTTGTCCAATGAACAAGTGTCTGCGAAGTGTTCGATGTTGCAGATACATAAATTAGTTAATCAGGTGAATAAATGAATGCAAAGCATGCAAGGGCGAGTAACCCCATCGTAGCAGAAGGATGCCTACTTAGCTCAAGTTTCATCCTACTTCCTATCCTTCCTAATGTATATCCTACTCTTACTACTATTATAAACGCAAAAGTTTGTAAGTATGGATGGATGGATTTTTGTTACTATTTCACGCTGAAACGGCTTGATTTAGATGAAATTTGGAATGGATTTAGCTTAGACATCAGAATAACACACAGGCTACATATTATCCCGCTATTACACTTAGGGGCAATGTAAAACACATAATATGTTTTTTTCTGTAGTTCACGTGGACGAAGTCGCGGGCAAAAGCTAGTCAGGTATCATTTGAGACACAAGTAGTACTAGTAGTTCGTTTCGAACTGTGAAGTCGCGCTGTGTAACTTTTTGAAAACACCATTCACGCAGGCGCGCGCGCATTGCATACCTATAAACTTTACAACCCCATATCTCGGCAACCTCTCGACCGATTTGGCTCATGTAAGAACTTAAAAATTTATTTTATTTTACTTGGCCGCCCATTAAATTTCATGACAATCCAACATTTCCTCAAGTTATCAAAGGTTCTTACAAACGTACATAACAAGAAACGCATTGTTCAAGTAGACTCGGAGAACATATTATTATCTGGCTTCGCTCGCTCGTTCAATTAGTTTATTTCAAAGTTTTATACAGTTGTTGACTCCGCACGACTCAGCTGACCAGACCCGGTATATGTGCTAGGTAGACATCGTTGTGGTTTGAAAAATATTTATGGGGGGTACCGTAAATACACGCAACGATATCGGAAAACTAACACGTGTTCAAGAAATTTGCATTATTAAAAGCGTTTATGAGCTACTTATCTTTGCTACACATATGTCCATTCTCAGTGCAATTGAATTTGATTATTGCAGCAACATATTTTCGTCAAAAAATTTAAGTCATAGTAAATAGTGGAAAAAAAGCTGGTACAGTCGGCCCCTTTTGGTTCGATTGGTGCCCTTATGTCACGCGCGGTAAGAGCTGCCATGGGGTATCGGTGATTATGGCCGACCGTACCACACAAATTGCTAAGCAAATAGGATTTGGTTTAACCGATTTTTTTGCATGACCGGTTACCTATCTAATAGCCATATTTGGAGTAGTATAAATCTACAAAATTAAATACGACCTAAAAAAATACCAAACTAAAATCAACATAAAAATATAGTAATTTTTACGTTAGTAAACCCGTCATTTCCATTAATATCATCCGCTAAACTTTAAATCCGCAAACAATAAAGCAATCTCCGTAAAACGCATAACCCCATTCCAGACCACCCTTCACAACTGAATCTCTATCGGATTTGGTGCTCGATGAAAATGCTCTTTAGCTTTTCAAATCAGTAAATCATCTGTTATAGTGTAAAGTGTTAAGTTTAGGTTTACACAGTTACTTTTCCATACTTTGTTTTTTGTCAAGATTGGTAACTTTTTAAATTTGGACATGCATTTTATATCTTATTCAAACTTTTTTACATTATAGTTTTTCATTGTGTGCTATCAATCTAAATTATCTAACATCAGTGATAAGACGAAGAAGTAATTTTCAGGAAAATGTAATGAAGAGACAAAAAAAAACATTTTTTTTTCCTACAACTTTTTATAGCATTGATAGAGCAACGTAACAGATACCACCAGCAGTTTGTGGGTTCAAGTCCCGCACACATTCAGACCAGTTTAAATTTATATCAAAATAGAAGCAATGTAAAACCACGCCAAACGCATTCTATCGCACTACTCTTCCTAATACCATAGGATAGATACCAAATGTTCTCCTCTACGTCATGATGACGACGCAACTATTTAACTTGGGGGTTAGAGTGGGCCTGAACGCTTACTTACACGGAGGATGACTGATGCTGACTTTTACACTGAAGTAGATGATTAGTAACACTACAGGGTGCACTCTAAGTCGATAGCGGAACTTTAAGTAGGCTATCTACTGATCATTACAAACAACTTGTACTAGATGGAGAACAAAATGGAGCGAAAAAAATATCAGCTGTTCCATACAAAAGGTCGACTCAGTACTGCGCCAAATGTATGAAACAGCTGATATTTTGTTCGTTCCATGTTTGTTGCCACGTAGTACAAGTTGTTTGTATTGATCAGTAGACAAACAACTTGTACTAGGTGGCGAAAAAAATGGAGCGAAAAAAATATCAGCTGTTCCATACAAAAGGTCGACTCAGTACTGAGCCAAATGTATGAAACAGCTAATTTTTTTTTAGCTACCTATATTTTTTTTCGCCACCTAGTACCTACAAGTTATTTGTATTGACTTAGAGTGCACCCTGTAGGTAAATAATGTTTGCACACCTACAGGTATAACGTGAAGAAACTTTCATTATTGAACACATTGTACACACGACAGCACGTCGACCAAAAGTGTACACTCTGACGTGCTGTCGTGTGCACATTACATTACCATGTTCTGGCAAATAAATACTTTCTACTTGCTTCACTATAGATGGTAGTGTCAATATTTCTACGTATAGTATAAAAAAGTCGCTATCCGCGTCTGTCTGTCTGTATATCCACTAACTTCTCCTTTAGTAGACAACGGATTTTGATGAAGTTTTCACTATAAATATTTTTTCACGGAAGGTTCATTGCATACATACTTTTTTGCACCCGGGAGACGCCGGGGGTGGGTTGCTAGTAAATTATAAAGTTGTGTCGCTCGCTCCAGGGATGAATCTCAAGAAAAAAAAAATCTTCCTACATCTTCAGAGCATCGAGATAAGTAATATTATGATGAATAACCAGTGGATTATGGGGCCTAATTCAGGAAAAGTGAATTTTGGGGTGCGCCAGAATGCGGAAGAAAAATGGCCAACACCCTGACTTTGCAAAAATGACGATTGAACTGCGTTTACACCAACAAAACGAATAAGATAAAAGCCGAAGCGAATGTTATTAGAATATTGGATCCCACCAAAAACATTTCCATGTAAAAAATGTTACTAAGACGAGACCATACACCTCGCACTGTAAAAAAGCTTTCAGATCTCATGTAGAGTAGAGCTTCTAACTCTACAAGCCCTAACTTCACAAACTCTACACTACTCCTTAGTCAAAATATGTGGCTTCAAGAAAATATAGTAGTGCCCCCTTGAGCTTCGCTACTAGTCTTGGCGGGGGCACTCAGATAGCCAGTTGCTACACCATGAAAAGATATTGCTACTGCAAATTACATTCGCTGGTAATCAAGACATTGCGCGAAGAAACAAGCATCTTAAATAGTTCCAAGCCTTATAGGTTTTTTTTTTAAACACCCAGTTACACAGTCATATTGGGCGAGATACATTGAATTAACTTCATAACCCAATATACCTAATAAAATAAATAAAATTGAATTCCATGTTAAGGCGCTGTACATAGTGAATAGCCCGCGCGCCAAGAAAAATGCACAAAATCGAGTCCTGTCTCAAATACACAAAAAAAATCGAAAATTTTCACATATCAAACCCTAGAATTAGGTGAGACCTATCTAAAACAGCCAGTTTCGTGTTGACATTCATAAACGTTTTGAAAATATTTTTGATGAAAAAAAATAGGCGGCGCACTTTTTTTCAAAGAAAATATCTTGCAATCTGTTATGAGTATCAACACAAAGCTGGCTGTTTTAGATAGCTCTCACCTAATTCTAGGGTTTGATATGTGAACATTTTCTATTTTTTTAGTGTATTTGATACAGGAATCGTTTTTGTGCATTTTTTTTGCGCGCGGGCTAATTCACTATGCCCAGCGCCTTAAGTTCTTTGTTAAGTATTTTGTCTTTTCCGTAAACTTTAGCCAACTTATCTAAAAGGATGGTTGATGTTAGGTTTAGTCTAAATTCACCGCCACATGCCTTTCTTTAATGGTGTAATCCAATGAGAGAATTAATATTTCGGAAAAATATCTTTAGATTTGATTGATTGGCTCAATGATGCGCTAGAATTAACAAAAAGGTACGCAAGGGGAGATCGGGGCAAGAATGGTACAGTCACTTATTAACTTGTATGAAGAATACCAATAAGATTTTTTCACCAAATTGTGCTTTTGTTAAACAAAAGTAATTGTTCTAATAACTTCCAGTAACAAATTAGTCAGTATAAAATTTAAATCTTACAAAATAAAATCTAAGTCTGCACAGTTTTTTTTTTTACAATTTGTGAATATTTCATAACATCTTGTAGTAATTCCACTAATATTTATAAATGCAAAAGTTTGTGAGGATATGTCATTATTTTACGTTAAAAAGGCAGGATAGATTAGGCGTGAGATAAATAAAAAATGAAACCAATATAGCCTACACCTTAGAATAATACACACGGTATCATTTTTTGAGATATTTTGAGTAAGTTGACAGTAAGTGGGTAAGTCAGTCCAAATATAAGGTATACTTTTTTCCGCGTCTGCATGGACAAAGTCGCAGGCCAAATCTATTCCACAAGACGTGAAAAACTGTTTTTTTGCTGAGTGTCCAACATTTTCAAAAGTGTTAGTTCTTATTTAAGGAAACTTTTTTAAATTTTGAATAAAGTTCTTTTTATTATCTTTTTTCAGTAAAAATCTAACAAATTAACGCAAAAGTGGCCGCATTATCGAGTAAACAAAACTAGTGAACGAATGATAGATCGTAATCGACGACCCGTATTGCGCAACAGATGGCGTTACTGCAGCTCATTGCAAATTACCGTAAGCTATCTGTAATGGCCTCACCTGTGTCGGCCCATTCAAATTTGGAATATGACGTTGAGTAATATTGAGAGGGGTCGGTGAGTGTATTGTTTTGTCTGTAGTAGGGTGCTTAGGTATACCAGTGGAGTCATGCTCTATTGACATCTTTAGGGTTAGGTCGATCCAGTATTATTGTGATGATCCTTACATTCAATATCTTGGATTTGGTTTTAGTGACGGTTTTGGATTTGATATCCAACCTTGAATTTGACTTGAGCTTGTGAAATCTATCACTGGCATTTCTGTTGTATCCAATATCATAATTATAATATTAAAAATATTTTATTTCAAGAAATGTTTTGGGAATTTTGGTTGTTTATGTTAATTTTGTTTTGTATGTTTGTGTTTCTGAATGTTTAGATTATTTTTGTGGTAATTTTTAGTAGCATGAATAAATGATATAGTATATTTAAAATAACAAGTCTTTATGCTGAAAACATTAAGTAAGAACCATAATAATTGAAAGCGAAATATTATAGTACTGACATATTTTGTTAGTGCCCATCAAACCCTATGTGGTATAGCGTGCAGATTATTGTCTCATAACTAACTAGGTATCATGCTGTGAATACAAGTAAACCACACCTTTTGTACTTTAAATGCTTCAAAAGAAAATAATGTCAACTAAATTACTCTATAAAACGTTCAAAGTTCATTTAATAATTTACCTAATAACACTCAGACAAAGGAACATACGTTTTAAGTCACGCCCTTCTCTATTCAAGCGTGGAAAATCACATTAACAACATACAGAGAAAATTACAAACCATTTGACATATGACACCGCGAATATTTAAATTAATGCATTATCGATGCTAAACACGAAACAAAGGTGCACTTGACTGATTTTAGGGCGATTTTTTATGACACCACCAACTTAACCTGTCACATTTCAAACGCCACAGCTCAAAAAACACACAAAGAAGAAAGGATAAAACAGACACAGTTTTAAAAACTAATGGTTTTGGTGTATTTTACGCTGTGGTGGCAAAGAAAGGGGAAGTGGGGTCGAACAGATAGTAGGAGGTTATGACACGTAATTTGAGCGTAAATCAAATTTGACCGGTGGGCGGCGCGTCTGTCGAGCACATATGACGCGATTTCTGTACTAAACTTGATGATTGTTCAGTTTTGTAAGTGCTTTATCGTGTTTCGTGTTACTAAGGAGTGACGGTTCAGTAGTTTATGTCTCGTGATGGTAATGCGTTTTTTGGCTTCACTTAACCTATTATATTCTACTATATCGTTACATTTTTCGATAGAATAACTATAAGTTCATCGAAAAGTGTAAGTACTGACCCATTTTTGTGTCATATTTTTACATACCTTTAACCTACAACAGAATTTATTTTTGCATAATGAATTTTGTTCAATAGGCATTGTTTATTTTGCACAAACCTTTTTGTTTGTGAAACCTCACATTTTGCACGTCCGAGTCCCAAAACGGTATGTTATTCCACATGTGAGTCGAAAACTACAGAAAAACTTGTTACACTTTAATTGTCACGAACCAAAAGGCCCTTTGACTAACAAAAGAGGAGCAATTTTAAAACTATAGAAAAAACACGCCCACAAAAACTTTGACAAGTGGCGAACGTGTTTGATCGTGAAACCAAGAGACTTATCGTGAAGGAAATCCTTCAAACATAACACTCGATGTGCTGGGTGACGTTAAAAACAATAATTCTTCATTATGATTACTGCTGGCTGAGGGTGAGGATAGGGCGTTCGATATATGAGGGTGCGCTTCATAAGCTTCACTGTTATCAAAGACTGTTTATATAGCTTCTTACCTACTGTTTGAAGTTTCAAAGCGAGACATGGCCCGACTACTAGATAAGGTGTAATTGTTGCAGATATTTAAATTTTACATGTACTTTTTAAACTTTTTTCTTACAAGATGATTAAATGACTCGTGATATACCTACTCGAATATGATATTTTTAAAAAGGTTGTAATCTTCTGCTTTTGTTGTATCATTTCATTATCAAATTATCTATCTACATATAATGTCAGTTGTCGTTTCGAGAAATAAATTAGCTATTAGTCATTAAGGCAATCGTCAATGTCACAGTGCAGTTGATTTGACGAAAAGTTAGGCCCGTAATATCAAAGAGGCTAGTGTAAAACCCTTTCTGTCAATTAATGCTAATGTCAATCTATTTTCTTATCTATCTCGCTATTGAAAGATGTTGGCCCACTTGCTGCGTCACGACAAATTTATAATTAACATACAGGAAGGAAAGATAGAAGGAAAGAGAGGTAGAGGAAGGCCTCAGAGAAGATACTTCGACAAAATTAAAGAGAAGTTGGTTATCGGGATGTACCAGGAGGTGAAGGGACTGGCCTGTGACCGGAGTGCATGGAGAGTGCTGCACCGACAAGAGTCTAACTCTTAAAATATAATGATGATGTTCTCGCTATTAATCCGATATCTACCGAATTTATTGTCCTAGTTTAAACTGTGATTGATATTACGGGCATACGAAGCTTGCACCATAGTCGGTCGAGCGCCTAATAAAACAAGTGGCAAAGCACACATATTGTGCAAGTTGTTTGGGAACCTGCAGGTGTTCAATAGTCGGGCCCGACCGACTAAACTCAGGGGTGGCTTTACAGTCACTTTGTATTTTTATTTTAGGGACCCATAGACTAAAGTGAAAGAGTCAGAAAGCCTACTATATTTTACAAAACATGCTGTGCATTAAAAAATACTTTGGCTATTCGCTGGAAATCCAGTTTTTTTTTGTAGCTACTATATTGATAGAAAATTGATAATAGATGTGTGAAATTTAAGGGCTATGTGAAATTTTATCAGATAGAGGGGCTGTACTACTATGCATTTGTTTTTCCTTATTTTTCAGCTAAAGATTCTTAGTAATTAATTGTACGTACATCTTCATCTAACATCCCCTTTCTCATTTAAAAGTCTTTGGCCTTCATATTCATATCTAGGTTGGATGATTTATACAGAGCGTCCAGTAGCATCTTATCTTACACTAGATGAGCGATTCAACCACTTGTACACAAGACAGCACGTCAGATTGTACACTTTTGTTGTATCGTCGCCCGTAACGTAACTGAGTAGAGTGCTAGCGTGTAAGGGTTGAGGTCGTGCTGTTATTACATACCTACGCAACAGTGATAATATTGTCAGTTCCGTTTTGATATTTCAGCGTGTTATTATTTTCTTAAAACTATTATTTATATTATCCTGAATTTCTATTGCAGAGCGGTACTTCTGTATGTATAAATACATTACTTTATATCGGATCCACAATGCGACCGTTAAATAGGAGCTGACTTAATAAGTGGTTATTTAGAAGGATAATGCAAGAGATTTTAGCTTTGGAAAGATTAATTTTAGTTGCAAGTATGGCCTGCTTTCATTTAGGTCAATAAGTAGATTAAACATTATTATGATAATTGGTACATTTCAATTCTAAAGGGATACAATATAAAGTGAACAGTTTATTTTACACTATCCTTCTTTATTTTACACTTAAATTTTATTGCGTTTTTTTCATGGAATCTTCCATGCTTACTTACAAGTTTAATAGTTTTTTTCCACTTTATTAAATCTTTAATAGGTAAATATATTTTTTCTGTCTGATATCCGTAATGCATTATTTGAAACAAAATAAAACTTTATCTATCTACCTAAGCACTCTGTTGCCAGAGTTGCTTTATATTGCCAGATTACCTCAACCCTGCACAATAGATACAAAAAAAAATGCTATATAAACACGGATTTATGGTAGTGACACCGCTACCCCTTTTTAAAACCAAAACAAAAGACAACGCGTCCCAAAGCAAACCAAACGATGCCATACGGTTACTGAATAGAATTACCATACTAATTACGAAGCATGAATCATTGTGGTCTAAACCGGTCACTTCTACCCTATTTGGTTATCTTTCTTTTGATCTCGAGATAACATTTCGCACATGAATACTCAGAGGGTATTATCTCAAAAAAGTGAGTTTCGAGAAAAAGCGTTTTGAATATTTGAAAATTCGTAACATTTGATGCAGGCCACATATTGATAACTTTTTGTATTTGCGTTGTAGGTTGACTCTTTCTCTGCATGATTGATGAAAAAAATTGAGTTGAAAAGAAGTAGTTTAATAGTTATACTGATTTTCCTGACACACTATCAAGATAATACTGTATAGCCTGACAAAATTAAATTAATTTGTATTTATGACTCTATAGCCAGATTTTTTTTGCAATTCTAATGTATTATTTCAAAATAATACAGGCCTTTTTACCTGAATTTGAAGATTATATTTTTTAAAGTGTATTAAAATAAATTAAACATCATTAAAGCAGACTTTTACTACCATTAACAGTAGTTTTCTTAAGTAATCATCAAGTAAATAACAAAATAAGTCACATATTTCTCAACAAACAAAAATTGGTATAAATATTTGGGTATTTCAGTCTTCAATAAAGTATTTAAACGCATACAATCTAATTTAGTTTTAGTTCGCTTATAATTACATTAAATTAATTTATTTCAATTAGCTACTTCCTATGTGCTATTTACTTTAAGAAAAAGTTATTAAAGGTAGTCGTTTGTAATTAAAAATCTAGGAAAAATCAATAATTCTAGCGAGGAAACGTGGAGGTGACGCACAATCAGTAATTTTAGACCTGGAATAGCTGAAACAAAATTGTCAGTCAATTGGTTTCGAACTCAATTTATCGAAGTGCGAGCTTAGAGAGGACCTCCCACGACGAAGAAAAACATGACTTTTTACCCACTCATCACTGCGCCTCCTAAGATCTCCAGTGCAGGACGATTCCTACGAAAGATTTAATTCAGCAAATTCGATGAATTTTCCAAATATGACAGAATTATGTTTGTGAATTACTAGAATTACTAACTAGCAATTAACTCTCGCTGACAGTTAAGGAAAACATCGTGAGGAAACCTTCACTTATAAGGCATTATACGCGTTACACGCGTGGTGAGAGAAGGCCTTTGCTCAGCTAGTGGGACATGAATAATTGTAAGATGTAGCCTGTGCTACATCTTACTTTTTTCTTACTCATAAATATTACGCTGTTCAACATTGAGGCAAAACTATTAGATAAACCTTATAAGCAGTCCTAAATTGCCCTTTAGAGGATAGACCCAGACCAAATTGTCAATCCATCACGGTTCCTTCGGCATAAGAAAGCCTTCAAGCATCGTGCTGCCAGCGTTCCTGTCCTCGGTCCACAGAACGATTGACCTAATCGGCCAGGAGCGCTTGGCCAGACACGGCAGATCAAAGCCAGGATCTGCGGCTGAATCTATTCCGAACCCCGCCCTAGCCTAGCCTAGCATGGCATAGCCAGAGACAATGGCAATAGGCTCGATGGGGTGACGCTCACTGTGGCGGTTGCTGGTTTGGGACGCTACGTAAGTCGACATAGTAGCACAGTCTCTTATAAAAGCGGCCTCCTGCCGCACCGACGGCGTTGGTGCGGCTACAGCAGAGGCTACAA
This sequence comes from Zelleria hepariella, assembly GCA_949319315.1. Taxonomy (NCBI): domain Eukaryota; kingdom Metazoa; phylum Arthropoda; class Insecta; order Lepidoptera; family Yponomeutidae; genus Zelleria; species Zelleria hepariella. Next base: position 37,917,317 of record OX439378.1, on the reverse strand, counting down.
GAGGCACAAACATGCAGTCCTGGTACAGGGCTACATATTTGCGCCGTTCGGCGTAGAGACCCTCGGGGACCAGGTGCGCGAAAACTCTCGCAAGAGATTTCGTTGTGCCTGGTTGACGCCTCGAGTGAACAGAGGTCTAGTGCTTACGACGGGCAAAGGCTGAGCCTCGCCATCCAGTGGGGCAACGCCGCCAGCCTACCCTACTGAGCGACGTTGGCGATCTGGCTCAAATATTTTACCTATATTAGGTTATTTTTAAGTTAGCAATGCAAAAGTTGGTGGCCTGGCATAATATCCGGGGAACTTAGAGACAGAAATTCTCCAGATGAGCGATAAGTTGGGTCGGCTTATTCAACATCACAGTCTTCTTCCGCTTTTTCCAGCTCTTCAGCACCATTATCTACTTTGATAGCGGGATTGGCAGCAAAAACCACCTTCCTTGCAACAGAATTTTGAATTTATTATCGGTAAAAACGGTATTATTCGGTTTACAACAAACAAAATATTACAAAAAAAACTGGACAGAGAGTAGTATCTAGAAGAAACCGATGGCAATATAGTATTAAGTCAATATAAAACCAACGGTATTTATAAAGTAGTGAAAATAAAACGGACTATAGAGTATTAAGTCAAAATAATACAATTGACAAATTATTCAAAAAAGGCTAAAGAGTATTAACTAAAAGATAATACGCTCTAGACTGCTCACATTTTAACTTTTTATAGTAATTATTAACACAGCACCTGTCATAACTTGAAATAACACGAGTGACCCGACAATCTCGGGCGGCGCTTAGTGCCTAACTAAAATGTGACAGTCTTGCCCGCTCGAATGCATCGCAAACCAAATGGGAAGACAGTCGTAAAGCTCCGTTTCTCGGCTTTAAATAAGCCTACGGATATGGCTGTCTTGCCAGATTGTAGAGAAAAAATTTGCGGATTCGAATCCATCGTAAAAAAAATTTTGCATTTTCCGAGATAATACCCTCTGACTATTCATGTGCGATTTGCTCTAATTTGATGTAATTATTTAATGTTAAAATAATGTTAACAGATAATTTGTAAAAAAATAAAGCCAGTTTGTAAGTAAGTACTAACTGGGCTTTAATGCTTGGTTACCGCAGTCAGTCATTATTATATTTTTGTAGTATAAAGTCTAGAAATACAGTTTCTTCTACTAGTTCCAATTTATCCAGCAAGCGTAGCATAAGGCTGGGTTAGGCAGTACATGAGGGGGTTATAACTAATGTATTTCACTCTTTTGTTTGACATAGAGCGGGATAGACTTATTTAAAAACCTATAGATACGCTCTAACCCAGCCATATGCGACGCGAGCTGGTAGAGAAAACTTTGCCCATTTTGTTTTTTTTAAAGCGATGTTACCTACTTGATCATGATCACACAATATTATAGAGCAGATAAATATTATTGTATTTACCATGACGAAAAACCAGCCAACTGTAAGTCAGAATCGTGCACCGAGATTTCCGTGCCATAATTATTATTATAATTACTTGAAAGAAAAAAGAAGGAAATAGTTTTCAATTGTCATAATAATACGCAACTTAAACAGGAAAACAACCTTAATTTTTCCACCATACAGTAGTGAAATTCACTAGTGTATGGTTTTTAATTTAATCCTTCTTTCAGACAAAAACAATAATAGATCATACGATTCATACATAAGCTGTTGATCGAAAGCCGGCCCTGTTTACTGAGCCTACGGCGAGATAGTGCATTAGTTGAGTCAACAAGGTACGGGGTTCGAGTCCGTGCTTAATCTGCTGCCTTGTATCTCCACTATAATAGAGGCATAGCGCTTAACTCAGTAGGTACCTGCGGTAGTGGAGTGGGGCGGGGGGTAGACATGTGAGGTCTCGCTATACAATTCGGTATGCAAAGTTTTTTGTTCGAAAGTCCGTTATTGGCTTAATCTTATCTTTAGACAATATTGAGAAACTAATTTCAATATTTTTTATTTTGGTTCAGTAGTTTGGATTTTACAACGTTTCAAAGATACGGTTTTATGACGTCACGCGACGGTCTGCATACTGTTGGCGGTCATAGGAACAAAACATTTTAGCGCATAAAAACAAAACTACTGGACCAAAATTAAAAATATTTAAATTAGTTTCTCAATATTGTCTAAAGATAAGTTTAAGCCAATAACGAACTTTCGAACAAAAAACTTTGCGTACCGAATTTAGTGAAGGCTTTTTTAGTCGGGCATCAGCATCGCTGTTACTTGTATAGCGAAACGTCACATTTCACCCTTCCCGCGCCGCTCCACTACCACAGGAAACTACTGAGTTAAGGCTCGGTATAACGCTAACTAGCGCCACCAATGTTGAAAAAATCACATGTCCCTTCAGAAGAAGTTTCTGAAAAAATCCTAAGATGAGCTCATACGCCATGCTTTTCTAGATTATTAAGTGTAGGTACCCAACTCAATTTCTAGTCTTAAGCTAAAAACAATTCGAACGGCCGCTTTTGGCGGTTATCGAAAATTTTTTAGCTTAAAAGTAAATTTCGAGGAAACTACTGAGTTAAGCGCTTGCCTCTAGGTGTTATACTTCGATATGTACACAAGACAGCACGTCGACCCTGACACGCTAGCACTCTACTCGGTTACGTTACGAGCAACTTTACAACAAAAGTGTACACTCTGACGTGCTGTCGTGTGTACCTAATTATTTTGGGTTTTCCGAGTATCTTGATGGTCGCAGAAAGTTGACTCTACATTCTACATAATTATCTCTACTGCTACATGTGAAGAAAAATATCGTGAGGAAACCAGAGCGTCTAGAACTCTGCTAATCACCGTGGTAAAAATCACTCTCTCTCTCTCTCTCTGCGAGAAGGCCCAACCAGTAGGAATTGAGGCGTTTTCAGCACAAATTCACAAAGCATTTCATTGATGACACCTACAGACGTGGCCATAGAAGAAACGGAATACGGCCGTCAAAACTAATCTGTGCTAAGCGAAATTTTGCAGCCGTATTCCGGTGAAAACGGCTCATTGTATTGGCTACGCCTTGGCTACCCCTTACTATCTGGGGACGATCACAGAATAGTGACATCGAGAAGAGAACAGTTTCTGACTGTGGATGATCACAGAATAGTGACCGAGGGAAGAGATCAGTTTCAAGCCTACCAACCAGATTGTTCCACGACCACTAAAGTCACGTTTTCATGGTCCAAGTCCGCTTTGACGTCATCAAAGTCAGCTAAATTGCTCGTTTTCGTCGAAATTACCTTTGATGAGATGTGAGCGTCAACTAGGACCGATCAGGGTCACGTGCGGTAAAGATGCATGAAAATGCCTTTACCCAGGGTAACCAGATTTTGGCTAACTCAATTCGCCTAATTTTGTCTTCCGAGTAGCTTAAACAGCCTATTTTTTTCTCTCGTCTATTTAGCCTAATTCGCCCAAATGTCTGTGCCTAGAAGCCCTAGCCCAAAATAAAGAAAAAACTAAAATAAAAAAGACAGCGTACAGCAAAAAAAAAAAAACATTTAAAAAAAACTAATAATTAGCATTAGTTTTTTTTTAATTCGGTCTCCAACTAAAATAATAACTTTCCGCAAAAGTTCTCCTTCACCATCATTAGAGAATCCTCCTTTCCACGTGCATATTAAATTTCGCTACAAGCATTTTAAGGAACAATCAAGGAATGGTTCAATAAATTTGCGATAATAGCCCAAATTGCCTAAAAAATGCGAAATAATCCTGAGATAGCCTAAATCGCTTGTTCCCATTTTTTAGGAAGCCTAAATGGCTACTGGTCGCCGATCGGATTTTATGGTCGCCGTTTGACCCCCTGAGGTAGCCTAAATGGCGACAATTCGCCTAATCTGGTCACCCTGCCTTTACCCAGCTGTGGGTGTTATATTAACGAGCTGATGAATATTATGATTGATATTTGGACAAGTAAAAAAAAAAAGTAAGATGTAGCCTGTACAATTGTACATGTCCTACTAGCTGGGCGAAGGCCTTCTCTCAGAGAGAGAGTTCGAGCTTAATCACCACGCGTGCTCAATGCGGGTTGGGTTGGGTTGGGTTGATCAAGTTTTAAAAATCATTATCTTTTTCAATATCAGTGTCAATATTTGGCGTATCCTTACGTAAGTTGCCGCGAAAATGTAAGAATTGAAGCGTTCCAATTACTTATTTAAACATCGCAACGAAAGGAATTCCGGTGACAAGACATGGATATTTGTTACTGACACTTTACTGACATAGAAGAAGGGGAGGTACAACTTTGAACTAATCATCCTTTAATTGACCTTTTAAACCTTAAAGCTAAAGACTTAAGTGCGAGAATTCTGTGCTATAAGAGTGGTTTGGCGGCAAAGTAATTTTGGTCCAATTTTTCTTCCCGGACACTGGAACGCGTGTAAGTATTTATTCAAGGGGATGTGTATTGAGATTGTCTTTGTCGTATGATTTACTTGGGAGCTGAAATAGGGGTGCAAAAGTGAAGGTTGACAAATTAGGGGTGGACGTTTTTATTTTAAAGGCGTTGAAAGTTATTTTAACTAGCGCTTATTTAAATGCGGACGTCGGATTCTCATTCCACAGCTTCCTATCGTTAGGAACCTATCACACTCTAGATATTTTTTTAAAATACTCAAAACACCTTTTGACCCTATTTGAAACTTTACTGATTATGAGGGGATTATTTAGGTATCAATAAATTGAATTAAAGTTTTTTGAAGTCATGGTTTTAAAAGGTGCGATTTTTCTGATGCTGCGTGTATAACGATTTAAAATTACAATTGTGTTTGTTGCCTTTTTGTGTTCATTCCCTCGACCGACGGCCGGCATACGATACAATTTGGTTGGTTGCGGCACCAAATTGATGGCTCTTCTTTGAGCGTCTTTCTTACAGCGAAGATTGGCATTCAGCTCCACATATTATATTCCTCCCTAGACGATTTATTTTCAAAGAACATATTCAAAGCAGTTCATAGATGGCGTTTACAGGCGTGGCCATAGAAAAACCGGAATATGGCTGTCATATTCCGCTCAGTACAGATTTATTTTGACAGCCGTTTTCCGGTTCTTCTATAGCCACACCTCTAAGCGCCATCTATGAACTGCTTTAAATTTGTTCTTTGAAAACAGCTAATTAGGCAGCACTCGCGATTCCGGTCCACATTTTGTAAGTTCTGGCCTGGATTTCTTCCTTCAGCCCCTATTTTCAGTTCATTTTTCCCATGACCGACCATAAAACCAAGCTTGACCTTTCCAAAAAAGATTCCCAGCCAAAAGTCCAGCGTTTCCCCTCTAAAACATGGTTAATAACAGTGATTAGTATCAGGGCTGTGAGCGAACAAGTGGACGGTGGGCTTGTAAATAAAATAAAATAATCTGCACCCATCGACGGAACGTATCATGCGGGTGGAGTGCCGGCTCTGCTAACACGATTTTGTTCCTGTGATAAAGGGGATTAATCAGGAGCACTAAATGATACGCGCAGCTATTCAATCGGAACTGGTTTATTTGACAGATGTAGGTAGGTACAATATTAGAGAATAACGACTACCTACCTATTCATACATTACAGTTCCGAACGTAAAATGGCGCGCTTAGACCAAGTATAACCCGTGTCATTAAAGAAAACATTTAGGATGAACTTCAAAACACTCTCCCTCTAGATCTAATTAATACAGTCAAAGCGAGACAACGCTAGGTTTTTAACTCCGTCCTAAATGTTTTCTTTAATGACACGGATTATAATACCTTCGGGCGGCCTAAAAACTCTGATACCAGGGGTGGCCACTACCTCATACGATTACTACTACTACTACCATAATAATCTAGTGTAAAAACCCGACATTAAAAAAAAATTATAGCCTGATCCACAGGAAATACAAGGAAGTCTTTCTTAAGGTAAAATTATTATTGTGATGCTGGTTTTACACACGTTGCTAGCTAGCACGGCGAAGCAAAATGGTGAGCGACCGTGAGAAGTGGCGCGAGGAGAGCTTATACCCAACAGTGGGCAGAGGTGGGCTGATGATGATGAAGCTTAGCTGATACTAAGTTAAAAGGATAGGCTAGGCGTGCCTCTACATCTAAAAAAGTCCCTGATATTACGATTTCAGGGAGGTTTCTTCACCTATTTAGCTAGAGGTTTTACTGTACGCTATAAAACAGATTCAGATTCAAATTTTTTATTCAATATGCAATAAATAAATTATTTACATTGAACGTCAAAATATTATCTACAGTAAAAAATTTATATAAATCAGATACTTATTACTATCTAATACTAAGTATCTAGCTACTTTTTTTTTCTCCAGCTTCACTAGCTCTGATCGTTCTTGGAGAAGAAGCATGGTAAAGAAACTCCAAGGATCTCGTGCTTAAAAAAATAATACATTTTGTAATGCAGGTAGGTACTTAAAAAATAACACATTGGTAAGTTTGGTGATCGTGCGCTGAACTGGTTTAGTGCCAGACTTCTTTGTCATTTAGATAATCATCTATTCTGTAATAGGCCTTTTGGCACAGGGTGTGCCTTACACATTTTTTGAATCGGGCCTCTGGTAAACTTAGGATATCTGTTGGGATCTTATTATAGAAGCGTATACAGTTGCCGAGAAATGAGCTTCTAGCCTTCTTAAGCCTAAGAGTTGGAATTGTAGGCTTGTGCTTATTCCTAGTATTTATACTATGATGGCTACCTAATGTATCGAACTCTGCAATATGTTTCTTAGCATAAACATCGAACATAGATGAAAATTCTTGAGTTTTTTTGACCTCCTGATATTTTCTATGTGAACAGTTTAACTTCAACTACAGTCGGACGCCATTGATAGAGCCTCAAATTGCTAAATAGTTTTTAAAGTAGCTTCCATGAAACGGATCTTGGCTTAACATTCCAAATATTCGACGCAGCAAGCCAGTACATCCAGAGGGGAATTTATTATTGCTTTTATCTTTTGTAAATCTACAATTTTCCGTTCGTCTATTTTTGTGCTCGTCATTTATATCGCGAGTGCTAACAATTAATTTAATTAAACCATAGCTTTTTATATTAATATGGCCGGTATTTTTTACTTTTTCGCCCCGCTCGCTCGTTCCTGAATTCCTGATGTAATCATTTGTCACTTCCTACATTTTTTTTGGAGGTAATGTTTCGGAAATGCGTTTCTGGAATGGCGTGATTTCTTTTGTTTCTCTAGTCCTATTTACTTACACGCTAGCACTCTACTCGGTTGCATTACGGGCGACTACAACAAAAGTGTACAGTCTGACGTGCTGTCGTGTGTACAAAATGCACCCTTATGCTTATTACATTTGTAGATTTATATTCAAGACACCAACAATAACCCAGTGCAAATTCGAGAAAAAACCGGCCAAGTGTGAGTCTGACTCCCGCACTAGGGTTCCGTATAAACTTGTAACGAGAAAATAGCTTTTTTCACATCGATAAAATAATTCAAAATCAGTTTTAGCTTGTCTTGGATTTTTTATTATCATTTTCTTTTTATGATTTGTTGTTGTGTCCTCTATAATAACACATATTATTCAAATGGCTTGCACTAGGGTTCCAAAGATATAGCCCTTTAAAGGTAGGACAGACGGACAGACAGACAGCGGAGGCTTAGTATAGCGTCCTAAATGGCCGTTTGGATTCCTAAAAATTGTTTTCTTGCGATGACTAATATATCGTAAGTACGATTATTGAACGAGCGAGCGAAGCGAGCGAAGTCCTCCGAGTCTACTGGAACAATCCGGCGTTTGTATGTATGTATGTATGTATGTATGTATGAATGTTCGTTCGACGATAACTTGAGTAAATGTAGTCGGATCGTCATGAAATTTGGTAGGCGGGTAAATGAGGCAAAGAGAATTTTTAAGTTCGAACATGAGCCAAATCGGTCGAGGGGTTACTGAGATAGAGGGTCGCGAGTTCAAAGTTCGGGGCGAACCACTAGTGTATTTTAAAATAATAACCGACCCCTGATAACCTTTTATGCTCTATCGAAGGGCTTAACTATGAGAATTATTGTGATTATTAAAACGAATAAACATCTGAGAAAACCGCAATCGCTTGAGTCCACGCGTGTTTTCCCACGTAAACGATAAATTATACCAAATTCAAATTTCATAATAATTAAACTTATACCTACTCAAATGTATTTCAATTCGATTATATTAAAATGTTCTCGGACCTAAAAACTTTTCATCATCATCATCATCATCATCAGTTCCTGTCTTCCCTAATCAGGAACATATAGGGCTCTCAAAACAGTTGTCCAATCAGGCCGATTTTGCGCCTTTATCTCCAGCTCAGAACTATGCTCAACCCTTACTGTTAGCCTTCTGTTGCAATGATCGAAGCCAGGTAGTTTTAGGGCGTAAAACCCTCTCTTCCATGAAAACTTTAAAAACTTTTGTTTATTGAAAAAAAAAGGTCACTGAAAATAAAAAAGCTAAATGATCCCAATAAAATTGCGTCAACGTTATAATGCGGCGCTTCGTGTGAAGCGATGACACCTGCGTTTGTGGCCACGAGGGGGCTAGCAGAGACTGGGCTTTGTAGAGTAGGGAAAAAACAGGGACTTTTTTTTTTTTAGTTAGCCTGGATAGTGTTCCACTGCTGGGCAAAGGCCTCCCCTCCTGTCTTCCACGCATCTTTATCCTGTGCCACCTCTGGCCATCTGGGCAAGAACTTATTTAGGTCATCCCGCCATCGTCGCCTAGGCCTGCCGCGCCTTCGTTGTCCGTCATGTGGGACCCAGTCGGTGGCGATCTTTGCCCACCTGTCTTGGCTCATGCAGCAGACGTGGCCAGCCCAGTTCCATTTGAGCCTAGCGGTCGCAGCTCCAACATCAATAATTTTGGTTTTGGAGCGCAGGGTAGTGTTTCTGATTCTGTCAGTCCTCTTTACACTTAGCATGCTGCGCTCCACCGCCCGTTGGCAAACCTTGAGTTTGAGTTTGGACTTTAAACTATTTAAAAAGTTTTCATTCATTCTGGCCGGCTCAGTGACCCGAATTAGTTCAACCAAAAAGACCAAAAGACGCCAAAACCAACAAGACCAACCAAAGGATGCCCGCTTTTCCTGTCCTGTGCTAACTCGCTCCAAACTTTTAGTAACTTTTAATTATTTGCGAAATTCACACTTAGTTTGGTGCAAAACGGAGAGAATCGCGGCAACGCAGCCGAAACTTCAGGACGAAAATCTCAATGAATTACCTACAGCTACGATTCGACCTTTTCGAATTAATACCAAACTATGTGTTAAAAGTAGGTGGAACCATTTTAATATCAATATGTACCTATACAATACAATTTCAAATAATGCCGGAAAAATATTAATATGACGGGCGTAGAGATAATGTGTCCCAAACACACAACATAACATACAATCTAGATAGTTGAAGGCCTGGAAAGTATTTTAGATTTAGATTCCTGAGGTGCAAAGGTCAATGGTTTAATGTGTGCCATTTTATTTTAGAGGTACCTACCAAAAGAAACAAAACATTTCAATACTCTACATCCCTACGGCACAAAATCACCCGCACACAGGGCAAAATAATGAGCCGTCACCGGACAAAAAAGCGTGCACCGGAAACAAGCCGAAACGTGACGAACACAATTTCTTAGCGATTTCTCATTTCGCCCCTCCGCACAATGAAACCATTTGATTTGTGTAATCAAATGCGGGCATTGAATTAATTAGTTCGTAACGCACCTGAGCGTTTACGTGAGCTTTTTGGAGTTATTGCGGTTGTGTCTCGTATTTCGGTCCCATTTGAGTGATGAAGATTGCCTCCTAGCTGAGGTTATGTTTTGGAAAGTAGCATAGCAACTGCTACATTTTCTATGATGGAGGCAATAAGATGCATGCAACCTCCAACAACTCCAACCTCTAAAGTTGCGTTCAAATTCAATAGCTTCTGGCAAACAAAACCAAATGCTTCTTCTATTTTCTTTTTAATTTGTTGAAAAAAAAAAAGCACAGAAACAACCACTGGAACATATTAAAGGTTTATAGTGCGGTTCGGCTGAGTTACCTAGCAGCTTATTGTTAAAACTTAATAATTTTTAATACAACGGAAGAAACTTTTCCAAAATGGTATCAAAATATAGGACCCGATAGGAGTAGCTCGGTTGTTGTATTCAAAACTTGATGATGGGTTTGGATATGTTTTAATTGGTTTGGAAGTAAACATTGTTAGTTATTGTTACAGTGTAATAATAGGTTCATTTGAGTGTGGGCGTTAGGTTTTATTATAGGCTTTCGTTTGGTTCGTTGATTTTATGTTGATTTTTGCCACCTGTGTGTCGTTTTGTGTGTGACAAAATTTAAGTCCAATTTTACTTATGAGTCCATAATTATTTATAACTAGATATTTGCAGTACGGAAAGGGTTTTTTTTTGTCGTTAGGGCACTTTTTTCTTTGATTACCTTTTGAAGGAAACTTTTAAAGAAAAACCGTGAAAAATAATTTTACTTTCATAGATACCCCTTGCCTATATTGGAATATATTAGACCCATAATTTATGCTAGATAATTTAACAAGCTTATTTTTGCAAATTACCCCAAAGAATTTTCACGAAGAAAACCGGTTTTGAAGCACACTCTAACCCATTTCATTACGTATTTAGGTTCACAAGACAGCACGTCAACGCTTACACACTAGCACTCTACTCGATTACGTTACGGACGATTTTACAACAAAAGTGTTCACTCTGACGTACTGCCGTATGTACACTACATAGTTCAAGAAATAAACCTCGTCGCATTAAAACATGGGACTTTTAATCAAACATCCACATTCTTTGTAGGATTTAGTGTCGGAATCATAAACTTTTCCAAGAAACGGCGAATTGGTAAAATGGCCCCATTGGTGGAGTTCCAGCTTTATAATGGACTTTACACCATACTTCTTCAGAAACTCTAACTAGTTAATAAAAACTAACCGAAAGACTGGTTACGAATTTCTTAGAGAATCCACTTCTAAAGATGATTCAGTAATCATTAACTGCTGAAAATGTTTTTACTTTATTAGATTAGTTCAATAGATATGCAATTGTAGTCCTTGATTTTTTAAAAGACATATTATGTCCTAAGGCCCGAAATAACGGGAAACTACTTAATTATGACGACAAAATAAAACAAAGATGCTTTTGAACAGTCATCTATATGAAATGACACGTCCGTGCCCAAAACTCGGAGCATTTTTATGACAATACTAATCTTGCTTCCCTCACGTCTTCCCATAGGCTTTGATTTTACTATCCAACATTTGCATAGTCGTAAAATTTACTACAACATGCATTTGGTGCGTTAATCCGCGCAATTGGCCCACTGTGCACTCAAATGAGGTTTTGTTCTTAGATTGCCAATTTGTTGCTTGATCCTGGCTGGTTACGTTTTTGGAGATAAGAGTTTTATGTCTTGTTTACCTTCGGGTGCAGCAATAAAGACATGGGGAATAAAAATCTTTGTTGCATTTGTCTAGTGTCAAATGTGGCGCAACAAAGTATTGCTTGAAATTGTTTACAATGGTGTTAGGTAGTAGTCTTGTACAGTGGAATATTTCTAATTTTATTTTTTATTATTAAATCCTTACTTTTTTTTAATCATAGATACTAACAAAGTCATGTAGAATAAAACTGACAAAAAAAAAACTATAACAATTCAATAAGCCAATAAATAATACTGATAACAGAAAATGTAGGGGTAGTATACATATATACAATGTGTATAGAATTTTAATAGTAAAAGTTTATCATTGTCAGTCCAGGTAGTTATATTATAATTAGTAAGCCACAATACGGCAGATTTGCTAGATACAGTAGGTAATACCCTACGTCCTGACCCTCAAAACTTCTTTTTGCTACAGCTCAAATCACACACAGTATTTGATCACTTTACAACACCAGAGAGCATACAGCGCAGCACAAGTAATCTGAAATGACAATAAAGGAGATTTCAAATTGCTCGTCACTCGTAAAAGCGAACCAGATGAATTTCATGCAAATGTCATCAGTGGTAGTAAAATCTGGAATGGATTAAAGTCCCTTGATATTGGGCTATATTTTTTTTACTTTGATATCTATACCAACCTTCTTATATAAGTAGTGGCCTTGTTTTAGTAATATTTTTTTTTAGCTAGAAGGCAACCTAATCTTGTCGTTTATAAAAAAATAATTTATCTATAGTTCTATCAAAATGTATACTTTAAAATGTTTGGTAGCAAGCTTTTTTTGTAAAGTTTGGTAAATATATTTTTTTTTCGCAAAAAACAATAAATAGTTGGTGTGAAAACTATTTGATTGTATCGAATAGAATTTGATATACAAGTTAAGATAGTTACATAGATAGCATGCAATAACCCATTATCTAGCATGTATTCATAGGCTGTCCAATTTTGTTTTACTTTATTGAAACATTCTGTTTCGGCCATATTATATTTTTCGATATCAATTACTGCCTCTACTCTATATTAGGTCGTACATCTAACATCTAATAGCTTCTAATATCTAATAGGATTCTAATACATACGTTATTTCAAAATTCAAATAAAATATTAAGGCCCGGTTTCTGAATTGAGAATTTACTAAGTATATACTTAAGTATCGTTCTGTTACGTTCTTTTGTGAGAAATCCGCAGAGACAGAACGATATTAAGTGCTTGCTTAGGGAATTTATCAATTCAGAAATCGGCAGTAAGGCCCGGTATCTGAATTGAGAATTTTACTAAGCAAATACTTAACTATCGTTCTGTCACGCTCTTTTGTGTGAAATCCGCAGAGACAGAACGATACTTAAGTACTTGCTTAGCGAATTTCTCAATTCAGAAATCGGCAGTAAGTCATCTAAAGGACTAATCAGTGCATCGTAAACTGGAGCGCCAAAACTATAAAATCAGGGCCAATATCGTCTGCCATTCTGACGCTCTTCGAAACGAAGTCGTAAAGTATAAACGAGGCCTTATTTCAATGTAAATGAGCTCATTTTCCAAATCCTCTATCTCACTTGCGTAATTTACAAGTGACGCGCCAGGATTTTGTGTCTTTTTTATAGTGGAAAAGATACTGCGAGCTTTTTTGTTACCCTATAGCATTATAGTCAAGTTACCGCTGGCTGTGCAGTATGTACCTACAGTCGGCCACAAGCTAGGATGCACCTTTTTGTTCGATTGGCGCCCTTATGCCGCGCGCGGTAAGGGTATCCTAGACAGGCCAACCGAATCGTACGGTCAGCCACAGTCTAGGATACCCCATGGTAACTCTTACCGCGCGCGGCTTAAGGGAGCCAATCGAACCAAAAGGGGTATCCTAGCGTGTGGCCGACTGGTACTTACCTAAATGATGCCAAATATGATGAAAATATTTAGCTAATCAATCGAGATAATGATTTAGTTTTTGTGAAAAAACGATCCTCTAGACTCTAGAGAGTATGAATGTATGATAAAATTAATATTAGCAAAAATTACCTATTTTATTTAGATTCTGCTAAGTTTTTGTACCCTTTTTGTAGATCATGTGCAACTGTTAATCTGAAGCGTTTATTAAAATAGCAAAATATTATAATGTTTGTAGAGATGAACCTATTTTTATCACGTTGCGAATAACTACAAAGGAATTTTGCGTAGCTCATCAATTCAGTTTAAATTACCTAGTGCATAAATAAATAATTTGCTTTATAAATCTGAATAAAATCACCGGCAATTATTTTCCAATAACTTATTTGTCAGAAATCCTGAAATGTCGATTTGAATTACGCATTTCATCAAAATACGTCTCGTTGAGTAATGATTGGGAAGTTACAGATGACTCACTCAACAAGAAACTCAAAAATAAGGTTTCACGCTATTGATGGTGTAAGAGCGGTACCACACAGGCGTTGTGGCTGCGCTGCGTCGTCTCAACGCAATGATTTCAACGCAGTGACTGCCACACGAGCGCTGCGTCGGCGTCACGTCGGCGTAAACATAATATAATGATATTAAATACTGCGGCCGCTCGGTCGTTTCAACGCAAATCCCATCGCCACCTCGTCTCCCTCCTCTCCTTGTGCGTTGCGCGTGCGTTGCGACGACGCAGCGCAGCCTCAACACCCGTGTGGCGTCGTTCAGATTTATATGTAGAACGACGGAGCGTTGCCGCTCAGTCGACGCAGCGCTAACGAAACACAATGCCCATGTAGCATCGCTCTTAGTATAAATGATCCATCAAGGTTGAATTTCATAGTTTCACAAACTTTATTAGGTACCTATTATACTTTTGGCAGGAGGTGAAATAACTTTACTGAGAACGGAGTGTACATACCGATTCCTCTATTTTAAATCAGTTTGTATTGTCGACGGATTGCGTTGCGTTGCAACATTTATTTCTGTCACAACTCATTCCGCCCTGATAATGTTGGGAAGTTTTGTCACGTGTTTACAATTATATGCAACATTTAATGTTACGCTAGTGAAAAGGCTACTTCAGCATATAAATATTTTCTTTGTTGTCATTGGAGACTAACGAATCAATTAAGCAAATGGGTTAGGTTGTGTCAAAATAGAATTTATGTAGTTCCAAATGGGTTAGGTCCTTTCAAAATCGGATTGTGACTTTTCACGCTGAAACGTCTAAGCATATTTTGATAAAAAGTAAAAAACTAGAGTAACACATCACATAGTCTACAAATAACTCTAGCATTTTCGCGTGACTAATCCATGTTTTTTTTAAAACTATGCACGCTGAAGTCGCGTACAAAAGCTAGTTTGGATATAAATTTAAAAGGTTTGAAAGGTCCACGACAACACATTATTTTTTTCAATACTTACTTAAAAACTAAACGAATGTGCAGCCAGTGAAGGTGCAATTTTTTGTTGTTTCTGTGCATAATTATGTCGAATATTTAATGTTAAGCATATTTCTCATCAGCTCTACCACTCTCGACCACTCTAGCTCAAAGTATCAGAACTGTTAAACACACAGAGGGTGGAATTAATCCTCAATGCAGTCAAAATATTGTCCTTCCGAAATATGCAAATCTCTTTCTAATTCATTTCAAAGTGAAATGCGTCTAATTGTTAAAATTGCCCGTAGCTATTACTTGTGATGACAGTTTGTTGATCTTCGTTTTCACCTAATTTATTTTGAGTTGTAGGTCAAATAAGATTGGCCAAGGGTCAAAGCTAGCTTCTTACTTTGAATCTATACTGTTTATTTTTAAAGCATATTTACATACATTAGTGGAATTATCGTATTATATTTCATTAGGGGCCTTTATGCTGCTTTTTAGAGACATAGTAAGCCTAAGCTTCCGGCAATATAATAATATCTATTAAATTATGTTTGCAAAAGGATATCTTTGGTGATAAACCGAGAAAGATATAAACAGAACGTAATAATTGACTAGTAAAACTCACTGCAAAAAATATTTAGAAGACGAGTTTAGAAGAGTCTAGAAAATGTGTTTCAGATGAAATTGATGTAAAGATAGATAGGTAACTCTTTATTGCACACTATACATTATTTATAAGGGAAATTCTTAAAACTAATCAGTAAGCATACGATTGGCGGCCTTATCGCTAAAAGCGATTTCTGCCAGGCAACCATTGAAATTGGTCATTGAAATTGGTCATTGAAATTGGTCATGAATTTACTTGCAATTAAAAATGGAACCCTAAAATACCTCATCTGTCTAAAAGGGGTGCAATAAACTGCATGCATGGACAGAATCACTAATCGTCGCTTTCCATTTTAATCATGAATATTTATCAGCACTTTTCATGTGGAAGTTTTTATTATGTTCAAAAATTCCACGTATGCTGACCACTGTGCATTTTTACACGTTACTCATAAAGTGGTTTTCACGAGGGGCACGTATGTATAGTATGATAGATCGGGTCATAATTGTTTTGTCTGAAATAGCCATATTGTCATTAAAAAATGCATATTGATTAAATAATATTTTTTAATGACCACAATATTCTTAAGGCATTTAAAACGTGGTATGTATGTTTGTTTTCAAAACTCAGTAGATCTCCTATGACGCACCTAAATAGCTTATTATGCAAAACATAGTAGATCTAGTAAGAGGTAATGTGGGCCACATTTAACTATTTTAACTTAACTAACATTGATGTAATTATTTACTTACTTATGTACAAGGGCGCAGACTTATTTCAATAGAATTTTCTTCTAGCCCATGGTGAAAGCTAAGTTGAGAGAATATGCCAAGAATATAGTGAAAATTAATTTCTAAGATAATCATCAAAGCAATCCAGCTCAATATTCAGTCAATTCAAATGTTATTTTCCAAATAAAAAATCCTGGTACAGTTGGCCACACGTTATAATACCCCTTTTGTTCGATTGGCGCCCATGCCGCGTGCGGTAAGAGCTGCCATGTGCTATCTGTGACTGTAACCGACCATACATTGGGTCCTAAGTATTCTAGTCTACCTCCTCTATTAATTAGAAGCAAATAGTCCCTTTAGCTAAGCCTGTAACCCCTCGAAACCAGAGCTATCTGTCTAATCAGCGCTGCCACCAATAATCGCATCTGCATGTCTTATCAAAGCGTTGCCGATAACGAGCGAGAGGATAGACAACCGATAGACAACTCTGATTGACTGTGCTGACGGAATGCTGAATCTGTGGTAAAGACCTTAGAGCGGTAGAACCATGAGTTGTGAAGCTATACGTCATAAACGGCGGATCGGATCGGGTCGGGCCGGGGCGGGCCGCAAAATAAAATCCGCCTGCCTGTATATGAAACAGCATCCACTAGAGCGGCGGACTATTGCGCTGCAGCCCGCCCCGCCCCGATCCGCCACTAATGGACGCTGTTTCATATCAATACAGGCCTGCGGATTTAGGCATTGCGATGCGCCCCGGCCCGATCCGCCTAGTGGACGCCAGGCATGTTTTTAACCCCTGATACAAAAAGGGGTTACTCATTTACTACGCTGGCTCAGCTGAGTCAGCGACCCAAAGTAGATCTGGCAATCTGGCTCCGCAACCAAAAGACGCCACCTCTCTCTGTACTGCGTCACTTCTTTCCAATCTTCCACTGGAGTTCGCGTAAGACCTGAAACTGAAAATAATTAATAAGTCATAATGAAGAGTGGAAGTGGAAGTGGGCAGGACACCTGGCGAGACGTACCGATGGCAGATGGACAAAGTCCATTGTGGAATGGCGACCCTGAGAGGGAAAAAGATCGGTTGGCAGACCACCAGCCAGATGGTCCGACGACATAGCCAAAGTAGCCGGAAAACAGTGGTTGCGCCTGGCACAGGATCGTGAGAGGTGGCGTGAGCATGAAGAGGCCTTTACTTAACAGGCTGATGATGATGATGATGAATGAAGAGTGGGACACAAACATACAAAAAAAAGTTGAGATATGCAAGATGTGAATCATGGTAAGACACCATATCGACTCAGACATTTCCATCCCCCACGCAACTACCAACCATAACAACAAGACACAACATTGACTTTCGTTCGATCCCGTACCAGCAAGGTGATTTGAAACGTGGCAATAGCAAAGCTCCCAACCAGCCTATTTGTTAAGGAATATTGATAACCGGGTCGTTTGTGCCCACTATGTGTTCTGTGTTTGTGCCTGTGAGATCGCACTGAGCAAGACTTTGAACCGAACGGCTTTGCGTTTGCCTTGGTCCACGCCCAGAGAGTATTTTCTGGAAACTTAACTGAAATCGGTGCGAAAGCTGTGGTAGAACGTAGTGGACCAAAAGGACACGGAAGCGGGAGACCTAGGTCCGATTACCGGTGCAGGCATGTACCTTTAGTTTAGTTTATAGTTTTAGACTTTAGTTTATTTTAAAAGTTCTGTAGTAACTTTTTATAATATCTCATAAACGGCTTAACAGATTTAGATGAAACATGCCTCAGAACACTCGCTAGAAAGCCGTGTTTCCAATAAGAAAAAAACCGCATCCAAATCGGTTCACCCGTTTGAGAGCTACGGTGCCACAGACAGACACACACACAGACACACATAGCGGTCAACCTTATTACACCCCTCTATTTGTATCGGGGGTTAAAGAAATAAATATCTGCCATGATTGTTTACGTAACACCAAAATATGACCACATCTGACTTTTGTAATGAACAAAAAGTTCTCTACATTTTAAATTAATGCAGTCACAATTTAAAAACTCCCAATTATTAAATTAACAATACCATAATCCGTTGTGATTGAGTCTAAAATTGTAATTGGCCATAATAATTGTGTTCTGACGAGATTGTGGGTGCCTCTTAGTTGGACCCCTGTTTGCACCCACCACTACAGTCAGTTTTTTTAACATAGGGCTTTTATGTTAAAAAATGCACATAGTCTTTAACTTTACTATCAAAACCAGTTTGGTTACTGGAAAATAGCTCTTATTGAAATGAACATCCACGAATTACGACGATGCTTATTTTTTGAGAAACTTTTTTGGACTGCATAAAGATTGCATTGTTTTTTTAATGTTTTGCAGGGTGTACCCATTGATTGAAAACATCTCGTCATATTCCACTTGATGTTAACATCTATTTTTAATGTTGTTATTATTTTTATTTATGCTAAGAAAGTTGTGGCCATACAGTCATAATTATGGAATTTATACAATACAAATATTTATTCAATGCGACCATTTATATAAAGTTAGATAAGGGGAATTTCAGCCGTTTCAGGAGATAAAGGATATATGCTTTACTTTGCTCCTAAGTTTAAAAGCGTGATAATATGTAGCCTATGTGTTATTCTGATGTATAAGCTATCTCTATTCCTAATTTCATCCAAATCCGTTCAGCCGTTTCAGCGTGAAAGAGTAACAAACATCCATCCATCCATCTATCCACCCATCCACACTTACAAACTTTCGCAAATACAGGGTGTTAAAAGACCGCCAACAAAGCGGGAAACCACGTATTGTCCTCATCATAAGGAACATTTTTGCCCAAGGAACTATGTCTGGGAAATCAACGGTTTCCGAGATAATGAGGTTCAAAGTCGGACTTTTCAAAACTTTTTTTTTGCAGAAATGTATTCAGTATCTAGTTCTTAACATATCTTCTCAAGAAGCCATATCAAGATTATGAATTTCTTACAAAAAACGACGTTAAAATTTCAACCCGCAATGTATTCTAAACATTGGCACTTCAAGCTTAAGTAACATAAACTTATACCTACGCTTGCGCAATATGATTTCTGTGCGTTACAAGTCCATTGAGTTATAAAATATTTTTCAAAATTATAACCTAAAAAACCAAAATCATTTCCCAGCAATAATTTATCAAAAAAGTACTTTGTTTTGGTGTCTAGTATGCGTGGCTTTCGGGTCTGTTGGCGGTCTTTTAACACCCTGTATAATATTAGTAGGAAGGAAGTAGGAAGTAGGATGATTAAGCTAGATTGTTTCTTTAATTTTCAAGTTTCCTTAATTTTTGTTGGTGGCTAAAAAGAGCAAACGGTTTGTTGTTTCTAAAATGTAAAGAGGGTTAAAATTTTTGGTGCCAGTGGAGAATATTAGCTAAGCCAAAGCCGCTTGAACTCATTGAGGCTTATTTGGGGATTTCCGGCTTAATTGCTTGTTACCGATGCCACATACTGAAGGTATTGCAAGTGGCCTGTTATTGTGGCTTTGTGGGGCATTCAAACACATACTGTATTGTAGGTGCTTACGGTATTGAAAATAAAGTCACAAGCAGGGCCCTTAGCCTGTAACGCAATGGTGCCAAAATGGGCTCCCGGTTGACGGTTTCAATTAAGATTTATTAATGCTGTCGGTCCAGTGTCGGTCCTTTCAATGTTTTTGTAGTACAGCAAAGAATATTATGAGTCTAATTCTAAAGGATTAGTTCGCTGGTTGTAGGAGAACAACGAAAGAATCAGGTTTTGTCCTTCTACTTGGGACGCCATTGATACGCCAATGTATTACAGGCTAAGGCCCCGGATCGGACTTCAAACCTGGGGCCTGAGTCTGTAACGCAATCGATAGGATCCCAGTTGTAGACTTAAATTACGATTTATTAATGTTGTCTACCCTTCTAATATTTTTCTAGCACAGCAAAGAATATTCTGATTTTTGTCTCGAAGATCTGTAAAACCAAAAGTTTGTGCCCGAAAGAGGTTCTTCAAAATGAAGTTAACAAAATATACTTTTTTCGAAACTCTTTCGTAGTACTAGTAAGAAAAACCTCCTTTAGCTTTATGGTTTTCCGTGCGTCAGCCGTCACAGCAAAAGTGCAAAATCAAGTTGTCAATGTTGTGAGTTCACCATTTATGTGTTTGTGTGTTTTTCAGGAAAAAAAACGTTTTTCTCAAGTATTTTCTTTTTGTTTTAAAACTTCCATCCTGCGAAATAGAAGATGATTGAATGTGGACCTGCGACGTCAAAATTTCTAACATAGTGACATGACTAATGTTGATACAAGGGACTTTGAAGAGAGATACGACGCTTGCTTCAAAGATTTCGCTTTGAAAACTGGTAAGTATCTGTCATAATCATCATCATCATCATCATCAGCCTGTTAACACCCACTGCTGAGTAAAGGCCTCTTCATGCTCACTCCACCTCTCACGATCCTGTGCCAGCCAACCACTGTCTTCCAGCTACTTGGGCTATGTCGTCGGACCATCTGGCTGGTGGTCTGCCAACCGATCTCTTCCCCTCTCGGGGTCGCAATTCCACAATGCTCTTTGTCCGTCTGTCATCGGTACGTCTCGCCATGTGCCCTCAAAGAAGTATATCTATAGTAAGTATCTAAGTATCTAACTAAGTAGAATATCTGTCATTCTTTCGAAACAGAACTTCCGTTGCACCTGAAGTGCTGAAATTAGAAGATGTTTGCCCCAATAGAAGGCTGTGGCCCAATGTTTTTATCCTAGAATGACAGTGACAAGACATGACAGACAAGTTTTGGAAAAGGATTGTATAGAGTTTGCTTTCATGAAAATCAGGAGTGTAATATGAGTGGGTTGAGTGGAAACGCCACTGGACGCTGTATAAATAATGTCATGTTCTTTTTTTATTTTATGAAGAGACCTTTGCCTAGCAGTGGGTTTTAAAGGGCTGATGATGATGATGATGATGAATGACGGCGATAAACCGTACGATCAGCTTCCTTTATAAATCCAAACTAGTACGATTTCATATTCCTTGCGTCTGAACGTTGAATCTACATTTGCATAGCTGTCTTTTCTTACAATAATGTCTTAAAATAACTGCAAAGCTGAAGAAGATATACCACTTTTTGTTTTTTCTAAAGCTCTACCCAGAAACATTATAAAGATAGCTGGTAGCTCAATTGGTAGAGCGCCTGCACGGTGTGCAAGAGGTTACGGATTCAAGTCCTTTCCCGAGCAAATTTTTAACCCTTATAAAAATCTTTATGAAGAATTACCACTTACCTTTTTTTGTCTCCTCACCAGTTTCGGGCCTCCTCATAGGCAGCATGGCCGGCTCGTTCTTCCTGCGTGGCCTCAAGCGTTGGCCTACCGTGATCGGTGGTGGCCTCGGCGCCGGGATGGCCTACACCAACTGCGAGAACAGCCTCAACAGCTACCTCGCTTCGCTGGATCCCAAGATATGCAGCATCAAGTGAGTTTGGACTCTTTCCTTTAGTTGGTAGAGGTCAAGTTCTTCTTAGGTGGCCTCAAGTGTTGGCAGTCATTGGCAAACCCTTGACAACAACGCGAGAGTAGTTCCAGACCAACGCGAGAATGCGTCAAGGAAACTTCAACTCTATTTTCTAGCTAGTTGGTAGAGTCTTTGTCTTCCTATGATCTACTTTTTTTGGCAGTGACCTTAGCAACCAGAACAGCCAGTCAAGTGAGCATAGACTCTATCATCTAGTAAATAGAAGCCTCGTTCTTTACCTGCTGCCTTAAGCGTTGGCCTACAGTGATAGGCGGTGGCCTCGGCGCCGGGATGGACTACACGAACTGCGAGAACAGCCTCAACAGCTACCTCGCTTCGCTGGACCCCAAGATATGCAGCATCAAGTGGGTTTGGACTTTATTTTGTTTTTATTAGAGGCCACATTCTTTGGGCATCTTTGACAGGGACCTTAGCAACGCGGAAAGTTTCAGATCTGTAATGCGTCAAGTGAGATTGGACTCTATCCTCTAGCTATTTGATAGAGTTGTAGTTATTTCCGCTTGGCCTCAAGCGTTGGCAGTCAGCTAAAACCCAATATATGCCGCATCAAGTGAGTTTGGACATCATTTCCTATTCACTTTGGTATCTTTGGCAGTGACCTTAGCAACGTGGAGAGAAGTTTCAGATCTACTTATAATGCGTCAACTCTCAAGTGAGTTTGGACTCTTACAGGGTTAATTCGATAAAGATAATTTAATGTAGGCTGTCTACTGATCACTACAAACCACTTGTACTAGGTGGCATAAAAAAGGGAAGGAAAAATATCAGATGTTCCATACATTTGGTGCAGTACTGAGTCTACCTTATGTATGGCACAGCTCTTTTTTTTCGCCCCATTTTTTTTGCCACCTAGTACAAGTTGTTTGTTGTGATCAGTAGATTGTCCCTGAGTTGGGTGTAACTTACCAAAACAACACCCTGTATATTGCAATAATTATGCCGACGACTCACTCAAAAGGAGCCGTACTTAATTATTTCCCGACAAATCGTCACAGTTGCATCGTTATAACAATAACAATAACAATGTAGCCCTTTTACAACAAAACCGACCCAATTTTCACTTTGGTCAGACAAAGGAACCGGGAACTAATCATAGCGACTAAAGAAGTCTTTAGAATGAATTGCTTGCGTTGTGCTACTAAAGAAATAGAGTAATACACAAGGTCTGCTTCAGTTACAATAGATCTTACTTTGTTATTATCAATAACTGATATTCAAACCCTTTTACTGCTACAAATCGGCCAGCACGTCTTGCACAGGGGGCCACACCGGTGTTAGTAGTGAGAAAATGTTGTTTGCTCTACCTAGAGAGAAAAACTTAACTAAAAAGCGGTTCATGAGCGTTAATTAAACATGCTAAGCTTTTGATAGCTTCTAAAATCAAATAAGGTGCCGCATACACCGCCCCGGCACGACGGTCTGCGTTCCGCGGTCAGAGTTCTGCGTTCGTGTTCACCTTTGATCCATTTACACATGAAGCGCTCAGACCGCGGCGGCGGCGGTCTCATGGAGCAGATACGTGAACTCTGACCGCGGAACGCGAACCACCGCCAGGGCAGTGTGTCCAGCTCCTAAAATAATAAAAAAATAATCAAGCCAAAAATATTTTATATCGGACGCATTATAACTGATTTGTGATGTCGATAGAGAAAGTTTGAACTATCGTAGCTACATTAGTTAATTCGAGCTTGCGTTTGTCGAGCTATGGTTAATCCGAGCTTGCTTTTGTCGACCTATCGTTTATTCGAGCCAACGTGATTCGTTCTAGCTTTGGTCGCGGACTCTTTATTCGGACTCTGATTTAAAGACGATTAACGACATAGTCAAATTAAAAGAATCAGTGCCTTCTGTGCTTTCTTTGCAGCTACTTAGTGATTTTTATGCTACCAACAAAATGGTCAAATGGGCAAGTCCATTGTGAGACGGTTATAAATATTATGTCTACGACTGCGGACGATCAATAAAGAGACAGAAAGGCACATTGTAACGTGCAAATGAGTAGAAATAAATATCGTTCATTGTGTATAAAAGTCTTTTAAGACTTTTCTATGGGGACAATGTCGTCTGCAGTTAGGGAGAGAACAGTAAAGTAACTGCATACAGGTGATGTGAAACTTCTGTAGAAAAATAAAATCTGAAGTAAGGCCTGTAACTAAAATAAAATATTGTTTTTTATAGTAAAGAGCTTTATTGTTTTATCAATACAATACAATATCTTCTCTTCTCTTCTCTTCTCTCTCGAGGTCGCTATTCCACAATGGACTTCGTCCATCTACCATCGGTGCGTCTAGCTAGGTGTCCCGCCCACTTCCACTTCAAAGACGTTATGCGTTTTCCGACGTCTGCCACTTTTGTGCGGCTTCTTATTACGACGTTCGGTACACGGAAAATTGATATTTACCACTGCTAAAATTTGAGGTCTCCTTTCATTGTTTTTTTATAGAAGTATCTAAGAGTATAAAGAGAGCGTTGGTAGTCCCTAAAGACCATTTATTATTTAGTTTTGGTATCAGTATCTTTACTGTCCCTCTAACTCTCAACAATGTTGTCGTAATGGTCAAACTGTAAAGACATCACTGTGCAAAGACCCTTCTTATTCGGACCCAGCAGGGTACTTCCCTTTGGCCAACCGTGCTATTGTCTATAAACAGTAGATGGGTCACAGGATACCTTACAGACATGCCGAATTTTGTAACCTCCACGCCCTCTTTTGATGTTTAGATTCGGGCTGTTTGTAAGCATACCGCCTTTTTGAGTTTTGAGCCACCCACAGAGTGACCGGTGTCACTGTGGAGTTGTGCAAAGAATTGAAAACCCTCGTACTCGTATAATAATTAGATATCTACGTGGTTGGTTTTCTCTGTAAAATAAAATGCTAGAGACGATGCATCGCCCTCTAAAACAAACGCTTCAATTCGTCTGGATTAAATTGTCGTATTTTATGTATATTTCACCTAAACGTGTCCTACCCTAACTTATACCCATCTAACCTACTATGTATCGGCGAACAAAAAAAACATGAAAACATTTCTTCAAGCTAACCCAGTCCTCTAAAATCAAGGACTTTAAAGTCCTCTAAAATCGGCACACGCATCTAATCGAGCAGACAGCTTTGTTAAAAATATTTTAAACCAATAAGAAAACAAGTAACTCCTTCATTGGATAGTTTTCGCGCTATTGATGTTATTGGACTTATTATACTGACAGCGTCAATCTGACGTCCGTCTATCGAACTACAAAAATTGTGAGAGGAACCATCTGTAGACTCCGCCCATACGAGAACCATATGCATTAGGTAATTTCTCAGGGCTAGTGAGATAAGCCTACTCCATCTAAAACAGTGTCCCAGGCACTGCAGCGCCGAGTGGTCTCTTCACCTATCTAGTGTGAGTGAAGGTGCCCCTGGACGCTGTATAAATCATCTCATTACGTAGATGCAAAGGCCTTAGTTTTTAGTGAGATAAGAGTGCATCTAAACTGTATAACGATTTGTGGCCATCCAAGCTGGTGACCCCAAGTCAAGTAATAGAAGTTCCTACTTAATTACCACGTTGGCTCGCGAGATGGCAAAATCTGTCCTCTGCACCATTGTGTATCTACTGTTCTTTTTTCAGATCAATGTTTTTACTTAAAGCACTTTTCACAAAATCATCACTTCATTGATCGAAAACTGGAAGATAATGTTTTCATAAGGTCCATACAACGTCAATACCCGTATTCGCATGTTGTAAGTCTGCCTTGTCTCCTCAATTTCGGCGACACCTTATTTTCTCCAACTAAATCATCTCTGTCTGTCGGCAGACCGCCCCGTAACCACCCACAGAGTTTAAAGCTCTACTTACGTTTTTATTTACAACGTTCATTATTTATTATTCAATTTCCACCGCTTTTTTCTCCAACGTTTCAATCGTTTGTGAGTCACTGCCTGCGGCGGGCGGCTGCTTTGAACCGGCCCATTCGAATGCGTTTCTATAGAATATGAAATGGCGGATGCAAAATAAAAATAAAAGTTGAATTGAGTGTCAATTACATTTTTCGCTATTGTCGTTTCGGACTGTGGAGGTTTTTAAAAGGCCTGGATGATAAACAGTGGTTTGCAAACATTTATTTCGATGCAAAATTCCTTGTTATGAACTGAAATCTTTAATATTGTAATCCGAAAAAAGTGCTACTCCTTTCTCTGCAGAGTGAAGGCTAGCGGCAACTCTGAAGACCAAAGACACTGGATAAAAGTCTTATAAAATGGTTTTATCTTTTGTATTTTTTCTCGGTGTAACATTGTGACTCGCCCATTATTATGCTTGTGATCGAATAAAATTATGTTATTTTTTATTTCACGCAGTAACCAATCTAAACGTATCATTTCACTTCACACAAATCAAACCTCTAACTAAACTCTGAATAAAAAAATGAGTCCACGGAATGACAGTTGGTACTGTCAGATAAAGCTAATCGGGTGACCAGTTTGGTTTTATCTGACAGTAGCAACTGTCATTCCGTGGACTCGGTTTTTAATTTAGAGTTTACGTGTAACGTCTACGATACACTATGTAGAGAAGAAGAAAAGCATGATAGTTAAATAAACTATTAAGAATTTAATGTTTGAGAAACGCAGGTTTAGATTTTCACAAAAGCGATCTGGGTCTGAAGCTTTATTTGGTCGCTCCAAGCGTAAGACTGTTTGTGTAACAATTTGCACAGCATTTAATAATTATCTCCTTTTGAACCGCGGAGTTTTAAACTTTCAACCACAATATTTACAGCACTAATTATTATTGATACGTAGTTGTTTGGTATGCACGTATTATTCTTAAGTAAAATCCTCTTCATTGATTTCACATGGCACAGGATCGCAACCAGAACTTCCATCGGGAATTTGGAAACGGTCTTCCGTCGTATGGACTGCCCGGTGAAGGCTTCCTCCAGCCCCTGCCCTTATTGCATCAGACCACCTGGTTGGCTCCCTTCCTCTGGCTTATATGCTAATCACCTGGCCCAATATTAGGTACAATCTCTAGACTATGCCTCTTCTTCTTTGTACCTATATCGTCTCCTATCGGCCGCCAAACGAAATAATGAGCCGTTACTTTGTTGAAACCTTTTCCGCAGGTTTTGTAGACAGGATAACTTGGGTCTTCTGGACTAAGATTAATGATTAATAAATTCAGTGGAGTAAACTGAAAGACGCTAATGTCACTTTGTAAAATATTTGGCAAAATTATTTAACAAATTGACATTAGGTCTGGTTCTGTCAGTTTACTCAAGGGAAATTAATTATTAGACTTGTATGGGACCGCATTAAATGTCCAAGGAAATTCGAGGTCTTACTGAGTATTGCTAATATTAGGGTAATCTTGCTTGTTTCAGAAAAACGCCTTGAATCGAGCTCTACACTGTGCCGTTTATGGGTGACGTCGTAATGTGAAATATTTTCCATAAATATTGTAAAAAGTTATGTAGTTGACAAAATAAAATGTGTTAAGTTTACTGAAACGACTTTTTGTTTTTTCTAAAGCACTAACCCGTGCTAGGGAACAATTTAAACATTTATAATAAGTTGAAAACAATCACTCGGGATAGGACTTGAACCCTTGCAAAGATGAACGCATTGGGTGGTGTAGATTAGTGCAAACTAATCACACCAGGTGGCGCCCCCCGTCCAGTTGACGGAGACTAGATGAAGAAATTCGCATCGACAGTTACTCGACTCGGTAGCTCAATTGGTAGAGCGCCTGCACGGTATGCGAGAGGTTGCGGGTTCAAGTCCTGTCCCGAGTGAATTTTTTCAACTTATTATAAATGTTAAAATTTAATGAAACGGTTAGTTATTTTGGTATGGTTAGTAGGTACAGTTTAGTGCTAGCAATAAAAAAAATGTAGAGCCGATTTTTAGGACTCGACTTTGCCAGAGATAGTATTTTTGGGGCCTAGAGACGAGGGCCTAGGTTCTAGTAGGTATCTGAGTACAGATCTTTTTTTACAGGATCTACATACAAAAATCGACAAGGTTACATAGATATAAAGAAGTAGTCTTTATTAGGTACCACTAAGATAAACGTAGATTGACTGATAGAACCACGGACAAAAATATAAATTCCCACTCCTAGATGAACCATGTCGTAGGTCTCTATGTTCCATCTTGTCCTATCGTTTAAAAAAAAAACAGCTGCTCCATACATTTCATACATTTCGGTATCGAATTTGAGTTTGGAACAGCTGATATTTTTTTTCCAGATTCCACACTTTGTCCCTTAGGTTTAGTAAAAGAATGCTTGTTGTATTTGAGTATCACACAAGTGTCACAGTTCTGAAACACCTTATAATGCCCGCTTCAAAAACTTATTGTATAAGGTGTTATACAGGGTGTTAAAAGACCGCCAACTGACCCAAAAGCTACGCATACTAGACACCAAAACAAAGTACTATTTCGATAAATTATTGCTGGGAAATCATTTTGGTTTTTTAGGTTATAATTTTGAAAAATATTTTATCACGCAATGGACGTTTAACGCACAGAAGTCATATTGTGCAAGCGTAGGTATAAGTTTATGTTACTTATGCTTGAAGTGCCGATGTTTAGAATACATTGCGCGTTGCAATTTTAACGTCGTTTTTTGTAAGAATTTTCATAATTTTGATATGGCTTCTCGAAAAGGTATGTTAAGAACTAGATACTGAATACATTTCTATTAAAAAAAGTTTTGAAAAGTCCGACTTTGAAACTCATTATCTCGGAAGCCGTTGATTTCTCAGGCACAGTTT
Organism: Zelleria hepariella; assembly: GCA_949319315.1. Taxonomy (NCBI): domain Eukaryota; kingdom Metazoa; phylum Arthropoda; class Insecta; order Lepidoptera; family Yponomeutidae; genus Zelleria; species Zelleria hepariella. The sequence continues at coordinate 37,888,911 of OX439378.1, read as the reverse complement.
CTTGGGCAAAAATGTTCATTATGACGCGGACAACACGTGGTTTCCCGCTTTATTGGCGGTCTTTTAACACCCTGTATATTATTTTTTTATTTGGTGGCGCTACGCTAGCTCCCTACAGGTCAGCCTCAGTCGGGTCAATCAGACCGTTCAACGGAACCTGCGGCACGGCAGCCGGTAGCCTCACAGGAATGTATGAGTCAACGAGTAACCTGAGTTCAGTCGCGTTGGTGAATCATCGCGCGGTGCGGTTGATAGACCATAGCAATCCGTAGAGTCGCTGTTTCCCTTCAATCTCAGTAGATCCATTGACCACATCCATTATGGGTCTAATGAGAATTTTTTTTCTTGGTAGATGAATTTTTTACCAAACTGGATCTGATGAGGTTTTGTTATTGCCTCCAATCTCAGTAGATCCATTGACCAGATCCATTAAAAATTGATCTAGAAATATTTTTTTCCTCAATAGATCCATAGACAATGTGGATCTACTGCAAAGTAAAATAGATCGACCAAGAAAAAAATAAATCACTAGATCCATAATGGATCTGGTCAATGGATCTACTGAGATTCAAGAGCTGTTTTAGGTCCAACGATAGCAGAGTGGCGGGCAAGAGGATTTTTTCACAGGTTATTAAAAAGCTGTAGGTTGAAGCTAAACTGAGCTATTTTTTGTTTTTTATAAAGCTCTAACCCGTGCTGGGGAATATTTTAAACCTTTAAAGTAAGTTGAAAAAATTCACTCGGGACAGGACTTAGTTGAACCCGCAACCTATTGCATACCTATCTATTCTTGAGCTATTTTGGTTCAGCGTTGTTGTCTTGATACTTTGTAGTTGGTCAGATTTCTCTCATAATTATTATAAAATAATCTAGCAATGAATCTGCAAAAAAATGCATTAATTATAGGATAAAATCTTCATTAGAACAAGTCGTGCATGGATGAAGGCAGCTCCATGCATTCCATGTTCAACGTAGAAGAAGTAAATTACGTGAAGCCTCGTTGTTGTAAAATAAAACAGGTCACACAGCTAACAACACTTTGAATAAGCTTTTAAATGTTTTATGGCCCTTTGTTATTTTAACTAATTTCAGTCGCATTACAATTAAACTAAGGTTTTTTTGTAGTTTTACTACCGCCTTCGTTATCTACCTGGTTATTTATTTTATTCCCAGAAGTGTTAAAAGTAATTATTTTTATGGTAGCACTGACGCCACATATCACTGATTCTATAAAAACACGATTTCAAAGCTTCTGAAAAAACCTCATTTACTAATTTAAATGTGTTTGTATGTGTTTTCAGGCTCCTCCTGAATCGATGTTTATATTTCTCTCTTTGAAAAATTACAGGATTTCCATTCAATCACTTCTTTGTTTTTTTCTAAAGGTATAAGGTTCAAAAATTCGCTTGGCTCAGGACTTGAACCCGCAACCTATTATTATTATTATTAATACATTTATTTCAAATTTTAAAAATTCATACATTTTGTTAGTAGTCTTACCCTATGTGTTAGTAGATGAAATTTTTGACTATGGCAAAAATTTCTTTTTACTATGGCATACCGTACCATCGCTCTATATTGAGCAACCGAGCAATTAACTCTCGATGCAAATATTGTAACACTATAATAAAGTCTAAGTCAAAGTATTTTATTTCATTCCAAGTAAAATTTAAATTAATTCACGTATAATGTAAGAATTAAATTAAATTAATATTATTATCTACTACCAAGTCTCTAGCTATTTTTTTTGTCTACCTTCCCTACCTCTGATCGTTCTTGGAGAAGAAGGAAGGCAAAGAAGACTTCAAGGATTTAGAAGATGAAAAAATGCACAAAATCAGTCTCAGTTTTGAGACCTATCTAAAACGGCCTGTTTTGTGTTGATATCCAAAACAGATTGCAAGATATTTTGCTTGAAAAAAAGTGCGCCGCCTATTTTTTTTTCAAGGAAAATATCTTCAAAACGTTTAAGAATGTCAACACGAAACTGGCTGTTTTAGATAGGTCTCACTTAATTCTAGGGTTTGATATGTGAAAATTTTCGATTTGTTTAGTGTATTTGATACAGGACTCGATTTTGTGCATTTTTCTTGGCGCGCGGGCTATTCACTATGCACCGCGCCTTAAAAATAATTAATGTTGTACGTACATAATCTTTACCTAAAGAAAAAAAGGGCAGGCATCACAAAGTTAATAGAAAAAGTTTAAATCGGACAAACTTTATCTCATATCGAAGTCAATCAAAAAGCCATAACGTTGGTTACACCCATTTCCGCCGCACCACTTAGTTTATCTACCTCAGGCCAATATTGGATCAAATTGCATTGGATCTATTTGGCTCAGACACGACAAGAGTCATGAACGAAATATTTTAATTTTGTGAAAAATACATACAAAAATCGCATACGTTTACGTCCTATCTATCTATGTTAGAGCAATTGCAGGCGACCACTTTTTTTATTCTGTTCTTTATTTTATTCAGTTTTTTAGTATCTAACTATCACGGTTCATAAGATTCAACCTGGTGACAGACAGACAGACGGACGGACGGCGGAGTCTTAGTATATGGGTCCTTTTACCTTTTGGGTACGGAACCCTTAAAAAGGGCCTATGCCCAGCAGTGGGTTGGATAGATAGACAGAAACCACCAAACGTTCGACTGTTCGATGGTCACAAACATTGGCTCCAATAGCCATCCAACTGCCCTAATGAGGCTTTTACATGGTTTTATCTTGGGGCGTGGCGCGTTATTGCTTGGCGCAAATAAATGAGTCGGCAATATAAATCGCCACGCTATCCCGATATTAGTTTGCCTCTCTATCTTGTCTGATTGTCTTTTGTTTAGCGGTGTAATCTAAATCGTACGAAGTTAATCGATTCAGGGAAATGATGATGATGCAACCTTTAGGTACGTACAGTCGGCCACACGCTAGGATACCCCTTTTTGTTCGATTGCCGCCCTTATGCCGCGCGCGATAAGAACTGCCATGGGGTGTCTGTGACTGTGTCCGACCGTACAAGATACTTTAGGTACGTATGGCAGAAAAGCACTTTTGTTTTGTAAATATTTTGTAGCTCAACCGAGATATTTTTGTTCAGCGAATTTTGTTTCACGACAATGAAATAGTATTATTTTCATTATTCTAAACATCAGACCATAAATAATTAAGCAAATTGTTTTTTTTTTTCACGCGCACAGAAAACACAAGCAAGTTTCGACGCGAGTTTGCCGTAGACAACTAGAGTTTGCCGAAATGCTGACGCTACAGGACCGCGAGCTTCTCAGTTCCAAAAGGTATTATCCCATTCTGATCCCGCACGGATTAAAGACTAATATCGGGTAGGACCATTCAAGCCAAGCAAGCAACAAAATTTTTTTTTTGTCAAATCTTTAACCTTTTGATAATACAACGTAACATTGTCATTCATGGCACACTATTATCCTTTATTTAATATTAAACAGAGCTCCTTTTAGCATGAAAATGGCTTATTTACCCTTTACAAGCAACTGTCTGCTGTAATGAAAATATTCCACGCTTTATACCAGAGAATATTAAATCCAGGTCTTCTGAAGTATTAAAAACGATGTCACTTTGTTGCATTTACAATGTCAAGAGTGTTTTTTGTTATAATATTATGCATACAATATTGTTAGTGTAAAATCTGACAGGAATTCATTTTTGATCCTTTCATTTTGTAGTACAGCCGCCCGTAACGTTTTAATTTAATAAAAATATGCCTCATCCTTATCATAAAAATACTTACTTTATACTTCTTACCGGTAACCGTTCCTCTTTTGATAATAATGTAAGAAGTATAAAGTAAGTAGGTAGGTAATTCATAAAAACCTTAGTCTCGCAATTCATAACCCGCCACCAAACTATTCATAAAAACAAAAAAAATACCAGTAAACTTTTTTGAGGTGTTTAAAATATTGCGTTATGAAATCGTACGACCATAACGTGCCAATTTGCCGAAAATATCTGTTTGAAAAGAAAATACTTAAGCCTTAAAACCCAGAACTTTTTCAGTTACGTACAAAATGTTTACCCTACACTCAATAGAAAGACGCTTTGAAGCTGTGATGATGAGTAATCCCACCGTAAATTTTATTACGCAAATGTAAAACTGTATGAACGGTCCGTAGTAACTTGTTACAGACAGAGATAAGTGGAAACGCGGTGTGGTAGGTCATGGACTGCGCTGTTACGTATGACTCATGGCTGTAACGTTTTATATGTTTGTGGCACTGTCTGGTCCTCATTTTTGTGATTGTGTGTTGTAGTTCGGTATTATGAATATGGTATGTGTACCTATTACCTAAAAGGCTGTTTTAATTGCGTACTATTAGCACTTCACGCCCTCTCTACTAATTATTTAATTATGTACCTACCTTATTTAACTAGTGGTTCGCCCCGAACTACGAACTCGTGATCCCATCTCAGCAACCCCTCGACTGATTTGGCTCATGTTCGAATTTAAAAATTCTCTTTGCCTCATTTACCCGCCTACCAAATTTCATGACGATCTGACTAAATTTACTCATACCAACATATAACCAAACATACAAACGCCGGATTGTTCAAGTAGACTCGGAGAACTCCTCTCACTTCGCTCGCTAGTTCAATTAAACCCTTTTTATACTTTCGGGTTTTATGGTATTATAAGACATTATTGTAAGAAAACGGGATTTTTACTGCGATTTGGTACCATAATATGACGAGTTCTCAATATTTCGGCACCGTTGCAGCTAACACCATGGTCACGGTGCCAAAATATAGTCATTGCTCTCTACTAAATATTTCATTAGGTACACCGTCATTGCTCTGCTTTCAACCAATGAAAATGCCTCTATTTTTAAGTGCGGGCAGAATCTGGTTTTTACCCGACTACGCGAAGCAAAAAGGAGGGTTATGATTTTAGCAGCGTATGTATGTATGTATGTATGTATGTATGTATGTATGTATGTATGTGGGTATGTATGTTTGTGTGTTCATCTCACAGAGCCTAAACTACTCTGCCGATTTCAACAAATGAGGTGTCGTTGGATTTGTCTTAATCACCCAGGTAACATAGGATAGTTTCATTTTGAAAAAAACCAAGATGGCGGCTGTGCTGCGCCCTAAAGTGGTGGGCCTAAAAATAAAAATTATCGGATACCATCGTCATGGGTATCAAATGAAAGGGCTTTAAAAGACCTTTTCAAAAATGTATAACACATGTAGCGTCAACATAACAAATAGAACAAAAAAATCCAAAATGTGTTTTTTTTGCCCTTCTTGGTTCTATTCTGGGTGATCGTCCAAAATGACTTACTAAATAGAAGTTAAAAACTAAAACCCGACAACTAAAAGGCTTAAAACAAGACCTGCTTTTCCTTAAAATAGACTCATAGATAATTAATCGTAGTCGGAGGCCATCGGTTTATCAAATGCGAATGTGGTGTCCTCCGACTACGATGAATTATCTATGAGTCTATTTTAAGGATAAGCAGGTCTTGTTTTAAGTCTTTTAGTAGTCGGGTTTTAGTTTTTAACTTCAATTTTTTGTTACATCTTTAAACCATCAGACTTTCAGACTTGAGGCCTAGCTGTGTGGTAGGCGTGTTCTGTGCAGCATCCAACCAATTGTTGTATTGAGCGTGCGTTAAAACGCTTAAAGATAAAGATAAATTTAAGATAAATGTATTTCTCATTCCACAAAATTGCTACCTATAATAAAATTATAAATGGGTAAAGCATACAGATGCTACTGTGGAAGAACTGGAGCCTAAACTACTCAAGACCTAAGACTTACCTAAGACTTCAAATGCTGTAAACGTTTAATGTGCACGCTTAAAACAACGCCCCGCTGCACGCGCCGTCGCTCCATATTTGTGGCCTTAGATGAGGTCTGACATTTATCAGGGGCCTTATCCTATAACTCAATGGTGCCAAAATGGGCTCCCAGTTGACAGCTTCAATTACGATTTATTAATGCTGTCGGTCCTTTTAATGTTCTTGTAGTACAGCAAAGAATATTCTGATTCTAATTCTAGAGGATTAGTTCTCTGGTTTAAGGAGAAAAAGGAGGAAACCCCGGCTTTGTCCTTCTGCTGGGACGCCATCGACACGCCATTGCGTTACAGGCTAAGGCCCCTGCACTGGAGACAACGTAGAAAAAAGTACCAAATCAGAGCGCAACACAGTAAAGTCACAGACTATCCGCCAATATTTGTCAACGCTCACTGGCTGGCCGGTGCGTCGAACCTGTAAACCGTGCTTTACGAGCCCTCTATGCACTTTATTGCGCTTGCATACTGCGTTACTTGTGGTGTTTCGAGGGTGCAGCAGGGTAAGTACGAACTTCGTTTGAAATCGTAGCCTTTGTAGATCCAATAGTAAAAAGAAAAGATCGAAAAAAAAACTACTGCGTTACGGATGGTGTTTGGACTTGTGAGACCCATAATAAAAAGGCTTTCATACATCGAGATGCTTATGCGGAGCTAAAACGCATTATAAACATACTCACAAGACGCTATTTTTAGTGAAATATGCGAACCCCATTCACACCAAAACCAGTAAAAAAAGCGGCACCGAACAGACGAATGTGTAAAAGTTAGCGTTATTTAGCTGAAGTTACCCAATAGGTTCCCACGGTGGTAGGTAATTCAGTAAATAAATAAATATTTGACTCTAGACCAGAAGCTCATAGTCAGATTACCACTTTTGGACGGCGGAGGACCCATGGATGCGGATGGCGAGGGACCGCGAGGGATGGCGCGAGGGGAAAAAGGCCTATTAATACCCAACAGTGGGCAGAGGTGGATTATGATGATGAGGCCTTAATCCGTTAGTGACAAACCTTAAATGAAATCCTAGACCACCATAAAAATGAAAAATACATTTCCAGTGTTGACATTGCTAAAGCTTTCTGGGAAGTCCCCTTAAGGTGAAACGATAGCAACGTGGCGGGAAATTCAAAATTTTCACAGTTTTTTACATTTTGTAGCTAAACTGAGCTTTTTTTGTTCAGCGATTTTTCGTTCGCAGCAATAACATAGTATTATTTTCATTATTGTAAACAACGTTCTGTTGTTAGTAACTAAACAATAATTTAGCCGATTATGTGTTCTGGTCTAAGACAAGTTTTTTGGGCAGTGCCACTGCTTCGTAGCTCAGTTTAGGTACAAAATGTAAAAAAATGTGAAAATTTTGAATCTTCCGCCACGCTGCTATCTTCCAGCCTTAAATGCCCCTGATAGAGAAAAAATGGCATTCTATTATATGGTAATAACCTGAGAGACAAATGTATAGATTCGTTGTTATGCCATTTGGTTTGACTAACCTGCTATTACTGTGCCTCCTCTAGAGCTGCGTGTCGCTGCTAATTTAATTTTTCGGTACCATATCCACTGTGACATTGTTGTGGGAATGTGTTGGAATGTGCGGTTTTATTTATTAACCGTAACACGGCACCGGCGACGGCTGCGACGTATTATTGGGCTGAATGCCTCGGAATTGATTAGTGCTTCCATTGTGTTTTATGGGGTAAAGAGTAAAGAATTGCCACTACAAATTTATACTAGCTAAGTGTGATGAAAAGAAAAAACAAGTAAATTGCATCTACGTAATGAGATGATTTATGCAGCGTCCAGTGGCACCTTCACTTAGAATAAATGGCTAAAATAACTACTCAATTAAACATTTAATATACCCCCGATATTTTAGCTTCAAATTAGCATTTTAAACATATCTCAAACGGCTGAACCGATTTTAATAAAACACTAGCTAGAAAACTAGCTTCCAAATATTTAAAAAAACCACATCGAAATCCAAGAGCCAGCTAAGGTGCGGGTTTCCTCACGATGTTTTTCTTCGCGAAAACCATGTTTAAGGCCTGTTGAAACTGTGTTTAAAAACTTTTATATTTCATCCAAATCCGTTTAGTTATTTCGGAGGAGAAGAGTAACAAACACGCAGGCACGTCTTCCTTGTGGTCTTTGATATCTATCTTTAGTGATGTTCTTATCATGCCAAAGTCGTGCGTTGTAGAAGTTTAATAATTAAAATAGTTTGACAGATTATCTTATTGCTGACGACAAAAATAAATGAAGATATTCTAACAAAATTAACGACCTAACCTTTTAAAACGTAAGTGGCAATCCCGAAGTGAAAAATCCCTGTACTCCACAAGTCACAATAAAAATATAGAAAACATTCCGTTAAGGGTGTTTTTACAGGACAATATTTATGACGACATCCGTACAAAGTGTAACGGGAGATGGCAAATTTTTACTCTTCTCGAGCTAAATACGAGGTTTTCCCGCCGCGTCTCGCTCGTAAATTATATTCTTTTCAGCTAAGGTTATTGCTAGTCTTGATGTAGGTATTAATCCCCTTAAGGCCTCCAAGGTTCACCTCTTTAATTAGAAAAAATCAATAATCGGGAAGTTTCAAAATCTTTTCAACATACAAACCCTACCCGCCCGGAAAGTAGAGCCAAAATTTTAGTATTCTTGTTAAATTTTTCATAGTTATGGGCAATTCATCCTCGAAACATTTATGCCTACCTTATGAAGTGAAAAAAGAGAGATATTTTTAAAATAAATCCCGTGAGTGGCAGAAACAGGGTTTATTCAAAATTAAAACACGATCGGAGGCTTGTAGTTTTTTTTTTGCAAACGCTCCTAGGGAAAGCAGTTATCGGAAACACAGACTGTGGTTAGCAGTAGTGATGGCTAAGTAAGTACAGTGGCACGCTAGGATACCCCTTTTTATTCAATTGACATACTTATGCCTCACGCGATAAGAGCTACCATGGGGTATCTTAGCGTGTTAGATTAGATTAGATTAGAATATTCTTTATTGTACTAGAAAACATTTTATGGACAGACATTATTAATACATTAATGGTACAAATCGGCGGCCTTATTGCTAACAGCAATCTCTTCCAGGCAATCACTGACGGAGAAATTGCTAAAGAGATGAGAGACGGGTAGTCGGTGCGTGTTGCATACTATCTAAAAAAAAAACCTAGACACTGCAGCGCTGAGTGGTCTCTTCACCCATCTAGTGTGAGTGAAGGTGCCACTGGACGCTGTATAAATCATCTCATTACGTAGATGCATTACGTAGAGTATTAGTAGTGCTGATCGTAGAAAGGTGCAATCACACAGTCCAAATAAGTCTAAGCCCATAGGTTGGGGAAGAAACAAATAGCACTGTGTATATGTAAGGAAAGAGCTTACGGTAAGACAGTCATAATTTGTTGCAATACCGGACTATTGTCCAGTAGCCAGCCTTTGTGTCCACAATATGGAGGAGTTTGAGGGTTTACTCATGGATATATGCGAAATATAAAACTTGAGAAATAAGCTTGCTTATGTCTGAAAATTATTTGGAGAAGTGTTTTGTATTTGAGACGAGAAATCTGAAAAATACTTTCTCAATACTGAATTTTGTACCTGTGTTGAAGTATCTATTATGTTTCATGCCGTAACTTTAGCTATTGCAACAACACACCTAATAGTTTTTACTCAGTAACCTACTTACAATATCAGATACTTTAGATCTAACTAAATGATACAAAAAGGACAAAAAGCTAACAACAGGTTTTACAAAATGGGACACAACACTTTCAATGCGATTATTACCTTGTTTAATAAACATTGCAACAATGTTATAGTTCACGAAACCTGTTTTGTGGAACGATCAAAAGATCGAGTTGCCAAAAGGGGTCATTGAGAAAGTTCAAACAAGGAATGCAAAAAATCTAAACACACAAAGGAGAACATTGAAAAATTGCATTTATTATCCTTGTCTAATTGTGGGGACTTGAAAACAAGCTGTTAAATTTTTGATGGTCGGTAACGATGCCCCGTAAGCTAAAGTTTTCGATGAGAATATACGTAATTAATTGTTGACAAATTTTTAGTTCAACGAGGTCGTAAAAATAGTAACAAGAAAACTTCGTTTTATGACTGTGAGAGTTTTGGCAATAATTTTTGGCAGTCCAGTTTTTGTCAATGCCCTGGTTTCAATGAAAAATCATGTTTCAAATCCAGCACCTCTTGAGCTATTATGTAAAAAAAAAGTTATAAAATTTATCAGATTCAATTTCACACACATTAAAATGAAACGATAGGAGAAATTAACTCTACAAAAGGTCAATTCAAGACAAAGCAACATCCGTTCAAACCATTAAGAAGACTCAAATTTCACACCTCTCCAAAGATAACGATTAAAGGGCCGTTTAGATACAAAGATCACACGTCATTAACAGTCGCAACGGTCAAATAATGACCATGAATAAATAATAAACATAAGGGTAGGATCATCTAAATCATAACAGAGACACAATGGGACCCTAAACGTGAGGATTCAAATGGATGGAATCAGGAAGGTGATATTAATTGTCCGTGACACAATTGTGTCGGTGAAATTGATGAGTGTAACAGAAACGTTTGATGGTGACTCAGGATATGATCGTCGGTTGTAATGAGCTTCAAGTAACGTTTATTTTGAATCAAATGTATTTCATATTCAACGTTTTGGAGTTACTAGAATGAAAACAACGTACGATTAAATGACTATCGTTTGGTTATTCGATTAATGGCAACCAAAGTTTCCCACGATCATCAAATGATTGCACCAATATTTAAGTTTTTTATGTTCCTTGTAAACATAATTGTGTTTTCTAACACGATACAATAATATTTATAAACAGGCTTTGTATTTAATAAAAAACCAAGCGTCCAAAACTATTATTCTTATCAATAAACAAACACGCAGAGATACCGATCTCAAACAAAACGACAAACAATAAGAATTTCTCAGCACCACCTCAATAACAATCAAAGATGAGTCACCCTCATTCTTCCTGATCTAACACGATCTGAATTCAAAAGGTCTACGACCTTTCCCATAGACCAGAGCACGTACGTAGTTTTTTCTTCTCTCTTTGATAAAAGGGATGATGTTAAACATAAAAATATATGGGACCTGCCTGACACACAATAAGTCTATGAAATAAAAGATCACCAGGTAGATATTCTTAGTGAAACAGACACATGCCATCCCAGTTCACAGGTTATAATTTATTCAAAATATTCTCGGTGTGTGGTTCATAAATTTTTTTACGGAAGGGACAATGACAATGTTGATGATGTAGAACAATTCGGCGGAGAATTAGAATTTAATTCAGTCGATGGAGAAAAACTTAACAATGAGTCTGTTCTCGATGATTTTTTTAATGACAGAAAGGGTTCACTGCAAGACAATGATGACGGCAGGCATCATTAAGTCAGTGATAATATTTTTGATGATCACGTTTGTTGTTTAGGTGACATTGTTTGAAGTGCTGTCACTGAACAAGATGCACTTGAGAGACAATGAGATTCTCAGATCGTATTTTATTGGTGGGAATAGTTTTAGACGTTTATGCATATCCGTTTTTTGATAAGTGCACTTTGAAATAGGTACCATAATTCTGTTTGTTATACTTTATAGTAGACTTTTAAATGTCATGCTGCCATGCAAATAGTATTAGTGCAAAAGTAGATTTACAAAATATATAAGTACCGCTTTGTCTTTTGGCGCTTAGAGTAAATGTACGGAAGTATCATAGATGGAGCTTTTTGCGCATTTCAGAGAGATACATAAATTTAATAATTATACCATTCACAAACATATTTTATATGCGTATCTATGTATCTTTGTGGGATTGAGGCCACTTCTTCGAATACTCTTTTGATAACAAGACATGTCTCATAATGTCTATGCTCAAAAAACTCGGCTAAAGACACCTTAAAGCTCAGCCAATGTAGAAATCCATAAATTCAACAACATCTACGCACCTCACTACAAAAAGCGTAACCCCTTAATGTACACGTTCGAATCCCCTTTCACACCATAACTCCTGTCTTGACCCACAAGCAAATAGGCCCAGAACAGAGAATGGCCAATAATGAGCCAACTGCATAAATTCTAGGCCATAAACTCGCCAATTTATGTCTTCAAGCCGGTTTTTTTTAAACTAAAAGGGTGTATAAGAATATTTTGAGTTACTTTGTAACTTGGATTGGAAACAATTTGAAGTTTGTAAAGGTGTAGAGTAGTTCAATATTAAACTAGAATTTTGAAGGAACATGTTTATCATTATTATCCAAATGACTCCATATCTTTAATTATTGTGACGTTACATAATTAGGTGTATTGAGAGAGTGGACTTATGATTAGTTCCTGCAACCACACTGGCTGTCCGTGACAGTCCTAAAATATAGATGAACTCATTGAGGTATTGGAAATTTCTAATCTTTTGTTCGCCTCGTGAAAGTAGAAAAAAACTAGGGAAACTTTTGAACATTTTTACACGTTTCAGAATAAGTTGAAGAAATGCGAGCTTTTCTAAATTTCTTTTAAAACATATTCTATGTTGTTGAGTTATTTGCGATAAAAAGTTTATTTGAAGAAGAAAAAATGCCTACTCCATTACACCCTATGAAAATCTCCCTTCATCTACCAAGCTAAGACAACTCTATAATCCAAATGACCATCGGACAAAAACTACTAGATAGTCCTAATATCCCTTCATAATTCAGAAAATCCGTTTGTCGGACATAATTGACCATAAATAATACACATAACACATGTTTATTTCATTCCTTCAACAAAGAAAGAAAAGGGGTCAACAGTAACTATAACTATCTCAGAGGAAAAAAAACTAGTTGTCGTATTTTTTAAATAATGTTTTTCGGCCAGTATTGTTCCCGAGAAAGATATCGGCAATTTGTATGTTAGTTTTAGAAAGTTAATGGCTGTTAATGTTATTTTCATTGCTATTAGAATATCAAAGAAAGAAAAAACTAACGATATTTTTTGTTTACTGGCGTATGTTTGCATTTCACATGTCCTTTTAAATCTGGGAGTTTCGGGTATGACTAGTTGCTAATACTTGTATCCGATTTTGGGAATTTCTCATCAAATAACTTATTGACTAATCCTTCAGTTACATAAACCGTGATATAGTAAGTTGCATGCAGTGTTTTCTCTGAGGTCACTCTACAACATTCTGTGGGAACAAAGTCATCACTGGATTCTATGTGACTCGATCTTCTCGTAATTTCTTGTTTCTTGCTTCTTTATAAACTCATGAGATCCTTTTTAACCAAATATTTTTCAACAATACTAAGTAAGTGAAAATTCTTAGAAATATCTACGTAACATCAATTCTCGAACATGACCGCAAAACAGGCAACAAATATCACTCCAAAAGCCTAAAGAATGTCAAACGACGCCAAATAGCCTCACAACACAACGTCGCGGACAAAATACCATCTCCTACCCGAAGACTTAAAATAGTAAGGTGCAGAGGACCCACTCCAGTTTTTAATTTTATGGTGCCTGAGTGAACATGTTAGCCAGCAGCTCTTTAAAAACCGTTCTGTTCTTGGCTAAATGAAATATATTTCTAAGCTGTGGCCACTGCTGCAATTTTTTTGATGAAAACATAATTATTAATATTATGTTCTCGTAGTTTCTTTGGAAAGTTCTAGGTAGATGGTTTTGTAGCAGATGATGCCAACTTCAAACAACAATTATAATTCAACAATTATGTTGGTATTTATCGGAGGTCTAATGCCTCCCTATCTTATTGTACAGCAAAAGTACACCTTGCTGAAGTATGACAGCTTAGGCCCTTGCATCCAGTGGCACCTTCACTCCAGACCACTCGACGCTGCAGTGCCTAGGACATTGTTTTAGATGGAGTAGGCTTGCCCAGCACCTATACCATCCTGACAGCTTAGTCGGCCTAGCCCACAGGAAAGACAATACGTGCGGAGCCAACTAAGACGCGGGTTTCCTCACGATGTTTTTCCTACACCCTTAGCGAGTGGTATTGCTACTAGAAATTTTATTCACAAATGCACGTAACTTTAAAAATAAACAAAGTCATAGGATGCCCGCACCGGGAATCGAACCTAGGTCTCTCGCTTTCGAGTCCATTGTTCTTCCCACTGGGCCACCACCGCTGAAGTATCTATAAACATACATAAACATACAGCGCCATCTATAAATCATACCTCTAAATGAGGAAAAACGCCTATTGAACGGAGATTTTGCTTCTCAATATTCTGTGCCAAAGCCGCCAGCGAATACCGAGACGGACGGTATTTCAATTGGAAGCATTTGTCTTGCTGAGTGGTCGCCGAGAGCGCCGCTGACAGATGTAAGTTTAATTAAAAGGATAATTCGCTTCATAAATACAGGAGAGAGATTAGGAGTGGTAAGGGAAAGGTTTCTTTGTTTTCGTTACCGACCTGTGTGATTCTGGACGAAAAAAATCCGCAAAAGCTAGTCTAAAAAACCGATTTATTTGCCGGAAAATAGCTAGCATAGCGAATAAACAGTTTTTTTTTTTCGATTAATAATACGTAATTTTGTCGAAAATAGATTTTATTTATATTTTCCCGCTAATAAATCGCGTTTGAGTACTAGCAACAGTGTGTTTTTTTTACTGAATAAGCACACTGATTAGCTAACGTGAAAATTTCTAATATCTCGGTATCTAGATACCTACACGAAAAGATCTATAATCCAAGCAGTAACTTTAGACAACATTTTGTCTGTTATTTTAAATGTTTAATCTGTTGTGTAATCAATTAATGCAATTATATCATAGAGTAAAAAACGCTGTCAAAATTACGAAACATTCGCAAAATTAAGAGTCTAATAGATTTAACACCATTTCAGTAAGATTTTGTCAATTTTGTGGATGACCAGTTTCCTCTGTTCTGTAAAGCAATAAAAAAATAATTTTGCCATAATTTTTTTTTATCACATCTTTTTGTGATAGTTCCAATGGTCAAAGGTCTTTTAGGGGTAGAACATACTATACAACGAATTACAGCTAATCTAATGAATCTTGCAGGTGCAAGCTATCAGATCATTTTCGGTTGACCTCTTTCATTCTATTAAGTAATGAAATCCCATTTCACTAATAAAATAGAGTCGTGCAAAGCTAACTTTGCAGTGGAGCATCCGAAATATTAATTTCCGTACGTTGCAGTGGTACATGATACAAGTTCTACAAGTGGTACATGTTACGTCAGTTATTGTCTGTTACAATTTTGTTTTGTGGAATACATTGAAAATATGGTGAAAACATACAAAAGCAACGTACGGAAATTACTATTTCGGATGCTCCATTGCAAAGTTAGCTTTGCACGACTATATAAACGCGAAAGTTTATCGGGATGTTTGAATGGAGGTTTGTTACTCTTTCACGCATAAAATACTGAACATCATTGGATTGAAAATGTGTACCTACGTATACCTAGAGTTAGTTACACATTACGAAAGGGAAATTATGTGAATTATTAATCAACAAAGCGACGAAGTAAAGTGTCGATTTAATGATACCCCTTATGGCTTCAAGTGCTGTTCTTTTCATTTTAAAATACTAAGACTTGATGACAGCCCTGTTACGTCAATCATGACAACATAATTAAATATTATGCCACACGTAAGGAAAATCATATTTCTGTAAAGAAAAATAAAACTGAATAGGTATTCCCTTTCTTGTAGGTATTTTGTAGGTATGTGTCAGAATCTACTTAACAATCTACTGAATCAGCTGGAATTTTACATGTCAAAGAAAACCAAAACATCGATAGTATAACGCGGTATTGTACAAATAATTAAGTTTTTCAAATAATTGAAAAGAACGTAGGTAGCAATTTGAAAAAAAAACACATCGTTTTCAAGTGCCATCTTCCAATTACCTAGAATGGATCTAAATTAGAGTTTAAAATAAGTGGTTTCAAAATAGGTATATCACGCCTTATTTTTAGTATTTGGAGAAAACCAGTTCAGCTTTTGCTCGCAACAATATTTTTATTTACCTACTTTAGTTTATAAAAATCCGTGAAAACTTAATAAAAGTGGCCATCTTTCTATGGTAGGTACAAAATCACGTCAAAAACTATGTGAACAGGTCATGTTATTTCAAAAACAAAATGGACCAAAACTAATTTTCGCGCAATTTGAAATAAATACCTATTGTTATTTGCGATTAAATAGAATAATTTCGATTGTTGTAGGTTGTATCTTGACACTCATTTCTTGAACAAATTGGCTATAGTTTTTGAAATCTTACCACCACTTAGCCTCCAATTAGAATAAAAGCGATTTTACAGAAACGAACTTTTTTCACGTAAATTACACGTTTCTTTATCTGTATTGTATAATTTTCTTTGTTTGCAAAACGGTTTGTTGACGGAATTTGCATGTTTTATGCGATAATGTGCGTCAATTAGTCAACGGGATGGGGAAGTAATGTGACATTGTTTACGTATTAATACGTACTTTTGAATTGTTTGTAAGTTACAAAATCTATAGACAGCACGTCGACGCTTACACGCTAGCACTCTACTAGGTTACGTTACGGGTGATTTTACAACAGAATTGTACACTCTGACGTGCTGTTGTGTGTACTGAGTGCGAGTTGGACTCGCGCACGAAGGGTTCCGTACCATTAAAACGGCAAAATATCACGTTTGTTAGAGCCTTCTTAAATATTTATTTTATTCTGTTTCTGTATTTTTTTGTTATAGTAGCAACAGAAATACATCATCTATGAAAATTTCAACTGTCTGACGGACAGACAGACGGACGGACAGCTGAGTCTTAGTAATAGGGTCCTTTACCCTTTGGGTACGGAACCCAAAAAAAAAATGGTTGTGCGAATTTGATACATTTTTCTAAGCTAATTAAGGTGAATGCAAGGAAAACTAAGAGGTTACGTTTTTCAGCGTAACATTTTAACTTGCACCAAAATACTGGGGCCTTAGCCTGTAACGCAATGGAGCCAAAATGGGCTCCCAGTTGACGGCTTCAATTACGATTTATTAATTATGTCGATCCTTTTAATGTTTTTGTAGTGCAGCGAAGAATATTCTGATTCTAATTATATAGGATTAGTTCTCTGGTTGTAGGAGAAAAACTAGAAAACCCCGGTTTTGTCCTTCAGCTGGGACGCCATCGACACGTCATTGAGTTACAGGCTAAGGCCCCAGTACGTGCAGCATGGTAAGCCCGAGAAAGGCCCTTCTCTATGCAAAACTGTCAACTTGTCGGTCGGGCTCGAGTTGGCTCTACGCCAACATGGCGATGGAGACAAAAATACAATATTTTTATTAAAAATGGCAATATCTACTTTCTGCTCGACATGACCCTAATCTATTGCCATCTCGAGTCCCGCCTACCATGCTCGCACAATAGACAGTGCACATCTGTCACTCGAGTTCGAGAGAGTGTCAAAACGACCATGCTAAGCATACTGGCCTCTTATAACTCGGCAGTAACGTTAATTCTCTGTCAAAACAATACGAATTGGCTCCATAAACAATGGAAAACTAAGTTATGACCACTGAAACCGAAGGGCAAACGTCCGATAAGAAATTCTTATTTACCCAAAGCGTTTCCCGAAAAAGGGACTGTGGTATTTTTTATTAAGATAATCCTGAAGATTTATTGAGTTAAACCGTGTGATTTATCGTCAAAGTTTGTGATTAGAATGGAGTAGATTTCGATATGAAACAATGGGCTACTGTTTCGTGTTCATACGATATTTCGATTAGAGATAATTTTAAGTTATGGTAATGTTCATTGTATCGCTCATGTTTAAACGTTACAGATGTTGAAACATTACAAAATCTGAAATAATCTTGAATATTTTCAGATCAGAACTTACTAAAATCAAATAGTTTATCCATCTAAAACAATGTCCCAGGCACTGCAGCGCCGAGTGGTCTCTTCACCCATCTAATGTGAGTGAAGGTGCTACTGGACGCTGTATAAATCATCTCATTACGTAGGCCTTTATTTATTTTATTAAGACGTGAAACCCTATGCAATAGCAAGCATGGCCCGTCATGCTCTTATTGGCCGGAGGAGCAGCCCATAAGAGCATGTAGTAGGCACGTAGGTGTATCAAATTACTCCTGATTTGTAATTCTGTTTATCACCTGAACCTCCGAACATAAATTAAGAAAACATATTCTTTATTGTACGTACACCAATACACAGTGCAATTTTAGTGGTTTTAAAGCCGAAGGTATTTAGTTGCACTCGTGATTCTGAGCCAAATTCCAAAATTTTACTTCAAAACAAGTGAAAAAAAAAACACTTCCCAATACAAACGGCTATCGCGTATCGACACCATTTGTATGGAGAAGTGATTTTTTTTTTCGTGCCTTTTGGGATGAAATTTTGTAAATTGGCTCAGAATCACCAGTGCAACAAAATACCTTCGGCTTTAAAACCACTAAAATTGCACGGAGTATAAATACAGGCAAAAAACTGAAAATATCTGAGGAACCAAATAATTACTCTATCAAGAACTAGAGTTTTCCTGAACTAAGACATATACAAGGTTTTACAAAACATGCTAATCTTTTTGCAGGGTAATAGCACCCGATGATAGGGATCACAACCTAAATAATTGTTTTTCTCTATGACGTTCCATTGATTTTTAATTAATAAAATGTAAACGCTGTGGCGGGAGGAAAGTATTTAAATAATTTTAAATTTTGAGGTTATAAAATAAAAGTTGTTTTTTTTCAACTTTTTTCTACAGAATTGACATCCTGTTGACCCTGTAAAAAGAGTTAGGATGTTTTGTAACACGTTGTATACAGTCCACAACAGTGAATGGTCCATAAGTAAGCATTAGGCATCGCTCTTTGATATTAGGCTCAAATTATATCGTCCGATGTTATCTACAGACAGAGTGGTACAATACAATTTCACAGCGGCGCGCGGTCGTCGATACAAGTGACGGTAGTAAGCCGCCTAAATGTCGGTAAAGGGTGACCGACGTCGAGTCGCCGCGGTAACTGAGGGCGATATTGAGCCCGCAGGGCTGACCCACTGGGTTAGGATTAATATAAATAGAAATAATTAGTACGGTCAGTGGTCACCCACAGACACTGATACTCCATGGCAGCTCTTACCGCGCGCGGTATAAGAGCGCCATTCGAACAAAAAGGGGTATCATAGCATGTGACCGACTGTACACACGACAGCACATCAAAGTGTACACTTTTGTTGTAAAGTCGCCCGAAACGTAACCGAGTAGAGTGCTAGTGTGTAAGGGTCGACGTGCTGTCATGTGTGCTAACATGATTTGTTAGTTTTGTTACTAATAATGTCTAAAAATTTTTTTTTATTATTATTAAGGCCATAAAAAAACGTACTTATACAAGAAAAAGTTACATAGATAGAAAACTATATTTTATTGCACGGTCAACGACGCGCTAAGATTCCATCGTATCTTGTATGGCTAAATACGAATAAAATAACTACCTAGTGGTTCGCCCCGAACTATGAACTCGCGACCCTCTATATCTCAGCAACCCATCAACCAATTTGGCTCATGTTCGAACTTAAAAATTCTCTTTACCTCCTTTACCCGCCTACCAAATTTCATGGAGATCCGACAAAATTTACTCAAGTTATCGTCGAACGAACATTCATACATACAAACATACAAACATACAAACATACAAACATACAAACATACAAACATACAAACATACATACATACATACATACATACATACATACATACAAACGCCGGATTGTTCAAGTAGACTCGGAGAACTTCGCTCGCTTCGCTCGCTCGTTCAATAATTTGCGCCAAGTGCCAACCCTGACAGGCATTCGGTGCGGTGAAAGGGGGAGAATCGCACTCATCACACGAGGGGGACGAGGTAAATATTCCATACAGAGCACTAAGGGCAACCTTTTGTCCGTCCGTACATGTCCGGGAATAGAACGATTTATCAACGTTGAATATCAATGTATGACCATCTATCTAACCGCTGCTCTATTGGGGCTTTTTACCGACTCCGTAGAAAAGAAGGTTGTCTATTCAATGTGTATGGGTGTTTGTATGTTGGTCCACGAATTTCTCCAAAACTTTGGATTATATTTCCGTTTGTTTAAAATTAGGTAAGTATTTTTCAAAACTTAGGGAACGGTGCAGATTTCATAAAAAAACGATTCTGTAGTTTGCATAGACTATAAAGTAAATACCACGTAAATAATTGGTTCTTTACCCAAAAAATTACTGCCTGATATTTAAAAATTAATTAAGAACTATCTTCACCAAAACACCGAAAAACCTCTAATACTCGTATCTCAACGTTCAATCTAATTATACCTATTATTTTACCACTTTTGTATTTTCTAAAGCACTAACCCGTGCTAGGGAACTTTATGAAGATGTTTTTAAGTTGCGGGTTCAATTCATGTCTCGAGCGAATTTTATGAAAAAAAAAATTTTTTTTAGTTTGTCACCGACTCAAAACCGTACTAAAGTTATTGCGTATTTTCGTGAAGTTGGTTTTTACTTTATTTTTTAAACTGTTTTAGTGAACTGAACACTTGATTGTTTGCCCTCCGCTACTTGGTTACATTGTGGTGTTGGGACGTAACTTATTGGAGTTGTTTGCCAGTTGTAAATGAGGCTGTTAGTGCTATAATGATAGCTGGAAGATGACTTCCCATCTATCGTGGATGGTTAGTCGTCATGAGAATTATTCCTAACAGTTCTAATCTTCCAGTTCTACTGATAGAACTAAACAGAAAATAATACTAGTGGTTCGCCGCAAACTTTGAACTCGTGACCCTATATCTCAGCAACCCTTCGACCGATTTGGCTCATGTTCGAACTTAAAAATTCTCTTTGCCTCATTTACCCGCCTACCAAATTTCATGACGATCCGACTACATTTACTCAAGTTATCGTCGAACGAACATTCATACATACATACATACATACAAACGCCGGATTGTTCCAGTAGACTCGGAGAACTTCGCTCGCTTCGCTCGCTCGTTCAATAAATAGTCCTAGAATAAAAAACAATAAAAAAAACATTAATAATAGAACTGAAGAGTAGAAATGCACCTCTCTTCTCTAAAAAAACCACTCAACCGTCGAGCGTCAAAAAAAAAACTAAGGCCTTTGCATCTACGTAATGAGATGATTTATACAGCGTCCAGTGGCACCTTCACTCACACTAGGTGGGTGAAGAGACCACTCGGCGCTGCAGTGCCTGGGACATTGTTTTAGTTGGAGCTTGCCCAGCATATACCAGCGTCAAAACACTCGAAAATTGCCCTAAATATGTCGTGATATATTACGTGGCCGGGAGCAGTCGAGATCGAAATGAGATGAGATTTTCCTTCAAGATGATTGTGTCGAATGCAAGATTCCGAGAATTAGCCCCCAGGGCAAGGGCAATCGCTTATAATCCACATCTTCGCGTATCATTGACTCTACCTTTGTCCATTCGTCCATCGAGGACTGACACCTTAATATCTGTATCAGAGGACATTCGCATCAATAACAGCTTAAACCCCTTATCGCCACACTACCGGGACAATCGATGACCATTAATCATTATATCCAAACTACAAACTTGTCCACCCTTAAACAGACCAAAACCACCCGTAAAGCCTCACGGTAAAGGTCAAAGTGGACGAACACGTTGGTTGGTGATGTTAGCAGACTTTACCGTAGGTTCTAAGCTGTCTAAATATAGGCGATTGTAGTCTATTCGGTATTGGATTTGCGTCTAGGGATTTCAGTCACGTATTTTGGTGTTTAGCTAGATATTAGACTTATCGTTGAGATCCAACTAGACATGGTCCGTTTTCGGATTTGCTAAGATGGGCACGAAATGACAATCAGAAATCAACAGCGTGTTGGTAGGTATGAGGTAGTGGCCACCTCTAGTGTCTCTCAGAGAGAGAGAGAGAGAGAGAGCTTAATCACCACGCGGGCTCAATGCGGGTTTTCGCGTTCAAGGGTATATTATAGTGCCTCTCACGCTCAGGTGTCCTCACGATGTTTTCCTTCACAGTTCGCGAGTGGTATTGCTACTTTAAATTCAGAAATTTACGTAAATTTACGCGTATGCCCGCACCAGGAATCGAACCTGGGTCTCTCGCTTCTGAGTCCATTGTTCTACCACTAGACCACCACCGCTATTGTAATTTGTATTACCTATTAGTTTATTTTTAGTACTGAATGTTCGAGTACAGGAAATTAAAATACCACACTCGAGTAGGTAATAGGTACACACGACAGCACGTCGACTCTTACAGGCTAGCTCTCTACTCAGTTACGTTACGGGCGACTTTCCAACTTCACTTTTAATGATTCGCGATATTTAAACATTGTTGTATTCGAAACGGGTCGAATCGCGATTGGTTTTTAGGCAAACTAATTACCTTATTTATCCCGACGTTTCGGCCGCGTTACAGCTGCCGTGGTCGCGGGTAGACTGGAGCGGAGAGTGTTTTAATTATTGTGGTGACAGTTGGGAAACTACCCTCTCCCTATAAGGTAATTAATTTGCCTAAAAACCAATCGTGATTCGACCCGTTTCGAATACAATAGTGTACAATCTGACGAGCAGTCGTGTGTACCTACTCATTCTAATAAGAAATCACAGTTACAATTCCAACATAAAAGATTTTTAAAACGTTAATCCATTTATGGTCAGTCACTTTACATTTCATGGCTTTATTACCGCGAAGCCAAGGAATCTAGCTACAATGTTGTCAAACAAAGGACTTAGATTGCTTGGAATACGCGCTAAGGTTATGACCAAGTCTTAACAGTCAGTGGGGTGCTGTTAACAGAAATTCAATTATAAGTTCACTCCTTATGCCACGGCATAGAGTATGCACCATGTAATCTGAAAGCACTATTTTCGGTCAATTTGCAATGGTGGACATTATGGTAGTAAAGCGTTTGACAGACGCAAGGCTGTCTCTAAGAACGACCAGTAAAAAAACCGCACAGTAAAGTTGCTAGTCCTCAATCTGATCTTGTAAATAACCAAACAAAAGTATTACCCCCCTGCATGAATTAATTTTGATTTTACGTGGAAATAACACTTTTGACTTTGACTTTGTTAGATAGGTATAAGACCATCAGGTGGATCGATATTATTTGAATTCTAGGAATCAAATAGGAGGTAAAGAGAGGAATTCTTATTACAGTTTGATCCAATTGGAATTAATAGCAAGCTTAAGGCCCGTGAGATCAATCACAGTTTAAACCAAAAAGGCCAGTTTAAACCCTATCTGTCGATAAATTTTCATACAAAATGCGAGGTTTAATCTATGGTCTGAGTTTAAACTGTTATTAATCTTACGGGCCTAAGGATACCAGTATTATATCTTTCCTCTAGCATGCTGCTCAGGCAAGGCATTGCAGCATCCAAGTGGTCGCTATGAGTGGAGATGGAGACGTCATTAAGGGTGTCGTCGGAGATCACCTACTTGAGATCGATCTCAGGTAGGTGAACTCAGAAAAGTCAAGCCTTGGCTAATGTCAAACTTGAGTAGCTGTCTATTATTGGCTTCGATCAAGGATAAAACTAAATACAACATAGAACTCTGAAATGTGTCTGGAAAAATAGATGTCCAAATTGCCTTTGGGAGCTTATTTGCTCGTAGTCTATGCAATTAAAGTAAAACTGTACACTAATGCAATAAGGTTGACATTCGAATATTAGATGTATGGTCGAAATGATGTTTCGAATTGTTCTATTGCTGATATCATTTGTTTCTGTGGGGACGGGTTTTTATTGTGATTTTATACGTAATGCGGATTCTATGGGATTTAGTTCGGTGATTATTGGTATTGATATTGGTCGTATTGATAGACACCAGCGAACTGGCTATGTTGAGATTGACATAGACATTGGCCAAGACTTGACATTAGGATTTGAGTTTTCTGAGATCACCTACTCGAGTTCGATCTTGAATCGACAAATATTAATGCCACCCTAAATGCTGCTTAAAATGTTCTTCTTCTTCTCTTATTTCGGAAGCGCCTCCAGAAGATCCTGCCAGATGCATTGTAGAGCATCGAGCATACATCCCATCGGGCATACATCCCATCGGGCATACATCCCATCGGGGTGGCGGAAAGACCTGCGGGAGGCGCGGTCAAGTCTCAGCTTCGTGCCACGTATTGTAAAGGTATGTCACATCTGAAAACCTGAGTAATCTGTGCAGAATGTCTCTTGATAGAATATGCCGCCGCCCAGTTGAGTCATAACTTGAGATCGCTTCCCGTTAACTTTGCGATGCGGTCGCGACGCAAACTGAGGGGATTGGTCCAAGTTGGGGACATTTGGGGTAGATGTTGTTATTCCGCTATCATAGCCTAAGTAGCCGGAAAGCAGTGGTTGCGTCTGCCACAGAATCGTGAGCGGTGGCGTGAGCAGGAAGAGGCCTTAGTGTCTAACCACACTATGCGGAAAATACGCGACCGAAGTTCCACGGCTGATTTTACGTTCCGACACGGCTGACATGACACTATAAGCGCGGAAATAACGCGACGGAAATTCGGTTGCAGAATTTTGGCATAGTGGGGTTAGACATCACTTAGTGTCAACTCAGGCTGATGATGATGATGATCCCGCTATGAAGTAGTGCCATGCTGTATTATTTCACTACGAAATAATACAGCGCATAGTGCGCACGTTTATCGACGCATAATTATGCCTTTATGGCCCAGGGGCTGGAAAGTTTAAATGAATACTCGTCAATAATTTATCTAAAGTTGCCAATAATTAAAAAAAACACTCAATAGGTATCTTCTTTAACTAATTTAGCTGTGGAATTTTTTAAATAATAAAAAGAAAATGGCTGCTGGCCGAATATTGCCAGGTGGGGCGTAATCTATACTTATAATAAAACTCTAGCGAAGTCAATTCTGTACATAGAATATTTTTAGAAAAAAACTAGCAGGGGTTACTAAGTAAACTATACTAAATCCAAATATGCAAAAAAAAACGGTTTATGTCTGTCTGTCTGTCTGTCTGTCTGTCTGTCTGTCTGTATGAACACGATAAACGCGAACACCGCTGAATAGTTTTCAACCAAACTTAACATGGTCGTAACTCATGTTTCTGGGAGTAACTTAGGCTATCCGATGTTTAGAATACATTGCGGGTTGCAATTTTAACTTCGTTTTTTGTAAGAAATAATCATAATTTGGATATGGCTTCTTGAGAAGGTATGTTAAGAACGTGATACTAAACATATTTCTGCAAAAAAAAAAAAAGTCCGACTTTGAACCACATTCTCTCGAAAACCTACATTGCGGGTTGCAATTTTAACTTGATTTTTTGTAAGAAATATCCATAATTTTGACATGGCTTCTTGAGAAGGTATGTTAAAAACGTGATACTGAACACATTTCTGAAAAAAAAAATTGAAAAGTCCGACTTATTATCTCGGAAACCGTTGATTTCCCAGGCATAGTTCCTTGGGCAAAAATGTTCGTTATGATGAGGACTATACGTATACGTACGTATACGTGGTCTCCCGCTTTGTTGGCGGTCTTTTAACACTCTGTATAATAGCACGCTACGACTTTTGGCATTTGGGGCGCATATTGTAAATGAAAAATCGGCATTTGTTTTTATTTTATTTTGGCGGAAAATGTTAGTTCTACAAGCGTAGCATAAGGCCGGGTTAGAGCGTATCTATGGGTTTAAAACAATAGATATCTCACTCTTTTGTTTGACGTAGAGCGGGATGGACAGAGCCATAGATACGCTCTAACCCAGCCTTATGATGCTTGCTGGAGGGAATTGTGAGTGGTTTTCGGTGGAGGTCGCACAAAGTTTATCGATGTTAGAAATATAGTACTGTTGCGTCGTGGTCGAAATGTTCAGGGTTTGAACCCACGCGAGGTCGAAAATTTTTTTTGTGCCTTTTTTTAAATATTTACTCTTCTGAGCCCAACTTGATATTAAAAAATATATTTTGTTTGCCGTAGAGCGGGATAGACAGAGTTATTTGCGGTAGATACGCTCTAACCCAACCTTATGCTTTGCTTGCTGGCTTAGCATGAGAATGGGTAAGACCTTATCTATGGGCTTATTACTTTATCTATCCCACTCTACGTCGAGGGAGATACATATAAACCCCCATACTTCCCAGGCAATTCTTATGCTAAGCTTCCTGGTATCTTACACGAGCGATACCTAATCTAAACAAAACATATTTTATCATAAATGTATTGTTTAGATTAGGGCACACACACACAGACAGACACACAGACAGGCACACCCTCATAAACACATAAACAGACACACACACAAAGCTATTAAACTTATGACACCCCTCTTTGTTGGTCGGGGGTTAAAAAAAACCTTCCTTTTGAGTTTTCCTCCACAGTCGAATTTAAATTAAATGTCAAATGTATAAAAACGCATACGAAGTCGCGGGCACAACTAGTCCAAACTAAAGATTTTCTTGAGATTCTAAAGGTCACCAGACAACTATCTAGATCGTCCTAGATCTAGATAACCACGATAAAATACCTAGGACTGTATCTTGGTGATGAACGCTACAAATATTATCTTGTAATGCTACGTCTCACCACTTGGACCACACACAGGGTACTCAAGTTAATTGCTCATACGATATGAATCCAACGATTGATTTATACGAATACACTCGTAAACGTGTGAGTAAATAATATTGTATGGACTTTATGGTGCCTTTATGCTTTTAAGAAGTCGTTGGTCAGACAGATTACCTACCACGTTACAGATGGATTGAAGTTACGGTTAGTTTGATGATAGGTGATGGATGAGTTATGTGTCACAGAAACATTGTGTAAACAAGTTTAACAATAATTATCAAATTACATTCTATTTGTAGTTCATTGTTAAACGGTTATTCAAAAACTCGACAGCGACGCATTACAAAGAATAAATTGCGCTTTCACCAAAGTCTTAAATCAAAAGTTGTTAGAAATCACATTTAGAAGTTGGGATATTTGAGGAAGAAAGTTAAAGCTAAGCTATATAAAAATTGCTCTGTAGAGTCCTGTAGCCGAAAGATTCAAGGGAGAGGCGCATATAGTCAGTTTCGATTAATGAAAATATTTTTGCAAATAGCATGTAAAAAGGCGTAGGTACTAAAATTAAATGCTGATTCTATCGTATCGGTTTGTAAATCAAATATCTACAGTGTTTTTTTCTGCTTTCCAAAATAAAAGATGCTACATTTTTTATTTGTCATCAATTACTCCCACTCGCGGCACAAGTGCTCCACATATACAGGGTGTGTCAATCAGAGACGGCTCCATTGTCAAGAGTTTGCGGAGCGAAAAAATCGTTTTATTGCCATGCTTTTCAATACAGGGTCGACGGTTTAAGCGCAAAGCGCTTTAGCTTGCTAGTAAAATCATAACCCCCGACCAAAAAAGAGGGGTGCTATAAGTTTGACCGCTTGTCTGTAGTTTATCTGTCCGTGTATCTGTGTGGTACCGTAGCTCAAAGAAAGAGTAAAGAGTTAAAGATAATAAATAGAAAGAGTTAAGAGAGAGTTGTCTATCTATCTCTCAAACAAGTAAACGAATTAGGAAGCGGATTAAAAAAAACAGGTTTTCTAGCGAGTGTTCTTAGATATTATTATGTTTTATCAAAATCGGTGCAGCCGTTTACGATATATGCTTATTTAAGCATAAAATGTCGGGGTATTTTTTTTTATTTATTAGTTAGCCATGAAGGCCACAATCCGGCTAATTATCACACATAGAACTACTCTATTATTCATCAAAACTTTTCTAGCATTTTTCAGCGCTGTCCGAAGCGCTGCAAAGCTCATTCCCATCAGCATTTCAATTTTCGAATTGCGGTGTTCGGTCGAGTAATTTCTGGTGACAAGTGCATGGATTGAATAGGGATTATCGTTCTTTCAACGCGTTCGGTTACACTTCACCATTGTGTTGGTGAGATTAGACGTCGGGACATCTGTTCAATTAGTACCGTTGCCTTTTTGGTGCCCGTTTCAATATTTAATATTTGCGTTCGAGTTATTCGTGATGGATTTTATTCCTATTGATGCTACATTGACGGTCAAAGTACCTCATAATATGATTTTGAAAGTATCATTTTTAATACGGAAAACTTAGGACTTAAATCTGTAACGCAATAGCGTGTCGATGGCGTCCCAGTAGAAGGACAAAACCGGGCTTTCCTCGTTTGTCTCCTACAACCAGCGAGCTTGTCCTCTAGAATTATAATCAGAATATTCTTTGCTGTACTACAAAAACATTAAAAAGACCGACAGCATTAATACATCGTAATTGAAACTGGGAGCCCATTTTGGCACCATTTCGTTGCAGAATAAGGCCTCTGGTGGAAAAACTTAAGCTTTTGAAGTTTGAGGTACAATTTGATAAAATAGAAAATAAAAACGTTATTTATGAGAAGGCCCGAAGGATGTAGAGTCCATTATAATTAGTCCGTATGTATATTCAAGACTATCAATACAATGTTATTCTATCTATCGAGAATTCAGAATTGTATAACCGCATCAAACAAAACCCATTTTTATTGATGCAAAACAAAATAAGAGAAAGTCCGCAATAACACTGTTTTTTTTTCGAAGAATTTGAGAGTATGTTTTATTATACAAAAGATCAACCAAACTAAACCAAAGACTCCATCTGAATAAGAATGTTAGTTCCAAATAGTTTTTCCGTGTGTCCAATTTCAGCACCTTTCAGAAAACCACGATCCGTTCGCAAACAGAATTAGCGCAGAGATCGCAAACCTTTTTCCGGCGAAAAAATATTTCTTCAGTCAACTCACGTAGTGACAAGAGAGTTTGTGTTGGAACTATTGAGATAACAAAGATCGCGGTCTCTCTATTTGTTTGTTTGTCACACGTTCGCTGAAACTATTGCCCCTTATTGGATGTGGCTGAAAGGATTCGTGAATATACGCTATTATTGGACTAAGCTATGAGGATAGTATACTGCCGTGCTAAGAAGAAATTCGGCTAAGCGACAAAAGTGACTTTCGAGAAAAACGCAAAAACGTCGCGAAACTGAGTTTCTAAGTTATTTTCATAATTAGTTCAAGTTTATCAATTTTGTTTAGTAGAACATATTATTTAGCATCTATCTGCACTATTAACGTTAAAAAAAAGTTAATATGAGTATTTTAAAAGAGCAAATTTCAGGTTTTCCTTAGCAATTTTATTATTCTGTTTATATAAATACTACATTAAAAGACCGTTAAGTATACCTTAGCCGCTGTCTTGCGTATGATTTTTATAGTAAAATTATTAGCCTAAGAAGTTAAAGGCTAATCATAAGAAAAAAAACGGCAAAGTGACTTAGCCGCTGTTTAGCTTCTTATTTGATTTAAAAGTAGTTAAACTTTAAAACGTAATACAGCCGTTAAGTAACATAGCCGCCTTTTTTGTTAGTATTATATTTTTTAAATTAAAAGTTATGTGTAATTACTTATTAAAAAGACGGTAAAGTACTCATCTATTACGGGAAACCGTCTTTTTACTTAGTAAAATGTCGTTAAATAACTAAGTTATTTGGAAATAATTGGGGCTAAAGCCAACTTTTAATGGAAGTTTAGACATAAAAAACTAATGACATATTTTTTAAAATCTTTTATTTATGCAAAATCATCAGTTCAATTGTAATTTGTAATAGATATCTACGCATCATCGTTGCGTTTTAGCAATCCTTAAACTAAAATAAAATTACTTACCAAGTTAAATCTTTTATGTTACTTGACAATTCAGTTTTCCAGATTTTGTGGAGCTCCAATAAGTCAGTGTATTTTTTGTTTTTATTACTTTCTTGTTTGTGTTCGTCTATCCCATTTTCTTCGTCCTCTTTTCCTTTGTAAGTTTCGATATGCTGCTCTTTTTCTTTTTTTTCCGTTCAATTTTGTTTAATTTTCTTTTTCTTTGCTTAGAAGATTTTTTTTTCTCATTTTCACTCAGTTCTTCTTCGATAGCAATAATTAAATCTTATTCACTTTTATTTTTGTTGTCATCTTGTTTTTATATTTCGTGCGACATTAATGCATTCTCTGAATCTAGACGTGCATTTTTTAAATCTATGGTATGTAGCCTGGCTTTTTATATACTTTTTCCATTCTTAGTTTTTGGTTGCAATTTTTTTCCGCCTTTCCTCCAAATTGTTCACAACTTTCGGCTCCACGAGCGGCACAGTTGATCTTTCTTTTACTTTGACGTGACGTTGAGGTTGTTGGCGTCGACATTCTTGTGTTTGGCATAATTGCACCAAGTTTTTTCCTCGGTGCAATTTATACAAATCAAAACTCAAAAACAAATATTTTTACTCACTAAGTGGTCGTTATAACTTAGTTAAGGCGCGGGGCATAGTGAATCGCCCGCGCGCAAAAAAAAAATGCACAAAATCGATTCCTGTAGGTATCAAATACAAGATACAAATCGAAAATGTTCACATATCAAACCCTAGAATTAGGTCAGACCTATCTAAAACAGCCAGTTTCGTGTTGACGTCATAAACGTTTTGCTTGAAAGATATTTTGCTTGAACGGCGCACTTTTTTTCAAACAAAATATCTTGCAATCTTTTATGGATATCAACATGAAACTGGCTGTGTTAGATAGGTCTCACCTAATTCTAGGGTTTGATATGTGAACATTTTCGATATTTTTATTGTATTTGATACAGGAATCGACTTTGTGCATTTTTCTTTGCGCGCGGGCTAATTCACTATGTCCAGCGCCTTAAGGCAAACATAACTTTAGTTAGGACAAAGAAATATGTTTTAGTTTGAATGTGCAAGATTTTAGGTGCAATGACCCTATTGGAAAAAATATATAGCGACCTCAAGTCGATAGGCGTGTCGATAGGTTCCCAGTAGAAGGACAAAACTGGGTTTTCCTCGTTTTTCTCCTACAACCTGCAAATTGAAACTATAGAATTAGATTCAGAATAATATTCTTTACTCTGTAGGAACTAGAAAAAAAACATCAAAAGGACAGACAGCATTAATAAATCGTAATCGGAACCTAAAACTGGAAAATTATCGAGACACTACTGCGTTACAGATTAAGGCCCCTGTACACTCACAGCTAGCGACACAAAGTAGGTAGGTACTTTGAAAATAAACAAATTCGTAGGTACACGACAGGTGACAGCACGTACACGTTAACACTTTCGTTGCAAAGTCGCCCGTAACGTACGTAAATAGAGTGCACACGGGAATCGAACCTGGGTCCATTGTTCTACCTACTGGGCTACCACTACTTTGCCTAACTAGTAAAATTAAAATAATTAATTTATAATTTGAAGAGACATAGGTACTAAGCCGCAATACAAACTTTACTTACATGAATGAAGTAAGTTTTAAGTAGGTAATACCCGTCTAGTTATTTTGTTCTGCTCGGCTTTTTTACGCTTACTGTTAGAGATACCCTTCTTATTAAACCTACTGACTTACCGTATGTTAAGATTTGGCGCCAAAAAATGCGGTGCGCCGTATGCATGTGTAGGCGCGCTTCTCATGGTGTTACCACCCGTACTAATCGATCATGTTTCATTGTGCCCCTCTCCGCACCGCCGCACCGCCGTGGCGTCCCCCGCGATCCAGTGTCCCACCGGTCGATGAAAATTACTTTGCCACTTTTTTACGTAGTATTGTGCTTTAGCCGTGTTCTGTTCAGCTTTAGTAGTAAATATTTTACAATTATCATAAGTAAAAACACCGTGACCGTGTTTTTTACAAGGACTTCGGTTCATTAATACCACTATAATAATAAGAAAAAAATACGCAAAAGTCACTTTGCGGTTTTTTTTCGTATGATTGTTGTTTTGCCGCTTTCTTGCTTATGATGTCATGTTTTGTATTAAATATTTTACTACGTATTAAAAAAGTTTAAGCTGCTTAGCCGCGTTTTATGTAAGTATAAGTATTTTGCGGTTTTTTTCTGTAGTATAGCCTATAAAATATTATTAATAATACTAAGTAACATCATAGTTTAAGTAGTTTAACCTTGTTCTTGTCTAGTAATGTAAGATAACTACGTTTTTTCTTATGAAAACCCAAAAAACACTGCACTTAACCCCCAAAATGCTTAGCTTATCTCTCAAACGAATAACGATAAAAATATGATTCCAAGATGGGTCGATGCGGAATTGTCTGCTTATTACGCCCATGTTGATAACTCAAAAATGGCCATTTGTCGCTTAGCCGAATTTCTTCTTAGCACGGCAGTATAGTGGTAGGCAAACTTGATCCATTTAAACCCGGCACTGCAGCGTCTGAATGGTCAAATCACCCATCTAGTGTGAGTGGAAGTATCACTAGGCGCTATATTTAATTAGAAAAAGGTCTCCTAAATGTTTTCAATCCACGGTTATGCCTTAATATCCCCAAGTGTTCGAAAAAATCTGCACTTAATTGCATCAGGGGCATCAATATTCTTTTTGCCTTTAGTTTTGTGAAATTAGTGCTAATTTGTAAACAAGGTGTAATTTTAAACAAACATTTTAATCTAAACTCAACATCTCAACACAACCAAAACGTCAAAACTAGACAATTTAAAACTCATCACAAAGCTTCGCCGAAACAAATACACTTTTGATTAAATAATTGCACGTTGCTTGCTACCATTTGTGTAATGGTATGTATTAAGTTTGATCACGTGACAAATGTCATATTGTGGAGAGTTATCACCAGTCTAGGATATTTTGAGATCCCTTGTTTGATATAATTTTTGTGAGCCAAGAGATCATGTAAAGTGGTTTTTAAAAGGCATTAATTGAAACTATTATAAGCGGGGAGAGAGATGAGTGTATCATTATTTAATAAGCTGATTGTTTTTGAATTGTATGTCATTAGTATCATTCTAATTGTAATGAAGTTTGTTGCTGTTATTTTGGGTTTAATGTACCTATTAGATACAATTACATACGGGTCAGTAGAGAGTTAGTATTTGAGCTTATGAAATTGTGGAGAACGTGATTCAAAGTAATAATATAAACAACAAAGGTAAGTAAAGGTTGTTTCTATGGTCAAATGAAAAAAGTCAGTTCAGTTTATGTTTAGCCCTATGTATTTTGAACAGAGGCGCACATAAAAAAAAAAAAAACAGAGAGGCAGTGCTCAAATGAACACCGAAAAAGAAGTAGAAGTCAAATGTCATGCAAAATAAAATAAATGGACTAAATATTACCACAGTAAAGTTTCGTAATAATATTCAACCACAGAAAGAAGCCAAAATTATTTAAAAAAAATATTAAAAAAATTTGCTGACAACTAGATGACACACGTTTCAACTGCCATATGGCATCAATTTTTGTCGCGTGCATGACCCATCCCTTAAATACCAAAACAATAAACAATAATCGACAAATAACTGGTCGTCATTGCTATGCAATTAAAATTACGGCAGTGGTAGTAATACTAATTTTATTAATGACCTTCCATTACTTCTGTATAATATAAAACTAGCGTTTTCCCGCGACACAAGTCCTTTTTTCACGTTTTGAACACGATGACTTCAAAATTCAGTGTCTCACAATTTAAAAAACATAAGAATATACTTATATATTTTTAAATCCGACGAATTGAGAGCCTCTTTTTTTAAGTCGGTTAAAAATATACTGAACAACGCAAATCCTTGGAAAAGCAGAATAAAACGCCTTCAGGTGTTTATTCTCCAAACTCCAAACAGGCCATTAGGTGGTAAAAATGTTCTCAACTCCTGAAAACCAAGCCTCGAAACAATCGCGTGGATGCAAATAGGTAGGTAGGTGGCAACGAAACTGAGCTGTTAATGTTTATAGTGTCAGTTGGACGGGAGAAAAGCACTTAGTGTAATTAGATTGCGGAAAAGGTTGCCGAGCTATGGAACTCTGCCCTGGACTATACGGGGTGATGTTTAAGGAAATAAAGATTTTACACAACCGTGGATGTGTGCGGCTAGAGACTGAGGAGGATGGCGTGACTGGGAAAGGGCCTTTAACACCCAGCAGTGGGCAAATGTGGGCTGATATAATGATGATGATTGTCTAACCCCAGCATTTACTTGTCTTTTTGGTATACCGACCGATCTGAATCTAAAAAGCACTGCAGCGTTCGAATTATCCATTTAGCTTTTAAGAGTGGTGGTGCCACTGGACGCTGAAAATAATCTCACTACGAAGAAGAAAAGGTCAGCATTTTTAGTGCTTGTCGATATTACGTATTATTGTATTCGAATGGGTCGAATCTCGGTTGGTTTTAGGCAAATTTAATTACCTTATTTATCCTGACGTTTTTCTAAAATCAACCGCGATTCGACCTGTTCAAATACATAATGTGTGAGTATCGCAAGTCGTTATACGTCATATACGTAGTCAGGTATAAGGTATTTTTTACTATCGTTCAAAACGTAATTAAGCTAAAACTAATTAAAAGCCCATTAGAAACCATTGTACAACACACAATTTAGATGCTAATGATTCGCCAAAACAAGACTGTATCGTAGTTTAAATTGAGCAAAAAGACACACGGTTCCAAATTGAATTTTCTCAACATTAACAACTCAAAATGAAAATGGCGTGCGCGGAAAATTGTCTACGGAACAACGAAAATAGTTTCGTAACCGGTTAATTAAATGCCAGTCCTACTGAAAAGCTGTTTATTCTCGTTTCACGTACGCTTCTAGAATAAAAAAAGGTGGCATGGCGTACGATAAGAGTATATTTTTTGTAACAAGTTTGTTGTTTTCATTATTAATTAAACTCCATCCTGGTACCGCAACAGGAAGTAAACAGTCTCGGGATGACCATTTCCGAGCTTGAGATGAAGGCGCAAAATCTTTTTTAAGAGCCCTATATCCCTGATCAGGGATAACAGGAGTTGATGATGATGATGCTGTAAAACCGTCTGGCTCAAGATTCTTCACGTGAACATGACTTACCATTTCAACAGTATGTAATGGTGCGGTTCATGGTGATGACACATATTCCATACATTTGACCATGCATAGCTGCCCTCTCTGTAGTACTAGCGGGCACTTTACGTATTTTAGTCTTCAAGTTCCTGAATAACCTTCTAATCTCAATTTTCTTGCATCATTGATGTAGCGAGTTAGCTCTGCTGGTGTTTTGTTCTGCCATATCATCCTGGATATCCACCAATAATTTTAAGACAAAGTAGTGTTCATGTTCGCCATACTGAACGTGTTCGCATTTGTATGTTATTGGTGTTAGTAAATGCTTGCGTTATTGTTTTAATGTTCGTATTTTGCTTTCGCGCAATATTAGTGTTCACTTTCGCGTTCTTATTTGCGTCTGCATTCGCAAATTTACTTCCATTGTCTAACTTTGCCATAACGCACGGCACAGAAATAAATCACCCCGTATCTCCATTCCGCCGCTCCACCGTGCACAGCCAACACGTCAGGTCCCTCAGGAGGTATTTATCGGCCACCGGCCGCTATTTTTTGTCGTAAATCTAATTTATTTGTATTAGTTAATGACCGATCCGCGTACGTCTGTCCGGGAGCCGTATAACTCTTTTGGCTTGCGAGTTTCGTGTAGTTGGAAGAAGTGGTTTTGATCGTTTTGTTTCCGGGTGGTTCTTTTTTCTTCTCGGGTGGAAAGGATCGTCTCCTTCGCATGCATCGTACGGTGAGAATCTCGCCACTTCGACAGAGCTAAGTGATTCTAAGGTCCTGTAAGATGCATTGAGGTTCTACCACGAGTTATATCCGGTAGACCTACGGGCACCGGCAAAGCAAGTTAAGTTTCACTATGGCAAAACCTGTTTTGCTGGTGCCGAAGGTCTGTCGGACGTAAATCGTGGTAGAGCCTCTGTAGAGCATCAGGGCAAGCATAAAAAAATGCCGTTTATTTTGCAGTTCCGAATCGGCACGATCAGCATCTTTTGGCAGGATACCCCATCTGAAGATCAGGATCAGTCCAAGTCAATAGTACTATTACTTCCTCTGTATTGGATGGCGGTCAGTAGGAAAACCAGCAGCTTGAATGGTCGGACGACATCGTCGTTGTGTCGGCAGAAGGCTCTTGCAAACATATCACCTTTTTAAGTGCTATAGGTAGTGAAAGTTTATTTTTGTTTCTGCCTCTGTTTTGTTTTGTTTCAGCTCACAGCTTAGTTCGACTAGCCATTCTTAATCGATTGGTGGTATGGGCATTGATCAGTGAGGCATCGATTGCCGTAAATTGAAAACCATTTCGAGGAATAGGGATACTGATTACTATTAGGGGTTTAAATAAGTAAAATTAAAACGGATTATTAATATTTATCGCCAAAAATGTTTACTTCATTTTTCTTTCGATGACGTCATCATAGCCTCTAATGCGGTAGTTCCATTGCCTACAAATATTTAAAAAAACAACTATCAAAAGTGTCAAATAACTGAGAAAATAACCTTCTTGTTGACTTGACACTGACATTTTGACAAACGTCAACATATTTTTATTTACTTTTTTGTTTTTTCTAAAGCACTAACCCGTGCTAGGGAATAATTTAAACATTACACGGTATGCGGAAGGTTGCGGGTTCAAGTCCTGTCCCGAGTGAATTTTTTCAACTTATTATAAATGTTTAAAATATTTTTATTTTTTAAAAGCATGAATAAAGGCAATGAACTAAGTACATAACGCCAGTGGTGACGTCATACACAAAACAATTAGAAATTTTAAATAATTAATAAAATAATATTTACATAAAAAATTAAGAAAATTTTCAAATTATTTTCTTATATTTGTCTATATTTTCGATTTATAGAATAAAAAATAAAAAATTACGATTCCCACTAAGCAATATCGGGCCCTGTCAATCCATGGATGAGTGACCGTTAGTGGTAACAATATCTGAGCGCTTCTGTGCTTTGGAAGGCACGTTAAGCCTCGTTAAGCCATACCAGAGGCCCTTCGGGCGGCCTTAAAACTCTCACACCTCATACGTTAGGGTGGCCACTACCTCATACGATAACCTAATCTAACTTTAATTTGTTTATGCCCAAGTATCAAGACTTTGCCCTAGTACACCTAAACAGGGTCGTCGGCAACCACTGAAGCGTATTCCGAAGTAATTATTTTAAGTTTTGTTCCGTGTTCGGGCGCATTTCGCGGTCTGTCCGATATCCAGTGTCCATTTAAATGGAGAACGGAATAAATCCATCGGAAAGCTATTTGTTTTTATTTTGGTTTTTGTTTTGAGAACAATAAAGTACCCAATCGAATGAAATTGTTTACTTAGGTTAATATGAGACATAGTATTGGTGATTAGTCTGCCAGAGTTACATCGTGAGGAAACCTGTGAATAAGTGTATCCTTGTCTTTCCTTGAAAATAGGTTCTGGACAAGCTTATTCCATCTTAACCCATCTACAGGGTGCAACCGAATTCGATAGCGGAACTTTAAGCAGGCTGTCTACCTGGTCACTAAAAACAACTTGTACTAGGTGCCAAAAAAGAGAGCGAAAAAAATATCAGCTGTTCCATACTTTTAAATTTGCTGCAGTTGTTCCTTATGAATGGAACAGCTGGTATTTTTTTACGCTCCAATTTTTGCTACTTAAAGTTCCTCTAACGAATTTTTACCCTTACATTGCACCCTGTAGTGAGTGAGAGTGCCACTGACTGGACGCTGTATAAAACATCATCATTACTTTCAATAAGTTTTTTTTAATTATTGTCATTATTTAGCTTTTAGTTTCGGCGATTATATTATGATATTGATATTTGTATTGGAAAATGTAACGATTCCAATAAATAAAAAAACATTATTTTGTCCTTGGTATAAATATTTTTGAAAATGCCTGAACCAATTTAAATCCTGAAATGAATGCCAAATGAATACCTTACATCATCATTACATTTAAGAGTTATCCTCTTGTCGGTGCAGCATTCTCCATGCACTTCGATCACAGGCCAGTTCCTTTGCAGCCTGGTACGTCACGACATCCACCTTCTCTTTAATTTGGTCAAAGTAGCTTCTCCGTGGCCTTCCTCTACCTCTCTTTCCTTCTATCTTTCCTTCTATTATGTTGGTTATGAATTTGTCGTGACGTAGCAAGTGGCCTAGCATCTTTCCTCTTCTGCATTCTATTGTCTTCATCAACGTTCTCCTCTCCCCTACTCTTTCCAGGACTTGCTCATTTGACACTCTTTCCGTCCAAGATATCCTCTCCATTCTCCTCCAACACCACATCTCGAAAGCTTCCAGCCTTTCCCGTTCCCTCTGTGTCATTGTCCATGTTTCGCACCCATAAAGTGCCATGGGCCATACATAGGAAAGAATAAGTCTCTTTCTGATGGTCTTTGATATATTTTTAGATTTTAATATATATCCTTTTTTGTGGAAAGCTTGTTTCGCCATTGCAATTCTAGCTTTGATATCTGCGGTGCATCTGGAGTCTTCGGTTATTATACTGCCTAGGTATTTAAAAGATTTAACTTGCTGTATAGGAGTGTCGTTAATTTTGATGTTAGCTATGGGAGGGGTCGGTTTCTTAGATGTAATTAGAACTTTTGTTTTATTTATATTTATTTTCAGACTGTGTTCCTTGAATATGGTATCCATAGTATTAAGTAGTGTTTCTAGATCACTGGTGTTATCGGCAACAGCTGCAATGTCATCCGCAAATCTGATAAAGACCACTCTTTCTCCATTAAATACGACTCCCTCAGCTGTTTCTTCCAGTATTTTATTAATAGCTGTTTCTATAAATATATTGAAAAGTAGTGGTGACAGTGAGCATCCCTGGCGAACTCCTTGTCTGATCTTGGCTTTTCCTTTTTCTTCTCCAATTTCTATTATTGTTTCTTGGTTCTTGTAGAGCTCGTATATTATCTTCCTATCTCTGTAGTCCAGATCAGCGTCTTTTAAGCTCTTCATCATCATTTTCCAATCAACTTTGTCAAACGCTTTCTCTAAATCTATAAAAGCTATGTTTGTGTCTAGTCCTAGGTCCATTCTTCGGTCTATCAATAGTCTTAAGGCTAGGACGGCTTCTCTTGTTCCTCTCTTTTGTCTGAATCCGTATTGGTCGTCTCCTAGGCAGAATTCAGTTTTGCTTCTTATTCTGTTTTGAATTATTTTAAGTACTATTTTAGAGGCCTGAGAAATGAGGCTTAGGGTCCTATGCTCTTCACATTTTAAAGTGTTAGGTTTCTTGGGCAGGGCTATTATTTTAGTGATGTTGAAGTCTGTTGGTGTTGTTCCAGCTTCGTAGATGGATTTCACAATTTGAAATATTTCGTCAATAATAGGTTTATTAGCGTGTTTAATTAACTCTATTAAGATTCTATCTTCTCCTCCTGCCTTCCCATTTTGAATGCCCTGTAGCGCATAATCGAATTCTTCTCTGATTATGTCTGGTCCTAGTTTGTCTGGATCTACGTCTTGTTCGTACTCTATATCGTCTTCAGATAGTCCATCTCCTTCATAGAGTGTTTCAATATATCTCGTCCATCTTTCTAGTATATCTTTGTTGTTTATTAGGATACGTCCTTGTTCATTTAGGATCGCAGTGCTTCTAGTACATTTAGGTTTTTCCATATTTCTTATTATGTTATAAGCTTTATCAATTTTACCTCTCTTCATGTATTCTTCTATACCTTTACAGCATTTCTCAATGTCTTGTTCTTTACATTTTCTGCATTCCAGTGTTATTTTATTTGTCAAAATTTTGTATTCAGTCATGCTTTCGTCGTCTGTTTTCGTGCGGAGTTTCCTTCTCTTAAGCATTAACTCTATTATGTCTTCACTAAGCCATTTCTTGCGTGGTACTATTTTTTCTTTCTCCAGATTTTCTTCAGCACTAGTTCGTATAATATCTCTCATATTCGTCCACCTCTCTTCAATACTATATTTATTATTATCTAGGTTCTTGTTTTTATACTCTTCTAACTTATATCCTAGATTATTACTATATTGCACTCGTTGCTTACTTGAGACATCTTTTAACTTAGTGAGATCAATTTTCTTTGGCTTTGCGATTCTTTTACCTCTTTTTGGTTCTATATTAAATTTGCCCAGTAGTAGATTGTGATCTGTGTTAAGGTCAGCCCCTGGGTATGTTTTACATTGTGTAATCAGATTCTTGTATTTTTGCTTTACTAATATGTAGTCAAGTTGGTATCTACCCAGATCTCCTGGCATTTTCCATGTATAAAGTCTTCGTTTTGGTTGTTTGAATTGCGTGTTTATAACAGTCATTTCTCGTTCCTTACAAAATTGTATCAATCTTTCCCCTCTTGAATTGCGCTTCCCTAGGCCATAGTTTCCTATATAGTTTTCCTCTTTCCCCTCTCCTACAACTGCATTAAAATCCCCCATTACTATAAGGTTGTCTTTTCCATTTGTTGCATCTATCAGTACATCAATCTGTTCATACATATCCTCAATATCTTCATCTGGATACCTTCCAGTTGGCATATATACTTGTATTATAATTATGTCTACTGGTGTAGTCTTTATTTTAACGGCCGTTATTCTTTCACTGTGATGAATGGTATTTTCTACTTTATTTCCATATTTTTTATTGAGTATAATCGCCGTGCCATTTTCGCCTCCTTTTTCATTTCCTGTATATATTACTCTATAGTCATCGCTCCAGTAGTCTCCACTACCCTTCCATCTCACTTCCGCCAATCCCAATATATCTATTTTCTTCCTTTCCATTTCCATTTTTAATTCTTCTAGCTTCCCATCGGTTAACATGGTTCTTACGTTCCACGTTCCAATCTGGCAAGGGTTTCGCCTGATGACGACCGGGGTAGCCTTGCCGCGTCCACCTCTGCCGGACTCAGACCGCCACGGCATTTTACATCGTGGAAGCCCGTTGTCAAGAACGGTATTACTGTGATCTGACATTTTCATGCTGCTTTTGTGGGAATGTAGAGCAGTGGTTTCCCGTTGCCTTCTGCTCCGCAGTATTCTGACCGTCTCGCTTTTTAGCTGCGCTCAGAATAGTCTACTCCAGAGCCGTACCAGTTTTTAACCTCCGCCCCTGGGTAGTACTGACAGGTACTGCTGCCCTCTGTCAGGGTCCAAGATAAAGTCCTTGTGACTTGCCTCTTCCGCCTACATTGCCAAGTTGATGGGTACCATCTTTGCCGCTGCAGCCGTTGTGGTCTTCACCCGTAACCCTGGGCTCGGGGTCCACATTATACCCTGTGGAACTGGGTCCCTGCCGAACTTAGCCACCAGTTCGCTCCGGCCTACTGGAGTGAGTGGTGCCCACCCCCGCGACGAGGACGCGTCGGACTGGAATTACTCATGTGGGAGATAGAGAAGGGGGCTCTATTACCCCATGAGCCGGGTTAATGATTGCGTATGTTACCGCAACCAAGGGCGACCTTACACCTAAATTCATTAACTCCATAACGCATCACCGGAATACCCTCTCACATCACAGTCGTTATAACCCTTGAAATGCACGCACCAATAATCTCGTACGCTTTAAAACGAAAACCTCTATACCATTCACCCTTCCCATTTGAATATGGTTTTATTTTCAATTGACTTCACTTAAAAGTAAAGACAAAAAAAAGCTCTCGACCATATTTTTGGGTTTTAAATTCAACGCCCTAAGGGCAGTTTTTGTTTGTGCGTTTCGGTAGATTGATTTAATCGCAAAGCAAATTGGTAGCAAATTGATGAACGAGTGCACTCGAAAATGGCGACTGTATAGTTTTTGTCACTTAGAATGCCAAATGTCAACCTAAGAGCTCTTGATTTTTTTAAGGACTGAAAAAATATTCTGGTCAATAAGGGAAGTTGTGAGAAATGTTTTTTCAGATGTTTTTCCAGAGTTATTTTTAAGTTAGCAATTAATCTGTTTTATCACCTATTTTAGTTACTAAATTACATATATTTATTAATTTTATATAATAATACGATTGAAACAGAAAAAATATCAACCCTCGATAATTTTCCACAAATGTTTATCATTGTTTAACTACAACACTTCTAAACAAAACAATAATCGTAAAAAACCTTCCCACGCGCGAAACAAAAAGTCAAACTTCCGTCAAAACGCATCAAACTATGTATTCTGATGTAAATTTGACAGTCTATCAAAACTCTGACACGCGGCGCGCGTCATCAAAGAACAAAAACATGTCACAATGACAATGAGCTGGAGTAAAACTTGTAAAAAAGTCACGGAGAGGATAACATCCCGCGTATGACAACAAAACATCGGATGTCACTCGCAAATCAAAGAGGAACTAGCTAAGTTTGCCCTTGCGTAAACAGTAATGGGTTCCGTGGAATTATTTTATGATAATACTTTTTAATTTAATTGGATGAAAACAGGCTAAAAAAAAAAAAGGTTTGTGACAGTGATGATCCACTTTATTTAATATTTTGTTTTCGTTGAATTTTTTAGTCTGATTTATTGAGTTATTCTTGAGTTTGAGAACCATTCGCGAGTATTTTAGGTCACGTTTTTATTTTTGTGTCTATCATACTTGTTTTCATTATTTTATATACCTATGTTGCAAAGTTACAACGAAATAAATTAAATTACCTATACAATAACGGGTGTTATGGTAGCTAAAGAATCCTATAAAGCTAAAGCCCAGTGCACACGTCCTGTGTCCAAGTGAGTGAATAAAGCCCCTAACACACTGGCGGCGGGGTAAATTGTATAAAAACAATCGCGCGCGCCCGTCCACTGTTTCACGAGGCCTTTGACAAAATCAGACTCGAATCAAACGTACGTTTAATGGAAGATGTAGAAATGTTTTGGTTAAAAAACTGTGGAGTAGACAGCATTTTTTTTATTTTGAAATTAATGTACTATTATTTCACGTGAAATTTGTTGTATTGTTAGCTTGGAGATGTATCAGATGTAATTCAATCAATAATTTGAGTAATCATGCCGTTTACGAGTAAATCACAAGTTATTAGCTGTTATTAACAAAAACTTGCTTAGTTTTCCATAATGCGTTAAACACAAGTTATCTTATAAAACAATATTTATTCATACAAAAAGTTCATAAAAAATAATCAATTACAAATCAAAAACATTGACAAAAGTTTCGTC
Organism: Zelleria hepariella; assembly: GCA_949319315.1. Classification (NCBI taxonomy): domain Eukaryota; kingdom Metazoa; phylum Arthropoda; class Insecta; order Lepidoptera; family Yponomeutidae; genus Zelleria; species Zelleria hepariella. The sequence continues at coordinate 37,846,002 of OX439378.1, read as the reverse complement.
AACATTATGTCAAACAATTACGACATTATATTTTTTCTGAAAATGGATCACAAACTAAAAAAAAAAACGGTTACAAACTAAAACAAAAAAGCTATTATTCTATCGATTTTTCTCGCTGAAAAAAGCTTAAAACCGTAGACTACTGTTGATTTTGCTCATTTTTGTCACTTAAAATGGTATTTTCTTTTTCAGAACCTTAATTAAAATCTACGATTTATAGCGCCAAAAATAAGCCATCTGTCTCTACCATCGTCCACTCCACGCCATCCCTCGCACGACCCACCACCGCCGCGTCAATTTTCCAGCGCCCATCACCGACGCGGCCAGCACGCGGCGGACACGTGACCGTGCGTGTGGCGCCCCCTAATGTTGTGCGAGTGTGCTGCGTGCTTTATGTGTGGACTCGGGTGTCCGTGGGTTGGGAGGGTGGTTGGGACTAAGAGAAGTCAATAATTTTCTTGATGAGTATAAGAAAACTTATGGTTGCAATAAAGTATTGAGTATTGAGTAAAGTTATATGTTTATAGATGATAGGTTTTAGTAACTTATAAAGATACAACTTTAGTAAGAAAAATGAGTAAGTGCAATATTCACAGTCACATTATATGGATTGTTATGGTCTCAATGAAATGCAGAAAAGAAAGCTTTAGTGAAAAAATATGATTAAATTAAGAGTTTTTTCATTTAAAAAAAACAGTCAAAGTCACGGTATAAAACTAAATCAGAAAGAGATGCTCACAGAACTTGAAATTAGATCGAATCAGATTCAATCGAGGAAAAACATGAGTAGTTCATGGTCACCCTACAAAACATGGATGACATTGTAATTATTTGCGGACCAACCTTTTTGTTTGGCAAGACTTTTGTTTAGCAAAATTAGTTTAGTTTAACACCATCTCGCCTGAGATAGTGCAAATATTGTCTGGGCTGTTTTTTAATTCGAAGTTGTTTGGGCTCTGTTTTTTTTAAATTCTAAGTGTTTGTTGTGCAGTTAAAACAAACAGGTCATGAACAGATTTCCATACTTGTGTCTAAAAGAAGCAATGCAGATTAGCAACTTTCTGAAGTTGACAATCTGTGACATTGTTTGTCTACCTTTAATTGACATTGCTTGCAATACTAACTTAGTATTGCGTATTGTGTAAAATTGTAAATGATTGCTTTGGGTGCATCGCACACACATATTTTTCCACAATATAATTAGAGTATTTATTATTAAAGAATTAACAAAGCTGAGAGGTATGGATTAATTTAATCAAAAATATTAAACATATATACATACAACTTGACGCTGTGTGTAGGTTTGTTTAAAATACTTGACACCATTATTAAACCCTTTTGTTACGGATAATATAATTTCTGAAACAAAAGAAAAAAAAACTCTGGGAAACCCTAAATAGCAAAAGAATAAACATAATTCCACGCAAGCGTCGCCCCGTGGGGAGTCGCAAAACTCTTTCGAATGGCAATAATAAACATAAACAATAATAAATAAAATAGGTACAATTATGCTCCCTTGTGGGACTCCTGAGCGGCGTGCACGCGCCTCTAGGCTGTTTTCTCTATTGTTCATGCTTTGGCTAGTTCAACCGACTGGTAGTAATGGAAGGTTTGGCTTTCAGAAAAGACTCCCTCCTTGTGTATTTTGATGGAGTAATTGCAGTCAGTTATTTTTGCTGATGCTATCTTACTATATCTTTTATTTTCAAATCAGTTTGATACAGAAAGGACTGTAACTTGCGATATTTTGAAACCATCGAAAAGAATCACACTCATTTCATAATTATTATCAAAAACACATGGTTTAAAAATCAACAATGCTTACTTGAAGCTAGAGTTTAGAGCTGGCCTGTAATACTTTATTTGGCTTAAGATTCACTTTGGGTCACCGAACCAACCAGATAATGACATCAAATTTCTGATCTAAACAAAACAAACGGCTCGTCAAATTACGCGCAAAAACATATGCATTTCAAAGGCCTAAATCCTAACAATGCCTCCTCAACAGAGCACAATGCAAAATCCTAAAGATTACGCTCTCTTTAGTTCACTACATCACTGGACAATAGTCCAGGGTATTCGATGCCAATGAGCGGACATCCCCTATTAATTATAATTGACATATTTCGAACGTTCGGTGCAATTTGTCGATATGCAGTGAGTTCTTTTGATATGGCACGCGTCGCTTGGATTGTTTGTTTTGATGTCCACTCGGTCTGCGGGATGGTGGGATGTTAAGCTTCATTAGAGGGTCGGGACTTACGTGTGATTTTGGTTGTGTTGAGGTAAAGTTGGGAGGGTTTTGGGATTACGCGACTTACTATGTGTTAATCACTATGTGGGAAATATGATCGATATAATTATTATCATTATGGACTATTTTGACCAGGTTCAAGAAAAATTGGATGTTGCGACGAACCTAACTATAAAAAAACTGGTTTGTTACTGGAGTATATGGATAGTGCCCTACTGAAAAGACTGACTCCGAAATAAAATCATGATGATGATGATGATTGATATTAGATACTGATAATTGGTAACCTTCGATAAAGGAGTGTTGGTAACGCAAAGTTCCTGAAATTTAATTATTCACTTTTTATTCAAGCATTATCATCATCATCATCAGCCGACCTCTGCCAACTCACGCGCCTTTTTCAAGAATTACCATTTGAAATATTAATTTGCATGTTAATGTGCTTTAAAATGGTATTAATATTAATATTACAGGCAAGCAAAAAACATAATAATATTTTTTCTGTGAACAGAACGCAAACACAAACACGCCTGAAACTATTACTTCCGCAAATTCTGTCTCCAAAACCCCGAGGCTACATCCCACAGCAGTAACTCTCCCACGATTAATACGAATACAATAAAGATACAAATGCATACAAAATCAAAAACACTCAATCGAACCCCGCATTAAAGAATTGAAATGTTTTATTCATTATTTCATTACGCACCCGTTTAGTATGGTTGTTTAAAAATCGATTTAAGAAGCAAAAGGACCTAAGTGACATGTAATATTTTTAAAAAATGCAAAATATCATTGTAAGGTCGATACAACACATAAGATCATGGAATTTTTTAATATATTGGCAGCTTTGAAAGCTCACAATGCTGTCGCTTACATCTTTTTTAATATTTTCAACCAAAACACTAGTGTTGTATCACTCTACTGTAACCAGAATCGCCCAAAGCGATCGCGTGGCGCAATATTTGAGAAAAAGAGAAGTTAATATTTGTAAATTAGTGCGTTTTAAGGGTTGAATAATTTGCTAAAGTTAATTGTGTTGGGAAGGGGAGACAACAAACACTACTTTCGTTTTTTTTTCAAGGGTTTCACTTGTACTGTTAAAACAGAGTCACAAGTAAAGTGTCACCTATTAGATTTAACCATCCACTAAAAATGTATCTCCATCAAATACCAAAGTGCACCTATCTCCAATTTTCCATATCCGGAAAAATGGGGATGCGTGCGTAAAAATAAGTGCAAATTATTACTAGTCACTAGTAATCAATAGGAAACATACTCAACAACTCTAATTATAGAGTCGAAGTTCAAGTGATCTTTGCAGTTCTGTGGACCGATTATTCTCTAAGGGCAAAGGCGAGTCTTTGTCACACAACACTCCTAACCCTTAAACAGTCAAGTCATCATATCGGACATTAAATTTGTGAGGGTGTCCTCAACGACAATATTTGCCAAGGACCCGCCCTTTCCTTCAAACTGAAGGACCATCGAGGACAGAAACACGTGTCTAATGAGAGAGGTAGCGTGTGAACTGGCAGGATGGAAATTCGATAATTTGTGAACTATTTCAGTCGAGTGATGGTTGAGGGGTTAAGTTGTTTGATATTGCTCGCGTCGATTTGATATTTGGGTGTCGATGTGTGACATCCATTTGCGGAACCAGAGAGCTAAATATTTATTTTGACGAATTTCATATCGGAGAAAAACATGAATCGTTAGTCGATTTATACATACATATTATCTGAAATTGCACCGTTGTCCATAATTGCAAGAATCTGGTCAAATTGAGAAATGGATAGCCACTTTTGCCACATTTGTAGGAAACCTGCAGATCACAAAACAACATGAAATACAGGAGGTAAATCAAACATGCAAGTAAACCCGACAGAATACATTCAAAACTGCAATACAATCAACCATCTCCCATTCCAACACATTCAACCCTGTAACTACTAAGCCAAACCATATTAGACCCGTCGCTCAGAATTTGACCGAAGCAATATTAGTCTCATCAAAAGCTTCAACTTTGGTGACCTGTGGTTTTAATACGGCTGTTTTACCAATTCTAGGTGGCCAGATTTTGCAGACGTTCCACAATAGATGCAAGAGGTATTTGCATAAACGCGTCAACTAGGATTAGCGTATCTAGGAAAGATATCTGCGACGCTGTGTAAGCCGCGGGCTTCTGTTTGCATAGGGAAACGTTCATTTGTGTCACTAATGTGGATGTGGATTTGGGGGCTGTTGTTTTAGGTATAGTAAAGAGGACAGTCCGAATTGCAGATGGAAGTTTGTTTTGTTTTGGTTTGAATTGTAGAAATTGTATTTTGTTGTTATTCTAGTTCTGAAGAATGACATCTTATAACATCAACATCTTAGTCTCAAATCACTTGAATAATTATTAATATACATACTGTTTTCTTAGGTTAAAGCCAAAGAAGCGTAATTTTGTGAGTTGTGAGTTGTGATTTACGAGTACATTGCAGTCGGTACCAATTAATAAAAGTCTGGGTTGACCGTTTGTGCCCCAGATTGACAATATTTGATAGTCTTCTATGTATAAAAAATACTGTTTTTTTTTAATTTACAATAATCCTATGCAAAAATAAAATGAATCTACTATGTATAAAAAAATACTGTTTTTTTTTTTATTTACAATAATCCCATGCAAAAATAAAATGAATCTTCAAAAGTAAAACACCACTTCAACACAAATTGCCGGCTCATTTTCCTTAAAAAAAATTAAGAGCCAACCATCACTTCCGCCTTATTAGTCACAATTTTAACTACTGCCGCATCAGCATCACAATCGACGCCAGACGATTCGGTTGCGGAAGCGTGCTGTAGTAATTTTTTACAACCGGCGCGTCCGCTGCAATTACTCCGGCGTCGGAAGGGTTGACCCGACTGATCGGGAGACAGCGTTTTGGCTGTATTTTATCTGAAAGAAGAAAATAAGCATTGTGTAAACTTAAACTGTAGGTTTTTTAAAATACCATATTAGAAGAAATTCATATTAAATTTTATTTTAGCTTTTTTATTTAAACCTTTTTTTGTTTACCTCATCAACAGTCTCATTATAAATCGACTTTTTTCTAAGAATATTTGTAATTTTTTGCTTTCTTCCCAAAAGGCGCGAAAAAATATGTGAATCAGGAAGATCATTGAATGAACTCTACCTATTCTCATCATCATCAGCCTAGGTATGCCCACTGCTGCCTTCCTGCCACACCACCTCTCACGATCTCGGTCTATCTAAGATTATTCTAAGGCCTTTTGCATCTACGCAATGAGATGATTTATACAGCGTCCAGTGGCACCTTCACTCACACTAGATGGGTGAAGTGACCACTCGGCTCTGCAGTGCCTGGGACATTGTTTTAGATGGAGTAGGCTTGCCCAGCACCTATACCATCCTGACAGCTTAGTCGGCCTAGCCCATAGGAAAGACAAGTCAATACGTGTGAGGTAACTAAGCCGCGGGTTTCCTCACGATGTTTTCCTTCACAGTTAGCCAGTGGTATTGCTACTACAAATTCACAAATGTTCGTAAGTTTGAAATTAAACAAAGTCATAGATACATGCCCGCACCGGGAATCGAACTTGGGACCTCTTGCTTCAGAGTCTACTGTTCTATCCACTAGACCACCACTGCTTCTAACCCTACATCTATCTATATCATCTCTACAATGCCTACCAAATACACAAAACCAGAACCCTTCCATGCACTCCGCTTCACGTTTTTCGGAAGGCAATATCGGCAATATCGTAAAAGTTAACTGCGCCTTCCTGCGACATGGCCCGACATATTGTCGAGTTGACGAGTAAGTTATTGTTACTGCGCCTGTGATGTCTGCACTCTTGAGGGTTGGGTTTTGGTGACTGGTGGTGGACATTTAAGGCATTCTTTTTGTTTTATATTTGGCCAGCATAGAACTATCAGAGAAATACAGACAACAAAAAACCTAATTGAACTCTGCCCTATAGTTGCCAAGAGGAACCAAAAGAACAAAATGTAACATAATGTGATTTTATTCATTTTGAAAATTAATTAACTCTGAATAAAATAGGATTCCATTTTTTTTCTTATTACATCACTTTTGTTACTATCTACAAAAATATAAGTAATAGAAATATAAACAAACCATACTGGGGGTCTACCGGCTAAGACGAAGCCCATTACCATTGGCGAAAATCGAAGTTCGATTTATGAAAAATGTACTGCCACCCAGTTAATTTTACTGCCATCCAGTAAAATTTTTCATAAATCGAACTTCTATTTTCGCCAATGGTAATCAGCTTCGTCTTAGCCGGTAGACCCTCTGATTTAAAAAGAGCTCTACCAAAAACTAAGTTGAATAAATACTTTTTGAAGATTTACATATTTTTTTTACATTTAGTACCTACCTTACTTGATTTTAGTAAAATATCAAATTCTAAAAAGCGATTCCCGCTTTCTATCCCGAGTAAAAATTTCAACGCACTCAATCGCTCCCCTGGATGTTGTAAAGTGGGTGGGAGATATAATAAATTTTAAATCCATTAGGCATTTGTAAGCAAGTACACATGTTCGGGGTCGCTGCTACACTCCATTTAACTTTACGAGGTTTAGATTTGGTGAGTTGTTACCTTAATAATTTGACACGCGAATAGCAGTAGAGATTTTCGGACAAAATTATGAGGTACATTATTTGTCTATGCGTATTGTTGAAAGATGCAATCCCCAATTTTGTAAAAGTACAAAAACTTGTTTTTTCAAAAAAAAGTTTTTTCACATTTTACTCGAGCGTTGGAAGAGTGAGTGTGGTGTTTTTTTCAAAAGCAATCGCTCCTTAATTTTAAACGCCTCCGAATGAGAACCAAAACTAGTAAGCCATCACAATATCAATAAAAAGTAAGCGTAATCGTTTATAAATTACAAAAATATTTTTATTGCTTTAACAAATTGACAAAATATATCTAACTTCGAAAATAAAGTACAGTTGCCACTGAGATACATCACTTTTCACTTATTTATGCAATAGATATTTCCTAAAAACGTCCAAGCTACACTTAGCGACAATAAAAACTACTTATCCCAAACCCAGTGACCCATTCTAATCCAATTTCCACACACAACGCTTCCGCACCCAGTAATTTTGTTTTTCCTTCGACCGTTCCTATTTCCACTAATATCTTTGCGTTGGATTCGATTTACGTAATACGCTTACACCCTGGCTCTCGGTCGACGATAGGAAGAAGCAGTAGTTTTACATCATGCATTCGAGATTATTGACATTTAAAAACAAAATGAAACTGTGAATAAACTGAGGCGTATAAAATTAAACCTGGCACATAACATTTTTGGGGAAATAAAAAAAAATGTTAGGTATATGGAAGTTAGATATGTCATTGTATTGGATATTTTCATGTTTGATAGAAACGATCGTTTTTAGATTCCGTTTTTTATATGGGATTTTGCCAACTTTGATAATACAAATATTTTTGCAAGTTGATATGAAATCCATAGACAAAAACGACTGCATTCATAGTTTGAAATTGACCGTTTGTGGAGATTGCCGGGTTTGATTTTATACGCCTCAATTAGTACATTTAGTGCTACTGATGTGATTAGTAATCTTCCTATATTTATTCTAACCACGTTATGTCGATTGCGTTGCTTCCTTGATTCTTACAGTTAGGTACTTTCACTCAAATTAATTATTATTTCAATTTAATCACTGCTGGAATCCAATCCTAGCTTCTTTTGTTCTAAAACATTTCAGCTGCACAAAGAAGAAACTTATGTAGCGCTCACAGCCTAGTTGGACTAGACAGTTTTATTAATTGATTGGCGAAGTTAAGCATGATCGGGCGCGGTCAGTCCACCAGTGGCAAAAATATCTGAGTGCTTCCGTGCTTCGGAAGGCACGTCAAACGTTACCGTTGGTCCTGGTTGTTTTTGAAAAATAACAATCGTTAAGCCATATCAGAGGCCCTTTGGGCGGCCTAAAAAACTTTGATACTAGAGGTGGCCACTACCTCATACGATTACCTACCTACCTAAATCTACACGTAGATTCACAAAGGAAAAGTTTTGATAATTTGCACTGTGCATTCATTATGTTTTCATCTACAGCTAACACCCAGCATTTATTCAATAAAATACACTTTTTTTCTCCAATTTCGTTGCGCCCCTATCCTGAACTGTTCAACCGTAGAAAGCATTAGTGTCTCCACCACGGACCTCAACCCCTTGATGCACGAATGATCGAGTTCGAATAATAAAACATCGAATACTTATTATTTTTTTCTTCTTTTATTCATTCATTCATCATTCGATTTTGCCAATTGTCGCGCTAATGTTTGGCGTCGATTTCTTGAAGATTAATCGATTTTTTTCTTTATTGTTGTGGCTAAGACGATTACGCTAGAGTTGGCTTTTGTGATTTATGTTTGGGTTTTTTAATGTAGCTAAATTGCTCGCCACACCCATACGTTTTCTTTGTCGCTGATAATTAATGACAAAAATAATACTATAACAAAATTTCGCTATACTAATGTATACTTATATAGATTTGCTTTTAAAATAATTAAGCTCGAAGAAAGGTTTATGGCCATCAAACTATAGAAAATCAATGCAATTTAGTTAATAATTTATGACTTCTGAAACTGTACACCCACATCTTAACGCCTGTTAGCAAAACACATAAATATGTCAACTTAGAGTAGCCAAGAGTGAGTTCTATTATATTTGATGGAACTCTTTAAAAAACAAACATAATATTTATATTATATTAGAAAGTCTACCTGCGAGTAAGAATATTAGTACTTGTACGTATTTATGGAATTGGTTTAAACAGGAAAAAAAGTTGTTGTCTAAAACTCATAAAAAGGATAAAATATAAAGGTTATTACGAGTATGTAATCTTAGTTTATTATTTGAACAACTAACAGCAATTTCATCATTAATTTTGCATTTAAGATTGGGTTTCAAATTTTTACTGAGGAACTCTACAAAAAATACTCAAAAATTGACAAAATTGACCCCTAGTTATCTTCGGCCGGAACCAATTTTATTACTTTTAACACTTGAACCCGGGAGAATGTCCTTAAAAGTACATTGTCCGTTATTAATACGTGGGGTCCAAAACGGTCACACCTCATTCGAGGGTTAACTTTGGCATTCCTTGGGTGATATATCAGTTAGCAAACAATAGTTAGCCCTATGACAATGTTCAAAAGATTAGGTTTGAAATGTCCATTTTGCTAATGTCCATCTTCACGGCCATTACTGCATTGTTTCGGGTTACAATTCAATTTTGCCTTCTTGACCACGTGTGTGGTACTTTTGTCGTCATGGTCAGTATTTTTGATTGGATATTTTACGCGTGCGCTTTTGGGTTGAATTTTAATTTTGATGATATTTTCTTTTCAATCGGAGTGGCGCTCGGCTGTCGCGCTTGCTTGTTCATTCTTTTTTGTGTTATTGTTTAGGCAAAGTACCTTCGTTTATTATAAACTAGCTTTTGCCCGCGACTTCGTCCGCGTGGACTACAGAAAAAGGATATATGCTTTACTTTGCTCCTAAGTGTAAAAGCGTGATAGTATGTAGCCTATGTGTTATTCTGATGTCTAAGCTATCTCTATTCCAAATTTCATCCAAATCCGTTCAGCCATTTCAGCGTGAAAGAGTAACAAACATCCATCTATCCATCCATCCATCCACACTTACAAACTTTCGCAAATCTAATATTAATAAGTATATATAAGTATAAGTAAGTAGTAGGATAGGATAGTAAGATAGGATAGTAGGAAGTAGGATATCTACATGATATGAAACAATTTATTCGCTGCCTTTTTCATCAACTAATTTTTCAATTAAGTATATCAAAACATCCTGCCACTTCATAAAAAATAACACAATGATGGTCAAAGTTACAAGTTTTTTTCTTAATTACCGTACTTAATGGAAGGGTTAAAGTAAATTAATTAACATTACTTTCCCTATCAGCAGCATCTTCCCTAAAACCTACATGACAGTTTACATGTGACATGACAGGTTTGACATGATGGGGGTCTTCAAACATCGGTTTATTTAGCGGTAGCTTACATTGTGGTGATCTACACTGGGCTATTAATTAGGTTTAATTGCGTTTTATAAAGGGTTAGTAAATAGCATGCCTTTAATAGGTATGAATGAATAATCATGAGAGGCAATAATTAGAGTGCTAGTAGTACGTTCGGCCACAGTCACAGATACCCCATATGGCAGCTCTTACCGCGCGCGGCATAAGGGCGCCAATCGAACAAAAAGGGGTATCCTAGCGTGTGGCCGACTGTACATAGGTACCTGATATTACCATAATTTCAGAATGCTCTATTGTTGAAATAACTCTTAAAATAATTGGTATTTCTATATTTGTGGGACGACCTCACAACCTTTTTGCCGGGGTAGCAAGAGGCAGCCGAGGATAGAGAGGAGTGGAAGAAAAAAGGGTAGGCCTTTGCCCAGCAGTGTGACACTATGGAGGCTACATAAATAAAAAATAAAAAAATATTTGTGGATTGTCGCATTCTCTGCTAATGATTTGGCATTGAGTTTGCCAAAATAAATGGATTAGATCATTTTGAGATACAAAAGGCACACAACTAAAGGATGTGTCAGTTTAAATAACCATACATTAATGTAGAAGTGAAAGTACCTATTGCGTTTCGAAAATGACAAATGGCAGCCAAAAACATCATTAAACCAATCGAACACAACAAAACACTGTCAAACATCATAAAGATGACATCAAGTGCAAAATTCTATTGTCAAACGTACTCAGTTAAACTGTCAAATGCAGTTTAAAAATGGAAACTTAATGGTGTGTCAAAACATATAATCTGTCGTTAATGACATTGAATTGTAACGATTATCGACTACGAATCATTGATTGATTATGTGATGACACTTTTGGACAGTTTCTCATGATTTTTCACTGTTCATGATTCTAAGAGAAGAATAATCGATTTAGGCACTATTAAAGAAATATATTGAATGGAGTAACATTACCTAGGTATTTTGAGGGATACTCGTAGATCATGATTACTTACACCAAAATAACTATAGTTATTCTTCGTCTTTTATAATAATAGTAAATGATGAAAAGACAGTAGGAAATCGGATCTACAAAAAGTTAGTGAGATCTCGATTTGATTTATAAGCCAACGTTGGTACAGATTTTAGGTTCTCAGCCCTAGCGCTAATGAAAAAAAAAACATAATACCTATATTCTTTTTGTTTTTTTTTGTGCGGGATTTATTCGTAGATTCTAAAATTATTTATGTTTGGTAGCCAGGGTACCTATAGCTACGCTGTAGCTGCATGCTATTAAAATCGTATTAATTCCAATAAATTGAACTTGCACTTTGCAGCTTATTTTTCACCCATCACCATGTTTGTCTTATCCAATTAAAGCGGGCGCGGAAAAGCATTTTACAGCCAACAATAAAAGTCTCGCAATATTATCGAGGCGGAAAACTGGGCCATAAAAGTTTAAGTAGTTCCGACTCACTCAAAAATATGGCGTAGAAAAGCAATAAAAGTGGGTAAATAATACAAAATACAATAAGTGCCAATATTGGGACGGCGGCGGTGTCCGCAAACTGGCGGTAAAGACTTGGACGCACCAAGAGAGAACAGTTCGTAAAAATCTCAAACAAGAAATTCTAAAATGTATCGTAGCCACCTTTATTTTCTCACCATTATCAGAGAGCAGATGGAAGATAAGTCAATTCGACATTGCAGCATCCAAATGGACGCTGATAGAATTTAATTTTAAATCTATCCTAGATGCCAAAGCTCCTAGATCAGATTAAAGAACCTATTCATTAAAAACCCACTCCAGTTGTCAATAAATTGTCAAATTATGCGTTGTTACTGGAAAATACTCCTCATTGAGTTATTAAACAACACTCAACTTTTGAGAGCTTGGTGACGTGTGGATTCATTGTGAAGTTAAGGGAATACAGAAGCATATCCTTTTATCCCTTTTGGCGATTTCAGCCGAGTTCGCGCCTTAACCTCAACCTGAGCTAACAATAATTTAGAGCCTTGTATAATAGAGAGCACCTATAACTTTAGTAAAAAAAAAAAACATTGGAGAATTCGTGAAAACAGGATTCTTATGGGAATGTTTGGGATATTTACCTATGGAATCGACAAAAGAATACAAAAAAAAGTTATACAAACATGGCATTAATAACTCTGATAGTATACGTATATTCATCGAAAAGTGCGCCCTATATCTCAGTGTGTCTCAAACTTAAGCTCCGTCCACACTGTCCTCGGCGTCATAAGGACGCGTTCACACCGCGAGTCTGGCTCGTAAAACTTTACGACTTCATCGGGATTAAACACGGTTATCTGTCGGTGGGCGGAGGACTTATGGAAAAAATGCGCGGAAAAACCAAACATGGGTAAACGAAGGCCTTTGCATCTACGTAATGAGATGATTTATGCAGCGTCCAGTGGCACCTTCACTCACACTAGATGGATGAAGAGACCACTCGGCGCTGCAGTGCCTGGGACATTGTTTAAGATGGAGTAGGCTTGCCCAGCACCTATACCATCCTTATACCATTACCCAACATGGGTAAGCAGAAATACTTATTCATAAACTCTAAAGGACATCTGCAGATTGGGGGTTTTCGCGTTACAGGTAGACGCTCAGGTTTTCTCACGATGTTTTCCTTCAAAGTTAAGTAATGACTCTTTTTTAACCGACTTCAAAAAGGAGGATGTACTCAATTCAACCGTATGTTTTTTTTTTATTTTCTTTTATGTGTGTTACCTCAGAACCTTTTTCCACGTGAACCGATTTTGATGATTCTTTTTTCTTTGAAACGGTATACTTCTTATGTATGTAGTCCCATAAAAAATAGTGAAGATTTGATGAAGAACTTCTGAACGGACAGCATCAAATTACTCAGAATCAGTGCAATAGCTTAATAACAGTGTAACTTTTCACCGGTGAAGTGTTTTTTTTTTAAATTATATTCTGACAGAAGGCCTCGGCAGAGGCGTACAAGTTGTACAGTACAGGGTACCTATGTCTGCGGTATTATAACAAGCAATCAGCTACCAGTGCCTCTGTTCCCTAAAAATCCACTCAGTTTATCGCACGTACACACGAAAGCATGTCAGAGTGTAAACTTTTGTTGTAAAATCACCCGTAACGTAACCGAGTAGAGTGCTAGCTTCTAAGGGTCGACGTGCTGTCGTGTGTACACAAGACGCTTACCACGTGCACTATAATATTCACTTACGTTACAGGCGACTTTGTGTGTACAGTCGATGCATTTTCCTATCGAGTTGAAAATCACAATTTTTCTATTGGATTTAAATATAAAAATAATGTAGGATTGTGTTGGAGGGAAACAAGACTATGTGTGCGAGCGAGAGAGAGGGAGAGATTAAAAGATGGCGAAAACGAGGGCTAGGACGAAATGTTGGAAGAAGTAAAAATAAATGAAAATCATAGTTTAAATTCAGTGCTGGTGTTTGATTCCTATCCCACATTTGGGGGCTCGTCCGGGATAGGATCAGGAAGACGGAAAAAGACGAGAAAACGACGCGGATTGAAGAATCTCAAAACCTGTGCACGCGGTCACGCTGTCGCGGCAAGTTTTGGAGAGGTTACCGGGATACCGGCGAAGACGTAAAGACGTACCTAAAGACGATCAATCAACGACGAAAAAACTGAAGAAGAGCTATGACGAAGCCCAGAGGACGACGTGGTTTGAGTTTTGAAGACGTAGAAAAAGACGAGGCAAGCGCCATGATGACGCGTGGTAGCTGCCAGCTAGCCGATGAACTCATACCGAAGTTTAGTGGCCAAGATAAAATATACTCTGTGTCGAAATGGATCCAGGATGTTGAAGACAATGGTGAGATAATGCATTGGACGCCTATTCAGCAACTAATCTTCGCGAGGCGATCGTTAGTCGGGACGGCGGCTCTATGGCTCCGTTCTGAACGTCCGTTCAAGACCTGGGAAGAACTGAAGAGCGGTCTGACGAAAGAATTCCCTGATACAATTGATCAAAAGACGCTCCACGAGACTATGAGCAACAGAAAGAAAGGTAACGACGAAGCATCCCTAGATTATCTTCTAGTCATGAAGGAAATGGCGCGACGCGGGAAAATGCCGGACTATGTAGCGGTCCGCTACATTATCGACGGCATACAAGACGTACAGGCGAATAAAGTGATGTTATACGACGCGAAAACTTATCCAGAGCTGAAGGAGAAACTGCGCATCTATGACGTCATCAAAGAAAAGATGAAGGAGGAGTCTAGCTTGAGGGCGCGTGGACCACCAAGAGCTGGATCTACAACTACGTGGAACGGTGCGAGGTGCTACGGCTGTGGTGAGAAGGGGCATCCATCCAAAGATTGTCCTAGAAAACATCTTGGGCTGAAGTGTTTCAAGTGTAATGGTTTCGGCCATATTTCGAATAGTTGCCCAAACATGCCACAGAGGGCGCCACACTCAGCGCAAACTTCACGCAGTGCCACGGAAGGCGAGCAACCCAACGTAAACCGGTATAACCAATTCCGTCAGGTTGGCAATCAGCATGGCGGCGCGGAAGCAAGAGACAACATGCGACGTTACGAAGGAGCGAAAAGGACGATGTTCACAGATTACAACTTTTCTGAGGTTGGCCAAACTGACTTGGCTATGGAGTTACAGCAAAATGGCGTTCCTGTTTCCAACGTCAAGTCGAACAATGACACTTGTTTGACACACTGCAAGGAGGTTATGGTCAGCGACATGGAAGACGATTTGAAAGTTGAAAACAAAGTTTTGAAGAACGAAATAATGAAGAATAAACCAGAAAAGGACGTGAAAATTATGGAAAAAACGACGAAGGCACTCATTGACACTGGAAGCGACGTGAATCTGATGTCGGAGGACTTCTACAAAACGATAAATGACGCACCGAAATACGACAGTGAGAAGATTTCACTGTCTGGCCTAGGAAAAGCTAAAGTGCATTCCATCGGAAGATTGAGAGTTCCTGTTAAGATCGACGACCGAGAGTTTTGTGATGTAGAATTTCATGTTGTGCAGAAGGACGCTATGCCATATAGTTTGATTATAGGACAGGAATTTTTAAACAAGCTAACGTTGGTCATGCATGAGGGAGACATAATTTTTCTGCCGTCCAATGAGGATTGGTTCCGCGATGTGTTTTATTCTGTTTCAGATTCCCCGGATTTACCAGATGTTCCTTGTGTCATAGGTTATGAGGCTCCCCGGGAAATACAAAAACAGGTAATACAAATGGTGGAAGAGTACCAGCCAAAGAAGACGAAAGAAGCTCCAATCCAGTTACGACTTATATTGAAGGACGACATACCAGTGGCTCAACGACCACGACGTTTAGCCATCACTGAGCAAGACGAGGTTGAAAAACAAATAAACCAGTGGCTACAGGACGGAATTATTCAGGTGAGTTGGTCTGAATATGCTAGCCCATTAGTTTTAGTACGAAAGAAGGACGGAGAACTACGTATCTGTGTAGATTACAGGTTGATTAACAAGAAACTGGTCAAGGACGAATACCCACTTCCAATCATAGACGACCACATCGATCAGCTGGCTGCTGCAAAGGTTTTTAGTACGATTGATTTGAAGAATGCCTACTTTCATTTGTCAGTTCACGAAGATTCTGTAAAGTATACTGCATTTGTCACGCATAAAGGACAGTATGAATTTTTAAAAGCACCTTTTGGTCTTGCCGTTTGTCCCAAAGTTTTTACAAGATTTATTACAATCATTTACAGAGACTTGATTGCGAGGAATATTGTTCTAATATTTATTGATGACCTGCTCATTCCAGCTCAAAACGAACGACAAGCCATGGAAAGACTGCAGGAAGTGCTACAAGTAGCATCGCAGTATGGATTGAATATAAATTGGAAGAAGTCACAACTTGTGGTACGACGTGTGGAATATTTAGGCCACATTATTGAGGATGGACAGGTGAAGCCAGCGCCAGATAAAACTGAAGCCGTGAGACGATTTCCGGAGCCGAAAACCATAAAACAACTGCAGAGTTTTGTCGGTTTGACATCTTACTTCCGTAAGTTTATCCAAAATTACTCTGTTATTGCAAGACCTCTGACTGATTTATTGCGAAAAGATCGTGATTTTTTGTTTGACCGAGAACAGAGAGAAGCTTTTGAGCGGCTAAAAGGAGCATTGGTTAGCAACCCAGTTTTAAAGATCTATGATCCCCGCTTGGACACAGAAGTCCACACAGATGCATCGTCAGTGGCTTACGCCGCTATCCTTATGCAGAAGAGTAACGACGATGGATGTTTACATCCTGTATATTTCATGAGCCGAAAGACGACGGATGCTGAGAGTAGATACTCGAGCTATGAGCTTGAGGCTCTAGCTATCATTGAAGGAATAAGAAAGTTTAGAAGATACTTATTCGGCAAAAAGTTTAAGATAGTAACTGATTGTAAAGCTTTTCAGATGACTCTAGCGAAGAAAGATATGAGTACCTCAACAAGAGTGGCACGATGGATTATGTTACTCCAAGAGTATGATTTCACAGTGGAACACCGCTGTGGAAGTCAGATGAGACACGCAGATGCACTGAGCAGAAATCCATATGTGGCAACCATTGTTTCAGATTTTCAGGAAAATATGAAGCATGCACAAGCAAAGGATACAGCATTAAAAGCTATTATGGAGCTCATAAAAGACAGGCCATATGAAGACTATTGGATGGACCGTGGATTGTTGTTCAAAGGCGCCGAGAAGCATTTAGTGATCCCCAAGAGCATGGAAATGGAGATAATCCGCAGAGCCCATGAGAACGGTCACTTTGGTAAGAAAAAGACGACTGAGTTGATCAAGAAAGACTACTATATCAAGAATCTAGATAAAAAAGTTGAAGACTTCATTCAAGCATGTATACCATGTTTGTTAGCCAGTCGAAAAGCCGGCAAACAGGAAGGTTTCTTATCACCAATCGATAAGAATGAGATACCGTTGGATACACTACACCTTGATCATATAGGACCGATGTCAGAGACGAAAAAACAGTACAATTACATCTTGACGGTAATTGACAGCTTCACGAAGTTTACATGGATTTTCCCCACAAAGAGCACGACAAGTAAAGAAGTTATAGACAAGTTGAAGATTCACCAGCAATTGTTTGGTAACCCACGAAGAATAATAACAGACCGGGGAACTGCTTTCACAAGCACTGACTTCAGAGATTATTGTCAGGAAGAATCTATACAGCATGTCACTATTACTACAGGGATTCCTCGAGGAAACGGTCAAGTTGAAAGAATACATCTAGTGATTATATCCGTATTGACAAAGTTGTGCATACAGCAACCAGCGCTGTGGTATCGTCATGTAAGTCGACTACAACAAGCACTGAATAGCACATATCAAAGAAGTGTGAATACGACACCCCACGAGTTACTTATTGGCACTAAAATGAGGTTGAATCAAGACACAGAAATTATATCTCTTATTGAACAGGAAGGCAGAGATATTTTCATGAACAGCAGAGAAGAGCTGCGGATGCAAGCTAAAACGCAAATTCTAAAAGTTCAAGAAGAGAACAGACGAGACTACAATAAGAAAAGAAAGAAGAGCTCAGAGTACCAGGTTGGAGATTTGGTAGCTATAAAGAGGACGCAGTTTGGAGTAGGAATGAAGTTAAAAGCCAAATACCTAGGACCATACAAGATAACAAAGGTAAAAGGTTTGGATCGCTATGATGTAGAGAAAGTGGATCAGGCTGCAGAGGGACCAAAGAAAACTTCAAGCGCGGCGGATTACATAAAAAAATGGCCCGAGCACACTGACACATTGTCTGAGAATGATAGTAGCGATGAAGGTGACTAATTAATTTTGATTTATACCTAATGTTTTTTTTTCTCTATGTTGCAGATGCTCATCCAAGGACGGTATGAAGGTTATGATTTCCTCTCATGACCTAAATCATTATTATTAGGAGATAAATGCTGTTTTCAATTATTTTCTTTTAACAGCAAGTTGTAACATTTTTGCAACTAGGTAAAAAGAAAAAACCATAATGTTTTGATTGTTTATTTTCTAAGTCTGTATGATAACAATGATAAGTATAAGAAAGGCGATTGTACATGTTTTGGTAGCACAGTGTTGGGTACAATTTCTCATTGTTATTATTTTTCTTCTAACAAGAGTGTAAACTTAATAATAATTATCCGTGTCATAAACATAATGTTGTACTAAATTCAAGAAATTTTCCATTGTGTAGATGCTAACTAT
The DNA here is from genome assembly GCA_949319315.1 of Zelleria hepariella. Lineage (NCBI taxonomy): Eukaryota > Metazoa > Arthropoda > Insecta > Lepidoptera > Yponomeutidae > Zelleria > Zelleria hepariella. Next base: position 37,827,429 of record OX439378.1, on the reverse strand, counting down.
TTAGAGATTTTTCAGGAGATAGATGCTAAGTAGTTCTGAAAATAGATGTTTTATTAAGATTTGTTAGATTGTAGATGCTATAGACTGTTATTTTTTAAATGGCAAGTTTTTTTTTGCCAGAAAGCTGTTTTGTTTTATCTCATCCTAAGTGAGTAGTTTATTAGTCTATAAGTACCTACCTAAGTAAAATTTTGTTTTGAATTTGATAGTCCATGTTAGAAGTAACTGAAGTGAACAGTTTAAATGTAAACTGCTATGTAAAATTAAGTTGGTTTGAAAGAAGAATGCAAGAGTTCATTATTGTAAACTAAAAAATGTTAAGTTAATGTGTAATTTTCAGATTGTTTTTTTTTTATATTGTTTCCATGATGTGAGCTTTCAGATAGCCTGAGGTCAGTCTAATTACAGGATGGCCGAGTATGTAGGATTGTGTTGGAGGGAAACAAGACTATGTGTGCGAGCGAGAGAGAGGGAGAGATTAAAAGATGGCGAAAACGAGGGCTAGGACGAAATGTTGGAAGAAGTAAAAATAAATGAAAATCATAGTTTAAATTCAGTGCTGGTGTTTGATTCCTATCCCACAATAATAATTAAACATTCGATTTTAATTACAGAAAGAACGAGACGCCGCGCCGTGGATCGCGCCGGCGGAAAGCGATGGGGATGGCATAATTCGACAAATATCATCAATCCATGCAAAATCAATCAGTCACTATCATAATATAAAAATTAATACTTAGGTTGCGGTACCTTTGTGAACAAAACTCATCAACATCGAACACTCTTGCGCAAACCGATCAATTGAAAGGAAAGCCGCCGTAAAAGTCAAACATTTATTACGGACACACTTTGGGTATTAATTTGACGAAAGCGATGCCATTTGTATTTATGATTATCACTTGATAATAAAATCGCTTTTACAACTTTACGCGACCGCCTCTCTTGTGTGGATGTTGATAAATAAGGTGGGGGTTGGTCGATACATGGGTCGTGGTTATATTCGCTACTGTACGAGAAGTTTACTCGTGGATAAGGTGGATAGTTGAATCACGTTGCTGGCCAAAGAAGCAATTCAGAGATTTGGTACCATCTGGGAATATTGGCAACCCCTTAAGACGAAGGCAGTCAAAAAAAAACCTTCATTTAGTTTTTTTTTTTTGCAAAAAACGGAACTTCCAAGTTCTAGCTAGACTTACTAAACTGCTCTTTAGACAGCGGGAAAATAGCTCATTTCGAAACAAAAAAACAAAATAAAACTTTTTTTTGTTAAAAAAAAGTTTTATTCATATTTTTTCGCAAATAAACCAATTTTGAGGACTAACAACTTTGCGGGTTTTTAATAGAATAAGCAGACACCGCTTCTCAACACACCGAAATCGAGAACGCGGCGAAACGGCGGCAGATCCACGATCCACCCTAGATTCGGCCGGCCCATAAATTGGACCACGTCATAAATATGATAGGCCATCACTGTCAAACGGTTTGAGGGACGACACGGACACACAAGTTTTACACGTGCGTCGAATGTTATCGTAAAATTTTACGACTACGATGAAATCACTGAGGACCGCGGCTGGACTTCCGGCCTTTGCGGATTGTTGAATATCGTAAGCTGTTAGTATAGTATTGTATCGTTGATCGGGTCGTTGGGAAAAAGTATTTTCCCATTCATTGTGTGGCAGTTTCGAGTGACGCTACTGAAGCTTCTCGTTCTGTGACCAGATCAAAATCTGACCAAACAAAATTTGCAAAAAAAATATGCATGAAAGTTCTTATTTTTTTGTGAAATTACTTATCAAGTTTACGAGCTCCAAAGAGAATTAACTCATTGGAGAAAATCTATCTCCAGTGGGCCATATCATAAAACAAAAAATCATACTACTAATTTTATTGCGTGTAACCTTTCTAAATGAACGATTATTTAATTGAATAGTAGTAACCGTTAAATCAATATAAAAATAGTAAATAGGTATAAAAATTAAAATACTATGAACTGAATTTTCAGTAAATTTACCAAGATTTTCAATACGATTTATCCAACGGCATTACTTAATTTCATTGAATGCTCAAATAAAAGACAGAAATATGAAACGGAAACCAAGAACCTATAAATTAAGCCGGCAAATCGGACGTTATCACTATAAAGGTACCTTTTCAGTTATTTGTCGAAGCGGTACGATAAAGTCCCCTCCTCACTCCACAGAAAAAAGTGTGTTAACAAACAAAGAGATTTATCCTCAAGCTTCAGATAAGTTCTTTTAACATTTCCTATGGCACTATCCGGAAGGGAAAGACGTAAAATAAATATAGTGGAAAACTCAATAAAAGTGTATGGCCTAATCTCTATCCAATATTTTCTTAGAATTTCGATGAGGATTTTCCTTTTAGCAGTAAGAGAATTGGTTGTGGATACGACATAAGTTTTGAAGGGTGTTTTATAATCGAGAAGTTGGGAAAAGTGTCACTATAATAACGTTTTGAAATTGACAAAATTCAACAAAAACATTTAGATCTTGTGATTCGAACTGCACAAAACGTGCTTTTTTACAGTATCCATAGGCCTCATAATAAAAAAAATATGTATACAATTACCACAAGAAACAATAATACTTATTTAGCGTATGTAATAAACGTCCAAGCATAAAATAAAAGGACATAAGAATTACTTGGCTCTCTCAAAAACCACAAGTTTCATCGCAAAAGACTAGAGTATGATTAATAAATGCTTAGCCTAAAGTTTAGACTTAGGTTGGTATTAATAGTCGCCTGAGATCACCTACTTGAGCTCGATCTCAAGTAGGTGAACTCAGAAAAGTCAAATGCCAATGTCAAGCCTTGGCTAATGTCAAACTTGGGTAGCTGTCGGCATATTAACAGACACTATCTATAACCAAGGCTTGACATTAGCATTTGACTTTTTTGAGATCTCCTACTTGAGATCGATCTAAACTCGACGACTATTAATGCCACCATTAGACATTTCTACAGGGTGCACTCTAAGTCGATAGCGGAACTTTAAGTAGGCTGTCTACTGATCACTACAAACGACTTTTACAAGGTGGCGAAAAAAATTGAGTGAAAAAAATATCAGCTGTTTCATACATTTGGCGCAGTACTAAGTCGACCTTTTGTATGGAACAGCAGATATTTTTTTCGCCACGTGGTAAAAGTTGTTTGTAGTGATCAGTAGACAGCCTTCTTAAAGTTCCGCTATCGACTTAGAGTGCACCCCGTAGTATAATATTGGTGGGATTTTTTTTAGATTATTTGTTACTTCATAGTCATATCCATATTCTTCTCTCCACATTCCGTCGCCGGATTATCCCTTACCTCGAGCTTTTATCGTCCTTCAGCGTACGCGTTACTGTAAGCGATATGCTCCACGACAAATTGCTATATTTTCTTTATTATATCACGGTGAAAGATAACAATAAACAAAAAAATATGTCCGCTGGAACTTCCCTCGAGTAAATGGTTTAAGTGCAATAACTACAAGTTGTCTGGAAAAACAGATGGTAGCTTAAAGGTATATTTTTTTTGAGCGCCTGTAGATAGAGAATTTTTTTTTTTAAATTCATACCTAAAATAATTTTTTGTTAGTTTTTTTTTATTCTGACTAGTTCACGTTATTTAAAATACAGTACTTTTTTGTGTGTAATAAAACCAAAACTGCCAATTTAAACTGTTTTGAACGCCATTCCCAAATAACAAAAATGTCCTATAATCAAAACCTATAACACTAAAGGTGATTTATTAATTGGGCCACTTTCGGTTGAGTAAAGGTTCTTTGGCCCTTTCAAGTCTCTATGACTAACACCAAATAGTATTAACGAAATTGGTCTTTTATAGATCCTGATTTTGCTGGCTGCGTTTAACACAGAAAAGAAAAAAAAAAGTTTACTTTTTTATCTTGACCAAAACGCAAAAGACATTTTCGCATACTCAGCGTATCAGCCAGTATTATTCAATGAGTTTATAGGTGTCATTAAAGAAAACATTTAGGACGGAGTTAAAAACCTAGCGTTGTCTCGCTTTGACTGTATTAATTAGAGCGAGAGGGCGAGTGTTTTGAGGTTCATCCTAAATATTTTCTTCAATGACACGGGTTGTAAGGGTTTTTTTTGCTTTGGCAACTTATATCCGATCACTTCTTCTCACGCTGACCATCAACTTAACCGCATTATCAACCTATCCTTTCTAACGCGCACAGTGTGTCTAAATACCCGATAACATAACCCTTTTAACCAAAAGCTTGACCAGTGTCCATCAGCTCTTAATTGGATTGGTTCGGTCCGCCGTGGACTATCACGTTTGGACGTAATAGCGTTAGTGACACATTTTGGTGGGAAAGCGGATTTCTGGTGATTCTCATTGGTAGAGTATTAGCTGAGTAAAACTATTCGGTTCTTCCAATATCAATGAAAATAAGCCAAATCGTTTGATGATCATTACGAAATGTGCAATGCTCACCTTGCATACAAAATTACCAGACAGATGACATTAGATATCATGGCTACAAAACCTACGTGAATGGATTCAGCAAAGTATTTTTTTCCTTTTGCTCATTTCAGATGATAACTTTACTAATAACTAGGTACCTACTAAATTTAAAATTTTCAAAAACTGTCGACATTGTGATTTCAAATAAGCATAACTCATAAACTGCTGAACCGATTTTGATAAAACAATAAGTTTAAGAACCATCGCTAGAAAACCTACTAGACCGCATTTAAATCATTTCACCCGTTAAAGAGCTACGGTGCCTACGGTGCGTGCTACAGACAGACACACTCTCTCACATAATAGCGCTCAAACTTATACCACCCCTTTTTGGGACGGGGGTTAAAAATAATTTATTGCTAGCTTAGTATAACTCTCTGTCCTGCTCTTGTGAGAAAGAGCATTGTATGGTCTCTCGTTGTGTTATCTGTGTAACATAGAGTTTTCGGCTAAACTTAATAAAGAGTGTGTGATAGACGATGACATAGGTAACCTTTACTGCAATCAACTCTAACTCTAGACGAAATGGTCGCTGAAAGACCTCAAATGCAGCAACTACCCATTAGTTGCTTAAAGCCCATCTAGCGAGCGTCAAAGAGCTGCGTGATTTGATTACAGCGCCTGTTCCATCCGAATGGACGTAGAAATGGCCACATTGTGTTGGTTCTGGAATTACTTTCGGATGTGGCAAGGTAATGGATGAAATAGGAGAGACATTGAACATAGACGTTATCCTAATACATCTTTATACAGGGTGTTAATAGACCGCCAACAGACCCGAAAGCCACGCATACTAGACAGCAAAACAAAGTACTTTTTCGATAAATTATTGCTGGGAAACGATTTTGGTTTTTGAAAAGTCCGACTTTGAACCTCATTATCTCGGAAACCGTTGATTTCCCAGGCATAGTTCCTTGGGCAAAAATGTTCACTATGATGAGGACTATACGTGGCTTCCCGCTTTGTTGGCGGTCTTTTAACACCCTGTATTATGTTTCCAGCACGTTATAGGCCCGGTTTCTGAATTGAGAATTTTGCTAAGCAACTACTTAACTATTGTCCTGTCACGCTGTTTTGTGAGAAATCTGCAGAGACAGGACGATACTTACCCATTTGCTTAGCGAATTTCTCAATTCAGAAACCGGCAGATAGTGATTTAGGAAATATGTAGGTACTCTATTATGATGAGTTTCTAAGCCGCGGGTTTCCTCACGATGTTTTCCTTCACAGTTAGCGAGTGATATTGCTACTACAAAATATTCACAAATGTAGGTACGTAACTTTGAAATTAAACAAAGTCATAGATACATGCCCGCACTGTAAACGCTAACGGTAAAGGAAAACATCGTGAGGAAACCCGCGGCTTAGTTGGCTCCGCACGTATTGACCCGCCTTTCCTGTGGGCTAGGCCGACTAAGCTGTCAGGATGGTATAGGTGATGGGCAAGCCTACTCCATCTAAAAACAATGTCCCAGGCACTGCAGCGCCGAGTGGTCTCTTCACCCATCTAGTGTGAGTGAAGGTGCCACTGGACGCTGTATAAATCATCTCATTACGTAGATGCAAAGGCCTTAGTAGTATGATGAGTTTCTAAGCAAGCTGTTGTATTTGTATTTGTATAATATTTATTTGCAAAACCACACACACATAACAGAGAATACAGAATAAAACAAAGAAAAAATCGTACAGCAGAAAAACAGACAACATAGAGGCACAAAAACAATAGACTTAAAACGAGTTAAGACAATTTGAGCTATCAGAAAACAAACTAAGTAGGTACTGTACAGAAATGTGGATGTGGCAATTGCAAAGGGGTTCTGACTCAGCATGTGCTGGAGAGGCGAACCACTCCAGCGCTGGTCTTCCGTCAGTACCCGGCAGGCAGTGGTGTGCCGTCGTGCAGGATAACTTAATTATTAATAATGTCGAGCAGAATGTATGGATATAAAAAATCATACAAATATAAATCGGATTGAATAGTAAATAACAAATTGATAGCAATAGTATAATTAATAGCAATAGTATAAAAATAATTAGGAATAGAATTTGAGTTTATAAAATTGTCAAGGAGACTGTATACATCTTCGTGATAAAAATGAATTATAATAATTACGATTATTACATGCGTCACTTCGCGATTACGAAGTAGGTACCGCAGGCAATGCATAATGTATATAAATAACTGAATAGGCATGTCACAAATCATAATAATAACATTTTATCGAAATTATTACAAATTACAAATTAGACACAATCAATAATAAAATTTATGAATCATATAAAACAAATAAATAAATTGGTGGAGTCAAAGAAGGAAAACGAGATGTCAATGTGAAGTGAAATATTATTTTTAATTTGGAAAAGACTTTTGTGATTGAAGGAGGATCTGTTTATATTTTGCTTTAAAACAACCCTTAGAATTAAGCTGTCTTAGTGGAGGAGGGATGTCATTCCAGCACTTAGTGGCCTGGAACCGAAAGCTACCGCGGAAAGCGACAGTTTTATGCTCAGGCACACCAAGTGGATTTGAGCATGACCTTATTTTATTACGGTTTCCTACCGCAGACCAACGCCAAACTAGTTTTTTGAATAAATACGTTGGTTTTTCTGTTTTTATTATTCCAAACATTAGGGTTGCAATAAATAGTTTCAATCTATTTTCCATCTTCAACAGATTGGCATTGTTAATAAAGGGTGTAACATGAGCCCGAGCGGGTATGTTAAAGCAAAAACGGGCGCAAGCATTTTGGACTCGTTGCAAGAACTTATGCGTCTTTTGAAATAAACATGGTCCATAAGCTGTCAACGCATAATTAAGTTTAGACATTATGAGCGTATCACAAAGTGCAACCCGAATATTTATACTTAAGAATCTGCGCAGTGAGTACAAAATTCTAAGTCTGAAGAAGCAGTTCCGTGCGACCTCTACTACATGCTTCTCGAACCGAAGGTGACTATCCATCACCACGCCCAAATTTCGCGCTTCGTCGACAAATTCCAGTCGCTCACCCTTAATACGAAGTATGGGATTTTGCGCCATGATTCTTTCTTTCTGCATAATAGTGCCCAGGACAATGACCTTGGATTTTCTTTGGTTGAGGAGCAGGCAGTTATTGTCGCATCCTGGAGATCGGTAGAAATGTAAATTTGGAGATCATCAGCGTAGAGGTGATATTTGCAGGACTCTATGCACCGTACAATATCTGCAGAATAGATAGTGAAGAGAAGCGGACCCAAGATCGAGCCTTGTGGAACGCCTCTAGTTACAGGACAGAGTTTAGATTTAAGGATCGAACCATCCGGCTTCTGTAACGATACTTGTTGGTAACGATCCAATAAGTAACTCTGAAACCAGGCAAGTGTTTGACTTTGAAATCCGTAATATACCAGTTTAGCCAGCAGTAGATCAAAGTTTAGGGAGTCGAATGCTTTGGAAAAGTCAAGTAAGCCCAGGAAACTACCTTTCCCTTTATCCTGTTCAGCCAAAACACCATCAATGACATCAAGCAAAGCGGTGGAAGTGCCGTGATACCTGCGAAAACCAGACTGGTGGACGGGTAAGATGTCATTATCTTCGCAGTAGATTACCATCTGGTTGTATACCACCTTTTCCAAAATTTTCGACAAATAAGGTAAGATACTGATCGGCCTCAGATCATTCAAATCGGATGGGTTGTTGTTTTTAGGCAGAGGCTTGACATTGGCAATCTTCCATTGGTCGGGAAAAATACCAGATAAAATTGATTTGTTAATTAAATTTGTGATAGTACTTAAGGAGTGAGGCAGACTTAGCAAAATCATGTCTCTATTGATATTGTCGGCACCTAGGGCGTTAGATTTAAGATCAAGAATAATTTTTAAGATGTCAGTTTCATTAACGGTATTCAAATTAAAATAAATATTATTACGATGGCGATTAGATAAGAAATATGTCAAAGAAGTATTACATTGATTATTATGTGAGATGTTCAAAAAATTATTATTAATAAGGTCAGGGCATTGTAAATGGTCAGGTAGAACGCCATGTTTAGTGTCAGGTAATATGAATTTCTTTAGATTTTTCCACAAGACTTTACCATTATTTAAATTACAGTTAATGTTGTATTCATAATAGGCTTTTTTTTCAAAGAACATACTTGTATTGACCAAATGTTTTAAGTCTTTGTACACGGCATGGAGCGGTTCAGACCTGGAGCGCAGATAATTGAGATGAGCTTTATCCCGTAGGTACATCATGTGTCTAACATTGGACGTAAGCCACGGCTTCGTTTGTTCCTTAATTGTGACAGTTTTTATCGGAGCATGACGATCGAACAAGCAAGTGATGAATTTATTAAATAATGCTACTGCGATATTTATATTGCAGTCCGCATTCGATGTTGTTAGATGAAAGGGTATTTTTGATAAGTCAAGATCGAATGCGGACTTAATTATATTTTTTAGAGGTCTGAAGGTAATTTTTTTTGGTAACACCCTTGGTTTTTTTATTTTCATGCGGGCCGTTATCATTGTATGGCCCCCAAGTTGCGTAATTTTAAAAACGGACACGCTGGCGATAGGTGCATCAGTACAAACCAGGTCAATTAAGGATTGACTGTGTGAGGTGTAATGCGTGGGCTCAGTGACACAGTTTTTGAGATTTAATGACTCGAGAAATGAGCGCAGTTTTTTAGAGTCAGAGTCATCACAGCATAATAAGTTTATGTTAAAATCTCCCATAAGCACAATGTAGTGGTAGTTATTAAAGGACGTGATGGATACAGTCAACGCATCTAGAAACTCAACGACATTCACCCATCTTGGTCGGTACGCAGTACCTATTATGAGTTTGCGCGTGCTAATGTTGACGCGGAGCCACATTTGCTCGACGGCCGCGGCCGCGGGCGCGGGCGGGTGGGAGCACGCTCGCGCTGATATTCCTGTTTTTAAGTAGAAACCTACCCCACCACCACGCGAACGAACTGCAGGTGACCGAGGCGAGTGACGCAGCCTGTAACCAGGCAAAGTGGGCGCCAGCGCCTCACCGCCGGCGCGCAGCCAAGTTTCATTAATTGCCAGGAGGTCGGGGGACTCGCGGACTATGGCGACTTCAAGCTCATCGTGCCCTGTGCCCAATGAACCAGCGTTGAAAAGACCCAACTTTAAAGGTTTGTTTTTTAGCTCGGTTTACAGCAAAAAATACCTAGAATGCACGGATTGGGTTTGGGACAAGTAAAATTTAGATAGAAAGGATAACGAATGCAGTTTAAATAAGTGAATTTTACCCAATAGTGTATATGAGTATAGATAACATACGAGTAAGATATGATACGATAAATTAAAGTAATACATAGACGCGTTACATAAAATAATGTGTTATAAGGACTTGATTTATACATTTCTTCAAAGACCTTATTGCAACATTTACCGAGCAAATTATTATGCCCCTTTGCAGATGCCGACACCCACCAGTTACAAACACAACAACAATTAATAAAGTTGAGAAATGACAAATGCAACGGGTTATTTGAAAATAAATCAGTTATCGAGCAAACGAACGATAAAAGGATGCAAAAATACAGATACAAGCCAGATCTGATGGAGAGTAAGGTTGGTAACATTTCAAAGCATAAAAAAATATTATTTAAATATTCATAAAGCCTGCGAGACCGTTGCACCAATTGACAGCGTCTCAAAAACCCGCTTTAAATCATTTTCAGATGCAATGCGGTGGACCGGGGATGACTCGTCCCGTCTTACGTGGACGCGGCCTTCCTTGGACCAGACGAATTTCTAGCGGAAGCTGCGGCCAGCCTCACGAGACTGGCTGAAGAGCTTTCTATTCGTCTTGGTCAGCCTCTCGTTGACGTAAACACGTCGGACATCATGCGGAGGAAGGCCGAGATCAGCTGTAGTGATGGAACCCCGGCGAACCCTTGCGCTCCTCATGAAGTCATCTCTAAGTGCGCGGCGCGACAGGCTGAGCACGATGGGACGGGGGCGCGGGGTTGACTCGCCCGGCAGCGGTGTAGTACGGCGCGGGCCAGCGCGGGATACGCTCACGATGTCGCGTGGGTCGAGTGAGACTCCTAGTTTCACGGCCAGAGTAGAGACTATATGTCCGCAAGACTCAGATTCAAACTCCGGAATTCCGGTAATTTCGACATCATTAAGAAGAGTCGCCTGCTCCCGGTCATTCAACTCTGAACGAAGCTGCTCGATCACCTCGTGAAGGCCAGGAGCCTCAGCATTTTTCTGGACTTGAACGGCCGAAGCTAGCTCAGATTTGAGCCGCACGTTCTCCTCTTCTAGGCGAGACACTCTCTCACACACGGTCTTCACGTTATTGGCTAGATCCTGTATTTGTGATGTTAAAAAGTCAGTGGTTGCGGTGAACTCGGTCTTGATCAGTGCAATGGATTTATTAACCTCCTTTAACATGCCATCTAGCTTAACGTTCAGCAGTGATTCAAGCTTGATGTACATTGCGTCGAACGCCGTGGCCTGCGGGCCCAGCGGCTCAGTGGAATCTGACATAGCACAGCTTTGCAGAGATATGTCGCAGATTGACATGTCAATCTCCTTCACCACCTCGCGTCGCTCATGGATTGGGGTGTCGTCATTGCGGTTTGCGCGGCGCGCAGTGATATTAGTGCAATGGGGACAGCGCCACGATTTCGGTAGTTGGGCCTTGTTTTGAAGAAAATGGGCCGTGGTCATATTTGTGCATCTTATATGGACAAAGCATTTGCACCCCACGCAAGTAAGTTGCTCCCCGAGCAGTATTCCCTCATGGCACACCTGGCAGATCATATTTTATTCTATTCTAAGGCTGTGAAGGAAGCAAGAAGAAAGCGAGCCAGGCGCGGGCGGATAGCAAGCAAGCGTATCGATGGTGACGGCAGCCGGCTGCGCAGTGACGGGTGTGCGTTGGTGTGCGTGCGGAAACCGGTCAGCGCGGCGGCGGGCGGTCCGGTAGCAGGTATCGTGCGTACACGCACTCACACAAGAACACGTTCAAGCAGACAAAGGCGAGTGGACTCGCGGCCAAGGTCAGAAATACGGCGGTCGATGACCCCCGGATCCAAAAAATAACTGACAAGCCCGTCTCCACAGAAGAATAATGATAGTTTAACCACACAATTAAGCACTACACACTATTTTGATAGCACTTGACTTGTAGCACTGGCACTCAGCTTTCTTTTGGTATAACTTTTACTTTTATAGACGTTGATTTACTATTTATAACGGATTTTATGTACTCGAGCGATCGACTATACTGTTTACTCCTGCGCGACAGCACGACGACCTTTCTGTTGAGCCATTACTCAGACAGAGTTCGGACTTTATTACCTCGCATCGCATGCCAGACTTACATGACGAATAACCATTAAATGGTTAAAATCAATACCCATATTTTAGGCGGAAAACGATTAGCCATCATAAGTTTCTACTTAGAATCTTTGTTCTTCTACTTTGTTGAAATCATCATAATTACTTTCTGTTATCCCTAATCAGAGACTTAAGATGAAATACGTCTCACAACTAGCGCCGCCAATGAAAAAAAAATCATATCTTTTTTTTGGATACGTTTTTACCAAAAACCGCTCCTGCGATTTCTCAACACGAGGCTTAAATATTTTTAGGACCTGAGGTTTGGATTCCAGATCCTAGAACTTAAGAATTCAATCGATTCTCGCCAAAAGTGGCCACTTTTGGCGAGAATCGATTGAATTCGTAGGAAATCCAATCCTGGAATCCAAACCTTAGGTCCTGAGAATAGTTAAGCCCCGCGTTGAGAAATCGCAGGAGCGTTTTTTGCTAAAAACGCATCAAAAAAAAAAGATATGTTTTTTTTTTTTCATTGGCGGCGCTAGTTGTGAGACGTATGGCGTCTTAATACTCTCAAAACAGTTTTCCAATCTGGCCGATTTTGCGCCTTCATCTCAAGCTCGGATATGCTCATTCCAAGACTGCTAGCCTCCTGTTATACTGATCGACACCAGCCCCATTAGCACGCTACCATTTTGCCTACTCTCAACTGTCACCTTAGCCACTTAACACCACTGAGGTGACAGTTAACAGTGGCTAAGGTGACAGTTGAGAGTAGACAAAAGGCCAGCGTGCTAAGGGTGCAGGTAGTTTTAGGGCGCCCTCTCTTCCATGTTCCAGTTGGACACCATTTCAGTGCTATCCTGAAGGGGTGGGTTTATTGAAATTGATTTTAAAACATCTTTTATTTTTATTGATAGACATTATACGATTGTAATACTTAAATAGGCTAACACTCCACATAACTTCAAAAAACACCCCTAAAGCGTAAAGGGTAACAAACTATTTAATAAGCGGCAGTATTCGTGTCAAACCAATCGCGTCACATTGCAGGTAGAGTTAATTTTCACTTCCTATCAAGATTAAAACATATGGCCAGTTCATTCAAACTTTCCGGTGACACGGAAAAATAGATCGTATTGTTTGGCAGTAAACAGCAAAATTATAAAATAAGTGTATTTATTCTAACTTTCTGCTATTGTTTGACGATTGTTCGTTTAATCTTTATTGAATGACTGTCATAAAGTTTTATTGGCCAAATTAGCTCGGAACCCCGTGGTTCTTCCGGTTGATAAAAGCTCAATTTTATAATTTTTAAGATAACTTTGCAATAAAAAAAAAAAACAAGTTGAGTTCTGTTAGAAATAATTAACAACTCATTCAACTGTCTCAATGATATTTAAGTAAGTTTTATAAGTTACAGATGTACATATATTAAGTTTATTTTATGTTTATCAAGAGACGACATTAGCCAGCATTAAAAACATTCCGTTCTCCGTCTCCGTAGTTCTTCATCAGATATTCACCATTTTTTATGGGAGAAGTATATAAAATCCTGCTTCTTTTTAAAGTTGGTTTAAAAGACCTGAAATCGCGGCAATAGGGCGACTATTTGGGACTAGGACCTCTAGATCCTATATAAGGGTCAATTATGACCTTGTGACTAGTTTGACTATCGTGGCTTCCTGCCAAAACTGCTCAGGTAGATGAGTTGTGTGTAGCCAAAATACAAGGGACCTATTTAAGCTAACTAAGGCCTTTGCATCTACGTAATGAGATGATTTATACAGCGTACAGTGGCACCTTCACTCACACTAGATGGATAAAGAGATTTCTTGGCGCTGCAGTGCCTGGGACATGGTTGTGCTGGGCAAGGGACCTATTCAGACCAGCCGAATTCCACTTCTCACCAAACATAGAACTTCATCATACTTACTGAAGCAGTTTTTTACACTGACGATTCCATTTGTCCGCCCTGATTCGTAAATCGACTGGCACTTTTTAAAGGCCAGAAACAAACCAGATGTCGCTGACAAATTGCTATAATTTTCTCTTCCACCTTTTCCCCCCAAATTAGATGTGAAAGATAATGATTTCACGCAATTTTGGGGTTCACGGTATCGTACCAATCAGTCGGGCGAAGTGTCACTTTAATATTGTAGAGCAAATAAGTAATTAATTTGAGTTATGTTTATCTATAGTTTTGATCACGGAAAGAGTTTAGGACGTTTGGCGTATATTCTAATCGATATTCACACATACTTGTATTTGAAACTGAAATCGCGGTTTTTTTAGTTGTAGGTTTTTTTTTATACTTAACGTCGGACGATAGCAACGTGGCGGGAAATACAAAATTTTCACAGTTTTTTACGTTTCGTAGCTAAACTGAGCAATTTTTGCTCAGCGATTTTTCGTTCGCGGCAATAAAACAGCATTCTTTTCATTCTCCGACCTTTTCAAAAGTGTTAGTTATTTAAGAAAACAGCATGTAAAATTTTTTGATTATTTTGCTTTTGAATAAAGTTCTTTTTATTTTATTTTATTTATTTATTGCAAACAACAGAAAAAACAATAATTCAGCCGATTATGTGTTCTGGTCTTCGAAGCAGTGGCACTGCCCAAAAAACTTGTCGTAGACCAGAACACATAATCGGCTGAATTATTGTTGTTCTGTTGTTTACAATAGGTAATGAAAAGAATACTATGTTATTGACGCGAACGAAAAATCGCTGACCAAATACAATACAAATACTGAACAATAGCTCAGTTTAGCTACAAAATGTAAAAAACTGTGAAATTTTTGAATTTCCCGCCACGCTGCTATCTTCCAGCCTTAACATCGAGTTAAATAAGATGATTTTACAAAAAAAAAACAACCGTGGTTTGACCCATTTTGAATACTTAACTTACTTACTCCTTCGGCATTACAATCATTTATGGGTCTTGGCCTCCTCAACGAACTTCTTCCATTTCACTCTCTCTCTGCCGTAGATCTTCCTCGAAACAGTCCTTCCACCGCTTCCTGGGTCTTCCTCTGGGTCTTTTTTGTAGCGGAGTCCATTTGAAAATGGTTTTATCGGCTCTGATGTCATCCGTTCTTTCCATTTTGGATAAAAGTATTCCACTCTGCTGTAGATAGATAGAGAACACCTTATTGCACACCAGAAAACATATTTACAAGAATGTACGGATGTTACAGAGAAGGCGTTCCTGAAGTTCTAAAAGACGATACAAAAGTTCAATCAAATCGCTTTGCTATTTTTTTTTACGAAACGATGAATAAACCTCTCATAAATTGTACCATTCCAGCTACTTTCCATTATTTACTGCTTTCAAATTATTCAGTGGCAGATTGGACATCTCCAATTCGTTTATACGTCTACCTACCGATTGAAGAAAAAAACCCACCCCAAGAAGAAGAAAATCTCAAAACAAAAATACTCAGCCCCTCTTATTAGATTCCACGGTGTCTTAATTTCAATTCCCATGAGGTCGACGAGTCGACCATCGTGGTAGACGCAAAGAAGGTGTTTTCTTTAAAAACAGAGCTTTTCCTGAAAAGTATCCTTATAATATGATTGTCTTTTTTTTTCCGGACAGGATTAGTTCCAGTAATAACAACATTTACCCCCAAAGGGAAGAAAACGTAGAGCATAGACAACTTAGTGCGAGTTCCCATTGGTGCGTTGCGCTGCATTGCGTTGCGTCGTCGCATCGGATCGACGCATTGTATGCCACATTCTACGTTACGACGACGCATGACGTCGCGACGCAAGAGGGTATACACGCCGTAGCATTCAGTTCAGCCTTCGCAGTGGACAGATACAAACGTGTCCGCAACGACGACGCAACGCAACGCAACGCACCAATAGGGCCTCACCCATAGAGTACCATCTAGAGACACCTATTGGAACTAAAGAAACCATTTAGTTAGGCATATAGGTCATAGACACTGTAGTTACGTAGAATTCTAAGGGTTCACTACGCCTTGCCGAAACACGTTTCACCTAGTTACACTTCGGGTTTAAAGGGATAATCTTACAGGTAGATCTAGCTCCGGCTGAAACCTACTCTATTATCGGTACTAAGCTCTCCGTCTATCTCGTTATTATAACACGTTGTTGTTGTATAACACGAAGAAGATATTATGGCGCGCGATATAAGTGCAAGGGTAATTTTCCATAGCTTTAAAATAGGTCTACTTAGCTAATATTTATTCATTCTTGTATCAATAAAAAGGCCTATTTTCATAACCAATTTAAAAGGACTACTAAATTTTGAGTAATATAAAGTTCTTTTCTTCAAGCCTCATAAAAATAAGATATAAATGGTAGTGGTGTAGTTTCGGAAGACACTACCATGCTTCTCTACACCATCACGACCATCAGTAGTAATCAGGACGTCGGGAAAAATACGGGGTGCTCGTAAAAATGCCTACGTCACAGGAAGGAATATTTGCGAGGTCATTCCCGTCGTCTTTGGGATTATTAATCAGACCTGTATGCTTGGAGGAAATTGACTTTGGTATAGCTTCGATAGACTACAGGGTGCACTCTAAGTCGATAACGGAACTTTAAGTAGGCTATCTACTGATCACTACAAACAACTTGTACCAGGTGGCGAATAAAATCGAGCGAAAAAAATATCAGCTGTTCCAAACAAAAGGTCGACTCAGTACTGCACCAAATGTATGAAAACGCAGATTTTTTCTTCGCTCCATTTTTTTCTCCACCTAGTAGAAGTTGTTTGTAGTGATCAGTAGACAGCCTACGTAAAGTTTCGCTATCGACTTAGAGTGCACCCTGTAGTAATTCTGCAAACATGCTCACAATATAATGTAAAATTACCAATGAAAGACGAACGTTTCAGGATTTGAAGTTAAGCTATCAAAGAATGGTGCTATAATATAGAGTCAACTTTTTGAAGGGTTTTTTAAGGGTAATCATAACTTTTTGATTGGGTTATTTACAAGATGTACAGGAAAATTTAATAGAAATAGAAATAAAACTAACCTAATAAAATAACAAATTACCTTGAAGGTTTTAATTTTTTCATCTATACTTATAATAAAACTCTAGCGAAGTCAATTCTGTACATTGAATATTTTTAGAAAAAAACTATCAGGGGTTACTAAGTAAACTATTCTGAATACAAAAATGCAAAAAAATCGGTCTATGTCTGTCTGTCTGTCTGTCTGTGTGTTACCTCATCACGCGAATACCGCTGAACAGTTTTCAGTCAAATTTAGGACCGTGATAAGTCCTGGTTCTGGGAACAATCTAGGCTATCCGATGTTCAGAATACATTGCGGGTTGCAATTTTAACTTCGTTTTTTGTAAGAAATATTCATAATTTTGATATAGCTTATTCACTTTTAATGATTCGCGATATTTAAACATTATTGTATTCGAAACGGGTCGAATCGCGATAGGTTTTTAGGCAAATTAATTACCTTATTTATCCCGACGTTTCGGCCGCGTTACAGCTGCCGTGGTCGCGGGTAGACTGGAGCGGAGAGTGTTTTAATTATTGTGGTGACAGTTGGGAAACTACCCTCGCATCACTATTGTCATTTGCAGTGGGCCGGCACACAACACTCACAGTATCGGCGATTGATATAGCTTCTTGAGAAGATATGTTAATAACGTGATACAGAACACATTGCCGAAAAAAAAATTGCATTTCCGGAAAAAAAATCCGACTTGGAACCTCATTATCTCGGAAACCGTTGATTTCCTAGGCATAGTTCCTTGGGCAAAAATGATCGTTATGATGAGGACTATACAGGGTGTTAAAAGACCGCCAACAGACCCGAAAGCCACTAGACACCAAAACAAAGTACTTTTTCGATAAATTATTGTTGGGAAATTATTTTGGTTTTTTAGGTTATAATTTTGAAAAATATTTTTTATGCAATGGACGTGTAACGTACAGAAGTCATATTGCGCAAGCGTAGGTATCAGATTATGTTACTTAAGCTTGAAGTGCCGATGTTTAGAATACATTGCGGGTTGCAACTTTAACGTCGTTTTTTGTAAGAAATATTCATAATTTTGATATGGCTTCTTGAAAAGGTATGTTAAGAATCCCCTAAAGCTCTGCAGCCCTCTCGCTCGCACTTTTGAACATTTGAATTTATTGTAAGAGAATGATTCAACTTTGGATGATAAAATATAGTTGCAGACATAGATAATAAAGCTATCGACATGTAGACATACTTTAAATTTCACATTTATAGTTTAAAAAATAAATGAACTAATTACTGAACTACTACTTTTAACCGAAGTTCAGTGATATTTTTTTTTATTAGTAGGAATATGAAATCAAAAGTGTGTCCACATGTCGATAGCTTTATTATCTATGTCTGCAACTATATTTTATCGTCCAAAGTTTAATCATTCTCTTACAATCAATTAAAATGTTGAAAAGTGCGAGCGAGAGGGCTGCAGAGCTTCAGGGGATTCTTAAGAAATACTGAATACATTTCTGCAAAAAAAAAGTTTTGAAAAATCCGACTTTGAACCTCATTATCTCGGAAACCGTTGATTTCCCAGGCATAGTTCCTTGGGCAAAAATGTTCCTTATGATGAGGAAAATACGTGGTTTCCCGCTTTGTTGGCGGTCTTTTAACACCCTGTATGTGGTCTCCCACTTTGTTGGCGGTCTTTTAACACCGCTCGGTATTCAATACAAGCACTCGCCGCAAACAATAATTTTGCATTCTTGCATAACAAATAACTATTGTTTACTGTTGAGCTGGATAGACAGAGTTATTAGCCGTATGCTTTGCTTTCTGGCTTAGCATGAGAATGAGTAAGACCTTATCTATGGGCTTATAACTTTATCTATCCCACTCTACGTCGAGGGAGATAGGTACATATTATAAACCCTTTTACTTCCTAATCAATTCTTATGCTAAGCTTCCTGGTATCTTATCACGGGCGATACCTTAATGTAAACAATACATATTTATTATTAAATTTTTAAATGTATTGTTTAGATTAGGGTTTTTATTCTATTTTATTCTATTGCTTTCTTTTGAGCCCTGCTACCGCAAGTTAAGAAATAATAACTATTAAAATACCCCCGACATTTTAGCTTCGAATAAGCATATTTAATAAATTGCTGAACCAATTTTGACAAAACATAACTAAGAACATTCGCTAGAAAACCTGCTATCAAATTAGAAAAAAACCTAAAGCTTCCAAATCGTTCACCCATTTAAGAGCTACGGTGCCACAGACAGACACACCCTCATAAACACTTATACAGACACACTCACAAAGCTTTCCAACTTATAACACCCCTCTTTTTTGGTCGGGGGTTAAAAAAAACCTTCCTTTTGAGTTTTCCTCCACAGTCGAATTTAAATTAAATGTCAAATGTGTAAAAACGCATACGAAGTCGCGGGCACAACTAGTTTAATAATATTGGTTCATCCCGTTCCTATTATTTAGGAGCTGTCGCTGTCGCCCGAAAAATTTGACATAAAGTTTTAAGCAAAAAAAAAAACGTCTCCAAAAAGAAGATGATTTTTGTCATTGGCGAAGCTTGTGTACAGGGTATCCTCCTCTCAAAAGGGACTATCATAAATATGAATAAGAATCATGTGATTGATATATCATTTATTGCAAATTTATATTTTAAAACCTAACCTTTTTAACCTTTTTTTTAACCTTTTAACTACATTTCTGCAGTAGGACGATTGTTGCGCAACATAAGTAGTATCAAAACAAAGCACAGAACACTCCTTCCAGAACATAATCATGAATGAAGCAACAAAAGAGCTGTAAAAAATTCATAATCCTTTCTATTTAATTGGTTTACCCGCAATTAGATGCAAGATCCGACATTAAACAAGCTCTAAGTCGTAAAAAGGCTGTATAAGTCCTTTGTTTTAGACTCTCCAGGGCAACATAAAGACGGAGAAAGGGTTTATGCATCATATTGTCCATGAAAATAAAAGATGCTTTATGCTTTTCATTTGATTAAAGTGCAGTGACCTGTCGGTTGGCCAGAAATATACGTAAGTTATGTAAAGTAGATCTTTTTACACACAAAAAAGACAACGTTTCAGTTGTTCTGAAACCCTTAGATAAGAAATATAAAATAGAAGAACATCCAAACACACATAAATAAGTAATTTCCCACCACTACGACTACCTACCAATGAATGAACCCGCACAAGTTACAAACAGCCACTTTAGATTTGATTCATTCCAGGATTTGGGATATAGGTCTTAAGTTTCAAAAATAGTTAAGACACCCCATCTTAAATGACAACTTTAAATCATAATGAAAAAACTGGCAATTAAACTTGAAAAAAACAAAAAAAAAGACGTCTGGCTTTTGTCATTTTAAAAATAAACGTCTCTTATTAAATCTCCGAAATAAAACAAGATCCCCCGTCCACCACAATACCCACATAATACTTTCCCCAAGAGAAAAGCAAAGAGTTATCATCACCAGCTTTTTATTACGACGAAGGAAAACTAATTACATCTCCTTTAATACTGTCTCTGAGACCACAAAACATGACAGAAAAAACGAAAGAACGGAATCGGAAATAAAACGGAATATAATCTCAATCTTTA
The DNA here is from genome assembly GCA_949319315.1 of Zelleria hepariella. NCBI lineage: Eukaryota > Metazoa > Arthropoda > Insecta > Lepidoptera > Yponomeutidae > Zelleria > Zelleria hepariella. The sequence goes on along the minus strand of OX439378.1, from coordinate 37,807,024 downwards.
GGTTTTACGTAGGTATTTTATCTTTAAAACTCTGTCTTAAAAGTTTGCCCTATAAAAGGTATAAAAGGTTTAGTAAGATGTAGCCCTTACAAATGTACATATGACCCACTAGCTAGCAAAGGCCTTCTCTCAAAGAGACAGAGTTCGTGCTTAATCACCACGCATGCACTAAAAATTCTTTCAAATTAACTTTTCTTTATTTCTTTCTTTAGATAAGGTGCTGTTAAACAAAATAAAATACAACAATTAACTATTTATTTGGAGTCTTTTTTTACGTAACTTTTTCCACTTATTATTTTCCAAAAATCTGTTTGTAGTAAGGTTTGTAGAGTATCCAATATTGAATGTTAAATCCAATGTTACAGCGAACATTCTGTATCTTTTTTCCTTGGTGACACAGGGTTGGCAAAGTTTTATTAGATCCACAAAACATTGCGTAAATACGAATTAGTAGGTTGACCCAGATGTCTGGTAAAAGGCAGTTATGTCCTGTCTTGTTTTATTGTTCCTCGTAATTGTTGTTGCATTTTTGTCGAGACCCTAGGGGCTGTTTTTTTTTATTTAACCATTTTACGCATGGCTCCTTACGCAACATAAAAATACGGCTTGGTTATCCCGAAAACTAAAGCTACCTAGCCTATTTAAAAGCGTATAGCAGTACCTTTTTGCAAAAAATATTAGTAGTTTTTTTTATTACCCTTATAGCTTAGTCAGCCTAGCCTAGGAAAAACCAAGTGAACACGTGCGGAGCCAACTAAGTTACGGACTTTCGTACGATATTTTCCTTCCTTGTTAACGAGTTAACTTTAGTTATTGGTATTTAATTATCCTACACTATAATAGGATTTTAAATCTTTTCCAACGTTTCGAGATCTTAAAGTGTAGTTTAAATTATGCATAGTGTCGTGCAAACCTGTGAAAATATTTTGTATACCAGCATTTGATTTAATTTATTTTGCCCACTGTCAAAAAAATAATTACGCCACAAGCGGCGATCCCGCCACGAGTTTTCATCCGTCACGCACTTCAAGTGTCACATTCGCTCTGACGTCAGTGACGTAATGCGTCATTGTCTCCGGGCGCCATCTAGTGTGGCGAATCGTGACGCGATTTTAAAACTGTCACTTTAAATACAAACCCTTTGACGGCAGTGGGAATGCTTTTGCTCCGTGGGAAAATTCATTTTTCTTGGGCTTACATAGTACGCCGACCAATTAAAACAAATCATTAATTTTACTACCTATCTTCATTTGCAAAAAGTGAACCAGACCATGAGTTCATATATTTTTAGGGTATTTATTTTTTAGTAACAACCGTTGTGGATTTTACTAGAGCGTTGTGCTTTAATCCCTCAAAACTATCACCTTTGAACCTGCGGTTTTATGTAGATTTCCATAATTATGTAAATAGTGTCAAATTTTATTATCACCTATTCTTAATGGAGACATAAAAATAACTTTTAATAGTTGCCATTAACTTTTTAAACCAGCTATCTATCACAAAACTAGTAAAAGTCATCCCTACGCGATTAGCGTACGAAAAAGTTATCCGTTTTACAATGATTATGCAAATGTATTAGTCGATTATCAAATCAACCGTTACAAATTAATGTTTACCATGATTAGCATAGTCACAATGAATAGTAAAAAGATGCTCGTCATCTTTGCAGTTGTCAAAAAATTATGCTAAATACGCACCAAACATTACTGCCTCATAAAATTTTCAAAAAAGAAAACTCATATGCGATTTATTTTTACGACATCGATCAATCAATCGGCGAAGCAAAGGTGTTGCGTTTATGTAAATTTCTTAGCGCAGAATTCATTAATGCATTACAATATGGCGTACGTACCTAACCCTTTCATTAAAAATCTGCCCGATCATAAATTGCTATTTTATGACGTGATTTGGCCACGTCACCAGACGCGACGCAGCGCTGGGGTCGTCAAACATCACATTTGCTGCAATATCTTTCGCATGACTTCTTACCTTGGTGATTTTTTGAAACGACATTTTTTAATGGTATGTCAACTTAATGTCGGGACCATTGTGCGATCCGTATTGACAATATGTCGATGGGGTTCAAAGAAGAGATTCCAAGCTGGGATATGCGTGTTGTGCCAACTAACCCTTTTTAAAATTTCATGGTAAGCGATTTATGTTACAAATTGAATCAGCACAATGGATGCGTTCTTTTTATTTGTTTGTTCGATATCGACATTTTGTTAAAGCAATTCTCGGTATGTTAGTTTCGAAATTTATTGGACGTGATGCATTTTCAATGTAATTGGTGGAGCTAAAAGCATTTTAGGTGACTCAAATGACGTGAGTGATAGAAAACAATAGGTATTCGATAGTTTATGTCTATTGTTATGTGTGCTTGATGAAAGAGATTAAATTTATGCGACTGTACAGTACAAAATAAATAACGTCCACATATCACAATAACTTGTCAAGGGAGACAGTTACTACTTTTCATGAGTTAGTTGTACATTTCAGTTTTCCAATACAATTGTTTACAAAAAAAAACACAGTAGAGCCAGATAAAAATACCTACCTTTTGGAGACCTAAAGGTGTCTTCATTTTAGCTCATTGTCATCCATGAAATGCCTGTTCTATGATAGTCCTTAAGATAGGTAGAATAGTCTTTATCGTACATCAAACGAATTATTTATATAGAATTTTCTTACAACCAATTAGTGGATATACAACAAGCGGCTTTATTGCTAAAAGCAATCTCTTCCAGACAACCTTTGGATGGAGATCGGGATATAATAAAATAGACTGAAGGTAAGTGTGTTTAACTGCGGATTAATCCGATTAATAAAACAAGAATATCAGCAAAACCAACACAACGAATATACAACACTCTTCGCAATATTTAGGTTCCATATAAATCAATCTGCTAACAAAATACAGTATTCCACTTCACTCGTGGCTCAAGTAATATCTCGTATCAGAAACAAACAAAGAAAATTAAACGTAAATATGTGAAACAGACGCTTTTCCTTGTGATGCGTTTAGACCGGGCAGTATTAATCGAGAACTCTACATTACCTGAAATGTTCATTAAGGTTTAATAGCGTGACGGAAAGTGCACAATTTTTACAGGTTTTTCAATTTTGTAGCTAAACTGAGATATTCTTGTTCAGAGATTTTGGTTTCACGGCAATAAAAAATATTTTCATTATTTAAAACAACAACAATTCACTGATATGATAATTACTTTCTCGAACTTTTAGTTTTTTGGGCAGTACCACCAATAATTTTTGAGTTGAAGAATAAGTCGTAAAGTTGCCATACGTTTATTCTGCGTTGAATTCGCACCATAGATTCAATAAAAGATTTTAATCATCACAAAATAAATATCGAATTTTAGTTTCATAAAATGTCCATCGTTATGTCTAAACGCATGGCAGCATTATTAACAACCATGACGTAAGTTACGATAAAAGTACGTTAACTGAAGTATCTTTCAAATTGCATCCCACCTCGTCAGGCTTAAAGTGCGTCAAGTAAATACACTCTCCGCATAAAACATCTCAAAAAGGATCGGTTAAGTGTAAAAGGACTTAAGTGCCATCAAGTATGCGGGATGCTTGTATCTTCGTTGAGTATATCTTACAGAATTTGCATAGTGTATTGTGGAGTCACTTCAGGGTTTATTGGAAAGCTCGTTGAGGTGGTAAAAGTAGGGTTGTAAAAGTTTCATCTAAGTGTAGCGACCCTTGTCGAGCGTATAGGATACCTAGCTCTGCTAAATTGCGATAGAAATGTTCCATTACTACTAAAAACCAATTTAGATAATCTACTTTGGCTTCTACAGGGCAATTTTTAATAGCTTTATTCCTATAACACGTCAACCTATAAATGTGATTTCCAACAACTTTTGTTTAAGGCGCTGGGCATTGTGAATCGCCCGCGCGCAAAGAAAAATGCACAAAATCGATTCCTGTATCAAATACACTAAAAAAATCGAAAATGTTCACATATCAAACCCTAGAATTGGTTGAGACCTATCTAAAACAGCCAGTTTCGTGTTGATAATTCATAAACGTTTTGAAGATGTTTTGCTTGAAAAAAAAATAGGCGGCGCACTTTTTTTCAAGAAAAAATTCTTGCAATCTGTTATGGATATCAACACAAAACTGGCTGTTTTAGATAGGCCTCACCTAATTCTAGGGTTTGATATGTGAACATTTTCGATTTTTTTAGTGTATTTGATACAAGAATCGATTTTATGCATTTTTCTTTGCGCGCGGGCTAATTCACTATGCCCAGCGCCTAAAGCAACTTTTAGCAAAACGTTTTCTTCGTTTGCCTTGAGTGAGCGTGGAAGAACGCACGGTTCACAACGTTTTGTTTGTTCAAACGAGACGTTTCGTTGGCGCATTGTGGGCGGAAAAACCGCTCGTATGGGGAGACCCTAAATCAAAGTAACACGCAAGGCCCTTGTAGGAAGTATCTTGAGACCGAACTGACATTTGTAATTTGCATCCCATTTCAATGGACACCGTCTCCGCAAGTGATAGATGGGTGAAAAGACGAATGGGGTCGAATGTGGATCAAGGATCTATTGTCGTTGTTGTCTGACCGAGTTGTGTTATCTGTGAGTAGATTCTAGAACTAAAGCTGCATTTTCACTGTCTTAGTGCACTCAGACAAGTTTACTAAAATGATAACCCAAGAGCCTTATCGCACTAGCGATTTGCGAGCGATGAATGGATGCTGAATGGTTGATTTATTTCTGTGTGCTAGCTCATCAATACCTTCTTCTTCTTCTTGTAGTGCCGTCTCCTATCGGAGGTTGGGAATCATCTTGTCTATTTTTTCTTTTGAGGCTCGTGCTCGTGGATTGTTGGAAACAATGATATCCTCCTCCTGCCTGGTATCTTCCTTTGGATTATAAGTTGAAGGAGTCAAATAAAGAAAAAATATTTTAAGTTGCACGTCTTTCCATCAAACCCGTTAGTGGCGCCCTCTCTTCAAGACCAAACCATGTAGCAAAACCACACCCAATTCTATTGCAAGACCCTAAGTTATCTATTGTCCCATAGTTTACACGCGTTCACCAAGTTGCATGCTTGTCTTCATCGAGATGATGTGGGCTCCTTCAGGTCATTGTTGTCTTATTGAAGGGAATTACGTTTTAATAGAGGTTATGTGCATGTTTTGATTTTAAGACGCTCGGTAAATGATTGAGTTCTTTTTTTTAACAAAAAAAAAAAAGGGTTTTGCGGTGATAGGGTCTTATTTATGTGTGGTCTTCGAATGTTGAAATTATTTAAGTCCGATAGAGCAGTGAAGGTAAAGTTTTTTGTACTTTTTGTTCGCAAAGTTATTTTATTTCTATTTTTGTCAGTATATGTATAAGTTGAAAAAATTCACTCGGGAGAGGACTTGAACCCGCAACCTCTCGCATACCGTGTAGGCGCTCTACCAATTGAGCTACCGAGTCAAGTAACTGTCGATGCGAATTTCTTCAACTAGTCTCCGTCAACTGGACGGGGGGCGCCATCTGGTGTGATTAGTTTGCACTAATCTACACCACCCAATGCGTTCATCTTTGCAGATGAAATGCTCATTGGAATTAATTAATTCTTTTTTTTAACAAAAAAAAAGGTTTTTGCGGTGATAGGGTCTTATGTGTGGTCTTCGAATGTTGAAATTATTTAAGTACGATAGAGCAGGGAACGCATGTTGTAGAAAATCGCAAAATGGTAAAGTTTTTTGTATTTTTTGTTCGCAAAGTTATTTTATTTCTATTTTTGTCAGTATAGTATTTATGGACTTATAAAAAATTGCATCTTTATTTGAACTGAAGCATAATATTATTATAACGAGGGTTATGATAATATTATGCCAAACCAACCAAAATTATAATGTTATTCTGCTCTGTAACACAATAAATGTAACAGAGATTTTTTTCCCCTCTTCTTCATCTATTGCGAAGAAAAATTGTGCCATCCCTATACTTCTTATTGCACATAATACAAACTTGAATCAAACTGGAACCTAAACGGAATCTCTCAAAGCGTTGTTTACAAAATTACAATCGCGCAAAACCATTGAACGAATTCGCCCAAACGCCACCGCCGAGTGCACTTGACAAAACACGCAATTTGTTTACGTCACCACACCACGGACCCACTACAAAGGAGACCACTCAAATGACCAGCGCAACCGCACTTCAAACTGGCGTTTCGGACCTTCACCACGGCGGTAGTAGGGTATTACGCCGAGAAATTGTCACTTTATAAAACAATCTTCTTCAGGAGGCCAATTCTCAGAAATCATGCATTCGACACAGTCATTTTGAAGCAAAAATCTCATTTTGCAGCAAATGTCACATCTCCTATATTCTCACGAAGTCATCCTCGATATAAGGCAAGAGATTTCTGCCAGATTTTTGCCTTTTTCGCTCGACATGACTCGAAAGGTCAGGAGCAGTCGAGATCGAAATGACATGAGATTCTTCCTTCGAGTTATTGTGTCGAATGCGAGATTCCCGAGTATTAGCCTCTTGTGCATCTCCGTTAATGGTTCTATTCTATTCTTCTCTATTCTTTGTCAGCTACATCCGTCGACATGTTTCCTGATTTTTCTGGCTCTACGCTTCTTTATTCTACCAACACGCTTGCACATACATTATGAATACGAATTTACATTTTAGCGAACTTGTCTCTGGCTTGCATGGAATCGACCAATCAGAAACGTCTATTTTCTTGAATGGCTCTTTTGTTTTTAGTGTTTTAAGACTGTAAAAATGCGGCTTTAGTCTCATGTGCGTACGGAATGGGCGAACTTGTACTCGAGTCAAGAAATTATAATTGAGACCGTAGAGTCACAAAATAACCACGCTAAGGAGACAACCTTCTCTCTCTACACTCTAGCCTTCAAAAGCATATTTCGCAAACGCAGCAAAAGGATCGAAACGTCAAGTGCTAGACCGAGATTGGTTTTGATGCCTGAACACCCCACAATAGGACCCCGATACTTGAGGTCTCTACGGGAACTGGTTACCTACATAACAAACAAACAGTATGAAGCTAGAGATCTTCAATAAATGGACGATACTTGAGCGTCAACTGCATTTGAAAAGATCGTGGCAGATTTGGGTACGGGCTTTTGGGAATCACTAATGTATGCATAAGGGCGCTGTTGATTATTTCAAAAGGTAAAAGGATCCCTTGTTTGGGCCTAGGTGTGAATTTGTAATGGTGGTGGTTTGATATCATGGGATTTTTTGCCTGACTGCACCTTTGAGTGTCTTCTCCAAAACTACTAAAACTACGTACACTAAAAGTTTGATGAGCTACCACCATACCTGTGGTTCTTAACTTTTGTGGCGAATGTGCCAGAATCGAACACAAAAAGGTATATAGAAGCTGAAAAAAAAAAAGTGCAAGACCAAAAATAAAGTGCAAGACCGAAAGTGTCGTGGAAATTTTAACATTTAGACATGGTATAGATTCTTTTAAATCGACTAAAGTAAACTCTTTGAATGATGGAAAACCATAGTACTTTCTGAAGCACCAAACATGGCGGTCCAGAAAAAAGGAAAAAAAAAAACAATAGATGGATGAATCATTCATAGTTTAGAAGCACTAGTTACTTTGCCCATGTTGACTTCATAAACAACTAGCTTTTGCCCGCGACTTCGTCCGCGCAGACTATTTTTTTTTCTTTTTCGGAGAGAAATCCAACAAATCAAAAATCATAAAATCAGTCCACCCGTTCTCAAGTTATAAATGGTGTAACTAACACGACTTTGTTTTATACATTAAGATACTACCCTTTTTCAGCAACCTATGAATGAAAATGAAAATGAATGAAAAAATGAAAAAGGTCTTTATTTAAAAATAGTGAAGTAACATATTGAAGATACATTGTTGGCCCCCACACTTAGGCATGGCTTATATCCATCTACATCTATTTGAAAGGCCAAAAACCAACAACACTAAGCGGGCCAGTCCCACATGTCTTAAAAGTTCAGTGCCAATTAATCATCGCCTGCCGAGCCTAATCCGAAACTAATTAAAACACGCGGATAGTCCCGGCGGACCGACCGCCTTACCCGTAAGTCCCGATGCAAAATAATTATGCTGCCAAAATTTTGGGGTCGCTCTAATCTCAACCAGCTTTCTATGACTGAATAAATTGCGCTTTCACCAAAGTCGTAGTACAAATTTTTTTGAAAATCACATTTAGAAGTTAGGGTGTCTGAGGAATAAAGCTATTTTATTAAAAATTACCCTGTATACATAACATGATTATGAAACACTTTATTTTTATAGCTAGGTACGAGTACATTATCACAATTTTCAAACACAAACTTTTCCATAAGTTTCATACAAATTTTGTGAAGGGTGTAAACGTGAGGTAGATAGAGCACCGTGTTTTGCCCCACTTTCAAACCCGGTAAACTATTAGTTCGATATTTGTTGTAAACAACTTGTCAATACGTTTGATTTTGGAATCAGACAGGAGAAGATAACAGGATTTATGAGCTTTCCATATCGCCCTTACCTACTTCCGCCAAACTAAACTTGACTGAAACGTTCGCTATTCGAAAATGAAAATGAAAAATGAAAATGAAAATGAAAATGAAAATTATGAAAATGAAAATGAAAATGAAAATGAAAATTATTTATTGCCAAGATGAAGATACATTTTTTACATTTTTGCTGACCCCCACACTAGGCATAGCCTGTCTCGTGGAGGAGGAGAATACGCTTGACAGATCCTTACATGCGGCGGGCATACAAGTAATTCTATTTAATTTTTCTTAAAAATCTAAAAGTGAGATCAAGTAAATTATTAATTATGGAATTATAATAGGATCCTTAGAGCATGCTAATCTAAGGTATCTAAAATTCTAAGTTTAGTATGATTGATTATGTTTTTGAAAACCCAGAACATTGTTTTTAAAGGTAAAAACGTAAAAAGGTAAAGATGTAGAAAAAAACACATCGCGAGGACACCCGCAGCATAGTTTGCTTTGCGTAATTCGGAACACAAAGTTTTTTGTTTGAAAGTCCGTTATTGGCTTAATCTTATATTTAGACAATATTGAGAAACTAATTTAAATATTTTTTATTTTTGTCCAGTAGTTTTGTTTTTATGCGCCAAAATGTTTTGTTCCTATGACCGCCAACAGTATGCAGACCGTCGCGTGACGTCATAAAATCGTATCTTTGAAACGTTGTAAAATCCAAACTACTGAACCAAAATAAAAAATATTGAAATTAGTTTCTTATAATAGCCAAAAGTTTTGAATAAGCCAATAACGGACTTTCGAACAAAAAACTTTGGGTTCCGAATTATCTTGCCTGTTCTAGGACGACAACGCTCAGAGAATGACACAAGTGTCTATTCATATCGGTGTTCATACGTTAGTACTTGTACATACTGATATTATTAAATAGTAACGCGAAACATTAAATGACTGAAAGACTATCCAAAACCGAAAGCCACTGGAGATAGAAACGCAAATGTACCAGAAAGGTTGCACAAGTCCTGTCAGGATTTTCTAAAAATCATTCCCTAAGGACAACCGGCTTCGCAAGTTTTTATAAGATTTTTTACAAGGACTAGTTAGCGGCGATTAGTTATCAAGGTCTGCACCACCAGACCAGACACCGGACCACCAGCAATAGCAACAGACCAGCTAAAAATGTTTCTTCCATGCTGGACTGCCTCTTCAGGCATACGTCCAGCAGTGGACATATACATGCTGAAGAAGAAGAAGAAGAAGAAGAAGAAGAAGTTAACAAGGGAGTAATTAATTAATTTGTATCATCTGTTGTTACAAGCATTTAAAACTTAATATTATAATGCGAATGCCTAGACTAGATGCACGTCAAAAAAGTGTAAAATTATGTGCCTAAGTTTTAAAATAAAGTGTCGACATCATCCGAGCCCTTACAAGAGCGACTAGATTATCGTAACCCTTCCTTCAGTCGTGCACCAATTAAACTCTACATGACTTATTAAGCTCAGTTCGTACGAGCAGTTCATTAGATGCCCCTTTGTTGCCCAATCAGGGCTTGTTATGCCATTGACTAATTGCCGCTTTGGTAGTAACTGGAGAACACGGTTGTCTCATGTCTTTTTTTTGCCAACGGATAACATTGTGAGGAAACCTGAGTCATAATACTCTCAACGTGAAAACTTCCATTCCGCAATTTTCCATGCTAGGAAAATACAGGGTGTTAAAAGAGCGCCGACATACCCGAAAGGCACGCATACTAGATACCAAAACAAAGTACTTTTTCGATAAATTATTGCTGGGAAATGATTTTGGGTTTTTTGGTTATAATTTTGAAAAATATTTTATTACGCAATGGACGTGTAACGCACGGAAGTCACACTACGCAAGCGTTGGCATAAGTTTATGCTACTTACACTTGAGGTGCCGATGTTTAGAATACATTGCGGGTTGCAATTTTAACGTCATTTTTTGTAAGAATTATTCAAAATTTTGATATGGCTTCTTGAGAAGAAATGTTAAGTACTTGATACTAAATACATTACTGAAAAAAAAAAGTTTTGAAAAGTCTGACTTTGAACCTCTATATCTTGGATACCGTTGATTTCCCAGGCATAGTTCCTTGGGCAAAAACATTCCTTATAATGGGGACAATACGTGGTTTCCCGCTTTGTTGGCCGTCTTTTAACACCCAGTATACTGCTACTTGGCCATTGCCCATAGTTCGGTTTGGTTAGAACAGAAGTACCTAAGGATAATATTTCTGGGGTTAGAACGTTGGTACGGTACCCCATTATAATTTTCAAAGATGTTTTGAGCTCTTTGAAATTTGAGCGTAAAACGCATAGATGCCCAATTAATTCGATACCTAAGTAACTCTACATTGTGAAATTGGCCGGCAGAAGAGAAAAAACAAAATGTGATCCCAATCTAGCTATCACTTTGGCAATATCTATCTATCTATTGTTAGGTATTTTCGCCACATTTTCGCTATTAAAACAGGAACGGGTATCAGTCCAACATATTTTATTTTCGGAAAACACAAAAACAATATCACCATTGACAATTTTACCGGGCAGATTGCCCCTTTTCCTCCAAAATCCAACATTATTTGACATAAGTTGACGTAACGCATAGAGTCTGCCACCGTTCGATGCAACCACCAACAACGGTTCCAACGATTGCAACGTTGCGTCGAACGGTGTCAGATTTGACAGATGACCAAAGACAACGACCACAGAATACATAAACGTCAAGCTATGTCCACAGACAACCCAAAGAGCTTTATCAAAGACAATAATAGACAATACCTATCACTATATATATAAAAATGAATCGCCGTGCATAAGTCTCGCTAAAACTAAGAAACGGCTTGACCGATTTGCATATTTACCGTTTTGTTTAGTTCACCATATTTCAGGGTAGGTTTAAAAGCAAAGAAATATGGGAAAAGTTAAAGGATTAGCTGAAAAACGGAAGAAATAAAAATTGGTCATTTTGTATTGGAATCGCCATTTTTGACGCAGAGAGTCAAACCATTTCAGATGATACGAAGTTCACCGGGTCAGCTAGTTTAAGATAAAAATAGGTGTAAAAATGGTGTAAATAAGTGTAAAAATAGGCACTCTTACGAGTACTTCTATTAGTTATGAATTTGTCGTGACGTAGCAAGTGGCCCAGCATCTTTCCTCTCCTGCATACTATAGTCCTCAGCAACATTCTCTTCTCTTTTACTCTTTTCAGGACTTTTGACGCCCTTTCCGTCCAAGATGTCCACTCCATTTTCCGCCAACACGACATCTCGAAATCTTCTAGCCTTTCCCGTTCCCTCTATGTCATCGTCTTTGTTAGAGAGGTAGAGGAAGGCCACGGAGAAACTACTTTGACAAAAAAAAAAAAAGTGGATGTCGTGAGGAACCAGGCTACCAAGGAACTGGCTTGTGATCGAAGTGCGTGGAGAATGCTGCACCGACAAGAGGATAACTCTTAAATATAATGATGACTCTAACTTATATCGTGCATAGCTCTGTAAAGACAAAATTACTTATTTATAAACTTTGCCACCAATACAACACTAAATCCTCTTTGACACCAAAAAACCCAACAGCGTCTACCGTTCAAGGCAATCAATCCTTCAAACCCGATATTACCTATCTAAAGGTCGCTACACACAATGCTTAGGGTATTATCATACGATTCGATACCCGTCAAGCAGGCATGATTTATGGCCGCCAAAGGATTTACCTACTACACCCTTCTTAGATTATATTTTTCCACTGTAATTTGGAGTTTAGCCATTCCCCCCTTCGCCTATTTACATTATTCTTTGTAGAAAGTTTTAGGGTTGTCAGAAGTTTCTTTTAACGTAATCTGAAATGAAGTCATTATGGATTTCAGGTATTTTGGGACTAAGGCAAATTGAAATTTAGGCACAATGACATCAAGGCGTTTTGACATTCGGTCGGTAACTCGTTACAGACCGGAGGGTTTTTCTGTGTCAACTCTGTTTTTAGCACGAAATTTTTTTTTTTTTTTTCAATCAATGTATTAATATTACGTTCAGAAAATATTCTCACTTCTGGGCACTCAAAACCACGCGAAGTTCGGCTGTACGCTATAACGCGACGGAACTTTGGCATTATGAAAATTGTTTTAGCAACTTACATAGCATGTCAGGCATTGTCAGGCGTAATCACGGCAAAATTCGGTCGCGGAATTTCGGCATAGTGTGATTAGACACTTAGATGGCTCCCCAAATCCCTACGTATTGACTCCACTATTCCTATTGGACTAGGTCGAAGGTCGAGGATTCAAATGTATGAAAACCCAATCATCCTCCTATTCGCCAATTGTAATTTTGTGGATTATGGGCGAAAGATTTAATAATGTTTGTACAGCCCTGAAAGCATTCGTTCACTTTCTTATATGAAAGAAACACCGCCAATCCCTTACTTCGCGCTACGCTGAGCAAAATGTATGCGACGAAGGAAAAATACAACTATCGCTCAGACAAATGTGCTAAAAAGACAAACGCTTCGCTGCTACAGTCCCGAGACATATGATAATAGCTTGCATTGTGAGACTACCTTTGTGCCCCATTCAGAATATTCAAAATTAAGCTTTAATTTGACCCCTTGTTCACGATACGGGTAGTGAAAAATCCAGTAATTATCTGCAAATGGGTGGTAAAAACCTCGCTCGCACTTTACAGAAATTCAAGGCAATACAGTGTAATATAATTTGACCAAGCTATAATTTCAAACAATTTAAGGCCCGTGACAGTTTAAACTTAGATTCTAGTATAAACTTTACACTTAATTTTGTCTGAGAAATAATTAACCCCCAGGGTGTAAACTAAACTTTATGTGTAGACTAGCATTGGTGTCAAGGGTGTAAAGCTTGGTTACTTGTTGCTTATAATAGTTTCAAATAATTGCACCGTGTAAACAGAACATGCTTTATTTTCTAGCACCAAGCACTTTTTCACACGTATCTTTTTCAGCCAGCAAAAAATAGCACGACGCCGTGAATAAAAATACAGACAAGAAAAGATAACTAACTAAAACAGGGTACAATTGGCGGCCTTACTGCTAATAGCAATTTCTTCCAGGCAACCACTGATGAAAAAAATGCTAGGGAATTGAGTGATGGGATAGTATCGGTTATTGTTGGCATCGGTGATAGAGAGCGTCATCGGATTTTAGCGTCACATATTCACTTGCCCAGCTTGCCTGCTTTCTAGCACAAGTAGCTGCCACAGTCCAAACGCTCCTTTTACATTTGCTTTAGGGCAGATACGTCTCCCAGGAGAATATTTAGAGAATAAACTCAGTATTTCCGTCCGAAGTTAGTGCTACAAGAAAACGTCGTTTAGTTCCTTTATAAAGTTTGTGCTGTGTATGAAATGTTTTGTTTATCTTTCAGTTTTGCTTAGAACTTGTAGAGAAAGATGTTCACTTTAAACATGCAACTTTATCGCTTCTTATCAATGTTAGGCCTTGGCATTATTCTAATCCAAAGAAGCGCAAATATCAGCTGTTTTATACATTTGGCGCAGTACTGAGTCAACCTTTTGTATGGAACAGCTGATATTTTTTTCACTTCAATTTTTTCGCCACCTAGTACAAGTTGATTGTATTGATCACTAGACAGCCTACTTAAAGTTCCGCTATCGACTTAGAGTGCACCCTGTAGTTATGTGAGCGCTTCCGTGCTTCGGAACGCACGTTAAACCGTTGGTTGTTATTGATGTTGGTCAAACTTATAACACCCTTCTTTTTATGTTGGGGGTTCAAAAGGCTGGGTTAGTGCGTATCTATTTACTGAACGAGCGAGCAAATAGCTCTCTCGTCGAGAAGTTCTCCTAGACTACAGGAACAATCCGGCGTTTGTATGCCTGTATTTGCGTATGTGTGTATGTATGAATGTTCGTTCAACGATAACTTGAGTAAATTTGGTCAAAGCGTCATGGAATTTGGTAGGCGGGTAAATTAAATTAAAAGAATCTTTAAGTTCGAACATGAGCCAAATCGATCGAGGGTTTGCTGAAATATGGGGTCGCGAGTTCTTAGTTCGGGGCGAACCACTAGTAACTATCCCGTCTATCCCTTACATCTATCTCGCTCTACGTAAAACAAAAGAGTGAGACCAATAGTTATAACTTATAACCCATAGATGCGTCCTAACCCGCTGGCTACGCTGCTGCAAACATCGAGAGAGTAGTAAACTATAGTGATAGAATACAGGTAATATATGTTGTCATCACAGACACCCAAAATTAGTCCTTAGTCTAATTTCATCCAATTATTTCATACTAATTATTATCCGCAATTATCTATAGGTCAATGATACCAAGCGTTTAGAATATTAAATGTACAGAAACGACACATAAACCTGAATAGTGAATACGCGTGAAAATGGGTCTGATTTTGACGATGCGTCAGATTATGTAACTAAAAACTTCATAACGAGCTATATAATCCGCGCGGGATGGGAAAGGGATGCGACCTTTTGGAACTGAGACGCGCGCGGTAAGCAAACTCGCGTCGAATATCAACCTTGTCAAAGTAAAATAAAGTATATTTTCGATTGACTTTGACAAGGTTCCATTCCATTCTCATCGCGCGCGGATTAAAAAGAGCGGAATAAAAACAAGTATGTATCAGATCATTGTTTACCGCGCATAAAAACTGAGAAAACATCATCATCATCATCATCAGCCTGTTAGCACTCACTGCTGAGTAAAGGCCTCTTCATGCTCACGCCACCTCTCACTATCCTACGCCAGGCGCAACCACTGTTTTCTGGCCTCTCGCTACTTGGGCTATGTCGTCGAACCATCAGTACCCCCTTAGCACGCTGGCCTTTTGTCTACTCTCAACTGTCACCTTAGCCACTGTTAACTGTCACCTCAGTAGTGTTAAGTGGCTAAGGTGAGAGTTGATAGTAGGCAAAAGGTCACCGTGCTAAGGGGGCTGGTCCGACGAATTTAACAACCCGAACATTTTTCGAAAAACGTTTTACGAATTGTAAATACGAGTACAACTCTTTTGCAGGGTGTATATTGGTCAACAGGATGTATTTAGTGTATCATGACTAGTAATCCATGTATCGAGTCACCTTAATCATCGTTGGCAGATCATGATCAATTAGTGGAAAGTGAGCCGAGTGATCGGATTTACATCTAGAATTAGCTATTCACTTAGATTTAAGCTCCCACTTAGGCGCGTGTGAATTGATAATATTCCGTACCTGCCTAAGTTGCCTACCTTTAATAACATAGGGAGTACGAGTACGGTCGGCCACAATCTCAGATACCCCATGGCAGCTCTTATCGCGCGCGGCATAAGGGCGCCAATCGGACAAAAAGGGGTATCTGAGACTGTGGCCGACTGTACCTATGACAAAAATAAAAATATGAAGGCTAAAAAGAAAGTCAACAGAGGGTCTACCGGCTTAGACGAAGCCGATTATCATTGGCGAAAATCGAAGTTCGATTTTTGAAAAATGTACTGCCACTCAGTTCATTTTACTGCCACCCACTTAATTTTTCATAAATCGAACTTCGATTTTCGCCAATGGTAATCGGCTTCGTCTTAGCCGGTAGACCCCGTTACAGGAGTAACTTTCTAACAACCCATAGATAATTATGTATTTCATGACCAAATACTCAACATATACTTGTTATACTCAACCCAAACTTGAAAACAAACGTAAAAACGTGAACGTGAACGTAAACGTGAAAGTAAAAAAACAAACATTCAACCGCGACCGGCCTAAAAAAAATATGTTTCACTGACTCAGAGAAGTCTAATAATGCCTACCAACTCCCAGACTTGTACGATAAAATACGTCGAGTGGTTACCAGCTCTCCAGGTATTAACAAACTTTGATACAGAAATCTTCACGTACATTATTATAAAATTTAATACTATTTTCACACCAATATTTCAGTTTTATTTTGTAAAGTATGGATGAACCTCATAAACAGATAAAGGCTACCTTTCATATACAATTTCAGGTATTCAAGAGTTCTTTTTTTTTTATTTATTAACAAAAATCCACAGCAATACAGTACTTACAATGCTTCTTATGTAAATTATTAATGGAGCCAATAACGGATTTCATTTTGTAAGTAGTAAGAATAGACAAAAATGGGGTATCTACCTAGTATTATCCATCTCTTTATGATGAGGTATTTGCAATAGATATTTTCTACCTCACAATGCCTTTCTAGCAAATGACATCATCACCAGCAATCAATAGAGACGGCTATAATAAAAACATCACACGCTATAAACAACCGTTATGACGCGCATAAACGTCAGAATCTAATACCCATTTCACCGAAACACATCGCATTCGGAGTAATGCGAGCAATATTACTGGGAGCAATTAACGGACGGCCTGCTCCGAACTGATGCATTTTTCTTTGACTCTAGATTGCTATAAAAATGTTAGAAACGACACATCAACCTGAATAGTGAATACGCATGAAAGTGGGTCTAAATTTGATAGTACGTCATCATCACTTTGATATTATGTAACTGAAAACTTTATAACGCGCGATAAAGAGCGGGATAAAGACAAGTATTGTATCAGATCATTGTTTACCGCGAATACAAACGGAGAAAACGTTTTACTATTGTAAATGCAACGTGTTGCAAAAAGTCCTAACTCTTTTGCAGGGTGTAACAAGCAGGCAATATTACTGGGAGCAATTAACGGATGGCCTGCTCCGAACTGATGCAATTTTCTTTGAATCTAGATTGCTGTAAAAAAAGCAATGAAATTGATGCAATGCTTGTTCCGAAATGATGCAGTTTTCCTTTAACACTTTTGGTTTTTATAAAAGAGAGCGCTTTAGGGCAAGGACCATTATGAATAACACAAGATGCTACATTGAAATAAAAAAGCTCTGCAATTAAAGCACAGCTTCTTCCGAACTGATGCAGTTTTTCTTTAACACTGTATAAATTTAATTAGTAGTTTCCCGCATCTTCATCAGCATCTAAATAAAACAAGAGAAGAAATTAATATACGTTTAAATAAAACAAGAAAAGCTATCTCAGTCTTTTTTAGGCCTCCCGGAAAAAGCAATACCATGATATTTTCTGACTTTTTTTTAAATTACCAAACTTAAAAGTCAATATCTTTCTAAATAAAATATTTAGGTATTTTAATTTTTGGCCACCTTCAACGGTTATGGATTTTGGGTAAAGTAGAAGAAATATCGGAAGCATCCTCTCCTCTCTACCGTAGGGTGACCATGACCATTCAATCAACATCGGGACATAATCATAAACCGGCCGGCACGCGTACCTACTCGTAAATATGGTCGCGCGTAACAATTGAGCACTCATTTGACCGATTCTGGTGAACCCTCAGAAAACATTTCTGATGGAAACTGCAACACAAGACAAGTTTACAGAAGCAATTTTTTTTCCCCAAAAATGCTACAACTCTTGCTAATACATTCCCGGACAAGCGCACATTATCTATTGTTTTGCCTTTTTTCATATTGTACGAATTTCGTGATTCGTGAGTGCAGATTTCGTGTTGAATCAGCACGAACAGCATTTTTTTCGTCAGATTAAATATAATTGGAATACTTAAGGTCTTTACTTATTTTTCCACAGACTAGGCTGACTAAGCTGTCAGAATTGTACAGGTGCTGGGCAAGCCTACTCCATCTAAAACAATGTCCCAGGCACTGCAGCGTCGAGTGGTCTCTTCACCTATCCAGTGTGAGTGAAGGTGCCACTGGACGCTATATAAAATTATCTCATTTCGCAGATGCAAATGCAATTTTTTTTTATTAAATGGGGAAGAAAAATCCAGCAGTTCCAACCGTTGCAAAACCACAGAATAGAGCTCCCGAAAGTCGTAAATACGGCCGCGCATCCATTCGGACCGCGCTGACGTTTATGATAGACACGACGGCGGGACTTTATGTGCCCAAATCGGCATGCGAGGTGGACGAAATTCGGAACGAATCGGTGATGAGTGTATTGAGGGGTTGATGCAATTTGAATTTTTGCATGATTACATCAAAAGGCGTTTTGCCAAACCAGTGGATCACTATGGTAGATCTGTTTGTTCATAATCATTAAATTCAAGTAAGATAGCTAGAAAGCCTTTTCTCAGCATGCCACCGCGGATTGACGAATTTTGCATTATGGCTCATACGCTCAGGTTTCCTTACGATTTTCATAATGGAGTCTACGGGCTGAATTTTAATTTTACTAATAACTATTAAATCTACAAGTAGGTACCTACTTACTATTTAATTTAGATTAAATTACGAATTTTTATTTAAAATTATTGATACCCACCCAGTCGCAGTCTTCATAGTAGAGATGACAACGGATAAGATATCTGATGATAAAGATAGATGTCAGCACCGAATACAACCAAAATGTTGTAGTCTCTCTTTCCAGATACTTTCACGTGATAACTACACAGATAATACAATTTACTAATAAACACCGAAACTACTAGACACAATAAAGATCATTAAAACAACCCGCGTTCCAATTCGCGCACGGGAAGCGTAAGTCGTAAACGTTTTACGACCGGTACATCCATCGCGCATTCGCAAAAATATATCTAGTAATACCTATTTCGGAACGTGCCGCCGCCGTGACGTCATTATCAAACTGACGTTTATCGGCCGGCAGCCATTCTGTCGTTTTTGTTTCTTCCTGTTGTTTGTCCCTTTTATTTCGGCGATAATCGTAATTTACGCTTGAGAGCAGCTGAAATTGGTGAGAACTTGAAAAATTTACATTAAACGTAGGTTTGGAGAAAAACTGTGAGGTTATTGAACATATTGTTCGATCTATTAATTCTATTAATGCTGTATTCACATAATTTTGCACTTCACCCGAGTTTTCTGTTACACGAGTCTAAAAAAAACATAAGTCTTTGCGCCTATGCAGTGAGGAGATTCTTGCAGCGTACAGCGTGTAGTGGCACATTCACTCACACTAGACGAGTCTAGTGCCACAGGGCGCCTTCAGAAAGGTTCAAAACACCCTTTATAAAGTGTCCAATCAAAATTAACAACCTTTGACTGACATTACGCACCCCTTTATCAAATCCCTTCATTTGGGTCATTCTTGAGATGACCGCATTTGACGGTTAACTTAAATTATTACCCCAATAAAGTAATTACATAAACAGAGGGTCATTTTACGAAACCTCAAGAGACGCACTAATTTTGTATTACTGTGCAGAAACTGTACCTACTCTGGAGTAGGGATGTGCTAATCAAGGGTTGCAAAACACCCTTTTTTGGGTTAATACCCAAACGATGATTCTAGAACTTTATTCCTATATGCATGCACTTAATACCACTACGTTTTCGTTTAAGTAAGTGCACAAAAATAATATCATCATGAGTAGTCCGAGGTATTAAGAAAAAACTTAAGCTTATCATAGTGCGATGTGCAAAAAATATAAACATCAATTATTAGGCTGGCTGGCACAGTTATCTTTGGTGATAAAAATGAGTATAGCTGAGTTTATTACCCATTGGGTTAACACCATTTTGTGTATCTATCAGAGTTACATCACTTAAAGTAGAGACTGTCCCATTGAATTTACAAACATGATCATTCCCTAATCACGGAAATTGCAATCCACACCATTATTCAGCCTTGTCTCTTTCTCCCTTAGGTTTATTTTCCCCCAGCAATTTTGATCGGATATAGACAAAAGGTCCGAATATCTCCCATGTAATAATTAGATGCAATTCAAAATGATGGGCTTCATTCAAATTTAGCATCGCAAATCAAAGTGCCCCTATCTTCGCTATGGGAAACCGCTGGGCAGTGAATGGGTTATTATTGTTTCGGTCATTTTGGACTTAACCCTTTTGGAGTGTTTTGATGTTTGGCTAGTTATTATGATGATATTTTATGTTTTATGTTACGATGAAATATTGTCATATTTAGCTAGAGTATTATTTCACGTCAACCTCATTTACCTTTATTTACTTGTCCCTTAGCTCTTTAATTTTATTTATTTACTCTATCTTCTCACAATAAATTAGATCCCTGACTATCAATAGGTCCAATCGAGTGTTCATCTCTCTTCAGGGGCCAACAATTAAAACAATTAAAGTGGACGCGTGACCCGCGCCGGCATAATGTGCGTACTCGCCTTTATTATGCAAATTAACGTATTGACTCTTTCCGACTCTTATATTGAAGGGGCTACCACGATTTTTATCGTAGTTTTTTGAGTAGTTTTTAATACTATATGTATACAAAAAAATACGTTAAAAAATGATAATCTATTTAAGCCTTTTCTGGTTAGAATCTCAATTCAGCAACAAGATTTTTTTCAAAGAAAAATCATAAATCTTGATTGATTTTGGAAGGTTCCATCAGAATTGGTTTACCACTTCTCTCAACTTAATCTACCTATATTATATCCGGCCACCGAACTAAATCCCATAGAATCCACATTACGTATAAAATCACAATAAAAACTTGTCCCCACAGAAACAAAAGATATCAGCAATAGAACAATACGAAACATCATTTCGACCATACGTCTAATATTCGAATGTCAATGGTTTTACTTTAATTGCGTGGACTACGAGCAAATAAGCCCCCAAAGGCAATTTGGACATCTATTTTTCCAGACACATTTCAGAGTTCTATGTTGTATCTAGTTTTATCCTTGATCGATGTATCCGGCCCAAAAAATACATTACATGTAAAACTTTGGGACCTAGAAAAATGATCGATTCGAGTAATTTAAAATGCAGGCAACAAAATTAAATGATGCATCCCATGGTGACACTGTTTAATTTTTTCATTAGATTCTGGCCCAAGCTTTGAAAGCAACCTAAACTCGCCCCTGCTACTTCCAATCAAAGCTCAAAATGCTTTCCTATCGTCCCTAAGTTTTGGCTATTTAAATTTTAGCTTCCGTTTTTAGGACAAAGGGTGCAAAAGAATAGACCTTTTCTCCCCGAAAATTATCCGCTTTTACTCAGTTCAAAATGTATATACATTCTAAGTAGTGAAGACTGAATAAAGTATGATAGTATAGAGTACATAACCCTCAGGATGCTGTTCGAAATATTTCGCATCATTAAGAGACTTTTTAAAGGACGGGTCATTTGGACCCTTATGAGGGTAAATGACCAATATAAACAGTGTTCGGAGAGATTTATTACTTGTTAAAAAAGTGTTTTGATGAGCATCTATTGTGATGACCATGAAATTGCCGTGTGAAAGAGTGTAGATTTTATTTTACATATTGCGTTTAGAGCATTGTTCGTCATTTTGATTAGGACAAATTATTATACGCTAAAGAAATGGCATAGTGCCAGCAAGATTTCGACAGGCCCTACTCTGTTTTAGAAACTGTACATACTATGCATTTAATGGTAATTTAACGCGGGCCAATAGGTACTTCTATCATAAAACATATTTTTTTCCCATAATTTAGCATTGAACTTAACCTAACCTAATACTATTTTAAAACTTATCCACTATTGTGAACAATAATGTGTATTTGTGCATATTTCACATTGCTACAGAGTGACGAGTTTTTTTAGATAGATGTCGGCACTAAGTATACCTAAACTTCCGTTCTACGTGAGCAAAGCCGTAGGCAGAAGAAAGTTGATTATAACGTTTTTGTTTTTTTCTTATGTCCATTCACATTCCGAGCAAAAAGTCTGCAGTACCCATTCACACCTGGCACGCGCGAAAGACATCTACAGTCTACACCAAGCTGTCTTCATATTCCAATTACCCTTATTAACAAAGCAAAAGGTATCAATTTCGAATACCTTGTTTGAACTAAGAGTTTTTTTAACTAGCCAGGTGTCTCTACACGCTCGGTAACGCATGGAAAAATGAGGGGTGCATTATTTTAACCGACAAACTAATGTGTTTTGGTGACCCCTGGTTTCATACTTTTAGTTTGGAGGTGCAGAAAACCAGAAGTATAATTTTAGTGCGACACAATTGTATGACTCATAGGGAAAGTATTTAAGGTCATTCTGATGCAATATGGGCAATTTTTTTACCTGTAATTTGACCTTTTGCGGGTTAGGTTCTAGGTGACCGATTACGTGTTTTTTACACGCGCGATGGGTTACGGATGGAGACTTACAGCTTGTTTAACACGTCATCAGAAAACGTTATGGGGAATTCAGTAATAACGGTAGGTACTGATTACTGACGATGATGACAAATAAATGTGCAATATTATGGAAACAAGCCACCAGAAGGATAGTGGGAGACTGTGGTCCATCGTACTCTTACATTTATCATATAAAAAATATTTATCATCCTTGTAGGCTCTTGAACCCACTGTCATTTGGACACTTCGGCTTCAAGGCACCATTTTCATTTGATGGAATTGCTGGTTCCAGAGAAATTGGGTTTTTATTGAAAAATGGTTTATAGTGATCCGTTTTGACCTTATAATGGTACCAATTACACATTTTAGAGTCCGGAATTTATAAAAAAATACTATGATTCAATCTGCAATTTCCCGTTTTAGTTATTGCGTACGTTAGATACCGTTACGGTTGACTTTACCGACACTTTAACATCTGTCATACTGACCTTTCAGCCACGTGCGATGTCTTTGGCTAGGTCTGTTGTCAACAAGACAGCATTTCAGATCATCAGGCTGAGTAGAAAGCATTTTATATGATTTTATTTTATACAGGTACTCTTTAAAAAAAATTAATTGACACAGTCTACAAAAAAAAAACCTCTCTGCCTACTTGTTTTTTTTTTCAGTGTTGGTTCTAATAAGTCTATTTGATTTATTTTTTCTTGTTTTTAAACGAATTTTGGTAGGTATTTATTTGTTTATCTTTCTGTTAAATATTTTTTTTGAAAAATCTATAAACATCTCGTAATTATTTCAACAAAGTTGTTATATTCTTAATGGGTGCCTACTTGTTTTTTTTCAGTGTTTGTTCTAATAAATCTATTAGATTTTTTTTTCTTGTTTTTAAACGAATTTTGGTAGATATTTATATTTATTTATCTTTCTATAACATATATTTTTTTAAATCTATAAATATAAACTTCTCGTAATTATTTCAACAAAGTTGTTATATTCTTAATGGGTAATTGGTATACCCAATTAGACTATATCAACTTTGTTGAAATAAGCAAGGAAATACTTTGCTGAGGTAATCTTCAATGCTACCTTATTGACAAAAGTGTTAGCTTACATAGGTTCTATAAGTAATTGTTTGGCAAAGACGTACACACGACAGCACGTGAGACTGTACACTTTTGTTGTAAAGCGCCCGTAACGTAACCCAGTAGAGTGCTAGCATGTAAGGGTC
This sequence comes from Zelleria hepariella, assembly GCA_949319315.1. Classification (NCBI taxonomy): domain Eukaryota; kingdom Metazoa; phylum Arthropoda; class Insecta; order Lepidoptera; family Yponomeutidae; genus Zelleria; species Zelleria hepariella. The sequence goes on along the minus strand of OX439378.1, from coordinate 37,783,195 downwards.
GACGTGCTGTCGTGTGTACCTACTTTGCACCTTGCATCTAGGAAACACGCTTCACATTATTCAATAACCATATTCATCCCGACATTATCATACGTTTGCATGGAATTTGGGTGGATTGAGCTACGAAAGCGGCTGCATAACACCTTTTGTCTGGGCATAACTTTAATGCAATTTTATAGGGGTAAGGCACACTTATAGGTACTTTAAAGTGGGCAAAAAACTAATTACAAAGCTATAAATATGGTCAGCATAGTGGGTTTCAAACAAAGCCGACTGCACGTTTTCATTTTCACATAAATGAAAGGGCACACTTCTTGGATAATTTTCTAAACTCATATTACCTATAAAATATAGTAGGAATAAAAATAGACGTACTACTAAAGGCTGCCGTACACGGGTAGAGTAAACGGTAGAGTAGAGCGGTAGAGTACTAACTGAGACATTTAAAAGCAAAGGCAGTAACAATGGATGTTGCTGCTTAGGCTACCCGTGTACAGCAGCCATACGGTATGAAATTACTGCAAAGTCAGTTCCATTATATCACCACTAGATGTCGCTGTTTATTTCTACATCGCGGTATGGTTTGTGTCACCCAGTCTGTATATAATGCATCGACCACCCTCGCGTAACCGAGTCAGTCAGCCCTAAGGCTTTATATAATCGTAGGAAAACTAGCTCTACGCCCGCGGTTAATCCGCTGGATATTTTTGAAGTCAAACTATATTGACTAATAAATAACCTGCCTGCCTACGTTCTATGTTATGAATTATGATAGTAAAAGTTCTACATTATGATCACAGATAAGATTATGAGTCTTCATTCATACGTTTACGTACCCAATAGGGATATACAGGGTGGCCCAAACATAGACGTCAAGCGAGAAAATCTAGATAGCTAACACCGAGGGCTACCCGAATCACCCCCATGTATGTTCAGCCATTTTTTGTCGTTTAGAAGTTATGAGGCTTTTAAGGTTTTTTTGAAAAAATTACCTAGCATTCGATTTTATTTTGTAACTTTTTTTTCTTTCGTCTTTTCAGCATTTTTTTTTATTTTTTTTACGTCTCAGATACATTATCTATCACCAAAAAAATTATGATCAGCTATGGACTTTAAGAAGATACCGCAATTTTGATCCAAAGTCCAAAAATGTTGTTTTCGTGAAAACATCACTGAAATAGTTAGTATGGGGAAAGAAATAAGTAGAGGTCTGAAGGACTTTTTATTGATTTCAAAAACTTTCCCAAAGCCCCATTCTTTAGAATAATACAAAAACCCTGTCACTTTATAGGACTTTTATTCAAATAATTTGAGATCAAAGTCGAAAAACTGGAGTTGGAAGAAATTTTATTTCAATCGATTTTCATTTATTTTGGTTGATTCGGACAAAAAACATTGCAGGTAGGCTTAATATTGCCTGTCAGCACGGTCTGCATAGGAAATTCACGAAAAAAATTAAAAAAATACAATGAAAATCGATTGAAATAAAATTTCTTCCAACTCCAGTTTTTCGACTTTGATCTCAAATTACTTGAATAAAAGTCCTATAAAGTGACAGGTTTTTTGTATTATTCTAAAGAATGGGGCTTTGGGAAAGTTTTTGAAATCAATAAAAAGTCCTTCAGACCTCTACTTATTTCTTTCCCCATACTAACTATTTCAGTGATGTTTTCACGAAAACAAAATTTTTGGACTTTGGATCAAAATTGCGGTATCTTCTAAAAGTCCATAGCTGATCATTATTTTTTTGGTGATAGATAATGTATCTGAGACTATAAAGAATAAAAAATTTTGCTGAAAAGACGAAAAAAAAAGTTGCAAAATAAAATCGAATGCTAGGTATTTTTTTTCAAAAAAACCTTATAAGCCTCATAACTTCTAAACGACAAAAAATGGCTGAACATACATGGGGGTGATTCGGCTAGCCCTCGGTGTCAGCTATCTAAATTTTCTCGCTTGACGTCTATGTTTGGGCCACCCTGTATGTTGAATGCATCAAAAATAAATATAAAAAAACGGCTAGGTGCGAGTCAGACACGCGCACGAAGAACTCCGTACCATTATCTATAAAAACGGCAAAAAAATCACATCCATGATTTCAACTGTCTATCACTGTTCATGAGGTACAGCCTGGTGACAGACAGACAGACCGACGGACAGACAGACGAACAGCGGAGTCTTAGTAATAGGGTCCCGTTTGGCACCTTCGGATACGGAACCCTAACAAATAAAAGAAACAGACATTTTCAGTTAATCGAAATATTGCCCCAAATGCATTTATCTAAAGCGCAATCACACCCCAATCAACTCGACAGACGGAAATCTAAGATGGCGACCGGAAGCGCCTCGCGCCTACTGTCATGGCGTCCGGAAGTACTGTCGCAATTTGATAAATAGTTGTTCTTCGCGAGTTTTTCTGATGCAAATGAGGGGTTCGCATGACGGATTACTTTTGGCGCCATTTTCTGGGCTCGGATTTAATTTGGGACTGCACTGGGACCGGGGTTAATCTGCTGAACGTTTGACGCAATTTCGGTGTGTAAAAAAAGGTCTTACAAAATACACGGGCTGACTTTTTAGTCACGAGCCAAACTGAAGAGTAGTTTCTACGCTAGTAGCTACGCTTCAGTACTCGTACCTACAAACAACTTTTGTTTGTTACACTTTATTGCACAAAACTAAAAAGATAAACTTAAATAACAGAGATGTGAGACATTATGTAAAAGGGCGGACTTATTTCTAAAGGAATTTCTTCCAGCCAGCCCAGAGATGTGACTGATGTGAGACATTATGTACCTACAAGGGCGGACTTTTAATATGGGACCAAAACGGAGCAAAATACAAATTAATGAAAGTGAACCTGCGCTCTATTCTCTAAAAAAATCCACTCAACCGTTGAGCGTCAAAATACTCAAAAATAGCCCTTATTGAAATAAACATACTTTTTTTAACGTTTAAAAACGGTTATTTTTATGGCGGATATTTTAGAGAATACAGCACCGAAAGTAAGAAACAGGATGTTTTATTTTCCATAATTTTAGTTTTTCTTGACGATTGAATCGTATGACCTTGTATCTGACACCACTAGCCCATTTAGGGGGGGGGGCTAAGGGGCTCAAGCCCCCCCAAAAGCATCTGAGACCGTCTATAAAACAAAATGTCTTGTTGTATGCTTTTTATCTTGAAAACCTACGCTCATTGGGTTCATTCAACCATTTTGTTATTGGGTTCATTGGCCCCCCCAAACCAAAATCCTGAATCCGCCACTGTCTGACACTATCGGAAGAGAATACCATTAGGTAGCATGGCAAGACCGTAGGTCGGAAGTGACTGAATCTCTTCATGCAATCTTGAGTTTTTCCCGTTTTGCATGTCGCACATGAATAGTCAGAGGGTATTATCTCAAAAAAGTGAGTTTCGAGAAAAAGCGTTTTGAATATTTGAAAATTCGTAACATTTGATTCAGGCCACATATTGATAACTTTTTGTATTTACGTTGTAGGTTGACTCTTTCTCTGCATGATTGATGAAAAAAATAGAGTTGAAAAGAAGTACTTTAATAGTTATACTGTTTTTCCTGACACTCTATCAAGATAATACTGTATAGCCTGACAAAATTAAATTAATTTGTATTTATGACTCTATAGCCAGATTTTTTTTGCAATTCTAATGTATTATTTCAATATAATACAGGTCTTTTTACCTGAATTTGAAAATTATATTTTTTAAAGTGTATTAAATTAAATTAAACATCATGAAAGCAGACTTTTGTTATCATTAACAGAAGTTTTCTTGAGTAATCATCAAGTAAATAACAAAATAAGTCACAATCTTCCCAACAAACAAAAATTGGTATAAATACTTGAGTATTTCAGAATTCAATAAAGTACTTAAACTAATACAATCTGATTTAGTTTTAGGTCGCTTATATTATAATTTAATTAAATTAATTTATTTCATATCAACTACTTCCTCTGTGCTATTTACTTTAAGAAAAAGATATTAAAGTTAGTCGTTTGTAATTAAAAATCTAGGAACAATCAATAATTCTAGCGAGGAAATGTGGAAGCGATGCACAATCAGTAATTTTAGACCACAACACAAAATTGTTAGCCAATTGGTTTCGAACTCAATTTATCGAAGTGCGAGCTTAGAGAGAACCTCCCTGACAAAAACATGACTTGGCCTCACATTTTTACTGACTCATCACTGTGCCTCCTAAGATCGCCAGTGCAGGACAATTCCTACGAAAGATTTAATTCATCAAATTCGATGAATTTGCCAAATATGACAGAATTATTATGTTTGTGAATTTGTAGTGGCAATTATCTCTAGCTGACTGTGAAGGCAAACATTGTGAGGAAACCTGAGTGTATGAGGCATTATACCAAAAATCTCCAATCCGCATCCTAGCTAGTGGGACATGTACAATTGTACAGGCTAAATCTTACTTTTTTTCTTACTCATAAATTATTTTACGTATTACGCTGTTCAACATTGAGGCAAAATTATTAGATAAACCTTATAAGCAGTCCTAAATTGCCCTTAAGAGGATATATCCAGACCAAATTGTCGATCCGTCACGGTTGCTTGGGCATAAGAAAGGCTTCAAGCATCGCGCTGCCAGCGTTCCTGTCCTCAGTCTACAGCACGATCGACCTAATCGGCCAGGAGCCCTTGGCCAGACACGGCATGTCCAAGCCAGGATCTGCGGCTGAATCTGTTCCGGGCCCCTGCCAAGCCTAGCCTAGCATGGCATAGCCAGAGACAATGGCAATAGGCCTGGGTGACACTCATTGTGGCGGTCGCTGGTTTGGGACACTACGTAAGTCGACATAGTAGCACAGTCTCTTATAAAAGAGGCCTCCTGCCGCACCACTTCCCTCTCCAGACTACCCTTTTTTTATTATAGTGACCCTTTTACCGACAGCTTAGGTCACGAAAAGGGCACACTAAGTCCAACAAACGATCGAAACCGAGTGCCGGGACCTATGTGCGGTAGGTCTTGCCGCCTTAGCTTGTGCTTCGGTACTCTGCTCTGCACTCTCCTGCCGCACCAGCGGCGTTGGTGCGGCTACAGCATAGGGGTACAAGAGGCACAAATATGCAGTCCTGGTACAGGGCTACATATTTGCGTCCTTCGGCGTAGAGACCCTCAGGGACCAGGTGCGCGAAAACTCTCTCAAGAGATTTCGTTGTGCCTGGTTGACGCCTCGAGAGAACAGAGGGCTGGTGCTTACCAAGGGCAAAGGCTGAGCCTCGCCATCCAGTGAGGCAACGCCGCCAGCCTACCCTACCGAGCGAGGTTGGCGATCTGGCTCAAATATTTTACCTATTTTAGGTTATTGTTAAGTTAACAATGCTAAAGTTGGTGATGTGGCATAATATCCGGGGAACGGGGAGGCAGAAATTCCCCAGATGGACGATAAGTGGGGTCGGCTTATTCAGCATCACAGTCTTCTTACGCTATTTCCAGGTATTCAGCACTATTATCTACTTTGATAGCTGGATTGGCGGCAAAAATCACCTTCCTTGCACAAGAATTTAGAATTTATTATCGGTCAAAACGGTATTAATCGGTTTACAACAAAAAAATATTACAAAAAAAAACTGGACAGAGAGTAGTATCTAGAAGAAACCGATGGCAATATGGTATTAAGTCAATATAAAACCAACGGTATTTAAAAGGTTGTGAAAAAAATCGGGCTATAGAGTATTAAGTCAAAATAATACAATTGACGAATTATTCAAAATAGGCTAAAGAGTATTAACTAAAAGATAATACGCTCTAGACTGCTCACATTTTAACATTTTATAGTAATTATTGACACAGCACCTGTCATAACTTGAAATAACACGAGTGACCCGTCAATTTCGGGCGGTGCTTAGTGGCTAACTAAAATGTGACAGTCTTGCCTGCTCGAATGCATCGCAAACCAAATTGGAAGACAGTCGTAAAGCTCCGTTTCTCGGCTTTAAATTAACCTACAGATATGGCTGTCTTGCCAGATTGTAGAGAAAAATTTTGCGAACTCGAATCCGTCGTAAAAAAATTTTTGCATTTTCCGAGATAATACCCTCTGACTATTCATGTGCGATGTGACCGCCTTTTGTTTCCTCCTTTGAAACTTTCTTCGGTTTAGCATTTTCGTTGTATGAACGTTGAGAGAGAAAGAAGCGCAAGTTAAAACCTCATGAATTTCAAGCGGGTGGCTGTATATTTAGAGATTTTGTTTGTTATTTACACTACATTATTTACAATACTTTATTTTAGGTTAGTTCTTAGTTATTTGATACCTGAACTGATTTATATTTTTGTTGATTTTTGTTTGTTGTTCGATCATTACTCAATGTAAATACATAAACATAATAACAATCCAGTCACTGTATCATTTTATCTTTTCCTCATACTCGTAGTCAAACATATTTTCACAACGTAAAACTTTTGCGCCTGACTGTACCCCATAACAAATTCGTAGAGCAGTTTGAGATTTGGTGCGTAGGTAGGTATTATTATATTTTGATGGAGGAGAATGAGACTTGTTGTTTGCAAATAATTTTTATTCTATATTTTCGTCTTGGAGGAGTTTGAGACTAACCCCTTACCGTCACGCCTATTTTCAAACAGCGGCAATGACAGAGCGCATCATACCTAATTACCTACGTTTTGCCGTTACAGCTTCTGCATAAGACTTTCTTTAGGGCGAATTTTAAATTATTTATTCAAATATTAAAGGGTAAACAATAATAATAAGGTGAAAACCTAGGCACAACTAACGCCGCCAATGGAAAAAAATAATATCTGATCTGCATTTGGATGCGTTTTGGCGATAAAAGATTTTATTCGTATCTTCTAGGATCTGGAATGTAAACCTTAGGTCCTAAAAATAGTTAAGCCTCGCGTTGATAACTTAATGAAGATTTTATAGCAAAAAACGCATCCAAAAAGTTTTTTTTTTTTCCATTGACGACGCTAGTTGTGTCTAGGTTTGGGCCTTAACAAGTATAACTAGGTATAAGGACACACATTAACTGTTCAATGCATTTTGACCCAACAAACATTTTGACCCTCTAGCTGAAGTCAACCATAGTTTGTCAGAAACGAATATGTACACAAGACAGCACGTCGATGCTTACACGCTTGCACTGTACTAGGTTACGTTACGGGCAACAACAAACGTGTGTACGCTCTGACGTGCCATAGTATGTACAAAGAAGATTTTAATAACCCCCGCTGAATATTGTATGAATGGAAAAAAGATCAAGGCGAAAAACCACAAAACATTTAATAAAAATCCTCTCCCATTCAAAGAGCAGAATCCAGGAATTCCCACTTCAATACAGAGCTTACTAATTTAATTAACAGACAACACTCTTGTCGGACTACGTTTAGACCTGACGATTATATTATTATTATGAATGAGCTTTCTTAGCGAATTCTCGTGAAATTACTATATCTTATCAAGTCAAACTACTCCATTTGAGAATACCGGACGATTCATTTTTATGGTGGTTCTGAAAAATGTTTGCTCTACCATTTCTGACATTTACAAAATGTATCAGTTCGTTAGATTACTAACTTTTAACAGGAAACATTTCAAATTTAATTTAATAATTCTAATAGAAATGAGGCCACTAAAATTGCACGGCTTTTTGCTCGATCATAGTAAATTCACATTTGGAAAGAAAAAAGTGGAGCCAAATAATTCCCAGTCCAATTTTCCACCAACAAAGAAAAAGGACGCAACTGAAGAATTTAAACTTTTTCAACTTGGTGCCACAATTGAATTTGTTACTCCTTGAACCGTGTAGAATCAATTAGGGGACCAGCTTTGTGTGCCAACATCTTAATTTGAAAATACGTAATCACTTTAGAGGAGAATTCTATTTTCTGGCTGCTTTTTTCGGCGACTGAATAGTACTAATTATGCGGTGCCAACCCCTTTCTTTGGTTTGAAAAAATTAATAAGAATCCGGCCAAGATTGAATCAAACACTGGCATTAGTAAAGATCTAAAGCCGGTGCTACATAAGCATTAGAACGTTAGCGTTAGTAGCATCATCTGCTGATGTCGATGCCATTTTGACGCTCATTGTACGGCATAAGATTGGGTTAAGGGTGGACGATAGCAACGTGGCGGGAAATTCTAAATTTTCACAGTTTTTTACATTTTGTAGCTAAACTGAGCTATTTTTGTACAGCGATTTTTCGTTCGCGGAAATAACAAAGTATTCTTTTCATTGTTGTAAACAACAGAACAACCATAATTCAGCCGATTATGTGTTCTGGTCTACGACAAGTTTTTTGGGCAGTGCCACTGCTTCGTAGACCAGAACACATAATCGGCTGAATTATTGTTGTTCTTTTGTTTACAACAATGAAAAGAATACTTTGTTATTTCCGCGAACTGAACAAAAATAGCTCAGTTTAGCTACAAAATGTAAAAAACTGTGAAAATTTTGAATTTCCCGCCACGTTGCTATCTTCCAGCCTTAAAGCGTATCCCACTCTACGTTAAACAAAAGGAACATAGCTAGAGGTAAAACCCCATGTATACGCTCTGACCCAGTCTTATTTAGATGTTTGTAAAACAGTAGGTAAGATTTTTTGCCCTTTCTTTTCTTTGTCGCCGTATAGCCATAGCATCTAGGTAGCCATCATCTTCATCTCCAGAAAAACCTATTCACTATCTAATTTAGTGTATATCTTAAGTTTCGTCTAGGTACGCAACACATTATTGTCACAACTCTGCTGTTGTAACCAAATAATAAGACAGCCGTACGCAATCTAGAAGGGCTTAGTTGTAGACCCTAAATCAAAGCAGTTCAAAACAAAAAAAAAACTTTTGGTAAGTTTTAATTGCTGTTAAATCGAATAGCAGATCAGGATCTCGGGTCGCGTTCAAAAACTCGCCCAAAGTCCATTGTTAGCAGCTAGTACGTCATTAATCAGTGTAGGGAGTGCAATTTCACGCCCGCTAACACTGTTGTGAACGTGCCCTTATCTTTTGATGGTAGAGTATTTGGATGGCATTGGAGAGAAAAAAACACTTATAGACTTTTTTGACGGAGACGTCTCTAATTTTTTAAGAAAAAAAAAGCTCGTTAGGATCGTTAATTTTTCAGCTTGCTCAACACCATAGTCTGCTTGCTCAACACCAGGCCATAGGAAAGAGAATGTCTACCGACAATCTCCCAGGCACTGAAGTGTCAAGTGGTTACTTTTTCCATCTAGTGTGAGGAGTGAAGGTGATACTTAATGCTGTCATCTTTCACGATTCATCGATCATTATATTCCGTCCAAAGGCAAAACAAAAAAAAAATACAAACTTTTAATGCGTACCTCCAAAGCCACATTTTGGTACCATAGAACAGAGTATCATTTTTAGACCTAAAAATTACTCAACATTATTCATATTAAAAATACAGACTTTCAATATCACTAAAACTCTTCTATCTGACGATCCAGGTAACAATTCATAATTCAACAAAAGAAAAAAACAATAATTCGCAGTTATTAGCCACTCTACAGCTTCTCAATTCAATAATAATGGCCGCCCTTCCGTTGACCGGATCGCGGGAGAATCTCGTTAATTAATGGAAACTTAACCCTTTCTCTGTGACGCTGACTAAATGAGGATCTAACCCTGAGGTTCTCAAACTATTTATAAGACCAAAAAGAAATAACTTGTTTGTTTAGCGGGCCTCATAAGCATGAGATTTTCATCTTTGAGCTAGAGATTATTACTTTGAAAATACAAAACTAACCTCGGAATTAATGTAGAGTAGGTAAGTAACAAAGTTGACGGTTTCCTAAATTGTTATACAATAAACATACACCAGAGAAACATACGATTTAATGAAGGATTTAAGTGTAGTGATATGCTGAGATACACTTTTATGTTTGATACTTTTGTACTTACCAGGATTTGATCCTCTCCTGGCCCTGAAAATTCCTTAATCTAGCCATGAATTCCATTGGTCTTGTATAATCTAGCCATGAATTCCATAGTTCCATAATCTAGCCACGAGTTTTTATTTGTTCCAAAACCTAACCCTCAGTTTCAACCACGGGTCTGGCAGACCGCGTGAAACTTTGGGCACCTGCACGACATTTAACCCTTTCGCTGCTGGAACCCCGCATGACTGGCACTGATTCATTCCAACCCGTCAACCGATGATGGATCAAGATATTAATACCGGAACGGCAGAAATGGAAGGGACAGAAGAAACAAATGAGCCGATTGGCTAACTTGCCCATCCATGAGGTAAAATTATTCTTCACTATCACGTTTTTAGGAGACCTCAGGCTTAAAGGTTTTTGCACGATTACTATACGACTATTGTCATCTCCTGAACATGCAATGAACTTTCGTAAGCAATACACACTTTTATACCAATTTAATGGTTTCACTTGGTTTTACGGTTTCGGTTTCGCTCTGCTTATTTGCTCTTGACTACATTTTCACACGCATATCAAGCATTGAGAAAAGCCAAGACTGTGGACGACAAGAATTCAGGCAAAATATTGGGACCTTCTGTGCATATTCATGGTGTGTGATTAATACCAAAAGCGTGGCGAATCAAACCAGAGGCTAAACCCTTTTCTATGCATATTTTATTTTGGCTGAGAATCGCGATGGTTCATGTTGCCATCAGGGCGTGACTTTCTTCTTTTGATCCGGAGACGGATCGCTTCGCGATGTGTGCTGTGATGATAGGTTTTTAATGAATGAGTTGGATTATAAGGGGTTTTGAGATGATAGCCTACGCTTGACGAGAAACTATGTTTTTTTACAGTATAAACTAAACTTTCGTAAGCACTGCATATTGTTTGCACTGCTGATGTCCACGCATTGTACCACTCTATAAATATCACTAATATCTTTAAGTCTATTGTCCTTTTTTTCGGAATTTTAGGACTTAACATGGGAATCAACATCTTTTCTCTCTTAAAATTCGATCATAGAACAAATTAAAAAGATTCAATCGTCCTCAGAACCATCCAATCCTCGCCTGGCGATATTGTCATAGCAATGATTCGCATTTCATCGAAAGATCGGAACGTTTGATTTTGCTATCGTCAGGGACGATTTACAATGCTCTTCTTACCTTACTTACTTTTTACTTCTTTCGGCGCTACCACCCTTATGGGTCTTGGCCTATATAACTATTTCCTTCCACTTCGCTATGTCTCTGGCTCCGTTATTCATTATGTTTTATTGCTTATACACCACAGATCTTCCTCGATACACTCTTTCCACTTTTTGTTGTGTGGAGTCCACTGGAAAATATCAGCTTTGGTGTCCATACATACTTTCCAAGTAGCCTGCTCATTGAAGCCAGCATTAAAATTTGTCGCAACCAAAACCAAACTACAACATAATCCTCACTTAAAGGCATGAGCGAAGAGAATTAACATGCAGATGAGGCCAAATTAGAGTGATGTTGATTGATCGGACGAAGTAAGCAGAGGGTCCTTTAGATGGGAACTAGAATAGTCCTAATCTGGAGACCTTTATCTCCGTACATTTGTTAGAAAAAGTGGTGCCTAAATAAGTGGTTGGATAGGGTAGGAAACATAGACAATACAACCAAAGAGACCCGGCAATTTTATGGGGAAAATGCAGGCGGTTCGTAGGTTAAAGGCTTTCCCCTTCGTGTCATCCTCCTCAATATTCTCTCGCTGCACACACCCACGGACCCTCTATTGACTTGAAGGTGTAGTCTGACCACCAGCCAGCTGGTCTGCCCACTGGCCGTCGTCCCATTCCATTCTGTTGCCCTTGTTTACCGGCCATTTTCCCGCCTCGCCAGACTCAAAATTCTATCACAAACATCGTTGACCTTTAGCAGCATAGGCTAAGGACTAGTATAGCTAGCTACTCTTGGTGAGCGTCCATGTTTTGGCCTCGGATAGGCAACACACACACGGTTCTTGGTCTAAGACTATGTGTGATCTTTGATTGGAAGACATCGGCTCACTTTCCAAACCTCCGGTCCGTAATTGACCAAAATTAAATGGCAAAATGGCATGATATTTTCATCGTGACAAAATTTAAAATTTCCTTAGTCCCATAATTCCTGAAATTCGAAAAGGCCTTATTTCAGTTTGTCTAAATCTCCATTTTTCTTCGTCCCAAAAAGCCTGAAATTCAAAATGCCTTTACACTGGAATGACTGAACTGCAAAATGTCTCGTGTAAGTGGTACATAAGGCCTTTACGTAATGAGATGATTTATACAGCGTCCAGTGGCACCTTCACTCACACTAGATGGGTGAAGAGACCACTCGGCGCTGCAGAGCCTGGGACATTGCTTTAGATGAAAGTGGTACATCATCATCAACGTCATCTCGTTATCAGTGACGGTGACCTCAGATGGGCACATACTATGCACCCAAAATCGGGTAGATAACCGGGTATTTACCCAAAGAAGAGGGTATATGCCCAGTTATCTCGAGCTATCTCGTCAGTACATCTCGACGGAATCGGAGCGGTGGACTTTTCTTGGCGTGAGTGCGGTAGCCTGTCTCTATTCGATTGTATAGTCTATGGCAAGGGGACAATAAGCCCGCATTTGAATAAAAACTTGCCTTCTTCGGGATCAATCTACTAATTGGCGGTGGCGATGGCGAATTTATTATGTAGATGATGTTTTTTTTAACTGGACGGTGTCATGTTACAGGGTGGGAGTTTTGTTTTATCTCTGCCTGATAAACGGGTAAAGGAAGCGGTATAGTACAGTCAGCCACACGCTAGGATACCCCTTTTTGTTCTATTGGCGCCCTTATGCCGCGCGCGGTAAGAGCTACCATGAGGTATCCTAGACCCCTCCGGTCCGCAACGACCGAATTTCAAAACGCCTTGATGTCATTTTGCCTAAATTTCAATTTGCCTCTGTGGCCGAACGGACAAAAAACCTACGGCCTTTGCCTCCATGTGGGCCTGTTTGTTCGACGCGAATTGGTCACGTGGCAACCACACGGTAACCGCGTGGTGGGCCAAATCTAGACCATAGGTTCTGAAAATAGTTAAGACTAGGGATACTCATGTAACGGCTCGTTTTTAGCTAAGAACGCATCCAAGATTATTATTATGATTTTTTTTTTCATTGAACCATATATGACTGAAATCTCAAAAAAATATTTGCTCTTGATTTCAGGGTTGGCCTTTATCTACGTATTATATTATATCTATTTAACGGGTCTCTAGCCCATGGTAACTGGTTTGTAAATTCAAATTAAAGCGACGCGAATGTAGCGAGGCCATATTAGCTAGCTATTTGCAAATGTAGCATCGTGTTTGCAAAATGTCGAATTCAGTTGACTGCGAGCAAATACTGGCCGTTTAGCTGCAAAATTAGTATGTAGATAATTCATTTGGGACTGGCCGCACGGAACTGCTAACAATTTCTAGAACTTTTGAACGATCGATGGTCATTATTTCAGCTAAACTACATCCATTAGCCACCGATAATATCGCTTGTGCGGTCAAAACAACACGAAATCACCCAAAATTTTCGATAAATAAAAAGAAAACACAGTCTTTCCTTAGCAATCAATTATCCAACAGACGAATTACACAAATTGTCGAAATTGTCCACCGAAATTGGTCGCTGAGTCGGTAAATTCCTATTTATGACACGTGCCTTGTTGGAAATAATTGAATTGAATAGACAAGAAAAATAGAGGAAAATGCTGGCAGAGTTTGTGTTTGTTGGGAACGTTGGGGAGTGTTATGAAAATAAAATGTATGTTTATCCCAATAGGTATTATTATTAGATGTTTGTTTGTGTGTAAACCATTGTAATTTAAAAATTATCGCCGTTCCGACGGCCATCTCTTATTCTAACTAAACTATCTTAAATATTCAATTTAGTTTATTTTTGCATAAAATGCTTCTACTTGAAAGCCATTGCAAAAAAATAATAAGTAAAATAAACATTTCTTTATTTGGTTTCAGTAATTGGGTGTGATAAATTAATAGTGACTTAAGTTAATTGATAAAATATTGATTTTATTCTGTTTACATTACACGCTACAGCAACAGATTTATAGAACCACCTCATTCATCAAACAAATTGTGTTTTATTTTTACTGCTCTACCAATTATGGTGACTTTTATTATGTAAATTGGTCAGTGGTAAACATGACTACTCATTGTTTATTTGTACAGTAGACAGTTTCTTTTACCCAATAAAAGTAAAGTCAAAGTACAACGAAATGTTCTATTGTCAGAGGGGCATCCATTCGGGTACTGAACGCACACCCAAAGAACAATAGACTTGGAAACGAGCGGCCCAGGTTAGATTGCCGGTCAAGTGGCGGTATCACTTATCTTATTAACATATTTATCGTAGTGTTTTTTTTTATTTGTACTTGGAATACCACTCGCTAACGGTGAAGGAAACCTAAGCGTATGAGGCATATACCTACCCTCACCACGAAAATCGCCAAACCGCATTGGCACTCATGATGTAAGTAAGCCCCCTCTCTAAGAACTCTCTCTCTCTGAAAGATGCTCTGTAGGCTACATCTTACATCCAGCTTACATATTACTGAGTTATAAAGTACATTTTAAAGCTTAGTCATCCAGAAGGAGACAGACAGACATAACACATCACAACTTCAACCTCCATTGGCAAAACTAAAGTGTCCATAAATAATACGTGAAGCGTTTCATCGCTGAACCAACGGGCACTAAAACAGAAGGCGCGAATGGTCTCGTTTTTTAGGGTTCCGTACCCATTTTTAGACCATTGACTCCGGCATAATAAATAGGTAATGGCCTGCAGTGAGAGACAGATAGCGACGCCGCGAGATTCGATTCTCATTCATGACTAAGGGTGGCAATTAGTCGTCATCTCAAGCTCGAGCTCAAGTAGCTAGTATCTACACTAATATGCTCACAGCTACTCAAGCTTGACATTAGCCAAGGCTTGACATTAGCAAATTTTGTTTTCTGAGATCACCTACTTGAGCTCGACCTTGAGTTGACGACTATTAATGTCACCCTAGGACTTCCGGGCGAGGTCGGCTATTCCACCGCCGGTAAAACCTTAAAATCGAGACTTTTTCATGCTAGAAAACATGAAAAGTCCAAGCGGTCCTTTTATTCCCCTCTATTCTACGTCATCGGGTCCTCTTTACCAGCCCAGCGGGGAGGTTATGGCTCAAGTTGAGAAGCCAAACGTAATGTCGGCCATTTATAACGTATTGTGTTTTGATTGCGAACGCTCAGTTATCTGAGGAATAGTTTCAGACGATGGTAGAGAGTTAGGAAGCAAGTTTATTTATTCTGTATTTAGTACACGGTTTCACTTACTTTTATTTATGTCGCTCTATCCGACTAGTTTCAGTTCTTATTTGGGACCTTAATCATGGAGCTGATACGGCCCTCGCGACGCCACAGCCGTGGCCAGCCTCTGACTGCGCTGCACCAGCCACTGCGCGCACGCCGAGAGTTCTTTATTTATTCTAGCTACACCGCATGATGTAGACACAAAGACATTTGAAAAGACACTTTTATCCCTGCTGCTTACCATTTTTGTCACTTTCACTTTCAATTTGGCAGAGAAATGTAAGGGTATTTTTTTGAAAATCAACACAAAGTTAATCATTAATGACAGAATTATAAAAGAGTAATAAAAGGATTTAACACACCGCCACGTTTATCATAGCATTACAGAGTAAATAGAGGCCACCTGCCATTAACATTGAGCATTTTCATGACAGAAATCCTATCTCCATACCCAAAACGGAACCTCCTCGTATGAGGATAGGAAATGGTTATGTCTAGCGTTAGCTCCCGAGTCGCGCTGAATGGCATCTCTAGAGCCAATTGCCTTATAGACCCTTTTCCAAGTTGTTGGCTTTAGAACTGTGTGCCTGATGCGTCCTCGGATGAGAACAAGGCCACAAACAGACTATTTGAAGAGTCGGGGCCTTTTACTCCGATGAGGACGTGACTACGATCAGACAACTTACAAAGTTGTGGGCTATGCAGCTGCTGCTGTGTGCATGATGTGTCTACGGATGAGAACATGACTAGAATATTACACGCATCATCGTCAAGAAATTCGTCAGCCGGAGCAAAATGGGTACAAAAAAAAATCAACGCTGAAATGTTAGTGGCATTTAAGCCGAAGGTTTCAGCGTGTAAATTATTTTTAGCAGTGATGTCGGGTCAATTTTTTTTAGCTATTTGTGTCCCTGTTTTGACCCCATTTAAAGCTATTGACTAGTTACAACCCCAGCCATTGATCCCTACCACAGACTTTAATCCCTACAAAGTATTAAATCCTTCAATGTTTGAAAACTATGCATGATTTACTACAATCACCTTAGTTTTTTGTTCTCTAGTACTAAGCAAGCAACGAGGTGCAAGATAACTTACTAGACCGAAATGTTTATTACTTCTAAGTAGTCAGGTAATCGAAAGTTGCCACGAATAGACTGATAGGTACAAAGATCCCTTCCCGACAAACGATCTTTCAGTTATTGTCTTCACGAATCCAACCGAGCGGCAAATCTATGGGATATGGCGCTAGATGGAGCTCGAGAAAAGTTCGGTTGATTCCTTTATTGTTTGCGGGGGATTTCAGATGGATGAATGGAATGGCTGCAAGTTTCCATTGTGGCTGTAGAGAATTGTGTAAATAATTTTGATGTACGAGTATAAGTGCATCAAAATGATTTACTTTCTTTAAAAAATCTCCCTGTTCAAAAATAAAACCACCATCCTGCCTAAGGTCGCCACAGACATATTGTGAACCCTTAAAATGACTAACAATAATCATAGAAACTAACGCGAAATTGCTTCTTTTGTGCCTATTGACGGACGTCAAAAGATAGCAGTCTTCAATAACAAGAAAAAAATAACGGGGTGTCAAACGCAACGCCTTTGCCCCCCAGGGATTTAAAAAAATCATTGACAAAGCCAACTATTGACCAGAAGGTGTATTATTATCAGGAACACACCAGTATACGCGCACTAGAATAGTCACCCTCGCCAAAGCGAGTATCATTTTAGATCAAACACGTGATAATGGACATAAGAGGGCCCCTATTATTGATACAATAAAAGTGAAGTGCCAACATATTCCGCATTCTAGTGCAAAAAGGGAACTCCGAAATACGACCAAACCATCTTCACCCCATCTAGATGAAACTGAACCTTAGCTTCAAGAGGACAAAGTAGAAATCACAAAAGCAATTGCGATAATTGGTGAGGGTTTTCAGCATATCAAAAGCAAAATGAACAGAGATATCGTACAGAGTGAAATGGTTCGTTACGTACGTTTACAGATAGACAGAATCCAGCTAATGGTGATTGTGAAAAATATATCCTTGTATTTTCTTTTTCGAGAAGCGGGCTTTAGTATTGTTAGACTAAGAAGATCCCTGCATGGATGAGTGAGTTGTTTTTGAATAACTGTCAGAATGAATAGCAAATGCGAAAAAGTTTAGTCAAACTTTTAAATGCAATGGTCTATTTAAAGACAAAATGGTCCATGTTTTGTAAAATTAAAAATACTATTAAATATTAATTTTAACTATATAATTATATTTGATTCTTCTGCATTGAATGAAATACACGAACCCACTTTTTTTGGAAGGCTAACTGCTTTCATTTGCTCACCTCTTGCACCAAACCTATACCCATCGGAACAATAACTTCTCCGTTATATTCCTCATGAATATTGAAGAAGCATGCGTCAATATTTTTATTAGATATGATTAAATACGGTTTTAGTGTCTCAGGGAGGAGGAGCTGTTAATGTGTGGTCATAAATAAGTGATATGTTGTAAGGGCCTCCCAAACGAGCGTTTATCTAAACACAATCCGGTGACAAAACTATCACTAGACGCTTTTTACTAAAATGACAAATAAATCATACATCTCAATCACATCAAGCCGATTTTAATATTTGAAACATGGCATTTTAGGAATCAAGATGATAAAGGTTTTTACCCTCAATGACATAAGTAGGTATTCAATTATCCAACATCGATATTAGGACAAAGTTTCACTGCTTTCTAATAAGCGCTAGCAGATTTTGAAAATGAAACAGAGTTTACAATGAAGTTAACTGCCAGATAAGCTAATTAATAACTTATTGGGATGTTAAGAAATAGTCGCTGAGATGCGCCGTAAACAGAAATTAGCTTAAAGATCGGTATTTTTTCAGTTGTAGGCCGATTTAGAAAACGCTCGTGTGTGAAGCCACTAAATATTTTGTCTGTTTATTTTTATTTGTAAGAATAAAAGGTTTGATGACATGAGCAGTTTCATTTGCTGAAAGTTTATTGGCTAGCTGCAATCGTATTTAGGTATTTCACCACCATTCTTCACTTCTCAGAACAAATATTTTCTGTTATATTACTTCAATCTCTACAAATGACTGATTTCTTATGTTATCAACACTGGAAAGTAATACCAAGTGATTATTTAGTCGCGAGAAATGGCAATATTGTTCTTGTTTTAGGTTTTCTTGTTTGTTATTGGGAAACATTGGAAAGAAATAAATTGGGGTCAATTTTTGCAAATGATATTGATAGGTATTATATGCAACTAAATATAGTAAAAAATGTTTCAGAAATAAAATACCCTTTCATTTATGATGTATTTGGTGTTATAATTCTATGGTATTTTGCGACAACTTATTAACATGCAGCCAACTATTCGACTGAGCGTGCCGCTGATAAAGGGTTAAATCATGGTACTTACGTACAAGGTGTTCTTTTCGGACTATTCGTAAAGTTTTCGTCTTTTTCGTTTTCGTTTTTTATTTTTCGCAAGTCAGGAATAAATGTAACGTCCTACCAAACAAAGTCTCAGAGACAAATGGTTTTAATCAATCTGCAATAAAAAAAAGTATACTGAACGTCAAATCTTAATTCTAGGGTCGGCGGACTAAACCACATAAGTCCTATAGAAATTGTATAGGACTTATATGGTTAAGTCCGCCGACCCTAGAATTAATAATAAGATCTGCTACCTAGCATTTTTTTGCCCTATGATGGATGGTGATTCGTTTCTAATGTCAAAATATTTATCAACAAAAATACTATTGTGACTTTTAATGATTCGCGATATTCACACAATATAAAATAGGATTTGAAACCAAAATCACTATTTATTTTACTACCACAAGACCACAAAGTGGATAACCAAAAAATACCTTTTCATTACTTATTTTAGTGAAACTGTGGATAACAACGTGTCATTTTCGGAGGACCAAACCATACCGTATTGTTCCCTACCAAAAAGGGTGAATATTTAATATCTTAACACGCGGCTTGTCGCGTCGAAACCAGTTAAGTATGAAGAATTCGGTAATTAATACCCAGCATTTGCAAATAGCGATGCGCGCTCATATTTTCCGGTAACCCTTTGACGGCACAAATGGGTTGTAAGTGACAGTCCTCCTTTTTTTGGAAGGGTTAAGTGGAACAGGGGGGTTACTCTTGACGCTATTGCGATCAAATTGAAAAAGTTTAAAAAATAATTCACTTTGAATTATTTCGCATAGTACCGCATTTTAAATACTTTGTAACGTTTATTCAAAGGTAAGGCTGTTTTATCCAATAAAAACACAAAATGCGTTTTAATTTGTAAAATATTTAATTTTGTAAATTGCGCCATATTGCCGCTGTATTGGAAAAATGCGTCAAGGGTAGAGGGGCTGCTTTGTTGTATTGTGATGTTTTGCAGAAGAATTTTATTGTTTATATTGCGAGTTGTGGAAAAATAGGAAATTTCAGTAGGTACGGGATTTCAGTCTTTCTCTGACTTCTAGGGAATAAAAAAAAACTAAAAATGTTCAAAAGTAGGTAAATGGTACATAATTTTTAAGTGGTTTTAGGGAATTTTAGAATGTCACATAGTCAAAAATTGCTAAGAAATAAGAATGACAAGTTTAACACAATTCAATTGACTCTGAAAAAAAAACAATGTGTTTAGGTTACATTTATTGCCGAGGGATTCTATGAGAAGGGAGAAAATAAGCTTCGGTACCAAAATGAACAGATGGTCACGAATCAAAACAGTAATGAATTAATCGAAATCCATTTGAATCAATTAGTAACTGAACCTTTATTGTTGTCGCCCGTTGTAATAGGTAGGTATCTCATTACGAATCCCCTTTATCAAACTGGTGTGTGTAACTTCATGATATCAATAGACAAATAGAAATCAATAACTCAAGAAAAAGGTCCACCTAAGTGAAGGTAAATAAGCTTACAGGCAAGAATAGGCAGCTATTTTAGCTACTTCGTTCGTTTTGTGAATGTTTATGTTTTTTTTTTTTTTGCATGAATAAAGACATATTTTGTTATATTGATCAGAAATAAAGGCAACTTTTAATCTAAGTCGACGCGGATGACAAGTCTGAAGATTTAGGCAGAATCTAGTAGATATAACTAGTTTAAGAATATGTTTCGCAGAGGTAGAGATTTTACGAATTTCGACAGTATCATATTTTCTCAGCGGGTTCCACCTAAATTGCAATATCATCTGTTACTTATTTAATTACAATTTTAATGTATTCTGTGTGTAATGGATGATAATCGAAGAAGTGTAGGACCTACAAATTGTTGATAGTCTACATAGGGCTTGTGTTCTTCTATGTTCTAGTATCTACGCTTAGCTAAACAATTTGATCAGTAAGTATCAAAAAGATAGCGGTTGCGTGTCCCTTATCAGAGTACTGTAATAGAATATTAAAATCTACGTGTCAAAATAATTAATTCAAAGATTGATGTGTCGTTTTACAGTAATTTGTGAACATTAGCTCGTTTTAATTGATGGGACGGGACCATCAAATTAATTAGGCAAACTTTTTGGAAGAACGTGATGTGATGCCTCCAATTTAGACGATTATTATCTGTCTCTTTTGTATTTTTAAATGTCATCTATCACTTTTTTTCGTGACATGCAGTAAAATATTGGTAAACGGCCAGCAGTAAAAGTACATATTGTAAGTGTCAATTTGATGTTCATTGAAAACCAATTAATATTGTAAAAAATATCAAGCTTGTAACAAAATCTTGGAACTAAAGAAGTTAAACAATTACCCTGTAGGTAGACATAACAAGTGAATCTTTCTTCTTTATTTTCTGAAATCTGTAATTATAAACAAGTACCTAGGTAAATAAAACCGAAAGTCACATCATCTCCACTAAATGTCATAATAATATTTATCAAATCCATTTACCTATATTTCCAATAATGTTTACATTTCCATGCATACCAGTTGCCAGAATCCTACCCAGCAGCACCCGACTCTCTGGCGTCAGTAAGGGTGAATATATTAGCGGATTCCAATTCAGAAATGTCAGCCCCAATACTCGCTGATCGTTTGACAGTCGCATTTGTCACTAAATGTTATTACTTTGCGATTATTTCCTATTAGCTGTTTTGGATTTGGATAAACAATTTGACAGGGGAAACCCAACCTTCAAACACGTAATTTCAGCAACCTTTTGAGTCTAAAGACAAAACTTACAATTTACAAAATTTGCCAGATTTAAAAGAGCCACTACTTTGTTTGTTTCAATTTAAAATTGTAAATTAGCGAAATTCCGGATATTAAAAGTATTATTATTAAGTGTTATTATTATTAGTATTTTTTTAATAAAATTTCCCATTTTTTCTTTGATGTAGGTAAATAGTGCAAACAAGCGGCTCGAAAAATCGCCGATTTCACTGTTGAATTTCCTAATAACTAATGATTTTGGGGGATCGTGTTTAATTTTTTGCGGAACTTTAGAGCCGCAGCTTTCAACGAAAGAGCCGCATGTGGCTTGCAAGCCGCAGGTTGCCGATCCCTGCCTAGCAATATTGATAGCAATGTAGGTATTTCATTGATTGACTCTAAGTAAGTACATCATTACATATACCATACCACACATTACAACAATGTAAACTTGATGTAAACTCAACAAGATGTGATTTGATTAGGCACATATTAGAACAATTAGTTGTGTTTTCATTTTAGATCTTTTGCTGACGTGTGAGCTTTATGATAGATATATACTGGGAATATTCCGACTGTCACAGGAAGGGCTACCACATTCACGCCCATATCAACGGAGAAATTGCATGGCGTGCCCCCCTGTAATTAGTGCACATAATTTAGAATGTTTTGCAATGTACCTATATTGTATTATGTGTTTTATGTTTGTTAATTGTGTGTACTGTTGGTGTGCCAAATAAACTAAAATAAATAAAGAAATCGTTTTGCTATCCCTATTTTTTTAATATTTAGTATTTTTAGATTCAAGATTCAAGATATTTATTTGCTTTGAACGTGGTAGGTACATTTCAGATGTTAAAATAGTTGATATTTAAAAGCTCAGCACATTCAACCTATTTAAGGCATGCAAATCTTATGAGTACATAATGCGAAACAATATAATTAATAATAATGTCAGTAATTTTTAAAGATGTCAATAAATTTTAAGTCAACAGGAATATTAGATTCAACGGAATGTTAGATACAATTTATTTTACAATTTACACGAATACTAGAGTCAATCTTACTATAAATACAAAAAATCTTACTACAGAGGCAAACGAACGATACAATTCCGATGTCATGGGATGAGGGATTTAGGGGTAGCAAAATGTTTTCTCGGTTTGAACGGTATGTAAAGTTAACATTACAACAAAAAGCATGTACATACTTGTTTGTATAATGCGAAATTAGTACACTAATGAGTGAAAGATACAATCTGAAGGGAATTACAATTAATCTAATCTAATCTCCGAATTTAGCAATTATAGATTATCTAGGTTATATGATGACAATGCGTTGGTATGCTTTGTTAATTAGGTCATGATGATAATTAGGAAGGGTTTATTGTAATAAGGTCTCCCATGTGGATTTTCAACATATACATAGATATCTTCTATTGATAACGTAGGTATTCACTAGAAACAGTTTTATACAGGGTTATTGGTAATTCGACTAATTAAATTCCGAGGATGAGATTGAGATTGAAATTAAGAGGTTATAGAGGTGACTATTTAAAACCAATTTCACTCGACAATGGCTAGTCCCAAAATTGACCGTTTCAAAAATTTAAATTGGCAGCCTGGTATTAAAAAAACTGGTAGCCTACATATTTCTATATGAATATCTTTCTCAGATGTAACATCGTTGAAGTTAATATAAGGGCTCTAGATGGAAAAATCGGGTTAATTAACAATATTGATGATAAGCAAGGGAGCTTACCCAAGCGTGAACACGAGGGCTGCCACCAATTAGTTCTAATGTACCACCGAGATGATTTAGGTAGGATGAGTGCTTTTCAAACCATAATTCTAGCAATATGATGTTCGGTTTTGTTTCAGCCCCCGACACAAAAAAGAGGAGAGTTATAAGTTTGACCGCTCTGTGTGTGTCTGTCTGTGACACCGTATAGCTTATGAACAGGTTTGTGTGCGGTTTTTTTTTTAATTTGAAACCATGTTTTATAGCGATGGTTTTTATTTGCGACATACTAGATATTTCAGTCGAATTATTTTCGCGCCGCGAATGAATTCGTGGTGAGAATTATATACGGGCAGGTCTCCTTCTGTCTGAGGCTGTGCTTGTAAAAACGCAATATGTACTATGTACGTTTGAACATCCACACACAATATTATTCATCAGCCATTTAATTAATTTAGTTTCCGATCCAACCGCGGCTTTATTAACTTCGACCACCCAAACGCCAAACTGTCAACTCGTAATATTTAATTGTTCATGGAAACATCCTCTCGGGACGCAGTTAGGATTTAAAGTGCTATTGAAACTTGACCTGTGCAGCATTGTGTTGTTCCAGTGAAGCCATTGTTTATGTTTATTAGCTCGTAACTGGGATGCCAATTTAGTTTGATGGGTTGATGAAATAGGCACCGTGGTGACGCTGACGGTTTTATTGTGATTACTGATCTGTGATTCAAAATATGTATTTATGTCCGCGGCTTAGTTGGCTCCACACGTGGTGACTTGTCTTTCCTGTGGGCTAGGCCGGCTAAGCTGTCAGGATGGTATAGGTGCTGGGCAAGGCTGCACCATCTAAAAAAGAAAACAATGTCCCAGGCACTGCAGTGCCGAGTGATCTCTTCACCACTGGACCACTGGAGTGAAGGTGCCACTGGACGCTGAATCATCTCACTACGTAGATGCAAAGGCCTTAGTTTTAGTTTTATTGATGTGAGTATAGTTTTGTTAGCACCGGAAACATTTTTTGTTCTGTATGCTGCATGCTGACCGAAAGTCATTACACAAGGTACACAAGGGAATCCTCGAAAGAAAATTGCGATAGATCGGACACGCGTTGCGGAGACCAGACAGTCACCTGTCCAAACAAGGATGTGGCAAGCTAATGGCAAGAGACGGCCGGGATGCCATCATGCTGGTTTTAAATGCTGGAAAATACGGATACAGAAAGGCAGCAAAACAGCCTCTTCGCTGCGTGTTTGTCTGTTGTAACATGAGGTCCCCATCGTGTAAAACAAGCATTGCAATTTCGTTGACCAACTATGAGGCAAATTCACAAATGGAGCTAGTTTCCTCTATTAAATTTTACACTAGGTATGTCATTATCAAAATGACGTTACGCGCAACCTTGCTGCAAAAATATACGGGGTGGATAATTTGCCGAATTTACAATAAAATAATTATTACCCCAAAATCCAATCATTAATAGAGTATGGAGAATTGTCAAGCAGCCAAAATGGTGTTCATCCTAAGTTATTGATCCTAAGGGAGTATTAGGTAGTCGTTATCTAGATAATATCTTTACACCCCGAGAAGTTTTTAATTATGTTGGTAATATTTGCACAACCGTAGGTGGTACTGTAAAATAATTACCGCATACAAGTATCGCAATGGTCACTCACAGTGGTCACGTCGATGAAATGGTTCTAATCCTGAGTTACGGAAGCATTAGCCGAATTATCTTGATGCGAGTGTCTAATAATAAGGTAAGATACGGACTTTAAATGGCCAAAATAATTATTGTCAATAACACTGAGATAGTGAGAATCAGAGAAAAAGGGACAGACGGAGAGGAATAGAGAGAGAGAGTGAGAGAGAGAGAGAGAGAAAGTGAGAGCGATGGAGCCAGTTTTGTCTTAACGGTTATAGTCATCAAGCGTGCCTTGACTATGTAGAGATCTAGAAAGTGGTGCTGTAACTAACTGTGAAATTAAAGTCATAACTTTGTCTATCCTGAGGGATACCAGGATTTAAGTCAAGTCAAGTCATACTTCTCGAAAATGATACGGCCTACCCTATTCTATTGAGATAAGATAAGATAAGATATTCGTTTATTGAATTGCCATAACACAGTTACAGAGTGAGCAGTGGACATTGTGTAAAGATAATTACGCAACAACAGTTAACAGCAACATATGAATAGATTTATTGTCTCTATCTTAGCGAAACACTTTTGATAAGTTATCTGCCCACTGGATCACAAACCGTAGGTGGCACAATAAAATCATTACCCCCACAATGGAGACCGGTCTAAATTAAACGGCGGACAATGGTCAAGCCACGAAACGGTCTTGATCCTAAGTTATGGAAGGATTAGCCGTATCTTAATATTGTTGCACATTAACTCGGTCGGACTATACCGCGTAGTGTTACGGGTAACACGGAGAGAAGGCATGAAGGGAAAGTTTCCGTTTTTTTGGATTGTTCCACTTAATGCACCTGGGGTAATTCACCTGGGTGCATTAAGTCTACTAAAAAGTAGACTTTATTCACCTCGGGCTAAAGAACCTGGGTGAATAAAGTCGACTCAATTTTGTTAATATTTTTGGTATACTTTATTCACCTAAAAATTAATCATCATATTAAATTATTAATAAAGCTTAAAAAAACATATGAGGTACTTATATTTACATAAGTCTACTTTTTAGTAGACTTAATGGACCCAGGTGAATTACCCCAGGTGCATTAAGTAAAACAATCCGTTTTTTTGCCTAGTCTTAAAAAATGGATGTGTTGTACATGTAGGTACAGCATCAATATTTTATGACACCTTTAATCACACTGGGTGGGTGAAATCGCCATTCTGTTTGTAGATGTATTTAGATGGACCATCTCTACCTACTCCATCTAAAACAGTGTCCCAGGCACTGCAGCGCCGAGTTTTCTCTTCACCCATCTAGTGTGAGTGAAGGTGCAACTGGACGCTGTACAAATCATCTCACTACGTAGATGCAAAGGCTTTAGTTAGTAGTTAGATGGATAATTAAAATTATGTTTGCCCGTTACCCTCAGCTTTGTTTGTTATTCATATCTAAATTTCTAAAAAAAGGTTTTACCAACCAAGCGGTAGGTTTCCTAACGATTTTTTCCTTCACGGTTAAAGTTGTTAATCAACTGAAAATAGTGGTAGCCCGAAACAAAACCATTCCCTAGTGGTGCTGATTAGGAAAACTCTATCAAAATAATGTCTGCCTAATGTCAAAAGCATTAACTAAGATCCGTATCCGTATCTGTATGAAGGTCAATTAAAATGTTAATACCTCCTTTAAAAAAATTGTAAGACTGGTCATTTTACGAAACTACTGAAACCTCCAACTCTACCAGCGACCGTCCCTATCTAAATGATAACGACATGCGTCTCCTATAGTGATTGCGCTGGATTACACAGCATAGACGACCGGGGGCACAGGGTGCTAAAAGGGAGCCATAAAGGGGGGCACTACCCCCCATTTTGACGCCGATTCGTCACTCTGGAGGGGGCAATGATGAAATGCAATTTCAACCGCGCCTAGTCATCAACGTTTTGATTTTATCTCGCTTGGCTTTTTGACAGATGCGGTCTTGGATTTATTTGAACCTCTATTCGAGGTGGTTGTTATCTGATCACAATAAAGGCGCCTGCGAAATTGTGTATTTAATTTGGGCGTTTTAAAGTGGCTCGGAGTTGCGTCATTGTGATTTGTTGCCGAGAGGATTTTGACAGGCGTTGCGTTCAATATTCTTAAATACGACAAGTATTCTTAGAGCGGCTTGCAGATACTGCTTAAATCGAACTTAAGCTCGATTTTGTAAAATTGAGACAGATTCTCCATATATGTAAATCTGTCAAAATTAAACTAAATCGAGCTTAAATTCGATATAAGCTATTTCTGCAAGCCGCACTTAGAATGTTCACTGAATACGGTAATTTTACCTTCGTATGACATATTTTGAAGACAGTAAACATTACGGTCTCGATAGTAAATTCATATTATGAAGGTACATACTTCTTCAAACATACTTCACTTTAGGCACTTTGGCAATAACTCAACCTTTTATCACATGGGTCCCCTTATTTCACATTCAAAGGACCACGATTTGATACGATCACCGTCAAAAATATGCTCTCAATTAATCAAAGAGACGTTTTGAAAAGAAACTTGTTTATTACATCTACTTCATCTACCGGACTCTATCTCTCTTTGTAAGGGGCTATTCTGCAAACGTCAACATTGTGGGATAATAGAACGAGGAGCATTGTAAATTGGTGTCATTAATTCAGAGCTACTTGGAGTTTTGCGTGCGTAAGATATTATTTGTGCCAAGTGTCATAATTGTTTCGACTGAAAGTCACTTTAATCAAGGCAGAATATTCAAGATATGGTTTTGAAGCGGCTGGGCCAATTTTGTGAGGTTTTGTGACCTTGGCTCAAAGGCTCAGAAAGAATCAAGATTAACTTACATGATTTCGAAATACTTTCAGAAAGTAATCTTGGAAAAAACTTTGATCAATAATCGAGCAAGGTCGTGAAGTATAGCTCTTAAAGTTAGTTATGTAGGACGTAAAAAAAAAGTTTACAATAGTTATTTGTTATGGAAAGATGCAAAATTATCGTTTGCAGCGAGTGCTTGCATTGAATACCGAGCTAGAGAAGGTTTCTAACATTGAGCCACGAGAGTAGCGAGTATGAACTCCAAGTACTATCGTAGTTAAAAATTCCCACGCCGAAATCCGCGCCGAATAAATCGTCAAAATATTTTGTCGCACGCCCAACGGTTTTAAACTGTTATCCCCTAATACCGTGTTAACTACTTCCGAATCACAACGCGTGATGTATGACTCCGAAACCCAGGCGACCGTGAAGAATGTTAGTTTTTGCAGAATATCCCTACACAAAAACTGTACTGGATTTTCGACTCAGTTCCTCAGTTCCTAGGTCCGATTTTTGCTGTGCAAGGGTGGGTCTCCAAATTGACTTTTAAAGTTTTATTTTTGTTTAATTAAGGAGGCGTTCGGCGCGGCACGTGTTTTAGAAACATATTTTTATTTCACTAGGCGTTCTATTTGACTTTGCTATATTTTTTGTGTTGACACAGATTCTCAACTATTCTAAAATCACCCTATCAAAGTGTTAATCATGTTGTATCGCAGTATGTAAAATATATTAATCAAGTCTCATTTCGTCTTTTGAGTACGGTTTTACTGGCTGAGAATCAATCCTTCCTGTAGGTACTTATTAGATCAATTTTCAATTAACACGACTGCTGGTTACGTAATGTTTAGGTTCATTGACAACTTCGAGTTATAATACAAGATACTGCACAGCCATTATTTCTGAGATTTGTCCATCTCTCTAGAGAATTAGACTCGGTCTCTACAACGTGTTACAAAAGATACTAACTCTTTTTATACAGGGTGTAACCTGCTGGTCAACATAATGACAAATCTGCAAAAAAAAGTTGAAAATCACAACTTTTTTTAAAACCCCAAAATTGTAAAATTTTCAAAACTTTTTTGTTTTTGGATTTAGCTCCAATTAAAAAATATGGTTGTTTGCTTAGCTGTATTTTTACCCGACTACGCGAAGCAAAAAGGAGGGTTATGATTTTAGCAGCGTATGTATGTATGTATGTATGTATGTATGTATGTATGTATGTATGTTTGTGTGTTCATCTGTTCCCTCACAGAGCCCAAACTACTCGGCCGATTTCAACAAATGAGGTGTCGTTGGATTCGTCTTAATCACCCAGGTAACATAGGATAGTTTAATTTTGAAAAAAACCAAGATGGCGGCTGTGCTGCGCCCTAAAGTGGTGGACCTAAAAATACAAATTATCGGATACCATCGTCATGGGTATCAAATGAAAGGGCTTTAAAAGACCTTTTCAAAAATGTATAACACATGTAGCGTCAACATAACAAATAGAACAAAAAATTCCAAAATGTGTTTTTTTTGCCCTTCTTGGTTCTATTCTGGGTGATCGTCCAAAATGACTTACTAAAAAGCTCAAAAAAAAAAATAGAAGTTAAAAACTAAAACCCGACTACTAAAAGGCTTAAAACAAGACCTGTTTATCCTTAAAATAGACTCATAGATAATTAATCGTAGTCGGAGGACACCACATTCGCATTTGAAAAACCGATGGCCTCCGACTACGATTAATTATCTATGAGTCTATTTTAAGGATAAACAGGTCTTGTTTTAAGCCTTTTAGTAGTCGGGTTTTAGTTTTTAACTTATATTTTTTTTAATATTTTCAGGCTATTAAAACATAGTGAAAGTCTATGGAAACAGTATTTTAAAAATACTTTTCTCCCGTCACAGTGCTTACATTTTAATTATTTAAAAATCAACGGATCGTCATACGCTAAAAAAATATTTTGGTTGTGATCCCTATCATCAGGTACCATGACCCTGTAAAAAGAGTTAGCATCTTTTCAAACACCTTGTATTATACCTCGGGCAGAACTTGGCAAGAGTTATTGAGGCATTATCACCACCCTGATTAGTAACCCGAAGTTACAAAGTATTAATTACAACGAAGCTAAGCCTCTAAATATGCGCGGAGAAATTTTCAATCTCGCTAAATACCTAGGATTAAATCGGGGTGCGTATTTTAAACGGGATGCGTCGAGCCCCCTTTCTATTTTGCGTTTACTATCTTAAATTTTGAGCCATGTTCAGATTAAGCGACTTGAATTACTGTTAGGGGTTGAGAAGAATTTTCCGATATTTAGTCAATTTGACGAAGGTTGACTATGTTGGTGATCGAATCGCAAGTCTCAAGTGGAAATGGGTAAGACACTGGTGAGGCGGGAGGATGACCGATGCACAAGGGCATTGAAAAAGTGGAGGCCCAGAGTAGGATGGCGGTCGGTAGGATGACTTGCAGCTGGATGGTCGGACGAGATCGTTGTGGCGGCAGAGGGCCTATGGATAGCCAGAGGTGGGCTGATGACGATGAATGGTGATGATGAGTATCCAGAAGATAAACATGTACAACAATATATCGCTTAGAGTCACTGGTATAACATGCTGGTTTCGAAAGGATATTTTAGATCATAGTTTTACTAGTGATAACATTTCAAATATACCATTATGTTATGCAGGAAAATGAGCAAACAGTTGTTTCAATCAGCTCCACTCCAAATATGTACCCGAATATGCAGCCAAAATTGGAATCGGGACGGTGGGAAGATAACTGGGTATTTACCTAAAAAGAGAGTATATAGCCAGTTGTCTACCCATTTTTGGGTGCATATTTGGGTATGTGCCCATCTCTAGTTCCACTTCTACTAAGCTTTAAAATGCCTGTTATATTGTATTCTCCATATCAAAGCAATATCCTAATTTGAACACCCCTAGGTAACAAATAGAGATCTCTCCGATAATATAGCGTAATCTGCGGCGCTACAGTCGCTGACAAATGGTGTTAATAAGAAACCTGTCATGGTGGGATTACTCTCTGCTAATTGCAGTTATGACTGTCACTGTACTGTTGTAGTGCTGTGCTGTTTAGTGTAGATATAGGTAGATGGATTTCATGGATCGACACGACGGGTATTACCTACTTCTGCAATTGATCATGATGGGCAAGATTAGAAGAGATGCCTCTGGTTGGTGTAGGCAGAAGAAGAAATTTGCGACCTGAAAACATCAGGGAACTAGATTATGACCGTGACTTCGTCCACGCTTAAGACTTAACGGTCAATGAAAGTAGTGTGGTGGTAAAACCCAAATCTTCAGTTTTTTCAATTTTGTAGCTTTTGTTCAGCGTTTTGTTTATTTCACAGCAATACCAATCATTATTCTAAACAACAGAATATTAGTTATGAATGTAGGTACTCTATCGACCTAAGCTAAGGAACGTCACTAGCAACAATGTTTAAATTAGAAGACCTGCGGTTTAAGCCACAGAGACCTTAATCGGATTAAGTTTAAAATTAAAACACCAAGCCGCGAGTTCGCGTAATTAAAATATGTCACAATATTAAGGGTGTAGTGCAGTACAATGGAAATAGTTAATGACTTAGCAGATTAGGTGAGAGGGTGTGTGGCAAAAAAATAATATTTTGCAATCATAGTCCTTCTAGAACGTAAAATATACAATCTCTCTACATAAGCTTGTGCACTAATTTGCTGATAAAAAAATTGGTCTTTGCATGTAGGACAGATGTTTTATACAGCGTCCAGTGGCATCTCTACTAAATGGTTGAGGCGACGGCCAAGTGCAAATTCACGAAAAAAAACAGCGCTTCTCCGTACATTTGGTACATTACCTAGGTATCGAGATCCTTGGAGTTTCTTTACCATGCTTCTTCTCCAAGAACGATCAGAGCTAGTGAATCTGGAGAAAAAAAAGTAGCTAGATACTTAGTGTTAGATAGTAACTTTTTTTACTTTAGATAATATTTTGACGTTCAATGTAAATAATTTATTTATGGCATATTGA
Organism: Zelleria hepariella; assembly: GCA_949319315.1. Lineage (NCBI taxonomy): Eukaryota > Metazoa > Arthropoda > Insecta > Lepidoptera > Yponomeutidae > Zelleria > Zelleria hepariella. Next base: position 37,751,490 of record OX439378.1, on the reverse strand, counting down.
ATTTAAAAAAAATGATTCTGATTCTGATTTGAATTGTTGTATGGAACAGCTGATATTTTTTTCTAGTTTTCGCACTTGGCCCCTTAGTAACAGTTGTTTGTATTGATGAGTTAAATGTACGGGCTACGAAATGTACCGTCAACAGCAATAGGTACACGCTTACTCTTTCGTTGCAAAGTCGCCCGTATGCATGCGTGCGTGTAAGGGTCTACATGCTGTCTTGTGTACACACGAAAGTGCATGCGTGTAAGGGTCTACATGCTGTCTTGTGTACACACGACAGCACGTCAGAGTGTACATTTTTGTTGTAAAGTCGCCCCTAACATCACCGAGTAGAGTGCTAGCGTGTAAGCTTCGACGTGCTGTCGTGTGTACATCGAATTAGCATTGTCAGTTTTATGCAACCCGACAGGCTGGTGTTCATAATCGAGGAATGAAAGCGCTCACCGAACTCAGAACTATCATAACAACTATGTAATATCCCCATGACAAATAACTGAGTCAAAGTTGAGTGATAATCCCCCCTGTGGGCAGTGTAACCCCATCAGATCTAATACCGTCCAGTCAATCTTGCGGACCGATACAAATGCAGTGGCGTGGATGTCAAATCGCTCATATTTGTCTGAGTGATTGTGTAACTATCCTCCATAGTATTGAGAGATTTGCTTTTATTTATAGAGAGGTGATTGTATATTTTATGATGTCTAATAATTTGCGCTAGTTTATTTATAATATATTCATATGGTGGCATTAATAGTCGTCATCTCAAGCTTGAGCTCAAGTGGTGAACTAAGAAAACAAAATAACAGACTTGAGAGCTTGGCTAATGTCAATGTCAAGCTCAAGCTAGTGTCTATTAATATGCTGACAGCTACTCAAGCTTGACATTAGCAAATGTTGTTTTCTGAGATCACCTACTTGAGCTCGATCTTGAGCGAACGACTATTAATGCCATCCTAAGAGCCTTATCACACTAGCGAGTTGAAAGCGAAGCGAATCCGCAGAAAGTTCGCCGCGAGTTCTCAACGAGTTCGCCGCGAATGCCCAGCGTCGATGCCACGAGCTGAAAGCGAAGCAAATCGACATTATAAATACCAATATTAAAACATCGAAATAAATAGCATTGCCTACTTACATTCCTGAGAATGATTTTCAGAGATACATTGTTTTTCCATCAAAATTGTTTGGCTATTCAGGTACATACAAAAATCGACTTTTACTGACTTGGGCTGTAAGAGGTTATGATACAAAACTTACTTTAATCTTGTTTATTCTGTAAGCAGCAAAACCTGGACTAAACAATTCATATATGTGAAATACGCGCTCGAACTAATGACATAAGGAGAAATGAACCAAAGCTTGAATGAAGTCTAGTTTAAAGTGACATTGGATGATACGTCTTAAGGCACAATAGAACGCACAACTAGCGCCACCGATAAAAAAAAAATCTTCTTTTTGCTAAAAACTCTCCTGCAAAATCTCAACGCGAGGCTTAACTATTTTTAGGACATATAAGGTTTGGATTCCAGATCCTAGAACATAAGAATGCAATCGATTCTCGCCAAAAGTCTACTGGGCCTTCAGTGAATTGTAACAAGGCCAAATGTAATTCGTAAAGGCGAAGTGAACCCCAAAACTTAACTTGTATGCAAACTTAGCCAAATAAATAACTGACACCATAAATCAAGTCACCTAATGATCTTCACGGACAACAGGTTATGCCACAGAACCCTATAAAACTCATTTAGAAGGGTCCCTTTCTGTAACAAAACCAAACTCTTCTTTTCAATAAACTACGGACCCCTGTCAGCAGACAAAACGGAAGAAGGTGAGGATGAAAAATGAAATGAAGTGGACAGCTCCGGAAGAGTTGAGGATTAAAACCACTGCCAATGGGAACTTAGATAAATATTCCACTTTCCAATATGGAAAGCTCGAGAGAGCTCGACGCAGACAGGCTTAGGTACTACCCAATTGATAGACGAAGGTATGTCTTTATGGCGCTGGGCATAATGAATTAGCCCGCGCGCAAAGAAAAATGCACAAAATCGATTCCTGTATCAAATACAATAAAGAAATCGAAAATGTTCACATATCAAACCGTAGAATAAGGTGAGACCTATCTAACACAGACAGTCGTTGTAGCCGACTAGTTAACGAAAGTTTAAGTGTAAAAATTGAGAAATATTGTAAAAAAACTGTATTTCTGAGAAATGAACGAGCTTATGTTCATGTATAGAGTGGTCATGCATGATGATGCGTGCTAAAATCCAACACTTTATTGTTGTCTGTAGATGGACATTGGTCAGGGTTAGTCCCGTTTGGTGCATACATACGGCACGTTACACTATACACACTGTTTTACAATAGTAGTATGTAGTAAAATATCATATTTATTTCAATTTTCGTGGAAATAGGCTTCTATACTCTCGAAAATCAAATCAAATATTGTTTACTCTACTCGGTGTTACAGTAATGTTTTTCGCAGTACTTCTTAATTTTTTTAATGCGTTTAGCGACCCCATAGTATGACAGGACGATTTTGTAAAACGCAGTATGTTATTTAAAAAATCTACAGAGATGAAGAAAACCCGACATAATAAAAGGAGGAGGTTCTATCGTCGGTGATACTCCCAGACCGCGTAACCAACAGTGGCTGATACCGCGTATCTACAAAAGTATCAAAATTGAAATTTCGTACTAACAGCAGTACTAACAGGCAACGGTGATGAGCTGCGGCGCGCATCGTCCGTTTGGTGGGTCGTCCAATCAGAGAGCTGTAAATGAAATAAGTCGAAACCGCGAGAGTGGGTATCCTGCGTAAAACTCAAAATCAATTTACGCGGTATCTGCCACTGTTTGTTACGCGGTCTGGGAGTATCACCGACGCTATGTATTTTTTATATTGTTTTTTCTTTTTGGTCCATTCGGTCAGTGTGCGCAAACAGGGACAGCCCCTGGACAATCTGAACATTTATCAGGGCCTCTTAGCGAAATTTACATGAGACCCAACCCATGATTAACGAGTTACGCGCACAACTCGCGACGCTGAATAAAATACTATCGTCACTAACTTGAAGAATACAAAAGTTCTGTATAAATTGAAAAAAAAAACAGCGTTTTAGGTGCATTTGACCTTGCTTACGTTTTCGAAACCGCATGAGGCAATTCTCTTTCTCTCGCTCTGTTGATCTACCTAGAGCGTGATAGATAGCGATGCATCGAACTATCGAAGCTAAATCGCGTAGTACTAGTGTGGATACCGCTTCTCTCATCATAGAAAGCTCGATAACTTATTGAGAGTCTTGCTTATAGAGCTCAACAACAATGAATTGTGTTTCTTCGTTTTCATTAATCCCCGACCAAAAAAGAGGGGTGTTATAAGTTTGACCGCTATGTGTTTGCGTCTTTCTGTCTTGAAATTATTGAAAAACGCAAAGTTGATACCTAACGTCGTGTTGATACATAAATATAAGCGTCGTGATTGCAACTTCAAGCCCGTTCCGAATAATATTATAAATACTTAACTGTGAGTTTAACTTACCACCAAAAGGTCTAAATAATTAGAAGTGGAACTTCTGTATCAGTGTTAGTTTTTGCTATCATGTCCCTGTTTATTTAATGCAAACGTTGATAAATTAAGTGTCGCCGGACAGTAGAGTGACCCCTTTTCGGACTTTGGATGGATTTAAGTGATTTCGCAGAGTTGATGTACTTTTGATTTAATTTTGAGCTGAAATTGATCGTCGCATGAAACGCATATTGGGGATATCTAGTTAACTATCAAACATCCCAGCTCAAAATCTTTCAAAGTATTTAGGTACTTACACAGTCACAAGAAGTTGCCATTGTTACTAAGAGGCGTACCAGTCAGTGGTACCACTAAAATAATACATAATACTGACTATTACACTAATAATTATATTCCTAATCAATTGATTGAACGTGACAAATCATACGTACAAATATCTTCTTTATACGCGAGAATAAAGTTATGAAATGTTGTGTTGTATTTTTTCAAATAAATAAAAGGTGTGAGCATACAAACTAACTACCGTAGCAAAATATTTACCCAACTCAGCGCTTAGCACAAATTCGCAGGTTGTGACCATAATTCGGTGCCGTTAGAGCCGATAGGTAAATTCTAAACTCACTTAGTTTGATTAAAATCGATGGGAGCACCCCGCGTTGTTGTGTGAACGTTTGTTCACTTTATGGGTAGCACCTGAACGTAAATATGGATGGATTAGAGAGGATTGGAAGATGGAGCAGCGGAATTATGTCCCAAATACTACGTACATAACACGTTACTCACATAACATAACCCATATCTAACGACATAATTATCAACCCATTGAGTCTAGCATAGCAAACAAGGAGTTTATTCAAAAAAATGCGTTTACACTGTTTATTTTGATTGGTTTCCTATTGAACTTTTTATCACATAGGTGGTAGATTTTTAGGCAATACTGGGGCAGATCAAGTTATACAATTAGTTTTTTTTTTGCATTTTCACGACAACAAACATCTTTTAAGGTTAAACTATTGTGAGCTTAGCATGTCTTTCCTGTGGACTAGCTAAGCTGAGTGGATGGTATAGTGCTGGGCAAGCCTACTCTATTACTATTAGATGTCCCAGGCACAATGTGTGAAGGTGCCACTAGGCGATACATCAAAGGCTACATCTATTTCTTGTAATACTATATCTACAATAAGTATATTTTGTAGAAGAGATATTCGTAGCTAAGGTAATGTAGCGTCTCGTACAGTCGACAGCACGTAGCCCTTTGTATTGCACTCTACCTATACAGCTACATTACGGGTGACTTTGCAATGAAAACGTTCGGTTAAGACGACGTACGTCTCACAACTAGCGCCGCCAATGGAAAAAAAATCATATCTTTTTTTTGATGCGTTTTTAGCAAAAAACGCTCCAGCGATTTCTCAACGCGAGGCTTAACTATTTTTAGGACCTAAGGTTTGGATTCATCCAAAAAAAAGATATGATTTTGTTTCCATTGGCGGCGCTAGTTGTGAGACGTATGTCGTTTTAACTTGCCGTCGGATGTATCTCTACAGAACAATGTTCTGTGGTCGTCGCAATACCATTAGACGCATCACTGACCGCACTAGGGTTGTCACTGTGCTAATTAAAACTTCTTTCATGTCGACATAGTGCCATCCGTGCGTGATCGCCACAGATGTCGGCTAATTAGACAGCATCTATGCTAGTGACATTCGGAATGAGGGTAGCTGCTGAAATCAACTTGTTTCTACAACGTGTTGCAAAACACCCTAACTCTTTTTACAACGTGTTGTAAAACACCCTAACTCTTTTTACCTACTGGTCAAAAATATGTCAAATAGGTGCATTTGCATAACTTTGAGTTGTTAAAACATTGTGAAAGTCAATGAAAACAATATTAAGGGTGGACGATAGCAACGTGGCGGGAAATTCAAAATTTTTACAGTTTTTTACATTTTGTAGCTAAACTGAGCTATTTTTATTCAGCGAAATTTCGTTCGCGGCAATAAAACAGTATTCTTTTCATTATTGTAAACAACAGAACAACAATAATTCAGCCGATTATGAGTTCTGGTCTACGAAGCAGTGGCACTGCCCAAAAAACTTGTCGTAGACCAGAACACATAATTGGCTGAATTATTGTTGTTCTGTTGTTTACAATAATGAAAATAATACTGTTTTATTGCCACGAACGAAAAATCGCTGAACAAAAATAGCTCAGTTTAGCTACAAAATGTAAAAAAACTGTAAAAATTTTGAATTTCCCGCCAGGTTGCTATCATCCACCCTTAAAAAAAATACTTTTATCCCGCCACAGCGTTCAGATTTTATTAATTTAATCAACGGAACGTCATTATAATACAGAAAATAATATATTTAGTTTGTGATCCCTATCACTGGGTGCTATTACGCTGTAAAAAGAGTTAGGATCTTTTGTAACAACTTGTATACGTAGCGTAGCCTAATCAACACTGCAAAGATAATCAGCAAAGTACAAAAGTAACTAAATGAAGTGGAAGTAGGCGGGACACCTGGATAGGTGGACCGATGGCGCCTGGATGAAAAGTGCGAGCTCGTGAAGGGATAGCGGAACTTTAAGTAGGCTGTCTACTGATCACTACAAACAACTTGAACTAGATGGCAACAAAATGGAGCGAAAAAAATATCAGCTGCTCCATACATTTGGAGCAGAGGTACTGAGTCTTCCTTATGTATGGAACAGCAGATTTTTTTTCGTTCCATATTTTTTGCCACCTAGTACACGTTTTTGTAGTCCTACTTTATCGGTAGACATCCTACTTACAGTTCCGCTATCGAATTAGATTGCACCCTGTAGTTCTAAATATCAGTAGACTTTCTAAATTTCATTTGTGTATTCTGTCGGGATAGGCCAAACCCGCGACGTGACGTCACACTGAAATTGGTGTCCAGCTTGGCCTGCGGGCAGCAAATCCTATTTAATTAATTACATCGCTCGTGTGCACAGGCCTTAATGCGTCAGGTGATAATGTGCATGTACCTTTGTACACTATCCGGTTTGGTTTGGATTGGAAGCCTGAGGGGCTTAGATCTAAGGCTCATTATCCAACTTTGTGAGGAAACTCGCGGCATAGTTGGCTCCGCTCGTATTGACTTGTCTTTCCTGAAGCTATCAGGATGGTATAGGTGCTGGGCAAGCCTTCTCCATCTAAAACAATGTCCCAGGCACTGCAGCGCCAAATGGTCTCTTCCCCCATCTAGTGTGTGTGAGTGAAGGTGCTAATGGACGCTGTATAAATCATAATCGTGATTACCTTTTGAATTTTTTAAAACACTAACTCGTGCTAGGGAACGGGTTTTTAAAAATCTTTATAATCGTGATTAATTTATAAACCTAAAAAAATTGCCATTCCATTATCCTCTATAATTTTCATTATTTCGTTTGACCGAAAGCTCGATGGGTCGATGACATTGTCAAAACAGTAGGAGGACAAGGGACGAGTTTGGCATTAGAGGGAGTTGGCGTGAAAAGGAAGAGGCCTATGCCCAGCAGCAGTGGGCTTTATTATGTGTTGGATAAATAGATAGATTACCCAACGATTTTCAAACAATCACCAAAAAATGTGCTAAGACCCAAGACCTTATACAAGATTGTAGAGGTAGATGCCGTCAGAGTAACTACGATCTGCCTGAGTCTGTAACAGAATGATGCCTCGATAGGCCACCAGTTGCAGGCTTTAATTACGATTTAATATATTTTTTTAGTACAGCAAAGAATATTCTGATTTAACTCTACCTAGAGCACTAGTTCGCTGTTTGTAGGAAAAAACGAGGAAAACCCGGTTTTGTCCTTCTACTGGGAACCTATCGACACGCCGGTGTGTTATTACAGACTTGAGGCCCAGTATGCCAGCGATAACCATCATCGTAATATGCTACTTAGTAGTGCGGCGTGTTTGGTAGAGTCCGCTATACACTAGGAAACCCCTTGGTGTTCTATTGTCGCACTTATGCCGCGCAAGATAAGAGCTACCATGGGGTATCCTTGCGTGTCGTCGACACAGGTGGTGCGTGATTGTTAATCAGATCGCTTTGCATCCAACATGCCACCGGAGCATGCTGCTGATATTGGTTTTAATTAAAAATGGCACATGTGTTTTAACCTATAGGATGCAATTTGGTTGTTTTCAATAACTAAATATTAAATTTTTACTTGACTGCGGCGATGCATTAAAGTAGGCTTGGGCGTCAACTGGCACACAACAAATCTGGTTGCCAATTATTGATACTTCAGAAAAACACTAGTGGTTATTTGGAACGAATGTGTTCCAAATAACCACTAGTGTTTTTCGTGTTTCTCGTGCCAGTTTTCCGCTTCAAAAATCACCAGTGGTCAAATTGAACATTTTGTGTTACGGGTTGCAGATTGTGATTGTTCAACTGGGTATCGAACTTGGACCTATGTCTAACCTCTATGTAGAGTCGTAGAGTCAGTGTACTCTTCATTGATTAATGAACTTTTTATCGCCTCTACATTGATGCTATCACTCTACATTAGGGGTTGTATGTATTCACATCTAGGATTGTATGAATTTTCTGACAGTGCCATTGGATTTCTTAGCTAACTCTAGGCAGTCTTTTTACTCACCTATTCCAAACAACGCATAATATGGGACTAAAGAATCAGGGCAAAAAATTAATCAGTGTCCCATATAGGTAGACACTAGAGTAACCAAATGAACGGATCAGCTGATTTCTATTTGCTTTAATTTTGGCGTCACAGCAAAATAACAGTTTTGTATGGATAAGTAGGAAACGTATTCAATGGCACCTTGTAGTAGAAATTATACAATCAAGATATCTAGGAAAATGTCAGAAGAATAGGGATGTTTTCAAGTGTCAAATTTGACAGCGATTCGCGATTTATCGCGCAACTAAATCTGTGGTTTATATGGAAACCACAGATTAACAGACTTATTTTGACAGTTATTTATGCTATTTTTGATGCTTGGAAAAATCTCAATTGCTCTGAGATGAGAGTGGAGATCTCTATCATAACAACATCGTAGTTAGATATTTTTTGTTAGAAAAAAGGCTCCAAAATTCACGAAACCTGCACCAATGATTATGATAAAGTAACGATCCAGTTTTCTTTTTTTAACCCACCGCCTAAAGCAAACAACCGAGGGCAAAGCCTCGTAAGCCGAGAATTCTCAAAAAAGACGAAGCCGATCGACGCGATACCAGTTGCCAGGGCCGTCTTTACCATGGGGGCCCCAGATCTACAAGGGGCTTAGTCATATTTTTTCCGAAAAAACCGGCAAACTTTTAGACAACTCTTGAACAAAGTAGGTATGTATCACATTAATATTGGGCTGTCAGAAGGCCTTAGGCCCGGTTTCTGAATTGAGAATTTTACTAAGTAAATACTTAACTATCTTTCTGTCACGTTCTTTTGGGAGAAATCCGCGGAAACAGAACCATATTTAAGTACTCGCTTAGCGAATTTCACAAATCAGAAACCGGCAGTAAAATGGAGGAGAATTCCAAGTGAAGTAAGATCTACTGCTGCTTTTAATGATTCGCGACATTCAAACATACCTAATTTTGCCCAAAACAAATGATGATTATTTTGTTGGTAAATGAACTACTTACCTTTATCAGCAGATAATAAAGTTTACCTAAAAAGAAAAACACGATTTGACCCGTTTCGAACAAAATTATGACATAAAAACTATAAGTTTTGTTTTGTTTTGTTTTTTTTTTTACTTTTTTTACAGAATTGACATCCTAATCCTGTTGACCAGTAAGTTACACCCTGTGAAAAGAGTTAGAATGTTTTGTAACACGTTGTATTTGGCTGCGATCGCTCACAGGTTGTGATTCGGGGAAGGGGTGCGAGCGCGGACCTGGGGCCCCTTAAAGTACCCAGGGCCCCCAATAGGTTAAAGACTGCCCTGCCAATGGTAGCGAGATAAAAAGCGAAATATGACGTCGCCGTCCTCTGTTTGTTCGTTTGTCTATGGTCGGTGGACTAATGATACGCGATGGGTCACAGGTTCTGTTCTTGTTGTGTTTCTGAAGCTCCAACGCGTCCCGAGCCTGTTAGAGAGATGAGAAATGCGATATTTTTGGAGATGTTTTTTTCTGCACACTTTTTTCTAAAGAACCCTTCGTTTGTCATTAGCAAACGTATCCTATACGCTGAAAAAATCAAAGAGATTCCAAATTGTATTATTATGATCAATGTTCACAAAATTCGCATGGACAGTTTCTTGGCTCGGTAGCCCAGTGCGTAGAGCGCCTGCACGGTATGCAAGAGTTGCAGGTTCAAATCCGGTCCTGAGCGATTTTTAAAACATTTTAAATTTTAATATCAACCTAGATGTCAAAGTGTTTTTTATCGTAGGTATGTTGGTAGCAAGAAAGATCAAACTAAAGTAATTTATCCATCTGACGAATGCAATACAATCAACCGCGCAAAAACATCCGCAAAACGATCGGTCCAATCGATCTTAATTAACAAAGTATTGTCTCTACACCAGAGATACTGTTGGCCTGTGCGAATCTTCTCCCCACCTTATCGCCGACTCTCGAATGAATACAAATGACATGTACATCCGGAGCATTTCAACCACAGCGAGGAAATGACCGTGGATTTGTCACTGTCAAATTTGAATACGAACAAACGGACGAGGAAAAAGGAATATCATCTGTTATTTGGCAACTTGCTCTGTACGGTCTATTAAGCTCTCGGTTTTGCGTCGTTCCGTTTGTGTGCAGTTTTGCGGAGTGATGTATCTGTGGGTTTGATTAAGGGGTTTTGTCTATGGGCGGTCTGCTGTGCCTTCTTTAACCAATTGATATTACTTCGGCTCATAGACGCCCTGAGGGTACTGGATATTTTTTTTACGCCAATCAAGCGGTTAAGGCCACGTATATAATGTAACCATATCCTTTCATCAAAAAGCCTATCAGAAGCGAGGGAAGTTCTCCGAGTCTACTTGAACAATCCAAAATTTGTATGTTTTAATGTCCATTCGACAATAACTTGACTAAATACAACAACAGCTATACAGGTATACGGGTAACAGCTATGTTAAAAGACCGCCAACAAAGCGGGAAACCACGTATTGTCCTCATCATAAGGAACATTTTTGCTCAAGAAACTATGCCTGGGAAATCAACGGTTTCCGAGATAATGAGGTTCAAAGTCGGACTTTAAATTTTTTTTTTTTTGCAGAAATGTATTCAGTATCTAGTTCTTAACATACTTTCTCAAGAAGCCATATCAAAATTATGAATATTTCTTACTAAAAACGACGTTAAAATTGCAACCCGCAATGTATTCTAAACATTGGCACTTCAAGCTTAAGTAACATAAACTTATACCTACGTTTGCGCAATATGATTTCTGTGCGTTACACGTCCATTGCGTGATAAAATATTATTCAAAATTATAACCTCAAAAACCAAAATCGTTTCCCAGCAATAATTTATCAAAAAAGTACTTTGTTTTGGTGTCTAGTATGCATGGCTTTCGGGTCTGTTGGCGGTCTTTTAACACCCTGTATACTCTACACTACACCTCTCTACACCTCTACACTAACAGCTTATCTCAAGATCTCAATAATTTTATTTACAACAACAGGAACTGAAATGAACATCCTGCTTATGATAATGACGGGAAAAAACAAGAGTGTAATATTAAAAAACAAAGAACCAAATCCGCACAGGTGCGCAGAACAAAGCTTCCGTCCGTACGCTGCTGATAGAGAAATTATGACAAATACATATTCCGAAGTGGAAACGTCTGCGAGCGGAAACTGTAAATCTCATGGTAAGCCCTCGACATTCGAGCGCCTAAATAATAGATGGTCGCATGTAAAAATCGGTAACATTCACAGTGAGGGGGTTCTCATCTCAACTTAGTTCCGATGAATGTATTCGCATACGGAAAATGTAAGATGTAGCCTGTGAAATAATTATTATACATGTCCCACTAGCTGGGCAAAGGCCTTCTTAGCCCAGGAAACGAACGAAAAATAGAAAAAATAATTCGTGTAAAGCCAAATTTTGGCACAGTTGTAGAGGAAAGTGTCTTGAACAACATACTAAAAGTACTGATGGGTAGGGGGGGAGCTAAGGGGGGGAGGGGGGTGTAAAGGTCCCTTTTTTCAGTTTTTTGTAAATAACTCGAAAACTGCATCCTATAGCAAAAAATGACCAATTACTGAATTAATCTACATAAAATTCTCTACAAAATATGTTAACTTTTTTTTCTAGATCGATAGAATAAGGAATAATGGCGGGAAAATGATTTTGTTGTCGCTTCAGTATAGGCCCGACTGTAAGCGAAAGTGCGACATCGCTCTGGTGTCGTGGGTTTTGGGACCACGTAGCTGATTGGGGTGTCAAAAGACGCGTCTTGACGAGGGCTACACAATAAAACAAAAACTTTTGAAAAAAACTTAAAAACTGTTTGTTTTTTAATCGTTTTTTGCCCGATTTTGGTGAGAAAAAAATCACCACGCGTGCTCAATGCGGATTGGCGATTTTCGCGTTTGAGGGTATATTAACCAGATTTCCTCATGATCTTCACCGTTAGCGGGTTTTATTACTACTACAACGTGTTACAAAACATCCTAACTCTTTTTACAGGGTGTAACCTACTGGTCAACAGGGTGTCAATTCTGTTCAAAAGTCGAAAACACAATTTTTATTTTATAACCTCAAAATTGAAAATTTTTCATAACTTTTTTGTTCTTGGTATTAGCTCAAATTTCAAAATACGTTTGTGGGTGTAGATGCATATGCATAGGTTTGAATTGTTAAAACATTGTGAAATTCAATGAAAACAATATTTAAAAAATACTTTTCTCCCGCCACAGCGTTCACATTTTATTAATTTAAAAATCAACGGAACGTCATGGACCAAAAAAAAATTTAGGTTGTGATCCTTATCACCGGGTGCAATTACCCTGTAAAAAGAGTTAGCATCTTTTGTAACACCTTGTATAAATTCACGAAATATACGTAACATTGAAATAAATTAAAATCATAGGTACATGCTCGCACCGGGAACCTAAGTTCCCGATAGAGTCCATTGTTTTACCACTAAGTTACCACCCCACTTCGAGTGGGTATTAGGTGTACATTTGTGAATTTGTAGTAGCAATACCAATAGCTGTTAGTGAAGGAAAACATTATAAGGAAACCCGCTTAGTTAGCTCCGCACGTCTTGATATTTTCTTTCCGCTGAGAGAAAGGTGAAGGTGCTGGATAAACCTACTCTATCTAATGTCCCAGGCATTGTATTAAGATATTTATTTCTCAAAAAGAATACATACATTCACTTACTTGAGAAACAATAGTTAAGTAGGTAAAAATACAATATCGACAGACAATTATCGAGAATTTAAAAAACAATAGCGGGTAGTCCTTCAATAAACCAAGCACAGTCCAGTTACATCGCTGTTGTAACTTTGTAAGGCTGTGTTTACATTAATGATAATGGGTGGACAAACATTTCGAGGTTATTTTATTTATCTATTTTATTTATCTTCCAAGTGGTAACTTCACGCAATATGTCAGCTAAGGCGCCACAATCATCTCATTACCACTTTTTGTATTTTCTGAAGCACTAACTCGTGCTCGTAAGTTACTTGGCCCGGTAGCTCAATTGGTAGAGCGCCTGCACGGTACGCAAGAGGTTGCTGGTTCGAGTCCTGCCCGGAGAGAATTTTTGAACCTTTCTAAATACATTTTTTTTTTTAAATCACTAAGATGTCGACTTGGGTTCAAACTGGCAAATCTGGCAGGCATTATGAACAGGTGCCATTACTCATTTTGCATTTGAAATAGTGACTGCTTGCTACGTGGAATTGTAACGTATTATAGGTGCAGAGACAAAACAAAACGAATGCATGTGTGCGATTGCTTACCTATGAGATAAATGATTTATTATTTACTTCGATATTTTCCCTCTCCTATAGGTACAAATTTTTACTAGGAGTGGGAGGTAGTACATTAAAAAAGGTCGCAGAATAGTCATTTTCATCCTCCAGTTTTCCTATGTAACAGTGAGTTTTTAAATTAACTGTTATGTTAACTTATAATTTTAAAAGCTTGCTGTACATTCCAGGCACTGCAGCGTCCAAGTATTCGCTTCACTTCACTTCTAGTGTGAGTGAAGTTCCACTGGACGCTGCATAAATCATCTTATTATGTACTAAGATGCTAAGGTCTAAGTTCTTGTGCATCTTAAGAAAACCTTAATTTCAGCGTGCCTATGACATTGAACATGCGACTTATCAAGTTGAGGGATATAATATTATTGTCAAGTGATAAGTAGTATCCAGGTTTCTTGTTATGATTTGAGATATTTATGTTGTTAACAGTTCCTAACAGCAACAATAATAATAGGGTGGATTTTTAACAGGCACTTCGTATTCAAACAGCCATACTAACTGCGGCTCAAAAATACACATCAAAACATCCTCCAAATAACAACGACGCCCGATACAAGACGCACTCAAGCACGAATTAGACGCCAAAAACGCCCTAAAGGAAGGAAAGTCTCCACGCATTTACGTGCTAAGCGAACCTTTAACAATCCAAAAGCCTTCAGGCTCAAGAAGCCGTATGTAAATTTTATCGCAGATTTATTGTTATAAGTTTTCTCCTCACTAAGTGATATTAGCTCCAGATCGACGACGAATACCGTGCGCAAAATATGCTCCGCTTTTCCCTATTTTATGCAAACTCCGGCCAGTTTCACGCGACCTTCAGACCTCTACCCGAACCCTTTTTGCTGGAACTTTTTCGTTTAAAAGCAAGGGGGTGGGAAGGTCTTTCAAGGCTGGTGGATATAGTAGAGTGCTTTTTACATCTAACAATAGAGGAGGTTTATTTGCGACGTATTTCACTGATTGCTTCTGCTCGGCGCCATTTTCGAATTGAAGGTAATAAGTGCTAAATGAATACTGATTGTCGAGAGAAGGCGGAAGGCTGGTCGTGCAATTTAGTCGGAAAATGAAGTTGCGATGTTGGGAGTTTGTTACGGGTGAATGTAATTGAAATTGCTTGCCGTTGAATAAAATGGTAACTGGTGTAGTGGTAGCCCAGTGTGTAGGTACCTAAAACTGATGATTCGGCGAGTGGCCGCAGTAGGTTGACATCCCCGAAGATGGAAAACATCTTTAAGAGAAGGGTACTAGCGCTGCCCATGAAAAAGCTCATAAATCTTCTTTTTGGATGCGTTTTTTTGCTAAAAACGGGAAGTCAAATGAAAATCCCTAGAGCTTACAATTTTTAGGATCTAAGGCCTAGATTCCAGATTCTAGAACCTACGAATCAATCCCGCTCAAGAAAGAAACCACTTGAACCTAGGAATTTTCATTTGACGGCTCGTTTGTTGCAAAACAAAACGCCTCCAGAGCATTTATTTAGGAAAACACACTGGCCTACTGAACGTACAACGCTTAAACACTCCGTTGTACAGTCGGCCACACGCTAGGATACCCCTTTTTGTTCGATTGGCGCCCTTATGCCGTGCGCGGTAAGAGCTGCCATGGGGTATCTGTGACTGTGGCCGACCGTACCAACAGGCCCGCAATAGGTCCGTATTTGAGGCCTAACAATTATTGTTTCAGGCAAAAAAGTTACTTTACTTCAACTGGATCCTTTGTACCGATGATGTCACAATTTTATTCACACTAATTTCACTACGAACGAGGAAAGCTAAACCATAACCGCACATCTAAACTGAACCAGTTATAAACCTGGTTTTATAGTAAAACCTCGCTTTACTACGGGATAGGAGTGCCAATCAAAAGTTTATGCTAATGGGTACCCCACTTAAACTGGGTTTAACTTCGAATAGCTACGGTGTAGGTGGCACTTTTGCTATTGCTTATAGCCTGTTTATAACGGTTGGATTTGACGTATACGTTGTTTCTTGGTTGCTATCTTAGAATAACTTAATGTTTGGTGTCTGAAAGGAGACACTTTTTGTAGTGCCGTATTCTATTGGCAATCAATAGAAATTGCTTAGATTTACATACTCCTATTAAAATAAAAAACTGATTTAATACGACGGTAGAAACCGCTCTATATGGACTTTGAATTTAACTGGTCAAGTCTTAACAATTTTCACATAGATTTAAAATATCACCTTACCGCCATATGTGTGACAAAAAGATTGACAGCATATGCCATAGGTTTTGTAACATACTCTAAGTAAGTAGTATGGTTTCAAAACAACTTGGACTAAATTACACTTCTTCTTCGTTACACTATTGCCTGAGCGGTCATAAAATGATTTTCATGCTGTACCATCAATATCAGATGCTCCACATGTAATGATGTCTCGACATTCCTCTCGGTATTTTCCTTTATTATCACTCTGACTAGGTACTTTTAAGGCTTTTTTCTTTTGATCAAACATTTTTAAAACAATTTAAGCTGACTTTAAATTCAATTGCTCCCAAACGCCCTCTAACCGCCCATCGCCACACAATTTACGCCGATATCAACTCGCGGGTACAAAAGCAATGTATTTGAATTTACAATGCTTTTAGTCACACACTACTGGTCACCTCGACACATCCAGCGATACGTTTGGTAGAGTGTGCCTTAATCTTGGTTTGGAGTGAATGTACCAAGAAAAATATTGGAGAAGGTAGATTAGAAATCATAATTCAGAACGCAAAGTTTTTTGTTCGAAAGTCCGTTATTTGCTTAATCTTATCTTTAGACTTTAATTTAAATATTTTTTTATTTTGGTCCAGTAGTTTTGTTTTTATGCGCTAAAATGTTTTGTCCCTATGACCGCCAACAGTATGCAGACCGTCGCGTGACGTCATAAAACCGTATCTTTGAAACGTTGTAAAATCCAAACTACTGAACCAAAATAAAAAATATTGAAATTAGTTTCTCAAAATTGTCTAAAGATAAGATTAAGCCAATAACGGACTTTCGAACAAAAACTTTGCGTTCCGAATTATATCATTGTATGGCCAAAAACGCCTTTTTGAAATTTTCCTGGAAAGCGGCACTTTAATCGTACTCTAGTAAATAAATACAAATTACGAATATAAAAATAGATCAATCATTTTTTGTTTATTTCTAAAGCACTAACCAGTGTTAATAGTACATTACTGCCGCGATCTGTAATGAGTGCGTTTCTGGCGCGCTTTTGATGGCCGACAGAGCGCAGCGTAGCGCAGCTCAAAGCCCTCACAATGCGGTCAGCATTGCAGCCCTTGATGGACAAGCTGAAATGAAGGCCGAGACCGAAGGTCGAGGCCTTTATAGCGCGGCCAGCAAGGGCTGCAATGATGACCAAACTTGAGGGCCGAGAGCGTAGCTAAGCTAAGCTCGAGGCAATCATAGCGTGGCCAGAAGCGCACTCATTGCAGACCAAGGCTTGTATAGTGCTTTACTCAAACAATGCGAGTAATTAAAATATTAATTAGAATAGTAATTAACATAGTAATTTAATTAGCTTACCATTTGTCGTAGATTAAGTACTTTTTGTCGATTTTCCATTCCGCAAACTTTTTGTTGGTAAGCTTGCTTGTATTTTTCTTTTGACTTCGGTGGCAATAAATTTCCAATTACTAATTTCGCTTGATTTTGAATGTCCGGCGGTGTTAAACACATTAAATCCGAGGATTCGTCGCTTTGAGAGTTCACTTTTTCAACAAAAACACAGAAAAAAATCACTTCGAACAACGCGCGAAAAGTCGAAAACAATATGGCCGCTCTTTTTTTTTCTGTGCAATGTGTCGACTGCCAGAACCCATACAGCCTAATTCTAAATAAATACTTTTTGCACCTGATGTTTGAGTTCTATTTATGAAACAAAACTCGACATTAATGTTTTTCTGGCCGCAAAACACAAGACATTAATGAAATTCCATACAACTTTTCTGGCGCCTAATCCAAGTAGCCCGCAAGTCCGACTTTGCTCAAAGAAGGTTGTCGAATTAATGTCCACATTACGAGCTTTTTTGAGTAAAGAATATTATTAAAAAAATATATAAGGTTAAAAAATTCGCTAGGGACAGGATTTCAACCCGCAACCTCTTGCATACCGTGCAGGCGCTCAACCAAATTGAGCTACCGATCCATGCAACAGCTGTCAATTGTGTACCTGAAAAGCAAGGGCAGCAACATCCATACCAATTGCTAGGGACTTAGCTGCCTTTGCTTTTATAGGTCTCATGGTAGAGCGCCTGTACGGTATGCGGGTTCAAGTCCTGCCCTGAGAGAATGTTTAACCTTATAATTTTTTTTATAGGTAAATCGTAATAATTTACCTATAATTATTATGAAATTGAAATTGAAAATATTTATTTCAGACTTAATAATTATGTACATAATTAAATTAAGTCCATAGAGTTAGTAAAATACAAGCCTTATGCTAAGTGTTAGTAAAATTTATAATTTTTATTTGGATATACATGTAGGGATGCCCACTGCTTATACATTGGGCTATCCAATCGGTCAGCGACCGTCCTCAGAAGAATGTTAGAGCTGCTCGCCACCCTAGACATCAGACCCGCGTTTTATATAACTGACATAAATATTTTATTATGACAATTCGATGTTCATTGATAGGTCGGTTTGTAAACAAACCTTTTTTGTAACCTCATGTCAAATCGACTACGCAATCTATATCGAATTGTCATAATAAAATATTTATGTCAGTTATATGAAACGTGCACCAGGAATGCTATCCGCTTGCGCACAACTGCATGAAAGCCATCTGTACTTGATAAAGACATGAAATAATAATAAAATAAAAACAAATCAGTTTAAAGCAAATCGTGGGCCCATATCCATATCGCCTTTTAGTTTTATTTGATAAGGTGACTTCGTCCGCGCAGACTTCAGTAATAAATAGCCTACATTTTCCCCCATTCCTTGAAAAACATTGCTCGCGCGGACGACGTCGCGAAATAAAGGTTGAAATATATTATTTGAATAAATTTCTAAATGTTTAATTTAAATATAATTAACAGGGCCTAATTTTTAATTCTAAATTATAGAAATTTTGATGGAATTAATAAGAGCAGGTAATGCCTTCTCCATAATATTGCTCCACTTCCTACCACCTCCTACCGGATATCCTCGCAAGGAGTCAGCACCATCGCAAAAGGGGAAGATGTAGATTTTCTCGCTGCCATTAACATGTATATTGCCTTTAATTTATTGCGCAAAGCTTTTTGATAGCGCGACAAACGCCCCGCCCGCTACTTTGTTATGTGTAGATGTTAATATCGGAGTCTTGTTTCGGGAATAATCGAGTGATTGTATTATTTTGGGTGGATTGTTTTGTTACGCGCAGTCTCAATTTGTTGTTCAAGTATCTGTTTAATATTCTGACGATTGTTTTATTTAAGTGCATGCCTAAAGTATTTGTAGTATGAGATGTAAAAACTGAATAAATTAATGTCAAGTTTGCAAACGATTTTCGGTTCGACACGAACCGACACCACCAGTATAATCGCTATATCGGCGCCAAAAAAATATCGAGTCATGTTGATTGGCGAGTGTGGTGGAAAAGCAGCGTAAGAAAGGATTTTATTGAATTAAAAAAGGGATATATAAGCATATAAGCGGATAAAGCCTAGTTAGCGTAAAAATCTACCTATATATAAAAAAAACAGGTACACACAACAGCACCTCGATGCTCACACGCTAGCACTCTGCTCGGTTACGTTAGGGGAGAATTTACAACTAAAGCGTTTAGTCTGACGTGTTGTCGTGTGTACCTACCTTGTTTTAGTACCCACTGTCTTACAAACAACGCACAGTCAAAACTGTAATACATAGAAACGTATAATTTGGAACGGTGCACTATGAAAGGCATTCCTGAAAATCATGCCATGAAAGTTTGCATGAGAAATTTTTACTCGGTCAAAGTCGCGGGCGAAGGCTGGTAGAGCATTTTCACCAACTTATTTACCGTAACGCCATTCTGCACATCAATTCGCGCAGTATTTCAGCATCCGGCGTTGGGCAGTGGATTCCCTTAGTCCAGGGCCAAAGGGTGGCATTAATAGTCGTCATCTCAAGCTCGAACTCAAGTAGGTGATCTCAGACGACTATTAATACCACCCTTAGCATGAGAAATTTTTACTCGGTCAAAGTCGCGGGCGATGGCTAGTAGAGCATTTTCACCAACTTATTTACCGTAACGCCAGTCGCGCAGTATTTCAGCATCCGGCGTTGGGCAGTGGATTTCCTTAATCCGGGGCCTAAATCACCCCGGTAAGAAGTCCGAGCCCTAAATCTTCCCACGATGACAGTTTTATGGCCTTAAGGGCAGGCATAGTGTGAACGGTGACATAAAATATTAATACACAATTTGTCCGAGTGGCCTCTGTGCGGTGCTTAATCTACTTTTATTATAGTTGCAGGATTAAGTGCGCTTTGATGGGATTTTCTTTCGGAGGTATTAATTATTATTAGTATTGCAGATGTTTTTGGTGTGAGGTAAGTACGAACAAGGGTATGCTAGAAATGAGTAGAGCTCACGGTATGTTCCTTCCTGGGGGTCTACGACGAAGCCGATTACCATTGGCGAAAATCGAAGTTCTATTTTTGAAAAATGTACGGCCACTCAGTTCATTTTACTGCCACCCAGTATTTTTTTCAAAAATCGAACTTCGATTTTTGCCAATGGTAATCGGCTTCGTTTTAGCCGGTATACCCCCTGACTCGTTTTCGTGCTTAAATTATGTCAAAAAGTGTACCTACCTGACTACGAAATCTTCACGCCCAAAGGGTCCATATTTTTATGTGTACTCAAATAATTTTCATTTTAGAGGTTATGATTTATACACCTTGTAACAATATCTCTGATCTTGCTATGCATGTTTTTAGGGTGATTTCATTGTAATGCAGGTATGTCTAAAATAACTAACTCCCACTAACGACAAAATATTCAGCAAAACAAAGGCAAAATTTTAATAGAAGACCTCTCAGCATGGAGTCAAATGCATCAAACAAACAAAAGATGCCACAACTCGCGTATCTCTCGCAAAGGGAAATCTACACTCACGTCAATATTCCATCTCTATATTAAATCGGGTATTAACCCGTGCCTTGTTGAAACAAAGACGGCCTAGCCTTTGGCCTTTCTGAAATTGAGTCGTGACCATTGTCCATTACGCATTGCTATAGGCTTCAAATATCATACAACCAACACAGCCTGACCTTTACACCTCCGAAACTTGGTACTGTGGGGGAGCTTGAGCAAAGTCCAGAGCGAACTGGCTAGCGCCGGTATAAACCGGCGTAAACCAGTTTGAGCCGGACGTAAGGGCGCAGGAATATCATAGGTGGAATAGGAAACGTGTGGTTTCTATATGACATCTGATGGTTGGATGGGGCGCGTGTTATTGCTTAGAGTAGTGTTGGGCACAAAGCCTCCATTAAATGTTTTCTAAAGTAGACGCAGTACTGTATGACATGAATGGACAGTTGATATTTTTTACCCCATTTTATCGAAATATTTGTTGAACGAGCGAGCGAAGCGAGAGAAGTTCTCCGAGTCTACTGGAACAATCCAGCGTTTGTATGTTTGTATGTATCAAATTGGTTGCTTTCTGCTGTCTCCAAGATTCATGATCAAGGCCGGTTAGCTTGGTCTTATACAACTGGGATTTAGTTCGGTGCACTCCAAACATCACTAGATCTCTGACCAGCAATACAGTGGAGCACATTGGTAGGCACAAACGTACTTACACTGCCTCGTGTGACGTCACGACGGCGATGCCAATTTACAGCCACGTCGGCGGTTCTAATATCGAGGCGAACGTTCGAGGCTTTGCTAATTTAATTTCACACGAATGTGAAGTCTTGTTTGAATATTCGAAGGTGACTGACTCTGTAGTATGCTGCAGTTATATTACGGGCTTTACCTGAGTACGGTCTGCACAGGGGGGTTACCCTTGACGCTATTGCGATCAAATTGAAAAAGTTGTAAAAGTAATTTCTCTTTGAATTCGCATAGTAATGCTTTGATTTTAAATACTTTGTAATGTTTATTTAAAGGTAAGGCTGTTTTATTCAATAAAAACACAAAATGCGTCTTAATTTGTAAAATATTAAATTTTTAAAATTGCGCCATATTGCGGCCGCATTGGAAAAATGCGTCAAGGGTAGAGGGGCAGCTGTGCTGTCTACTGTACTTAAACTCTAATTTAAAAACAGAGTCCACAAAATGACAGTTGCATCTGTCACTCTGTAGGCTCCGTTTTTAAATTAGAGTTTAGGTCCGATTTTTCAATGGCCAGAGAAGCACTATTCCTAAGAATAAATTGAAAATGGAACTAATTTTGTATGGGCTAGTGGTCGAATGATCTAACTGGGACTTTAAATGAGGATTGAAAAATTAGGCCTTAGAAAAACAGTAGACACGTAATAGTTTTTCTAATATGTTTTTTTAAAGAATAGGCATTTAACTACCTAGTATGAAAAGTCTATCTAGAGACCTCTACAAAGGTCTGTTGCAAATTGCGGGTTCAAGACCTGACCCCAGCGATTTTTTTTTCAATTTATTAGCAGCCTTACTAATAATGAATCTGAACTTCAACAGTTAGGCAATCAGTCCTTCATATTGCACATTGCACTTACCTAGACAAAGATAGTAATCAAACCACACCCATATCACTTCCAAGATCAAACAGTTCAGGGAATCTATATCCAGTGTACTGATCAAATGGGTCGTCTCAGCCTTATCCCAGTTAAGCCTCAAGTCATGCCCTACTAAGCCTCCAGTAAGCTTGGTCCGATACTCAGTGCTTGGGCATTTAATTAGTTTATAGAATAGAGCCTAGGGCTGCGCGTGTGAAATTGACTGGTTTAATGGAGAGTCGTAGCGTTGCCACCAGCTAACGCACTGGAATGGCGGTTTTGTAGATGAAATCTTCAGGTGAAAAGGCAGGGCCGGTGGTGGTTTACTCCAGTCATTGACAGCTATAATATAACTATTATTATTGGCCGAGCGTGGTTGAAAGTTCGTTTTTTTATAACCTAGAAACTGTTTTTAAGTAATTAAAAACGAACAGCGGAGTCTAAATAACCAACCTAGAAGCTCCCAGCCTTGTACGACAAACATTTACACTTTCAAGGTAACAAACCTTCAACCACGACTTGCAAATTATTATTTATTCTCTTACCCAGCGAAGTCTACGTACTCTACTCTATTTAATAAGCCTACCGACTCCGAGCCTTGTACGATAAAACAAGTCGAATGATCACTAGCTCTTCAGCTATAAGCTATCTTTAAAAGTAACAAATAATGTTTTTTCATAGCCAAAGAACTTCAAACTTCTTCATTGCAAAAAAAAAATTGGGAATGTTTAGCAACTTTTTTCCCCATAAATCTGATTGTACACGACTAAATCACATCATGTTAATGAATCCAAACGACAATTAAAACCACTGGTCTTCTTACAAAACTACGAGCAAAGGGAGAGCGTGAAACAAGTGAATCTGCCATTTGCATAGGGAGGCAGTTAAAAGGGCCATTATTGAAATTTTATGTGCGTTTGATTATTATTCAGTAGACCGCTATTAGAGGTAGATGACTGGACAAGGAATTAGTGTAAGGCTAAGAAGGTATGGAGTGGAATTCTCAATTGGCTTTTTAGAATAGAGATGAGGCATCTTTTGTTGTTTAAGAAGCACACATTTCCTGAAGAAACGTACAAAAATGTTTGATTTTGTGCCCGAAGAACATAATTTGACGACCGAGGAAAAGACTGGAAGTCAAAGTGGAAGAAAAGTTTAAGACCAAAAATAATGAAGGGCATTAGAAGAGACTGACAGTTTGCAACAGTTGTTATAGGATGAAGAAGGAACATTTTCCAAAAAAAAGTATCCAAACTAACTAAATCCGAATCCATCAAAGTGGCATGGAAAGGCTTAATAAAATGGAATGCATAGGAAGAAACTCACTCTTTGCATTGGGTTGGGTATTTTCTAAAGCACTAACCCGTGCTAGGCAACGTTATAAAGATTTTTACTACTTGACTCGGTAGCTCAATTGGTAGAGCGCCACGGTATGAGGTTGCGGTTCAAGTCCTGTCCCGAGCGATTTTTTTAACCTGTACGTAATCGTATAAAGTAGTGGCCACCCCTACAGGGTGCACTCTAAGTCGATAGCGGAATTTTAAGTAGGCTGTCTACCCACTAGAATGTACGACTTTTTTTTTTCACTAGCGATCAATACAAACAACTTGTACTAGGTGGCGACAAAAAAGGAGCGAAAAAAATATCAGCTGTTCCATACATAAGGTCGACTCAATACTGGGCTAAATATTATATGAAACAGAGATTTTTTTTTTGCTCCATTTTTTTCGCCACCTAGTAAAAATTGTTTGTATTGATCAGTAGAAAGCCTACTCAAAGTTCGCTATAGACATAGAGTGCACCCTGTAGTGTCAGGGTTTTCACCTTATAAAAATCTTTATCTTCTTTTTACTTGCTCCCAGGGGTGGCCACTACCTCATACGATTACCTACCCTACTTGCTCCCAAAAAAGTCTCCAAGCTAACTAAAGCCGAATCCACACTAGCGCACCCCGCCTTGAGTGAATAGTCATCGTTGAGTTATGTAATGGAACTCCGGTAATTGTGCCCGAAGTGCTAACGTACATAATTTACAAGGCCCCTGACTTATGTAGCGCATGGAGTGTCATATGGAGATTGCTGCTTCCTGTGTGCGTGTGAAGCGAATTTCATCTGCAAGCACCAAGGATGTAACTTGGATTTTCAAAGTTTATTCAGGACTACTACTAAGGAATTTGCATCTACGTAATGAGATGATTTATACAGCGTCCAGTGGCACCTTCACTCACACTAGATGGATGAACAAACCACTCGGCGCTGCAGGGCCTGGGTCATGCACAGGCTGTACGTCAATTCAAGGCTTGCTGCTTGAGGATTCACTTGAAAGTATTTTTTTTCAGCTATATTACAATGTTATCTTTATCTTTGTGTAACTTCTTCAGTAGGTATAGGTATGAATAATTTTCCTTAAATTATGTAGAGGACTAAGGAAATAGGCGGTGCACTTTTTTTCAGACAAAATATATTGCAATCTGTTATGGATATCAACACAAAACTGGCTGTTTTAGATAGCTCTCACCTAATTCTAGGTTTTGATATGTGAACATTTCCGATTTTTTTTTGTGTGTTTGATACAGGAATCGATTATGTGCATTTTGCTTTGCGCGCGGGCTAATTCACTATGCCCAGCGCCTTAATTAATTTCACCTCGGCAAATACAACAAAAAAGGCAAACGATGGACGCCGAATTATAAAAACAACCCAATTTAAAACAAAAAGCGTGTAAAGTTACATTTTAATTGGGAGCTAATCCTACTTATTCGAGAAACAAATGAGCGTTTTCCCACAAATGCAAAATGGAGGGGAGATTTTTAAATCTTTACATTTCTAACACAAGATAAAACCACCGTGATTGAGCCGGTTTTTTAACAACCTTATCTCAAAGCTTTTTCATGAGAAAACCTGACCAAGCGATCATTAGCACGCCGAACAAATATCCGTCTTAGTAAAGCAGAAATAAGACTGAAATTCTAAAGTTCCATGGCCGATTTGCCAGGATTTGTAGCAATCTATCTGGACGGACAAGCGTTCTGTAGAATTGGAAATCGGATGGCCAGAGCGTTTTAGACGAAGAACGTGATTTAGGTGAAAATAATGGATTGGTGCAAAGTCTTGGAAGCGTGATAGATGAAGTTTTTTGTCTGGCTACTCCAGTTGAAATTCATTTCAACATAGGTTTTTTTTTTTTTTAAATTATCAAGTCTTTATTTGATCGCCCCACCGCCTGTTTCCCAGTTACGCGGTTGTTCCAGTTAGATTTTTTTTTTCACACAATTCGCATCGACAATATTCGACCATATCAATAAATAATAAAAAAATAAGTTACCCTAAAACGTGACGTGTTAACAACGTGTTAAAGTAAAATACATCAAGCATTCCAAAACACTTGCATTTTACTCTTCATTTCCAAAACCTCACTAAGGCTAAGCGATAGGTAAAATGGGTATTTTTATGCTATGATACCGTATTCCTAAATTGTAAATTTAATAATAAGTAAGGTCTCGATTACTAATTTGTCAAAGCAATCTAATCAAGGCAAGATTTCACCAAACTAGCGCGTACCAGAGGGCCAAATTTCGCTGAAACGTGAGGCGATAAACAAAAGCCACTTCAAAAACAATCACCTAACTCTTCGTAAATAGTCGTCCTCAATTTCATCGCAGATGTTGATAAAACACGGGCGATTAGTCTGCCCAGTGGAGGGTCAAGTCGTGCGCATCTATCAATGTCCGCGCTAATTCCTACGAAAGGATACGTTCGGTGGGTAGGTTGTTGATCTGCTGTTTATGCGGTGGCGCTAGTGTTACAGTAAAAAAACAATATGTAGTAATAGCGACGGCCTAAGATTTTAATAAAAAAAAGAATTACAAATCACAAAAATATTTAATTACCCCAAAAATACAAAATCAGAAAAAGAATTTACGAAAATAATAAATTAGATGATAATACGCAATGTGGTTGACGTCCGTTCGTCTTCGCTGGCGCCGTGGAAAAGAGACCGAGCCCGGTGCGCGCTCGTATTTATACCGGCCGTTGGTTGGTGGTGGCAGGTTTCTACCAGTTAGGTAGGGTTATTGCTAATACGGCCTCTCCTGACTGGTGGTCGTCCCTGACCACATTTGTTGCCTGGTGGATAAGAGCTTCGTGTGTCATCAGAGTTCTTTCAGTCCCCTCTTCACTCTGTAGACTGGTTTGAACTTCGATGGTACTGCTGTTGGGGTGTGGACCCGCATGGTTACTGCATGTAGGAAGATCTGTCGCTTCTTTGATGACCGAGGTCCTCGCGTCTTCTTCGGCTGACGAGTCCTCAGCTGTGGATAGAGACAAAACAACAGCATCAGGAAAGATTTTACCAATTACAAGTGCTACTGGCAGGAGCTCGAAGTCAGTAGGTGAAGATGGTTTACTATGAAGATGGATATAAGCACCATATCAAAATATCCCAGACAGAAGCGTAAAACACTTCAAGCGTACTTCAATTCAATTGTATGGGCAATGATAATTATTGTAAGTCTGTACAATTGAAACAAATAATAAAGCTTGCATGAATATATCCCAGACTGAAGCATTAGGCATATAATTTAATTATTATTAAGTAGGTACCGTTCTACAAGGAACAATAAGCTTTGGTAATTACTGTAAGTATGTACGTTGTAATTTGAATAATAGAAAAGAGGTACTTGATTTTTCTATAAATAGACATGTTTACACACATTACATACGGACAGAGGCACAATGTTAGCGTATCCCGGACAGAGGCGCCAAGTTAGCATGTCATCATCGGCAGAGGCACAGAGTTAGCAAACCGGCACACACATCGATAGAGGCACCATGTTAGCATATCTCATCGGCAGAGGCACATTGTTAGCATACCGGCACACACATCGACAGAGGCACCATGTTAGCATATCTCATCGGCAGAGGCACATTGTTAGCATACCGGCACACACATCGATAGAGGCACCATGTTAGCATATCTCATCGGCAGAGGCACATTGTTAGCATACCGGCACACACATCGACAGAGGCACCATGTTAGCATATCTCATCGGCAGAGGCGCATTGTTAGCATACCGGCACACACATCGACAGAGGCACCATGTTAGCATATCTCATCGGCAGAGGCGCATTGTTAGCATACCGGCACACACATCGACAGAGGCACCATGTTAGCATATCTCATCGGCAGAGGCGCATTGTTAGCATACCGGCACACACATCGACAGAGGCACCATGTTAGCATATCTCATCGGCAGAGGCGCATTGTTAGCATACCGGCACACACATCGACAGAGGCACCATGTTAGCATATGCTCGGCTTCACCTGACCTGTGGACATAAAAGCGTTAATCGTTGTTCTTCGTTGCTAGTACGTATGTACTCATACCGTCCCTATTAATTCGGTGCAATAAGCACGGAAACACTAGACCACGATCAAATCCACCTCTATCGACATTTCGCTAAATTCAACCTAAACAAAAGAAAAATGTTAACATTTAAAAAAAAACTAACGTTTTAATCTGGCTTCCCAAACCCTTTGGGACCTGTACGAGGGCACCCGTTTGCAATTGAGAGCCAACTCGTAATTTAGTGAAATGCACGAACCACCATCGATAAGAAAAACGTCCATCGCGACGCCCCGAATTACGACCGAAGTAACATCTCAATCTACCCACTAATCCGCGTCACCAAAGAGAGAGGTGTTTACAAAATTTTGCTCACTGAACTGCACAAGCATCACCTCATCAACTGAGATTGAACCGGGAACACGTGTGATTCGCTGTTCATTATTCACTCGAACATACGCGACACCATCTCGATTCAACACGTCAGTACCTATAAGTACGGGCACGCTCATGCAAGTTGGAGGGACAATAAATAGATCTACCTCAAGTGCAATGTCGTTAAATTCGATGACCAACGTTACGCGACCCTTACACACAATATCTTGGTTTCCAATACCGCGCAGTACTTGATGCGTAGGTATTTGGGCACAATTAAAATACCTCACAACAGACTGCGAGATAAGAGAAACCCGTGAACCACTATCTATCAACACGTCAGTCGGTACACCCTGTATTACTGCCGTCGTGACGTCACTATCACGCGGTTTACCGCTTAGCTCACGACAAAAATTCACATTCGCTTTGTTACGATCTTCCGATCGTTGCTTGGCAAAACAAACAGTGACGTCATGACCCAGTTTCTTACAAAACGTGCACGCAGCAACTGGTTTATGCGCGCCTACCGTCGCGTTTGCACTTGTTCCGGTTTTGTCAGTTTTATCACTTTTAGGTTCGTTATTTTTTAATCGCTTAGGACAAAGCCGTTGCACATGGTTATTTGATCCACATGAATAACACCGAGTCTCACGACCAGGAGTTCTGTAAATAGGTCTCTTTCTGGGATTTTTATCAAAGTACCCTCCGCGTGAATTACGCACAGAGTGCTGCGAAGAACTCTTAGTCGTGTTCGGTTTTGTGTAAATTGACAAGAAATCAACGAGATCCCTAGGCATCAACTTTGCGTTAGTCGCGGCAGCACGAATCGGAGCGTCAGTTATACCACGAAGAACTATAGCCACAATTAATTCCTCACTGAGCCCTTTAACGATGTTTAGACGCAATAGCGATCGGCGGGCGTAATCAGCGTACGTGGTATAATTGTCAGAGTTGGTGCTCATAACATCGAACAAGATATTAGCAATATCGATTCTTCGTGCGCACAGAGGCTTAAATTCAAGTTTAAAGTTCGTCCACGTGCGATCACTGGTGACCCAATCGCTGAGCCAGCTTCGCGCGTCTCCTTTCAAGCAATTTGCTATACGGGAGAGGCACTCATTGTCATCCCAACGATTGATTTCACGAGCTTTTTCTACCTCCTCGCACCAAGAATCGATATCATGCAAACTAGGATCAAAGTTAGAGATATAGTAATGGGTCGATCTTACTTTTGTCAACGCTGCCAGGGCTCCAATGAGCCGTTCCGTGCTGTCGAGCGCTGTGGGAGCCCCCGTCGTAGAACCCTCGGTCACGCTGGCGCTCGACTCGGGCACCGTTGGAGCTGGCGTAGATGCGGTGACGATGGAGTTTTCCCGTATGGCGCGCTGCGCCGACTCGCCACGTGGTTGCACGTTTTCCGGCGTAGCGAGCGCGCAACTTACGGAGGCTGGTGGAACGTTCTCCAGAGCGTTCAAACGCGCTAGGATTGCGCCCAGCTGGTCCCGTACATCGTCGCCTGCATCTGAAATCAGATCAAGCCTAGTCCTACCCCGTGTAGCCCTTGAACGACTTGATCTTTCGGCCATTGTTGGAAAAAATAATTTAAATCAAAATTTACGTTAGCGGTCACAATTTTGTTAAAATGTCCGCAATTTCAAAAGAAAAGAAGGGCTATAGAGCCTATCCCACTTCTGATAATAGCGACGGCCTAAGATTTTAATAAAAAAAAGAATTACAAATCACAAAAATATTTAATTACCCCAAAAATACAAAATCAGAAAAAGAATTTACGAAAATAATAAATTAGATGATAATACGCAATGTGGTTGACGTCCGTTCGTCTTCGCTGGCGCCGTGGAAAAGAGACCGAGCCCGGTGCGCGCTCGTATTTATACCGGCCGTTGGTTGGTGGTGGCAGGTTTCTACCAGTTAGGTAGGGTTATTGCTAATAGTAGTTTATACGTCACATCAGCTGGGCAAATACCTTCTCTTAGAACGTGAGACCATTGCTGCCTCAGTCGGTCAGGTTTCCCTCACTAGATACTCGTACCGAGCTTGGTTATCTTGCTGGTGAGTCCAATGTTCTACCCACGGCCCAGATGGTCTTGAATCACAAAGCAACTTATTGAATATAGGAAGTCATTCTCTGTGTAGTATGTAATCACTTCACCCATCCAGTGTGAGTGAAGGTGCCACTGGACGCTGTGTGAATCATCGCATTACACCTAAGTAAGGCGTTAATGAAGCAATCAAGCTTCTTTGAAGTGGAAGTGGGCAGGTCACCTGGCGAGACGTACCGATGGCAGATGAACAAAGTCCATTGCGGAATGGCGACCCCGAGAGGGGAAGAGATCGGTTGGCATACCACCAGCCAGATGGTCCGACGACATAGCTAAAGTAGCCGGAAAACATTGGTTGCGCCTGGCACAGGATCGTGAGAGGTGGCAGAGGCCTTTACTCAGCAGTGGGTGCTAACAGGCTGATGATGATGATGATGATGAATGGAGCAATCGTCACTGTGCTCTTGAAATATTTACATCGTATACGTGATTCCGGGTGCAGTCGCCTCTTTACTAACAATGCAAAAGTGTCATGGTTTCAATTTCGTTCACCAACTACAAAACGTCGGTCGGCCTACACCCACCGGTCACTCGCTACGTGAGTCCAAGCCGAAATGTGTGTGTTTTTGTCGGCAATTGTTTAGGAGCGACAAATAGTTTCGCGGCAGTCGGTTTTGGAGGATTAGTTCGGAAGAGCCGGGATTTCGAGGACTGTTTCGGGTGTAATAGAGTTTGGTGGTGTTTACGTGAGAGCGGTTTTGCACTTACCTTCAGATTTTAAGCTTCCCCGGATTATTTTGCCTTTAAATGGACAATTTTTCTCTAGCATTTAGATATACGGTTCGGATCAGGAAGGTTGTTTCTTTCATTTGTGAAGTTTATTGATCTAATTTGTTTACTACATATTAAGCTTTTTTTTTCACGTTTTTATTTCATGTTTATATGCTTTCGGAGTTGACGCAGATCAAAACAACTTGTATTTTTTCAAACTCTGTACTATTCTACAAACACAATAAACCAAAGGAAAATAGTTTTTTTTTTTTTTTGCATACAAAATGTAAAGTGTCTACGAAAGTTAGAATAGGTACCTGGTTATTGCATTACATATCTGACCATTTCTTGAAGTCACAACACAATGCGCATTGAAGTCACAGTAGTATGACAGGGATCATCCAACACTATTTTTTCACTATTTTTTTATTATCAAAACTTGTCATCGTATGTTATGTGACCCTTGATTTCTCACGGTCATCAGAGAAATGGTCTATCTAATTTAGAAACTTTAAAATAAAATTAACTGCGTCTGTCTACACCTAAATGCGGTGCGATTCGTGATCAATTCACTGTTATGAAAGCCATTTAACATTACTTAACAAAGGCGTTGACATGTCTGTTGTATCACGCCTTGGTGTTTACATTTCCATTTGATAAAACTCCTGTAGAGCTTCAGTAAAGTCAACTTTATTTCCATTTTGTTAAAGTCGTGATTTGTTCAGTATATTTATTTCGTTGTTTACCTCTGAATCGTTGGAAAATTCAACTTTGTTACTGTTTTATTTAAGGGTGGAAATCGCATGTTAGGTGAAAGTTAAATATAAAGCACGCGTCTTCACAGATGAGTGGATTAACAACCGTTTGTCATACTTAAGTTTGTACTGCATGTAATTATTTACTAATGTTTAAGGCGTGTGAAACTTTGCTCCATTATTTTCTTTTGCGATTAGATATAATGGAAGTGGGTGCCTTTGCTTATTATTTTACCTTCTAGTAACTAAAAGTGACTTTACTCAAATCACTTGACTTTTTTAGATAATTTACTGTCCAATAATAATAATATGCTTTTAGGTATTTTACTGTACAATATGCTGCCAAGTCGAATCACGTATGATCTCATACATGATTCATGATTATATCTAATTAAAAAAATATAGTTTTGATCGCTTCAATCTATTGTTTTTTTGACTAATTATTGTCAAAGCTTGTCAAATATTCCACAAAGAGACACAGTCCGAGTTTCCATAATAATTTAAGATATGCACAGATAATAATCATAACCGAATCCAACATCCATATAATACCGCACGCAATCAGAGGCAAATTCCTCCAAAGGCATGCCCGAGTCCAACTGTCCGTCTTGACAATGCCTTCAAAGGAAAGTGGGAAGTCCGTTCCTGGTATGAATTCACTAATTGGATTATACGTCTGCGATATTAGCCCTGTACTGTGACGACTCCTGCGTGTCAAAGTACACTGACCCTTGGGTTTTAGGCAAAAGTGGGACAGTGGAGAGACTGAAGGTTAGGTTCGTTTTGCCGCGCTTCGCAATTCATATTTAAAAAAAAAGAGGTCAGTAAATAACGAATAATTTAAACATTAATAATAAGTTGAAAAAAATCACTCGGGACAGGACTTGAACCCGCAACAATCAATTCCGCTCAATTGGTAGAGCGCCTGCACGGTATGCGGAAGGTTGCGGGTTCAAGTCCTGTCCCGAGTGATTTTTTTCAACTTATTATTAATGTTTAGGTCAGTAAATCTCAGTAAATCTCTAAATATGGGTAAAGCTCAAGCTCTCAATAAAAAACTGGCGCCCGGGTTCGATATTTGGTTGCGACATTAGGTTTTTTACCCGACTACGCGAAGCAAAAAGGAGGGTTATGATTTTAGCAGCGTATGTATGTATGTATGTATGTATGTATGTATGTATGTATGTATGTTTGTGTGTTCATCTGTTCCCTCGCAGAGCCTAAACTACTCGGCCGATTTCAACAAATGAGGTGTCGTTGGATTTGTCTTAATCACCCAGGTAACATAGGATAGTTTAATTTTGAAAAAAACCAAGATGGCGGCTGTGCTGCGCCCTAAAGTGGTGGACCTAAAAATAAAAATTATCGGATACCATCGTCATGGGTATCAAATGAAAGGGCTTTAAAAGACCTTTTCAAAAATGTATAACACATGTAGCGTCAACATAACAAATAGAACAAAAAATTCCAAAATGTGTTTTTTTTTGCCCTTCTTGGTTCTATTCTGGGTGATCGTCCAAAATGACTTACTAAAAAGCTAAAAAAAAAATAGAAGTTAAATACTAAAACCCGACTACTAAAAGGCTTAAAACAAGACCTGTTTATCCTTAAAATAGACTCATAGATAATTAATCGTAGTCGGAGGACACCACATTCACATTTGATAAACCGATGGCCTCCGCTTACGATTAATTATCTATGAGTCTATTTTATGGATAAACAGGTCTTGTTTTAAGCCTTTTAGTAGTCGGGTTTTAGTTTTTAACTTCTATTTTTTGATCTTTTGATGCTAAAAGCAAAACAGTGATGGTAAGCTCGGAAAGGAACAATGAGTTTATGACAATTTGTCGGAGAATTCTGCGGGATGACAGATTTGCCATTGCTACGAATACATAGCATATCGTATTACGAATTAATAGCTTATCGTAATACGAATTAATACTCGTAGTATTAAAACAAGTTTTCGCAAATGAAAACTTGTTTCAATACTATTAATTCGACCAACTTGTCTGAAATTTTTTTGCTTAAATCTGGAGATGAAACTAATTATGGTGGCTACGATATTTTTTCCTATTTTTTTTATTTTTTATCAGGTCATAATGAAACCATTTTATATCGAATTTTACATTAATTTGTTGGAGTCTCTTGTGGAGTTTTTTTTTTAACAATATGACCCGGTTCAGTTTTTTTCTTTTTTTATGCAGCGAGTGTACTGTACTCCGACTCTACCCAGCCCTTACTCATCCCTCGCGTTCGGAATCGATATGGGGCCCTTCACAGCAGTATTGGCGTCACCCTAAGCGTATGGTTTCACTCTCTACAGACCCCGTGTTGCTATGTGAACTTTTAAAATCTAATGAGCAAGAAGACAAAAAATATTCTAGGAGTTGAATCTGTATTTTTTTGTATGGAATTTATGACAAGTAACAACTGGAGTTGAGGCTTGTTGAAAATCAGCTCTATATTTACTAAAACATCGTGCGGAAACCCGTGGATTAGTTGGCCCTACATGTATTGACTTGATTTTCCTGTGGGCTTGGCCGACTAAGTTGCTCGAGATGTTATAGGTGCTGGGCAAGCCTACACCATCTAAAACAATGTACCAGGCACTGCAGTGCCGAGTGGTCTCTTCATCCATCTAGTGTGAGTGTAGGTGTCACTGGACGCTGCATAAATCATCTCATTACGTAGACACAAAGGTTATAATGCCCCATTCACTTTCAAAGGACCATTGCATAGGTCACATGTCGACAAAATACCTGTGACACTATTACTCACCAGAGTGCTAGATGCCATTTAATTGAGAATAGCTGTGCGTGTGTGGTTGTTGGGTGTCGTCAGAACTATTATTAGACGCGATTCTCATAGATTTGGTGCAGCTGAAAAGACTAACGGCCGATTTCTGCAAGAGCGATCAAATGTAACAGACATGTTAAGACGACGTACGTCTCACAACTAGCGCCGCCAATGGAAAAAAAAAAATATCTTTTTTTTGGATGCGTTTTTAGCAAAAAACGCTCCTGCGATTCCTCAACGCGAGGCTTAACTATTTTTAGGACCTAAGGTTTGGATTCCAGGATTGGATTTCCTACGAATGCAATCGATTCTCGCCAAAAGTGGCCACTTTTGGCGAGAATCGATTGCATTCTTAAGTTCTAGGATCTGGAATCCAAACCTTAGGTCCTAAAAATAGTTAAGTGTCGCGTTGAGGAATTGCAGGAGCGTTTTTTGCTAAAAACGCATGCAAAAAAAAGATATTATTTTTTTTCCATTGGCGGCGCTAGTTGTGAGACGTACGTCGTCTTAAGGGTGGCATTAATAGTCGTCAGCTCAAACTCGAGCTTAAGTTGATTATCTCAGAAAACAAAATCACTGACTTGAGCTCTATTGGCTAATGTCAATGTCTAGCTTAAGCTAGTGTCTATTAATACCCTAAATCTTATGTCAAAATTATTTCAGCTATTTTGAATAAAATTTACCTTCGATTAATCACCTGTTATATTTGATTACACTTTCAGAAATTGGCCTAAAAACGAAGGCTTTTGTAAAACAATGGCGTATCTTCAAACAATATGACATATTGTTTGAAGATACGCTGATACATTGTAGATTATCAAACTAAAGATCACGTGTATATCTGTGTTTGTCTATGGTATCGTAGCTCCCAAATACAGGAATTTGACTTCGGTACGTTTTTGTTTACAACGTGATTTGATCGAAAATGGTCTTAGCCATGTTTCGGGAAAATCTGTTTTGCCATTCTAAGAGCTTCAGTTCTTTTCAATATTGATGAAGGGATGTAAGCAATTTCCAGAGGCCTCATCCATTAGAAATATGGTACCTTTTTACTTCAATGGTAATGAAACATAAGAGTCATAAAACAATAAATAATTAAATTATGCTCTTTTAAAAAGAAGAACAAAGGAATAAAACGCAACCTACTCCTAAAACAAAACACAACCACTGACATTATCTTGCAGCTCACATTAGATGTTGCCGCATCTAAAGCCATATTCAGATTTGTCGAATCCGCCGCCACATCGGATTGTAATTAGTGTAAACGGTCTGAACGCCCCTAAATCCATGTTTAAGGTTTGGACAGTTAAATCCTTTAGCTCGGTCTTGTTTGAAACGCTGGCTCTGGCTGGACTTGCTGTCTAGATTTGTTTTTTGTCTAGATTAAAAACGGGTGTGTTTCTAACGTGCAATGCATAGCTGGAAATACAGCTATGCCCATAAAAAAAACTCATGTACTGCAGTCTCTACGTCCTAACAAGGGTCCTTTATGAAATTATTTTAACCATCAGTACAAAGAAACTTATGTAAATAATCTTAAAAACGCAGATTTTCCCTAAAATTCAGTTGCCATACCTAGTAAATGGAGATTTTTTTTACTATACTACATAAAAAAAACTAAGGCCTTTGCATCTACGTAATGAGATGATTTATACAGTGTCTAGTGGCACCTTCACTCACACTAGATGGGTGAAGAGACCACTCGGCGCCGCAGTGCCTGGGACATTGTTTGAGATGGAGTACGCTTGCCCTGCACCTATACCATCCTGACAGCTTAGTCGACCTAGCCCACAGGAAAAGCAAGTCAATACGTGTGGAGCCAACTAAGTTGCGGGTTTCCTCACGATGTTTTCCTTCACAGTTAGTACGGAGTGGTTTTGCTACTTCAAATTCACAAATGTATGTAACTTTGAAAAGAAACAAGGGCATAGGTAGGTACATACCAGCACCGGGATTCGAACCTGGGTCTCTCGCTTCACAGGTCTCTCGCCACCACAGCTATATAAAAAGTACATGTATAAAACGAATTAAAAAAAACAAATATCATCTAACAGTGCAATATAGGAGCTTGACATAGCAACCCAAAACTTTAAGCGCAAAGCAAACAAAATCACAAAGAGACAGTCGATTAATCTTTTAGTGCAGCGTTTCTCAAATAGAGGTTTTTGAGTACCACAATAAACAAAATTACGAAACTACCTATACAAAATGTTAAGATCCAAGATAATAGTGGTGTCTTTTTGGGCTCGTAATAATGAAAAGAAAAAAAAACAACTGTTGTATGGTTTCTGGGAGATTTTTTTTTGGTCATAAGATATATGGAAAAGTGTAACCATTTACAAAATATAACACGATACAGGAAGGTCCAAAATATGTCGAAGTAGTTATGTAAATAGCGCATTGACTATTCCGACCTTTACGTAAGCTATACCTTGT
Source organism: Zelleria hepariella (assembly GCA_949319315.1). NCBI lineage: Eukaryota > Metazoa > Arthropoda > Insecta > Lepidoptera > Yponomeutidae > Zelleria > Zelleria hepariella. The sequence continues at coordinate 37,714,797 of OX439378.1, read as the reverse complement.
GATTCCAGAAGGTTCCACCATACCACACGATACTTTTATTAGTAAAAGCTCTCTGAAAGATGTCCAACACAATGGATAATTTAAAAATCATTCATATTTTTTAATTCCTTTTTACGGCAGTCACATTCCCTGTGCCCATTTTCAGAAAGACGTTTAATATCGCGGTGATTTTTGATTAAACAGGGCTGAGAGTTTTTAGAACCGCTGCTCAAGTGGGTATGTAAATTTCCGCCCTGATAAATCGTCGGTCAAGCACGGGCGTGTTTGTTGCACACATGTCGTATCACCCCATCCATTACTGCATGTCCTGTCCAGTTGTACCATCGCTCATTTTACTAAACTTCAGAGCAAGTTTTTGGGATAATGTAGCCGTGTGGGTATTTTTCTGTTGTTACATTATACATATTTTGTCCTTATTGAAGTGAAGTGAAAGACACTCTATTACCGAAATGTGCACCATTGTTGAGATAGTACATACGACAGTTCGTCGACCCTTACGCGCTAGCACACTACTCGATTACGCTACGGGCGACTTTACGACAAAAGTGTAAACTCTGACGTGCTGTCGTGTGTCCAATCAACAGGACGTAGACCGTTACACTTTCTTTCCTAAGTCGCCCGTAACTTAGGTGAATAGAGTGAACGCGTGTAAGGGTCTACGTGCAAAAGATACTAAATAAATACCTTAAAAATAGATACATTGCGCGGCACCAAATAACCAATCAAAAAGTAGCATACCCAAAATGGCATCATGGGCCTCGACCTTGGACGGGTAAAAGGCTCTTTTTCTACATTTTTGTATTTTATGCAGTAAATTTTACACAAGCAAAGGAGCATCAAAGTAGTCACTCTGTCGAAATGTACCCTGACTTTGAAGACGCGGCTATAAAAAATTACTCTACAAATTGACTTATCTATAAACTTTTCTTTGAATGTATTCGGCAGGAAACAGCATCGCTCGTTACTGGTATGCATAATACCAACCAAGTTCGATAATTATTGTATTAACCCTGCTAGAGGTCCTAATCAACGAGCGAAAAGGTTAAGAAAAACAAATCAAATACTGTAGTTTTGACGTATCATAAAGGAGCCAGGAAAATGCAATACAATGTAAGGATTTAATTCAAAATTCACATAGTTTTATTCAATGGTAAACCATTTTTTTGATGGATCGCCGCCACGCGCTGTGCATTCGTTTCCGGTCCCGAGACGATGAATCGAGTCCTCGATGATGAATCCCGATTACGATTCGATTACTAAACGATGCCGCATCGATCAACAAGAGTGATGACGAATGATGACATGGATGTGATTCAATTGAGTCGTTGTGCGTGGAAAAAACGGGATAGTTTGTGGATGTTTTACAAGATAGATTGAATGGGGAGATCGTGAAGCGGAAATGACGTTTCAAAATGTCTTCGTCGTTTATACCACAGAGCCGGTCTATTCTCTAACGACATTGGCAATGGGCAGTGGTTAAATATTCGTATTTTTTCTTATCCATAGTGTATATCCATTAATACCATAAAAGTATACAAAGTATACAGACACACAGGCAGACACACCCTCACACACATACAAGCGGTCAAACTTATAACACCCCTCTTTTTGGGTTGGGGGTTAAAAAGAGATCTCAAGATGACAGGTTTACTGCCCATTCAAAGAAAACAATTCGTAACTAGTTACTATTTAGAAATAGGCCAAGTTGCCCTACATTTTATATTGTGTCTTCAATCATAGTCCTGATTCCTGCGTACTCGTAAAAAATGGTTTTTAATGATCCAAATAAGTTTTATTAGCTAAGCACAGCAGCGTCTAAGAGGTTGCTTCACCCATGTCTTGTGGATGAAGGTACTAATGGATGCCCTAAAATCATCTAGCTACAGCATATTCGCCACAACAATACAACAGACTAATACCAGATACATTAAGAGAGCCACAAATCACCATACACTTTACCCAAACTATCAAACCTCTGTATCAAACTAAGCGTAAACATTCTATTCATCATCAATGCGTTTACCCCACTCGGGAATTAACATAACACCCGATAAATTCGTCCGAAACTGTCAAACACTCGAAACGTCTTGCCAAGTACTGTTTAGGAGGCGATCTGGATGTAAATGGGCTGGGAATGGGCCCTTCTTTCGGGCGCTTCTGAAGTGGATCGCTTGTTTTGTTCCTTGGATTTTTGTGCAACTGGTCTGCTGTTATTTCGGGGTTAGTAAACAGTGTTTTTAGTAAAGTTTTATTCCCTTATAAATGCAGGCTTATTGTGTACCTAGGTAAGGTTAGAAGGTAGTTGATCCCAAATATATTTTTCAGCTTGGAAAAGATCAAGCCAATACTCGAGAAGATCTAAGAAGTTGGAAGGAAAAAGGAAGTCAAAGGACGACTTTACCCGCCACCGTGCAGGCGTTCTACCAATTTAATTGCAGAGCCAAGGAATGCAAATATTACAACATTCATTGTCTTAATGACGGGGTTCGCCACCAGTTTGCACTATCTCCACCATGCAATGTGATCATTTTTGCAGACAAAATGCTCATTAGAATGGGTTAAAGCTAAAAAAATTTGGAAGTTGATTTAGAAGATGTGCATAATTTGCCGCTTACACTTTATTGCACAAAAATAAAAAGATACAAGTAACTAATAGAGATGTGAGACATTATGTACAAGGGCGGACTTTTTAGCAAAAACGCTCCTGCGATTTGTCTGTCTGTCTGCAAAAAACACATTTGTGCAAAAAAAAAAATTATAGTCCGACTTTGAACCTCATTTTCTTGGAAACCTACATTGCGGTTTGCAATTTTAACTTGATTTTTTGGAAGAAATATCCATAATTTTGATATGGCTTCTTAAGAAGGTATGTTAAGAAAAAACGTAATACTCCACATTTCTTAAAAAAAAAAAAAAAAAAATCCGACTATTATCTCGGAAACCATTGATTTCCCAGGCATAGTTCCTTGGGCAAAAATGTTCGTTATGATGAGGCCTATACGTGGTTTCCCGCTTTGTTGGCGGTCTTTTAACACTCTGTATAATATCACGCTACGACTTTTGGCATTTGGGGCGCCATATTGTAAATGAAAAGTCGGCATTTGTTTTCATTTTATTTTGGCGGAAAACGTTAGTTCTACAAGCGTAGCATAAGGCTGGGTTAGATCGTATCTATGGGTTTAAAACAATAGGTATCTCACTCTTTTGTTTGACGTAGAGCGGGATGGACAGAGCCATAGATACGCTCTAACCCAGCCTTATGATGCTTGCTGGAGGGAATTGTGAGTGGTTTTCGGTGGAGGTTGGACAAAGTTTATCGATGTTAGAAATGTAGTACTGTTGCGTCGCGGTCGAAAGGTTCTGGGTTTGAACCCACGCGAGGTTGAAAATTTTAATGTGCCTTTTTTTAAATATTTACTCTACTGAGCCCAACTTAATAAAAAATATATACCTATTTTGTTTGCCGTAAAGCAGGATAGACAGAGTTATTTGTCGTAGATACGTTCTAACCCAACCTTATGCTTTGCTTGCTGGCTTAGCATGAGAAAGGGTAAGACCCTATCTATGGGCTTATAACTTTATCTATCCCACTCTACGTCGAGGGAGATACATATAAACCCCTTTACTTCCTAAGCAATTCTTATGCTAAGCTTATCTTACACGGGCGATACCTAATCTAAACAAAACATATTTTATTATAAATGTATTGTTTAGATTAGGGCACACACAGACAGACACACAGACAGGCACACCCTCATAAACACATAAACAAACACACACAAAGCTATCAAACTTATGACACCCCTCTTTTTTGGTCGGGGGTTAAAAAAAACCTTCCTTTTGAGTTTTCCTCCACAGTCGAATTTAAATTAAATGTCAAATGTGTAAAAACGCATACGAAGTCGCGGGCACAACTAGTAAATAAATATATGAATTATATGATAAATGATTGCATTCGTAGGTTCTAGGATCTATAATGTAAACCTTAGGTCCTAAAAATAGTTAAGCCTCGCGTTGAGAACTTACTGAAGAGTTTTTAGCAAAAATCGCATCGAAAAAGAAGATATGTTTTTTTTCTTCATTGGCAGCGCTAGTTGTGTCTGCATATCGTCGGTGATACTCCCAGACCGCGTAACAAACAGTGGCAGATACCGCGTAAATTGATTTTGACTTTTACGCAGGATACCCACTCTCGCGGTTTCGACTTCTTTCATTTACAGATCTCTGATTGGACGACCCACCAAACGGACGATGCGCGCCGCAGTCCATCACCGTTGCCTGTTAGTACTGCTGTTAGTACGAAATTTCAATTCTGATACTTTTGTAGATACGCGGTATCAGCCACTGTTGGTTACGCGGTCTGGGAGTATCATCAACGATATCGCCTTAAATTTTCACAAGGCACGGGAGAGGATGAACCCGCAGCCCCTTCAGTCTCGTCGACCGTCTTCCGTGGTTTATTGTTATGTTCGGCAACGTCTTTCAATACGAGGAGAGCAGCGAACCGTGCCTAAGTGCTGTGATGATTGTCAAATTCAAAACAGGCTGTTGGCAACATCGGCCCCTAAAGGCCGCTTTGTTTTGTCAAAGTCAAAGGGTTTTATCCAATATGCTATAAATCAATTATTTACATTTAACTTGATAGTATTATCAAAGGTAAAAAAAGTATATGTATAAATCAAATACTTATCTATAGTTATAATAAAACTCTAGCGAAGTCAATTCTGTACATTGAATATTGTTAGAAAAAAACTAGCAGGGGTTACTAAGTAAACTATACTGAATCCAAAAATGCAAAAAAAACTGTTTATGTCTGTCTGTCTGTCTGTCTGTATGAACACGATAAACGCGAACACCGCTGAATAGTTTTCAACCAAACTTAACATGGTCGTAACTCACGTTTCTGGGAGTAACTTAGGCTATCCGATGTTTAGAATACATTGCGCGTTGCAATTTTATCTTCGTTTTTTGTAAGAAATATTCATAATTTGGATATGGCTTCTTGAGAAGGTATGTTAAGAACGTGATACTGAACATATTTCTGCAAAAAAAAAATTAAAAGTCCGACTTTGAACCACATTCTCTCGAAAACCTACATTGCGGGTTGCAATTTTAACTTGATTTTTTGTAAGAAATATCCATAATTTTGATATGGCTTCTTGAGAAGGTATGTTAAGAACGTGATACTGAACACATTTCTGAAAAAAAAAAAAATGAAGTCCGACTTTATTATCTCGGAAACCGTTGATTTCCCAGGCATAGTTCCTAGGGCAAAAATGTTCGTTATGATGAGGACTATACGTATACGTACGTATACGTGGTCTCCCGCTTTGTTGGCGGTCTTTTAACACTCTGTATAATAGCACGCTACGACTTTTGGCATTTGGGGCGCATATTGTAAATGAAAAATCGGCATTTGTTTTTATTTTATTTTGGCGGAAAATGTTAGTTCTACAAACGTAGCATAAGGCCGGGTTAGAGCGTATCTATGGGTTTAAAATAATAGGTATCTTACTCTTTTGTTTGACGTAGAGCGGGATGGACAGAGCCATAGATACGCTCTAACCCAGCCTTATGATGCTTGCTGGAGGGAATTGTGAGTGGTTTTCGGTGGAGGTCGGACAAAGTGTATCGATGTTAGAAATGTAGTACTGTTGCGTCGCGGTCGAAATGTTCTGGATTTGAACCCACGCGAGGTTGAAATTTTTTTGTGCCTTTTTTTAAATATTTACTCTACTGAGCCCAACTTGATATTAAAAAAATATATTTTGTTTGCCGTAGAGCGGGATAGACAGAGTTATTTGCGGTAGATACGCTCTAACCCAACCTTATACTTTGCTTGCTGGCTTAGCATGAGAATGGGTAAGACCTTATCTATGGGCTACTTATAACATTATCTATCCCACTCTACGTCGAGGGAGATACATAATAAACCCCCATACTTCCCAGGCAATTCTTATGCTAAGCTTCCTGGTATCTTACACGGGCAATACCTAATCTAAACAAAACATATTTTATCATAAATTTATTGTTTAGATTAGGGCACACACACACACAAAGACAGACACACAGGCAGGCACACCCTCATAAACACATAAACAGACACACACACAAAGCTATCAAACTTATGACACCCCTCTTTGTTGGTCGGGGGTTAAAAAAAACCTTCCTTTTGAGTTTTCCTCCACAGTCGAATTTAAATTAAATGTCACATGTGTAAAAACGCATACGAAGTCGCGGGCACAGCTAGTTACTATCTAAAGGGCCGGTTTCTGAATTGAGAATTTTACTAAGTAAATATTTAACTATCGTTTTGTCCCGTTTTTTGTGAGAAATCCGCAGAGGCAGAACGATATTTAAGTAGGTACTTGCTTAGCGAATTTTTCAAATCAGAAACCGGCAGTAAGTATCTAGCTACAGAGTACTTATTACTATCTAATACTAAGTATCTAGCTACTTTTTTTGTCCAGCTTCACTAGCTCTGATCGTTCTTGGAGAAGAAGCATGGTAAAGAAACTCTAAGGATCTCGTGCTTTTTGGGGCTAGCTTAGCACAAAGAACCCCGATATTTAAGATAGCTTGATATACCATCCCCTGCGATACGGGTTGAACCCGCTGATAAAACTAATAAGCAATCTGGCAGTGGATCATGAGATATAAATTTTTATTCGGCACTTTGTATAATATTGTTTAGGCGTAAGAAAAGAGTGTCTTTATAATTAAAGATTGCGTAGCTTCAGAAAAATATCTGAAAAGGATTTCAGATATTTGTTTTCCAGTGATTCGATTTGACATACAAATGTACCTACTGATAATTATTTGGTAGTATTTTTTTCCGTATTAAAAAACATACCTACCTCTCCGGCCAAGAATGTAAACAGTACCAATGTGGCGGGCTATACAAGGTGTTACAAAAGTACCTAACTCTTTTTACAGGGTGTAACCTAGTGGTCAACAGGATGTCAAATCTGTAAAAAAAAGTAAAAAAAAAAACAATTTTTATTTTATAACCTCAAAATTGAAAAATTTTCACATCTTTTTTGTTTTTGTTATTAGCTCAAATTTTAAAATATGTTTGTGCGTGTAGGTGCATTTACATAGCTTTGAGTTGTTAAAACATTGTGAAAGTCAATGAAAACAATATTTAAAAAATACTTTTCTCCCGCCACAGCGTACACATTTTATTAATTTAAAAATCAACGGAACGTCATAGAGCAAAAAAAAATTTTGGTTGTGATCCCTATCACCGGGTGCTATTACCCTGTAAAAAGAGTTAGGTACTTTTGTAACACCTTGTATACCCTACCGCTTCTAACTGGAATTTCCATTCGTTTCAATTTTACATCGGTAGGCGAATGAATAATGTTCAGACATCTGAGGAATGCCTTTGAAATCAAGCTTCAAGGAAAACATCTGTTTGTTTTCCTAGAATATTAAGCGAGTATAATCACAGACTAGGGCAGCACAGTAGCAATCTGCTCGAACATTCCTGAAACTATGATTCAAAAGACCCTATCAATTCAGTCGTCCTAACAAACGACGGCGCCCGGTGACAAATATCTGAACCAGTCGCTTGGTATATGGAAACGTACAGAAAGCGCACTGCTATGAATCAAGTGCTAATTCAAATTCACACATGTGCGTAACTTTTAAAGCAATCAAAGTTATCTCGCTTCCGAGTCCATTGTTATACCACTCGCTAACGGTGACGGAAAAACATTGTGAAGAAATCCACGGCTTACTTGGCTCCGCACGTATTGACACTTACCTTGACACTTACCTGTGGGCTTGCCCGACTATACGTGCTGGGCAAGCCTACTCCAACTAAAAACAATGTCCCAGGCACTGCAGCAACCGAGTGGTCAGGTCACTCATCTAGTGTGAGTGAAAGTGCCACTGGATGTTGTATGTATAAATCATCTCATTACGTAGGTGCATTTGCCTTAATTTTGAATCGTTCGAGTTGCCTGCCTAAAGCCTCGATCCTACAGCAATCGGTCTTGAGTTAAGCACAAATAGATCCAATGCAAGCGCGGGCGCGCGCGACCACTAAGATATTATTATAAATGCAAGCGTGTAAAGAATCCGGCGATGTCGCAACATATGGCAGCCCTCCGCGACTGAAAACTGTCAAAAACTTAAAAACTCCCGTATCACATGACACAAACCATCTAAATTTAAAAATTTGCGCAGTTATTCTGTCACTTACTAAGCCAGAAGTACCTAACAAACTGTTCCATTAGAGAAATTAATTATTTACCATCTTAGAGGACGCCTTTGACCATATTGCTAGGCCAGAAGTTAGGGTTGACTGATTGTCAATTTGTGTAAAAGCTAAGTTGTCGATACGACAAAACCTTTTAGGCAAATCGCGGGATAGGTATTTAATTGTTTTGCTACCAGCCTGTGTTTTGTAAAGCTTATGTTTATATTGTAAATTAGTAACATATTTATTAGGACATATCTTGTTATTGAAATTGTAGGTACATATACATATCACACTTAAGAGGTTAGCGATGAAGGAGTAAAAGTTGGAAATTAAGTGCTCCCAGTACTTTTTCTGACTCATTTTGAATTGTATCAGGAATGCCAACACTTTTGTTTGAGTTTTGTTTTTTCTTACGAAATGTGGTGATATTTGTCAGTCCCATTACTATAAAAATAGGTTTGACTTATAAAAAAAAACGTACCTGTATATAAACAACTTGCTAGAGTGAGTTGAGAATCTGAAATTATATAAAAAAAGTCATGTTAGTTACACCATTTATAACTCAAGAACAGGTGGATCGATTTTTACGATTTTTGATTTGTTGGATTTCTCTCCGCCCCGAATAGCAGAATAACCATTAAAATAATGGAAAAACTCACGAGAAAAAAAATGAGGTCTGCGCGGACGCAGTCGCGGGCAAAAGCTAGTGATTGATAAAAACATCGCCAGCGACTTCATCCAAGCCAACTTCCCTTAACCATTTGACGTAGCAACATTCTGATGGCCTGTGTCTGCAGCTGAACAATGGCCAGGAATACATTAACTTGCGAATCAACAACAAAACCACGAGCACACTACGATTTCCTTCACTAAGGTGCATACACACTGTGGGTTTCATCGTGTTTTGTTTTTACTTCGCTAATTCGCTTAGCTTAGCTTTAGCTAGGCTCTGCACGTATTGACTTTATTTTTCTAGTAATAGTTTTACTGAACTGAGATAATAGTAAATATCTAAAGTGCTAATTGGGGAGCCTTCAAAACCAAATGTCATGTAAGCATGTCCCATTTTTCTTCTAAGAACACTTTTCACTCGGCACAATAAAACCCGCCGCCGCCAAAAGTGGTAATTTTTGGCGGCGGCGGGATTTATTCGTAGGTTCTAGGATCTGGAATCTAAACCTTAGGTCCTAAAAATAGTAAAGCCTAGGGATTATCATTTGACGCTTCGTTTTTAGCAAAAAACGCGTCAAAAAAAGATAGGTATGTTTTTTTTTTCATTGGCGGCGCTAGATGTGCTTATGTTCACCCGAAAAACCATCCTTGCAATATTCATATGAAATTAAACAATGTATGTGCACCTTAAGTTTACATATAATAGCGGTGCCCCTGATAGTTTCCTATTTCAAGAAGCGAAGTCAAATTACGGCTTTGAGAAATGCGACTTCGGTTTCTCTTGTGATTTCGAGGATAATCGCTTTGGCTGTCTCGGACATTGTGGTTTTGAATAGCAACGTTTTTGACGGTCTACAGAGTGGCGCGACGAAATAGGGAAGTCCAACTTTATACTATTACTATCATTCCACTGTCCGTCCGTCTGTCCGTCTGTCACCAGGCTGTATCTCATGAGCCGTGATAGTTAGACAGTTGAAATTTTTGTTGCCGCTATAACATAAAGAAACAGAATAAAACCAATATTAAGGGGGCTCCCAATACAACAAACGTTTTTTATAGATAAAGTCCGACTCGCACTTGGCCAGTCTTTCAATTGTATTTTTAGATTTTAAAATAAACTCATACTCTACTCCTATCTGTTAGTTTCGGACGTAATATTCGTAGAAATGCAATTTCGTAGCGCGTAGCACCCGCTACGACGTAGCTCGGTGCGGCGTTGGCACATTGCGTGCCGTTCATACTTCGTACGTTGTGCGCAGAAGATAGCGTACCCATAATACCCAACAATAAATAAGAAGTTTATTTTATGTCGTATCTTTTATTCCGTTAACCTAGGAGGCTTAATTTTTGTTTAATGCTCCTAGGTACTTCAGATCTGAGTATTTTGATATAAATTTCAACTGGATACCTCCACGTGTTCATGAGAAAAAGGTAATGACAGACAGACAGATGGATAACAAAGTAATCCTATAATGGTTCCGTTTTCCCTTTTGAGGTCCGGAACCCTAAAAATTTACATTATCATGTCATGAAGGTGAATGTGTATTCGGCCAATATTACTCGTAAACTGAAAATGTGAATTTAAAAGACAAAAGACAATTAAATAGGAAAACAAAATTAAATATTGCTTGTTAAAATCTCCACGTAGGTAAATTACAAAATAACTCAAAACAACCTGCGCCTATTCGAGCAAACATAATTAATTAAATGCAGAGTGAAATGACGACACAAAAAACGCCAAACAAACAATAAAATATTCTGATAAAGTTGAAAAGCTCGCAGAGATAATCCACAAATTTTAACAATGCTGTCACGCAACACACCAGCTCTTTCTGAGCGCTAAAGGGCAAATTTTTATACCGCTTCATTTTTAAAATGCTTGAATTTACAGTCCAAAATTGCCGGAGCTTAGCGAAAATACTGATTGTCCCTCTATTTACTGTTTTGGTAAAGTACTCATAAAGATAATTGAGAGAGCACTGACCTAGCCCTAAACACTGCGCTTGCCATAGAAATGTAAATGTAAATAGAAATAATAAGTACTAACATTAAGAGGCCCCCTTCAGGACCGTGGGAACTCGGCGATGGCCAAGCGCGTGAAACACTGTTTTCTATAGCTGTTTCACCCAGAGCGAGACGGGGCGCGGGAAAAGTGAGAGGCAATGCGGCTGTATGAGTTTACGTGTGTTCGTGTCCTTTCGCGAGTATGTAGTTGTATTTATAACGTAATAGATCTATTTTCCCAAATTTATTCGTAGTTCCGCTGCCATTTCTACATTTTATTAGCTATTTCAAAAATCTATTTTTTTTTCTGTCATTTTTACATTATTGATGTTTCCAAGGTAGTTAGACTCCAATAGACATTGTAATAATGTGAGTAAAAAACAGGTGAAAGTTACCCCCTTTTCGGCACGAAAAACGCATCGCTCTAATTTCTTTCAGGCTATTTATTTTATTATAAAAACTATTTGCAAACCTCCGTATTGGTCATCTACTGATATAAACCAAGTTTCAGCAAAATCTAGCCTGTAGTTTAGAAATTAAACCGGAACTACGTTTGTATGGGAAAGTGGTGGTCTAGCACCCTCTTAAGTACTCAGATTTGTTACTAATATCTTTGTATGGACCAAAATGTCTGAAATAAATGTTTTATTATTAGAGAGATCAAAATGTAAACAAAAGCTGGCTGCCATCTTATCCGGGTAAAAGTAAAAAACTCAGACTTCCTATTAGTCTTAAAATGAAAGTACCCCGTCCAGTAGAAAAAAAAACATATTATATTTTTGGATGCGTTTTTGCATAAATTCTGCACAAGTAAAATCTTTTTGTCTGGTGCAAATTTTATTCATAGGTTTTAGGATCTGGGTCTTAAAAATAGATAAGCCCAGGGTTTCTCATTTAACGGTCCGTTTTTTGTAAAAAACGCATCCAAAAAGAAGGTATGATTTTTTAATTTTTGCTTACATACATGGTCATGGGTGGGCCCAGATCTGTAAGGTAGCAGTTTAGCGATAGTTTCACAATTGTTAGGACAAAACAGTTTTCGCCTACAAAGCTAAACCAATCGAAACACAACAGCATTACCTACAGGCTCAGTATAAAGCGCCCTGAATCCAACAATAGAGTTACAACAGAATGAGACACGGAAGGGAAAGAACGCAAATTAGCAATTGTATTATACGAAAAATTGCCCAAACAAGGGCCCTCTTTTGGCTTTTTAAATACGGTATCGTGTGGCTGGGGACTACTCGAGATCTGTAGTGTATCATTCGTTGGTTGATCCACCTTTAAAGGGAGCCCCTTTATAGGTGGATCAAGCAACGAGTGATAATATTTCTCGTTTAGAAAACTAATATTTATTCAGTGCATATTAAAATTATTTGGAGGTCTGAGCAAGTTCGTTAAGTTAAAATCTGACAAAAAAAAAATATATCGCTGGGTGACCTAAAAACTCTGGCACCAGGGGTCGCCATAGACTCAATTACTTACCTACCAACTGAGATTAGCGTTGTTCCAATTAGCCTACCAACTGTTGATATAGGGGCCTTAGCCTGTAATGCAATGGTGTATCGATGGCGTCCCAGTAGAAGGGCAAAACCGGGATTTTCTCGTTTTTCTCCTATAACCAGCGAACTAATCCTCTAGAATTAGAATCAGAATATTCTTTGCTGTACTATAAAAACATTAAAAGGACCGACAGCATTAATAAATCGTATTTAAAGCCGTCAACCGGGAGCCCATTTTGGTACCATTGTGTAAGGCATATAAAAATCGCCGTAGACTGCTACGCCGTAGCTTGGGCTACGCGCTACGAAATTATATGAATTGTGCATCGTACAGATACTCTATCTCACGAAGTCCGTTTGGTTATGAATGTTGTCTGCGTGCATTTATACAATGCTATTCACTTTCACTTTCACTTTTCACTTTCAATGCTTTAGTGTGCGTAAGCGCGGCAGCGGCTCAGTCACGCTCAGCCGCGCTTACGCACACTTAAGCATTGTATACATGCACGCCTGACAACATTCATAACCAAACGGACTTCGTGAGGTAGAGTATCTGTAGCATGTCTAGGTAATTCTTCTTCTTCCGTTTTTATCTACTGTTGTGAACATTTTAGCAAAACAAAGAAAGTAGAGGCCCGTTTTATCTCATGCAATCTGAAATTGGAGGAGACGAGGAAAATGGAACTAATAATGCAGGTATTTTTAAAGAGCCATCTATATTTTATTTATAGGATCCATTACACATCGGAAGTAATGTTACTGATATTAACAATGAAAAATACTTTTTCTTTTTCCGCTTTGTTGAAGGAAGGTCATGTCAAGTCATGTTTTAGGAGTTTAAAAGAATATCACTGCAAATTGCATTTAAATCTTTGATCAAAGTAAAAAAAACTATACTTAGTTTTTTTACGAAAATAGGTAGTATTTTAAGAGGGCTGTCATATACCTATTTTTATAATGATCATTGCTGGCATTTTAAAATTCCTACGATAAAATAAGGTTTTAAATTATGATCTATGAAAAACTGCACAAAATACAGGGTGTTATAAGACCGCCAACAAAGCGGGAAACCACGTATTGTCCTCATCATAAGGAACTTTTTTGCCCAAGGAACTATGTCTGGGAAATCAACGGTTTCTGAGATAATGAGGTTTAAAGTAGGACTTTTCAAAACTTTTTTTTTGCAAAATTTATTCAGTGTATACTTTCTCAAGAAGCCATATCAAAATTATGAATATTTCTTACAAAAAACGAAGTTAAAATTGCAACCCGCAATGTATTCTAAATATCGGCACTTCAAGCTTAAGTAACATAAACTTATACATACTTTTTAAATAATTTTTTCATTTTTTTTTTTCAAAATTATAACCTAAAAGAACAAAATTATTTCCCAGCAATAATTTATCGAAAAAGTAGGGTCTGTTGGCGGTCTTTTAACACCCTGTATGTATAATAACTTCTCTCGATTAATTCACCCGAAAGTATCCGAATCTGCACGAGATACTTAATCACCGCCATCTGTCTTCATTTCTGGACAGCTCGAGTGCCACTGTGGACACTTGAATGGTCCTTCCACCACCCCATGGAATATTTTATTAGATAGATACGAAATATTGTTGGGCTATATTATAATGCTACATTCGATTACGGTTAATTTGTGATGATATATTTAAGTCAGGACTATTATGTACCTTTGTGAATTTGTAGTAGCAATCCACTCGCTAACTGTGAAGGAAAACATCGTTAGGAAACCTGATATGTATATTGAGCTCGCGTAGTCATTAAGCCCGAGCTCTCTCTCTGAGCTAGTGGGATATGTACAATTGTACAGGCTACATCTTACTTACTTACTATTTATGTATAGTGTCAAATAAGAATAGAGAGAGTCTATCAAAATCATAGCGTCGAATCTAGGTGGATATTGTATATTTACTTACAGAAACACTTATCTTAATTTCTGTCGCAAATTAGATTTGAATCTTGAATCAATTATTGGATTTCCACGCTAGAACGTTCTTCGGTCACATAGCCCGTAGAGGACCTGATAGCCTGGAAAAACAAATTATGACGGGAAAGGTGGAGGGAAAGAGAGCTCGAGGCAGACCACCCGCTAGATGGACGGATTTTATAACCAAAGCCACGCAAAAACACCTGCACAAACTGATCCACATCGCGAGTGATAGAGAGCAATGGAGAACTCTACTCTCTGCCAACTTCAATGATGGTCACGATCCTCAGCATTGAGGGAACGACTGAATGATGATGATGACGCTAGAATGCTGAACCCAGATTCGCCAACTCAATTACCTAGATTACACATTCAAATCACTCCTTTTCGATTAAAATCTTAATCTCTTAACACATCGACACTGGCGTACAGTCCCAATCAATTCCCATAGCAATCAATTAAGTTAAAAGTCACATCAAGTTATGCACGCCGACTTTAATTTGCATATTCAAAGTACTCATGACTATGTTACGATTAGAAGCTTAACTTAGTACTTAGGTTTGGTCTCTGGTTGTCAGCCAGTCTACGGCTTGCTCGGAGTGCAGTCAACAGCACATAGACCCTTACATTTTCGTTGAAAAGTCACCTGTAACATAACTACTTAGAGAGCACGCGTGTAAGGGTCGGCATGCTGTCGACTGTACTTACATAAATAATAGGTGCTCTGTTTTCGTAATTTTTACCTGACTACGGCAAAATTTAAAAGAATAAATTAACAAGCAAAAATGCAAATACTAGGTATCCCGAAATATTATTATACTACCCCATAATAAAAGCAATAAAAAGGTACAATTTACGTAAGAAAAGTGTAAATATATTAAATAAAAAAGTTTAAATCAAATCACACGAAGAGTCTCTACCTTTTGTGGAGTACTCTCTGCAAAATATAATCATTCTATAGATACAGTCAGCCACACTCTAGGATACCCCTTTTTGTTCGATTGGCGCCCTTATACCGCGCGCTATAAGAACTATCATGGGGTATCGTAGACTGTGGCCGACCTTACCTCTCTTCCTCTATTTATTTTGCCTCATCTTGTCTCTTTGAGGGGGTCTACCGGCTAAGACGAAGCTGATTACCATTGGCGAAAATCGAAGTTCGATTTATGAAAAATGAACAGGGGTGGTAGTAAAATAAACTGGGTGGCAGTACATTTTTAAAAAATCGAGCTTCGATTTTCGCCAATGGTAATCGGCTTCATCTTAGCCGGTAGACCCCCTGTACCAAGTTTACATTCTGTTGTGTCGTAATAATATTGTATTGCGAGTGTCATTTGACAGACGCGTGCTCAGTCCGTCTGTACGGGGATTACATTAGTATTCAATTTTCTTCCGTTGATAAATAACGCTTCATGGTAATTGAAAGTTTTGGTCTGCCGGTAAGGTTTTCTAAAATTATTGTTTTAATAATAAAAACATAATAATATCATCACTGACTCATTGATTTCGGAAATAATTATTATTTGAAATTGGTCGTACCGCTATTGTAAAATCAACGTCAATGACTTATTTTTGCACTTCTTCTTCTTCTTCTTAGGGTGCCTCTCCAACTCAGCGAAGGTTGGCGGTCATCTCTGCATAACTCTCTTTGTCTCTCGCGAGGCGAAATAGCTGGGCAGCACCCGCGATCTGTGTCCATTCCCGTAAGTTTCTTAGCCAGGATTTTCTCCTTCGACCGACTCTTGCCAGCGACTTTTCCCATCATTAAAAGTTGCAGGAGTCTATATCTCTCGTGTCTGAATACATTTCCCGCATACTGGTCTCTAAAAATAAATTAAAAAAACGAAGTCCGATTTGCATTATAACTTGACTGACTGGATTCCTTAAATCGTCGTGATTCTATAATAAACACAAAACCTTTCATAAAATCCACTCTACAATAAAACTCAACAAACATTGCTTCAATATTGCACCACAATGATTTAACATCAAAAGATACATTCTACAAAGAGATTTGAAGACGGTAAAACTTACACTCGAACGATTAAAGGGTTCAAAGAATTAAGTGAAATAAAGTTGGTTTATTTACTCGAGGGTTTGCAAGGACCCTCCTTCTAAATAAACCAAGATAAGTACAGTATCTACGGAATAATGATACCACAAAGGCAACAGATTTAATTATTTAACTCAGGTGATGATCTTAATTAATATTTCGAAGATAATAATAGAAATAAAGTAACCGTTAAACAGAACAATTAAAAAGGTCTCAGTTTTAATATTGATCCAATTCGCGAAGATGTTGGTAGAGATTTCGTGCGTCACGATTATTCAAATCCTTCTGCAATTCCTTGAATAAAATGGTAAGTAATAATTTCTCCTGTTTTCTCAAAATGTGTAAAATAAAGCATTGCAAATAGTTTACATTACCGTTGTTTTGTTGTTCCATTATTTGGCTAAACCAATTCACTCTCAATGCTCTCTAAAAGTCATAGTGGCTCGGTTTTCAAGTGTGTATTATCAAACAGCCTTAGGCCCGGTCTCTGAATTGAGAACTTAACTAAGTAAATACTTAAGTTACGTTCTGTCAAGCCCTTTTGTGAGGTTTGCAGGGACAAAACGATACTTACGTATTCGCTTAGTGATTTTCTCAATTCAGAAATCGGCAGTTTAAGGTATTTTCCAACAACAATTCTGGCTACAGATAAGATCCATTTCGTCGCATACCACAGCAACATCTAGCTCCCTTATTACAATACCCCGACTCATATCGTTCTTATAACAACATCTTGCTCCTATTGAGGTTGCTAATACCATCGCCCAGCCTCTGCTCCAAGGAGGGTCAAGCAAAAAAACCAGTAGACAAGATGTCCAGGGCAGTTTGTCTTCATTGCATGACAAGTTTATGGCCGGGGGTGCGCGCGGTAAATAATATCGACGCCCAAAACAGTTCATGCAACATTCATATGCGGTTGTGGAGAGTTACAGGGTGCTTTCTAGGCCCAGACCAAACGGTGAAACGCAACGGCAACGAAACTGCAATCTCTAGTTACTTTAAAGTTTAATTTGAGTTTCTGTCATAGACTCCTAAGAGAGACCGCGCATGGTGGTTTCAGAATGGTTGCGCCATGTGCGGTCTCTATTAGGAGTCTATGGCAGAAACTCAAATGAAACTTTAAAGTAATTAGAGGTTGCAGTTTCGTTGCCGTTGCGTTTCACCGTCTGTTTTTGGCCAGGCTTCAAATTCGAAACGGCAACTGCGCATGCACTGCGCTACTTAACGTTTTGAGTTGTTTTGAGATGGTTACTATAGAAGCGTGTATAGCGTTTAAAGCGTTTCAATGCACACTCAATACAACGCTCGAATGTTCCGGCCGTTCCGAATTTGCTTAGTTGCTTCTTCTTTTTAGATTAGTATTGCCTCTTAGATTAGTTTTATGAGTGCCGTTTTGATCAAGACTTCCTTCGTGAAAATGATCTACCTACTTATAAGTAGGTTTACTATTTCCAGATCTTTAATATACCTACCCACTATATGTTTATTCGATATTTAATGTGAATGACCAGACACAAAGTAAATCTGTATCGTGAAAAAATCACCCTGTATCCTCTCAGCCTATAAGTGGATTTCCCACAAATACTTCTCTGTAGGAATTATCATTGTTTCTATTGAGGCCTAACAAGAATTATGGAGGGGCAGCTGGCGCCGATTCCCATACACATTTGAGATATATTTCTGAGGAAAAGTCGGAAATATATGAGACAGGATATGGGCACGATGGTCTTGTGTGGAGGTTTGATGATTGTTATTAAAGTCCAGGGGGTCTACCAGCTAAGACAAGGCCGATTACTATTGCCGAAAATCGAAGTTCGATTTTTGAAAAATGAACGGCCACCCAGTTTATTTTACTGCCACACAGTGCATTTTTCAAAAATCGAACTTCGATTTTCGCCAATGGTAATCGGATTCGTCTTAGCCGGTAGACCCCCTGTATTGTTTCGGTGAATTAATTGTATAGCAAATAAATAGTTAAGATCATATTTTAATCTGTCTGTTCATCAAAAAAATATGCTCAGTATTAACACCCCGGAATTCATGACTGTTCAAATAATCGAAACTTTAAAGAGAAAAGACAGGTAGCTAACTCAAAAGCTACTTACTTTAAACAACACTGAAAAGAACACACAAAAAGCTAAGGAGTAACATAGTAACATTAAATATAGTGAAGAAATTTACAGAATATAATGGAACGAACTAATCATTGAAAAATAGTAGCAGTGGATAAGTAGGTAGATGGACTTATGGCCTCATGCACGACTAAACTCCCAACGAAATTAATAACAGATGCATAGCACGTCCTAAATTTAAAGCAGTCTTAAATATCAATCAATAAGAGCAGTGGCAATATAAAATAATTATGATAATTATGATCCCACCAAAAACATTCTGTAAAAACTAGCCAGGTCTCGATGGATCTGCTTGTTTATCTCTAAAAAAGTAATGAAATCTAGACAAAGTCGTGCCAAGTCTAAGGTTCCTTAGTGCGATTTCTTTATTATTATAGTTAATGTTGTGAGACTTGGCCGTTGAAGGGAACACAAGCGGTTCTGGCGACAGATTGGTGCAATGGTGTCATGGAGCACCTGGTTTTGTACCCTTGTGTACCCTTCAACAGCCAAGTCTCACAACATTAACTATAATAATAAAGAAATCGCAGTAAGGAACCTTAGACTTGGCACGACTTTGTCTAGATTTCATTACTTTTTTAGAGATAAACAAGCAGATCCATCGAGACCTGGCTAGTTTTTACAGAATGTTTTTGGTGGGATTTCACTTCTTTTTGTAGAAACGCATATTGGCATATTGATTAATTTTATTAGATTTTCTTATTTGACACAGTTTTTAAATTTGTGTAATGTTCGAGTAGAATAAAGTTAATCGTCCGACTATTTCTTGTTGAACGAGCGAGCGAAGCGAGCGAAGTCCTCCGAGTCTGCTGGAACAATCCGGCGTTTGTATGTATGAATGTTTGTTCGACGATAACTTGAGTAAATTTGGTCGGATCGTTATGAAATTTGATAGGCGGGTAAACTAAATTAAAATAATTTTCAAATTCGAACATGAGCCAAATCGGTCGATGGGTTGCCGAGATATGGGGCTGTATAGCTTAAATGCAAAGCGCGCGCGCGTCTGCACGAATGGCGTAAGCAAAGTTATACATCTGCAACTGAGGTCGCGAGTTCATAGTTCGGAGCGAACCACTAGTGGGACGCTATAGGCTAGATTAAATGAAGATGTGTCCCACTACGCTGGATTTTTGCAATGACAGTCGATTTTTTTATGTACCAATAGTAGAAGGGGCATTACCATAATATGTCTAATAAAGCTGATACCAGCTGAGAGTTCTTCATCAGATACTTCAGACCTTAGATTTTTGACATCAAATGAAGCGGCCCACCAAGTTGAATATTTTTTGTAAGGGCGGTATATGTCGATCTATAATAGTTTGGTTGGGCTCTTGTGTTTTCTAATCAGGGTCACCAGGTACTCCAGATCTTCGATTGTCCTAGTTTTTATAGTTTTCCCTTTATTTGCTCATTAAACCCTAACTCTGTACCAAATTTCAGCTCTCTGAGTTTATGGGAAGTACTAGTTCTATTAGGGCTCTTGTGTTTTCTAATCAGGGTCACCAGGTACTCCAGATCTTCGATTATCCTAGTTTTTATAGTTTTCCCTTTATGTGCCCATTAAACCCTAACTCTGTACCAAATTTCAGCTATCTGAGTGTATGGGAAGTACTAGTTCTATTAGGGCTCTTGTGTTTTCTAATCAGGGTCACCAGGTACTCCAGATCTTCGATTATCCTAGTTTTTATAGTTTTCCCTTTATGTGGCCATTCAACCCTAACTCTGTACCAAATTTCAGCTCTCTGAGTTTATGGGAAGTACTAGTTCTATTATGATGATCATGAGTGAGTGAGTGAGTGAGTGAGTGAGTGAGTGTGTGTCATAAATGCGAAACTTTGCTTTCGCTTAACTTCGGAACTAAATGACCTACAGACTTGAAATTTTGGATTTTAAGTATGTGATTATAGCTTACTAGATGACGAAAATTTCTGCGTTCTGGTCTTATCCAGAGGTTCTCAAATAGGGGCCTGAAAATGCGGCGAAATGGTTCCAGTAAAGGATGGTACGGCAGTGTTTGCTTCGCGCTCGACCTGGCGGGGGCACTGCCGTGCCCCCAGATAATGGAATTTGTTACTGAGATGAAAGGACAAAAATATATTCACCCCAAAACGGTCGGCATTACCCCAAAAATGTGGTTTTGTCACAAGTATCGTCGGCAAATTGGAGTAAAAAGGAACATAATCGAATCATAAGCACCCAAAAGCAGGGACGAGCTTCTACTAATATGAATTTGTTGTAGTTTTGTACGATACAATGGTTAGAGGAAAATGATCAATCATAATTTTCGGATGAACACTTTTTGTTATGCTCATGAATAACAAATCACAAAGCTAAGTGCATAAAAATCTGGCTGTAAATCTTACTTAACCTGGGATAAAAAAAAGTTAGTTATCAGGTTCAACTACGGCCTAGACCGATTGAAATACAATAACGAAACACAATTGTACATGTCCCACTAGCTGGGCAAAGGCCTTCTCTCAGAGAGAGAGTTCGAGCTGAATCTCACGTTTCGTAGACCAGTAAATACTCGTAGAAATTAAACCATGATCCGAATCCCAATAGAATATTATTGTAAAACCAAACAAGCTATGATTTAAAATGACGAATGTGATCTCATCACATTCAACGTCATCAAGTCACTTGGAGCATACAAACAATTTGGCTTAAAAGACGTTACTAGAAATGACACAGAATTCTATTTGCGGCCCATAAATCATGTATTACCTGGCAAGGAGGGAGATTACTGCAAGAGCCGTAAGGGTTGCATTGAAGACCTAAGAAAGCGATAGAATAGTCAATCCGCAAGATGAGGTACGTCTACTTCTTTTCAAAAGGGTTTGAAAGTTTCTGGCATATTGCCGATCCGACATTTGGTTTTTGAAGCTGGTGATCATTTGACTTATTTGATCGAGGTCTACTCTCCCAGCCTTGTACGATCGGTGACAGTCACAGATACCCCATGGCAGCTCTTACCGCGCGCGACATAAGGGCGCAAATCGAACGAAAAGGGGTATCCTAGCGTGTGGCCGACTGTACGAATAAAAATAATGTCGAATGATCACTCTTGTTCCTACGAGTAATTTATGTCAATTTAAAACGAATTTGAATTTAAGTGCACCACAAAATTAAATGTTCCTAAGTGCCACATTATGTTACAGAAGATAATTTTGGTTTGGGTTTTAGTAAATATTGCAAAATTACTTTAAACTATTTCAAAGCAAAGCAATAATATTATATAAGGATAGAACAAAGGACAGACAGTATTACAGTTGCTTCCTTCTATTTTTTTGCCAGAGAGCCGGATCTCTTCCTCGTCTTAAATATTGTATGGGCAAAAATTTTTTTTTTCCATGTCTGTCTAACCTAACCCGTTCACAACTCTTCTTGGCACACCGTCGACAGGCAATTTGTCATCTGACCAGTCAAGCGCGAGCCGAGATTCGGTCTCGTTCTGGGGTGACACACAGTACAGTAGCATTTGAATTTATTTATTGTCACGCTTGGAGACGTGCATGTGGGTAATTTTGGGGTTTGAAATGTTATTGTTGTTGTGTTGTGGCTTTATTGTAAAACAAAATGGTAACGCAATGTAAAAATAAAAGCCTTTGCAACTACGTAATGAGATGATTTATACAGAGTCCAGTGGCACCTTCACTCACAATAGATGGGTGAAAGAGCTGCTGGACGCTGCATAAACATGCTATCTGACAGCATTACAGGGCACTAAAAAAAATATTGCCCTTTTACACCAAGTCGCAGAACAAAAGTTGTTGGAAAAGTGGTTGAGGTGTCTGAGGAATAAAGCTTTTTGAAAATTGCTCTGTAAATCTATCGGATTGTAAATTTGCTATGAATTTTATGAGCCATGGCAACCGGTAAATTATCTGTAAGTAGGTTATAGGTTGGTTAAAAGTAACGAATAAGAAACGTGCAAGATCTTTTAAAATGCAAACCTGAGGCCTGCGTTTTTCTTTCTATATAATATGATGGTGTACAAAAATACAGATTACCTACGTCGCTTTGTATACGTATAGATAAATAATTTTATCACCATAATTTCCTCATTTACATTTATAATTTTGCAAAAAAACAGGTTGCACCACGCACATTACCCTCTCGTATTTCAAAACCCTCTCGGGTGCTTATATTTATTTTTCCGCCTTTATTCGTAAAAGATTAACACATCATTAGCTTGGAATTGAATCCCCTTAGGGTGGGAAATCGAACCTTTTGCAGGGTTCCGTCAAAATAAAGACACAAACCTTTACAATACTTTTTCACAGAAATCTGAAACAGAATTTTAATGACTTAATATTTTGATTTACCGCAGATATATTTTTTATTTTGATCATAGAACATAATTTAAATAACACCATAAGTAAAAAAGTTTAATCGTTCTGTAAAGACCTAGACTGTTTGTCAAATCAAGAGTACCTGAATCCTCTACATTGTCAATATTCATAATGATAAAAATTTCGCGTAAAACAAAACTACCAGTAGCATTGTACAGAAATCTAGGTCATAAAATTAAAACTCTTTCGCCCTGAAAACAAAGCCCACTTTCAACCACATTTCCTGGAGTACTCTTACTATTTCCCCGACGGAGCCCTCCAAAAGTAAACCGAGACGGGCACTTGACCGATTTTCCATGTTAATTAAACAGATTAAAGCCCGTACTACACGCGTGACCTATTTTTTTAACCCCACGCTTGTTATTTTACCCCGATATGTGGGTAAAAGGGTTGACGTGGCGTAAGCCCTTGAGCTATGCCAATACGTGCATAAATCATCACTAATAAGCATAATGTTATTGCGAATATAAAACATGCGCTCCATATAAAACGCGCATTTGCATGAAGCGCTCACAGCCTAGTTGTACTAGCCGTTCTTAATCGATTGGCAAAGTTAAGCAACAACGGCCGCGGTCAGTCCATGGATGGGTGACCGCTAGTGGCAATAATATCTGAGCGCTTCCGTGCTTCGGAAGGCACGTTAAACCGTTGGTCCCGGTTGTTGTTGATTAATAACAATTGATAAGCCATGTCAAAGACCCTTTGGGCGGCCTAAAAACTCTGACACCAGGGGTGGCCACTACCTCATACGATTAACCTACCTACCCATTGCGGATGTGTAAATATGAGAGATGCTTTTAAAAACATGGGCTCCAAGATTTTATTTCTCTCATGTTTTTAACATATTTTTTTAACAAGAAAAACGAACTATTCAGATTTTGGGTATTGTATTGAATGTTTTTTTTTAATGTAGCATTCACGCAATCACGATTTAATACTTGTCTTATTTAACGTGGAGACTACTAAAATTACAACAACTGTAATTTTACAGAAAGAGTCTTAAGGAAAAAGATATTTTAAATATAGGTATTTTATCGCCAAAATTGAAGAGCCCATTCATGTGTATTTTAATCACAGTAATTACTTATATAATTACTTACTTAACATCACTGTGTTTTCTAACGAGGTAGTAAATTCAAAAGCAGATGAGGCTTTTGAGCGTCAGCCGAATCGATATTCTCTTCCGAGTACTTACCAATTTACGCAAAAACTGTCACATCAAATTGTTATACAATAAATATTCCCTTACTTTTTGTTAACAACTCGATTAGTATACTTTTTTTACAATACCCTCAGGGCGCCTATGAGCCGAAGTAATACCAACTGGAAATCTTAGAACACAAAAAAAACATTGTCTTCATTTAATTCAACACTTTTACATAATTTTTAACATCGAAGACTTTTGCAGTATTTTAATTATATATTTAGGTAGTGCTCGCGCAGATTTTTCATATCGGGTTGCACCAGCTCAAATGTAGGATTTATTCAACAAATTGTTCATTAATAATTAATTACCTATAAACATAACCCTGGACGCAGTCAAGTAAAAAAAGATAGTTGGTTGATAATCTTTCTTCTTTTCCTTCAAATATTATCCTGATTATTATTAAGAAAGAATATTGGTATATTTTTAGCTCGGCTGATCAGATGGTAGTCAAATTTTAGCTATGCAAATAAAAAATAATGCTGCACCGACAACAGGATAACTCATTAAATAAAGAATAAGGTTTAAAAAAAATGTGGATCTGCTAGAATCTAAGTAGTTTAATAGAGTGCAGAGTCACAATCACAATATTAACTGTCACTTTGAGAAGGAAATGCCTTCTTCTGTTTCCTTTTTCAAATTAAGTCATCTGAATAGAATAATAATAATATTAGACGATATTCTGTTCGCCATCTTGTTGGTTAGCTGTTTCGTTCGGAAAGTGCACCTGTGACCAAAATGCGAAGAAGGTGTGATGAGAATTAATATTGAAGTGGTAATGTTGTTGAACGTTTGGGGGCGTTGGCAGCCCAATGGGTTAACTGGTGACTTTTCAATGTAAAAGCCATAGATTCGACTTCGATATGTACTTGATTTATAAATAATTTAGATTAGAAAATTTGAGATGAACAAATACAGAGTAAACGGGGTGCTTAGTTGGTTCTGCAAGTATGGAGACCGAATTATTTGTGAATGATAAACTTTAGCCGAGAGAACTTTTTTTAAATAACTTTCGGTAAGCAGCAGGGTACATTTTCTTTAAAAATAACATTATTTGGAATAAGAATTTTACCACTCAAGAACCTTTTTTGTAGGAATTAACCTCTGCCAATACCCTGTTTATTTGACCCACAACTTTTAAACAACCCTGTTTAATCACCAGTGGAAAGCAAGAATGGTGATTTTCTTGAACACATTTTTTACCCAATCCATTTCCGAGTAAACTGTATGTCTTCATTAAAACGCTGCTAGACGATACCTTAGCAGTTTATTTTAGCCATATCTTCCAACGTAGATAGTCCAGATGGTAACAAAATGCTCTTGGGCACGCGATCCAATATCCTCTAGAACCGCTGGAGTTCAAATAACTGAGCAAGCGTTTTATTTTTGGATCAACATTATTGAACCTTTTCCGAGTACATTCACACCTGTCAAGTTTACTAGCTAGACTATTATCTAAAAAAATCTTTAATTGTGGTATTAATGTTACATGCAATAATAAAATACAAAAAATTCACAAAGTTTCGTCAAAAAATTTGGGCAAGGCAATAAAAACATGACAAACACACACAAGTACATACACAAAAAAGTTCAAAACTAAAACAACAATAACCAAATATACCGCCCCGCAACACATTATTATCTTGTTATTTGCCATTTTGTTACAATGTCCCAGGCACTGCAGCGCCGAGTGGTCTCTTCACCCATCTAGTGTGAGTGAAGGTACCACTCTGGACGCTTGTATAAATCATCTCATTACGTAGATGCAAAGGCCTTTTTTTGTCATAAGTACCTACAAATAAGTTAAAGGTTTTTGCGCATGACGACTTTTAAATGCGCAGACCACGCGCGTATTTCCGAGTAGATAGAGGCGGTTCTTGCATAAAAAACTGTAATAAAACGTCATGTCATTGTGTTACTGTTGTATAAATGCCGGTTAGGTATTTGGTCCGACATCAGGTGTGCAACGGAAGTCCGTGATTGATTTCGCGTCCGGGTAGTTTACCTATAACTGTATCTACAGGCTTTCGTGTACAGGGTGTACCTTGTAGACGAAAGTACTTTCAATGTACACAAGACAGCACGTAGACGCTTACACGCTAGCATTCTACTCGGTTACGTTACCGCGACTTTACAACAAAAGTGTACACTCTGACGGGCTGTCGTGTGTACTATGAAAATAATTATTTTCATAGTGAAAATAATTATTTTCATAGTACGTTGAAAGTACTTTCATCTACAAGGATTATAATTCTGCTTACCTATTCGTTAAAAAATTCGTTAAAAACACGCCTGTCTCTATGACACGCTTAATAATAATAGTGTTATAAGTCAAAACATTTCAGTTAAAGAAGTAACGTCAAATTATTAAAATAATGCAAAAAAACCTTAATATGTAAACAAAAACGCGTATTTTTTGTATAAATTTTTCGTCCACTACTTACAATTTTTCAACTCAAGTGGGGAGTATGTTTTCCTCCCGTTCTTAACCAAGGTAGATAATTTCATTCACGGTTCATTCACCTCCTTCGCAACGTCAGCCAATACGTTCCGACTTCCGGAACGTCGCTGAACGGAAGTTCTAAATTCAAAACTCGATATCGGTGTGCACGTTCACTTTCGCAAAAAGAATCAACCTGTATCGCTGTGACAGGCATGACGGGCGATGATCGCTGAATCGGCTGAACCGAAAGGGGTGTTCCACTCCGCTCGTTTTATATCTTTTGTTTATGCGGACAGACAGGGCCCTCTCTATGATGGAATACGCTTTACCGACACTATAGGTAAAGGTCCTATAGAGAACCGTTTGGCTGTAATGGTTTTTTGATGTTTTGTGTCGGAAAATTGTTTTTTTTTTCTGTCAACTTCAATATTTTAAATAAAATATTACTAAAATTTGTGTCTTTTACATCTGTATTCTGTATTTATAAACAGCGTCCAGTGGCACCTCCTTTCTCTCTGGGGGATTTAATTACAACTACTTGGACGCTGCAGAGCCTGGGATGTGTTTTGCATGGATTGGGCTTGCCCAACGCCTATACCATCCAAAATTCACATAATAAGCATGTAACTTTAAAGATTACCGAAATAACAACATAATTAACAATAACATAAAATACATTAAGTGAAACCAGTCAAAACCGGTTAATTTTCGGGAAAATTGCTCTTATCGAAATAAACAATGAAGAATTTTATTTCTATTTTCCCGCAAATGCGGATTGGCGATTTTCGCGTTAAGGTGGGACGATAGCAAAGTGGCGGGAAAATGAAATTTTTTTTTTACTTTTTGTAGCTAAACTTAGCTATTTTTGTTCAGCGATTTTTCGTTCGCGGAAATAACAAAGTATTATTTTCATTATTGTAAACATCAGAACAACAATAATTCAGCCGATTATGTGTTCTGGTCTACGACAAGTTTTTAGGCAGTGCCACTGCTTCGTAGACCAGAACACATAATCGGCTGAATTATTGTTGTTCTGTTCTTCCAGCCTTAAGGGTATATGCCTGATACGCTCAGGTTTTCTCACGATGTTTTTTGAGCTCGCGTGGTGATTAAGCTCGCCCCTTTTCTCTGAGAGAAGGCCTTTGCCCAGCTAGTGGGACATGTACAGGCTACATCTTGCTTTTTTCTTCCCGCAAATAAACCAACTCAAGCCGAGATTACGAGAAACTGTGCGGTTAATTTTTTACAGAAAAAACACAATGATCTGCCAATCCAACTAAGTTTAGGATCATTTCGGAGCGAAAAGCGGCAATTTTATCCGTAATCTTGAGAAAGCAATTAATGTTGGAAACTTTGCTCTCAGCATACTGACCGAAATAGGTTAATCTTCTTCAGAATTTAATAGCACTTTTAAAGCTCCCTGTAGACTCAAAGGTGATTCTTTGATAAGACAGGCTAAACACCAAATGCAAGAATTTGTGGCAAATATAGAAAAAAAAACACGTGAAAATTTTACTTGAATTTTTATTGGAAACTTCTTCTCCCAGGTTGAAAGTACTGGGGGTTTTTACGTTTAGTACTTTTAAGTAATGACGTATTATTAGTAAGCTGTCGTGTTGATCAAAATCATAGAGCAACTTTGGGCGGCCTAAAAACTCAAAC
Source organism: Zelleria hepariella (assembly GCA_949319315.1). Classification (NCBI taxonomy): domain Eukaryota; kingdom Metazoa; phylum Arthropoda; class Insecta; order Lepidoptera; family Yponomeutidae; genus Zelleria; species Zelleria hepariella. Next base: position 37,686,616 of record OX439378.1, on the reverse strand, counting down.
ACTGGGGTGGCCAGTACCTCATACGATTACCACAACTTTCTAACGGAATACGTATTTCCTAGTCCAACTAATATCTTACCACCCTAACTTACGAGTTACGAGTGAATGCCAGTCTATCACCACCTTTAAGTTCAGTAATCTCATCTTTGGCTTTCACCCCGTGACGAAATTACGTAAAGTCTTTTAGCAATAAAATCCGTCATAAAGACGATTTTATAATAGGGCATCGTAAAACTGACTATTCGAGTGGCGTAACGTCCCTAGCCACCCCCTAAGCGTCACGTAAAAGAGCACAGAAGATCCGTTTAGGTTCTTGACCTTCGTGACACTGCGCTCTGCCCCTGTATTCTTTAAAATATCCACCGTAAAAATAACCGTTTATAAATGTCAAAAAAAGATTGTTAATTTCAATAAGGGCCTATTTTCAAGTGTTTTGACGCTCAACGGTTGAGTGTTTTTTTTTAGAGAATAGAGGCGCTGAGCTGCCCGGCTGCGTTGCGGGCTGCGGCTGCGGTTACAGTTGCGTTTGCGATTGCGGTTGCGGCTGCGATTGCGGTTGCGGCTGCGGCTGGGGCTGCGGCTGCGGTTGCGGTTGCGGCTGCGGTTGAGGTTGCGGTGTTGTGGTTGAGGTTGCGGTTGCGGCTGCGGCTGCGGTTGCGGCAGCCACTTTTTGCGCAGCCATTACAGTCAGCCATTGCTGACGGTGATTAGTGACAGTGTTTGCGTGTACGTTCGAAAACCGAGCTGAATGCACGTATGACAGCAATTCTTGGCTGCCTTGTGCGTGAGCTCTTATGAGTTGTCATAAAGCCGTAATAAAGTAATTTGTATAAAGGTCTCTAGATTCTTGTTCATTTTCGGAAGTCAAGAATATCTCAAATTAATAGAAAATATTTTTACGTTTTTAAACTTACGATACTTACACCATTCTCTGTCGACAATCTCAGTCGCCACCTACTGGATCTGACTTATTTAGCGGTTTCACTTTAGTTGTATGGAAAAAGACAAAAATGGAATGAGAAAGATACCACTTCTTCAGAGTGAATCTTCTGATTCCATCTACAAATCCCCCAAGGAGATTTCCAAAATTTTATTGCGTTTGTTTTTCTACTTCGCTTCAGTTTAGTATAATAAATCCCTCTTATAGGACACCTGCGTTTTTTTTATTTGGTCGACGATTAAAAGGTTATTTTAGCGATTGCTACTTAGGATGTAATGGATACTTTTTATTTCATTTGACTTTTATAACATCAGTTTTTGTAACATCAACGTTAAACTGGCCTATTTTTGTATTATCTATACTTATAATAAAACTCTAGCGAAGTCAATTCTGTACATTGAATATTTTTAGAAAAAAACTAGCAGGGGTTACTAAGTAAACTATACTGAATCCAAAAATGCAAAAAAAACGGTTTATGTCTGTCTGTCTGTCTGTCTGTCTGTCTGTCTGTCTGTCTGTCTGTCTGTCTGTATGAACACGATAAACGCGAACACCGCTGAATAGTTTTCAACCAAACTTAACATGGTCGTAACTCACGTTTCTGGGAGTAACTTAGGCTATCCGATGTTTAGAATACATTGCGGGTTGCAATTTTAACTTCGTTTTTTGTAAGAAATATTCATAATTTGGATATGGCTTCTTGAGAAGGTATGTTAAGAACGTGATACTGAACATATTTCTGCAAAAAAAAAATTAAAAGTCCGACTTTGAACCATATTCTCTCGAAAACCTACATTGCGGGTTGCAATTTTAACTTGATTTTTTGTAAGAAATATCCATAATTTTGATATGGCTTCTTGAGAAGGTATGTTAAGAACGTGATACTGAACACATTTCTGAAAAAAAAAATTTTAAGTCCGACTTTATTATCTCGGAAACCGTTGATTTCCCAGGCATAGTTCCTTGGGAAAAATGTTCGTTATGATGAGGACTATAATACGTATACGTACGTATACGTGGTCTCCCGCTTTGTTGGCGGTCTTTTAACACTCTGTATAATAGCACGCTACGACTTTTGGCATTTGGGGCGCATATTGTAAATGAAAAATCGGCATTTGTTTTTATTTTATTTTGGCGGAAAATGTTAGTTCTACAAGCGTAGCATAAGGCCGGGTTAGAGCGTATCTATGGGTTTAAAATAATAGGTATCTCACTCTTTTGTTTGACGTAGTGCGGGATGGACAGAGCCATAGATACGCTCTAACCCAGCCTTATGATGCTTGCTGGAGGGAATTGTGAGTGGTTTTCGGTGGAGGTCGGACAAAGTGTATCGATGTTAGAAATGTAGTACTGTTGCGTCGCGGTCGAAATGTTCTGGATTTGAACCCACGCGAGGTTGAAATTTTTTTGGTGCCTTTTTTTAAATATTTACTCTACTGAGCCCAACTTGATATTAAAAAAATATATTTTGTTTGCCGTAGAGCGGGATAGACAGAGTTATTTGCGGTAGATACGCTCTAACCCAACCTTATACTTTGCTTGCTGGCTTAGCATGAGAATGGGTAAGACCTTATCTATGGGCTTATAACTTTATCTATCCCACTCTACGTCGAGGGAGATACATAATAAACCCCCATACTTCCCAGGCAATTCTTATGCTAAGCTTCCTGGTATCTTACACGGGCGATACCTAATCTAAACAAAACATATTTTATCATAAATTTATTGTTTAGATTAGGGCACACACACACACACAGACAGACACACAGGCAGGCACACCCTCATAAACACATAAACAGACACACACACAAAGCTATCAAACTTATGATACCCCTCTTTGTTGGTCGGGGGTTAAAAAAACCTTCCTTTTGAGTTTTCCTCCACAGTCGAATTTAAATTAAATGTCACATGTGTAAAAACGCATACGAAGTCGCGGGCACAGCTAGTTGTACAATAATGATATACCTCAGGGTCTCAATCCTCAATAATTCAATAAAACGTAAAACAAATATTTTCCTGATACGACAAGATGCAGGCTAGAATCGGCAGAATAAATTATGATGAGAAATCTTGCCCCAGGCACTTTTCAGTGTTTGGCACTTTTTAATTCTACTGGACTGTATCCTGTACTAGACTGTATTTAAAGAAATCCTTGAAACATCATGTAAAGTTTTTAACTTGTAGTATGAAAAAATCCTAATTGAATTAATTTAAATGCCTATTGTATGCTTCGAACCCGCTGTTGAATTAAATCAACTGGCAAATTCACCCTCAGACCCATACACCTATTAATAAATGTACGTCCAATTACTAAAAGAAGAGGTATTTCATTCAAAACAAAAGGCCCTTTTTGCTCTCCGCATACGGGAGACAAATTAACACGGTCAGATGGACATTCTAAATGGACCCGATTCTTGGTGGCTTCCGGACGATTTTTCATTATCTGTGCCTGGATGTGAACCTGTCAGGACATGTGAGCTGCCCCAAGTACGTATATTAAGTTTAAAAAAATAGGATAACTAAACGCTGATTTTTTATTCCGTAGAATTCTGACAGCTGCCATTTTTTGACATGTCAGAGATTAGAAACCTTTTTGGCCGGGCACATTTTGCAAATTCAATACGAGTCTGAACATCTGAGTCTTTACATTTTATTTGTCAGTGAATGTACCCATTTTTATTAAGTGCAGAGCTCCAAATTAAAAGCGGATTTACGGCGAGTGATAATTACTTCCCTTTTCATCACAAAAAGTAAAAAAAAGTACAAGGAAATGAAACAATTTTTGTTAAAATCTTTAATCATCATTAATACTAATATCACTAATGAAAATCAATCAATGTGACAGACGCGGCGTGACAGCATACTTTATTTTTTAAAAGGTTTAATAAACCTGAATTCGTATGAGAGTGTTGCCAGCTAAATATTGAAATAAAGTAATTAAAATTAATTCGATATATTGTTCGTGATATTGAACTATTTGGTACTTATTATTACGTATTAGGTATTAGTTCACTTGAGTTACTTACTTACTTGATTACTTACGTATTAGTTCACTTGAGTAAGTAAATATTAGTTTTTATCTTTTTCTAGGTAAAATATAAAAAAATATAGCATTTTATTTTTTATTGCCCTCAAATGGGTCAAATTTTTCCCTTTTTCGGTAGAGTGCTTTTCTAGTAGCAACACTTATGAAATGTCAGGATTCTACGGATTAAAAAATCAGAGTATACCAGCGAGCGGAAGATAAGTATACCAATAGCTTCACCTATGAACGGTGACATGTATGTTATATGAAAATTGGGCATTGGAACACCGAATATCGAATAAGGATTCGATATGAGTATTTTTGATATTGATGGTAAATTGCGTTCAATTAGCACGACGCCAAGGTTATAGCTCGAAGAAAGTGGAAGTGGGCGGGCCATATATGTCGTAGACAGGACCACAGATGGGGTAAAAGGGTACTGGAGTGGAGACCCAGAACAGGTCGTAGAAATGTGGGCAGGCAACCGATGAGATGGACCGACGACCTGGTCAAAATGGCAGGGAAAGATTGGATGAGAAAAGCCCAAGACCGTAAAGAATGGAGTGCAATGGAAGAGACCTACACTCAGCATTGGGTGGCTATAGGTTGAAGAAGAAGGACGACGGCAAAAACGAATCAACCTCGTAGCTCGTAGCTACGAGCGTGCTACAACAGCCGTAGTACGCTCGTAGCATTTCCGTAGCAAACTCGTAGCATAACTGAGGCCGGCGTTTTTATAAAAATCTGCAACCGATTTGTCATTTTTATGCCAAATGATATTACTAGTGGTTCGCTCCGAACTATGAAGTCTCGACACCAGTTACAGATGTGTAACATTGCTTACGCCATTCGCGCAGGCGCGCGCGCGATTTGAATATAAACTATACAACCCCATATCTCGGCAACCCCTCGACCTATTTGGCTCATGTTCAAATTTAAAAATTCTTTTAATTTCGTTTACCCGCCTACCAAATTTCATAACGATCCGACCAAATTTACTCAAGTTATCGTCGAACGAACATTCATACATACAAACATACAAACATACATACATACATACATACATACATACATACATACATACATATAAATGCCGGATTGTTCCAGTATACTCGGAGAACTTCGCTCGCTTCGCTCGCTCGTTCAATTATGAAGGTATTAGCCTCAATTGTCTCATTGTTTTGGTACCATAGAAGTCCAGATCTAGATCATGGAATGTATGGAAACCCTTCCATAGGTCGATATAACTTCGCGGTTTCGACACACGAAAACAGGAGACTTTTTTAAAATTTGTAAGTTTTTAATTAAGGGGGCATAACTTAGGGACCTATAGAGGCCTTCTCCGGGCACACATGGTCGAATGACATACGATTATTGAAAACCGCTCTAGCGTCTAATTAGTCGGCGACTGCGCGAATAGGGACCTTTAGGGCACGTCCTTTGTGATGACTCCGCTAATTGTTTTACGTGTTTGACCTGCGAGGCTTAGCCAAGAGGGATGAGGTGGATTTTAATGGCGTCATGGTGGTCATTAAATCTGGGGACATCATTCTGAAATGGAAAACATTGTTCTCCATTTGAAATTGTAAGCGTTGGGATGAATAAAACCCATCTATACAAGGTCTTGTTTTGAAAAGTGACACACGATAAAAAAAAAATTAGTGAAAAATACCCGAAAATCATTCAATGGGCATCGTCAAATCCTATTTTTTATTCTATAAATCGAAAATATAGACAAATATAAGAAACTAATTTGAATATTTTCTTATTTTTTTATGTACCTAAATATTTTTTTATTAATTATTAAAAATTTCTAAAAGTTTTGTGTGTGACGTCACCACTGGCATTATGTACTAAGTTCATTGCATTCATTCATGCTTTAAAAAAATTAAAATATGTTGACGTTTGACAAATGTCAGTGTCAAGTCAACAAGAAGTTTATTTTCTCAGTTATTTGACACTTTTGACAGTTGTTGTTGACGAATGTATTTTTTTAAATATATTCTAGGCAATGGAACTTCCGCATTAGAGGCTATGATGACGTCATCGAAAGAAAAATGAAGTAAACATTTTTTGCGATAAATATTAATAATCCGTTTTAATTTTACTTATTTAAACCCCTAATAGTAATCAGTATCCCTATTCCTCGAAATGGTTTTTAATTTACGACAATCGATGCCTCACTGATCAATGCCCATTGTGGCCTCCCTTACTATTACACTAACACTAGCTGCGGCAACATGAACAAGGTATTTTGCCCTCAAACGAAATGTAGAAAAGTTTAAACTTATTTTTAGTTTCAAGCGTTACTCAAACTATCGTCGTGTTGGGTGTCACTGACCAAAACAACACCCTGTATAATATAAAATCCAATGTCCTCCTAACTGGCTCACTGAGATATCAATGCACAGCCTAAACCGCTGGTGATAGAGACATTAAATTTTCAGGGTGTGTTCTATAAGTAGAGTAGATAATCATTAAAAAGCATTTTTCAAAATTCCACGGGTGTGAGGGTGAAAGGAGGTGCTAAAGTTTGAATAGGGAAATATTTCTTTTTGTTCAACTGATTTAAGAAACTTTGTTAAAATAGTGTACAGTAAAATCAATTAGATTTTCGCCCAAATTCCGCAACTTTTGGACCACTATCAGATTATTGGCTTGCCTTTTCTTATTTGTGACACGTTTTTCTATCCGACAGCTTTTATCAACCAAAAACAGTCACAAAGTAAATATCGAATAGCAATTTGGATGCAAGTAAAATAACCCAGCGAACAGTTAAAATTGCATTGGAAACATCTTTGTCCGAGGCAATTTGGAAGAATGGCACCAATGAAGGCGAATCGTTAAATTTAATGCACACTAACCTGCTGCCGTAAAAACAGGTTAATCTCAATACACCGATAGCGTTTATGAGGCGTAGTGTTGGGGCGAGACATCGATACTCAATGTTGGCCACTTGACTAGTTGGCCGGTAAAGTTCATTCGCTAAGACACGATCGCCTTTGCCGTGCCGCCTGCTTGTCAAAGGAGCAAAGGATGCCGCGCGCGGCGTACACCCGCAAGTGAAGTTGGAGTTGGAGTATGGAAGCGTAGTGACCGCCGTAGTAATGTCTTATTTTACTTTAAGTTTACCTACTCATCTTTTCATTAAAATTATCTTTGCGACCTAACTTGTGTATAAGTATTAGGTATTTATATTCGTTTTTTTATCACAATAAACAAAAGTACCTGCGGGTGTACAGACACTGGCTAAGCGAATAGTCTATATAGATATTCCATTCCCTTCACCGTTACATCGTCGTGCGGAACAGTTTATATCCGTCTTTTATGTACCTAAATGAAACGAAAGTGTAAAGGCCTACGTGCTGTTTTTATTAGCTTGACAAAGGCCTTATCTGAGAGAGAGAGAGAGAGTAGTTGGGTTTCCCCATTAGAACTCTCTACTCTCTCGAAGATAAGGCCTTTATGTATCTTAATAAAAATCGAATCTGTGGGTAATCTGTTTTAGATACAAAATATTATGTTGTTTTTTTGCCACAGGGGTAAATGTACATGTTTTTATCGATAGTTTATCAATTACAGCCCCAAGCGCAACACTAGCCGGAAATAAAAATCGTTAAATGAAGCCATTCGGACGCTTCGTGGCGGTCTCGGAGCGCGATTAACTCCCGTTTTCGGGGCCCCAGCCATTTATTGTCCTTTTATTTTTCAGGTACAATATTGGCTTCTACTCTCTTCTTCTTCACTCGAAACCTACGGATTCATCATCATTATCATCATCAGTTCCTTTGATCCCTAATCAGGGACATCGGCTCTCAATTTATTGGTCAGTTTTTCTGTTTTTTGAGTTCCTTTAACAGATTGATTTCAGGTGTTCGAGTTATTAGCTCATAGCACTGATGATAGGGCTGCTACCTAAGCGTTCAGACACGCCACCTGGGGACGCGTTCTCTAGGGAGTGAGGCTAACCCTTGAGAAATTTGGACCCGGCTTTAGTTGGATGGACTAGCCATTCTAAGGCCCGTAATATCAATGATAGTTTGAACTAAAAAGGCTAGTTTAAACCCTATCTGTCAATTAATTTTCATACAAAATTCGAGGTTTAATCTATGGTCGAGTTTAAACTGTGATGATATTACGGACCTTAATCGATTGGTAAAGTTAAGCAACATCGGGCGCGGTCAGTCCGTGGATACCGCAGGCACCTACCGAGTTAAGGCGGGACCAAACAGGCGCGTTTTATCGGTCGATAATATCGCATGCGCTATTGCGATAGCTGTTATCAGTACATTTTGTATTAGGAACGTGCTATTTCCATTGTGGCGTTGTTATCACAGCAGTGTGGAACTCCATGACAATAACGCATCGAACAATAAAAACGGGGCTGTGTGGTCGCCTTAAAGTGACAAAATTGGCTAGCAGATAATAGCATCCTGAGTAGATCCCTGTTAGTTTATTTATTTATTCAGCAGGTCCTGGAGACAAGTTTTATTATGGCGAGGGCAATCGTCGTAAAAATTGTCAGATCGACCGTGTTTTGTTTTGAGACAAGCGTATTTACTTTTAAAGTGTTTAAGGCGCCGTGCATAGTCAATAGCCCGCGCGCAAAAGTGAATAGCCCGCGCGCAAAAAAAAATTACCTTCTTACAAAATCGATTCCTGTATCAGATACACGAAACGAATCGACAAAGTGCTCATAAAGAACCCTAGAATTTATTGAGAGCTATCTAACACCGCCAATTTCGTGTTAAAATTCGCGTTTTACTAGCAAAAACGATATAGTTACATTTTAAGATGACGGTCGTGGTAAATATAGATGGCGGGAAATTGTTAAAAACAACTAACAAAAACGGCTTGATCCCGAGACACTGTCTTGATGTGTGTAGTTTCCCAATAGTTTGTGGACGGATATTTTTTCCAGATTTCACACTTGGCCCCATAGTAAAAGTTGCTCGTATTTGTGTGTTATGCGACCTCCTTCAGTATCACAGGGCCTTTCTGTATACAGGGTTATTGGTAATTCGACTCATTCCCGTTAGGAGGTTATAGAGGGCACTATTTGCAATAAAAACCCCATAATGTACAGTTCCAAAATTGACAGTTTCATAGATAATAATGGTATTTTAAAAGTCCTTTCAAACTAAATGAATTGTTTTTTGTCTACATTTAGTATGTAGATTAAACAAAAACTAGCACGTTTAGGAATTACAGCTAAACAGAAAATGTTTTTTTCATAATAAAAAAAATGGGTTGGTTGGGAGTAGTCTCCTCTATAACCTCCTAACGGGAATTGGTCGAATTACCAATAACCCTGTAGAACCTTACGAAAACTGAAAGATTTCTTTCGGTCCTGTTACGTAATTCAGTTTAGTGACGTCATATCCTGTCCATCAAGGTTGGGTAAGAAAGCATATTCGGTCAATTTCCGTCCAACGCCGCGTGCAGTTTATTGAATTTATTTCGGTTTCCTTGCGGACGGCCCCTATTAGTGAACCCTAGATTTTTTTATCAAATCTTATCTTATGTTTTCAGAGGCATACACGGACGGTTTTCATGCCATAATGCGAAAGCGTGTGGCGTCCCTTCAAAGCCGTATCCAGGGGGTCTACCGGCTAAGACGAAGCCGATTACCATTGGCGAAAATTGAAGTTCGATTTATGAAAAATGAACAGGGGTGGCAGTAAAATAAACTGGGTGGCAGTACATTTTTCAAAAATCGAATTTCGATTTTCACCAATGGTAATCGGCTTCGTCTTAGCCGGGTCAGCACCAACAGTATCCTGCAGGTATTGGCATACAGGCCTGACTGCCCAATATGGCATCACTGGATGCAGATGCATGTTGTTAAAAACACATGGTCAAATGTAAAAATGTAAATATAAAATATAAATATTAATGTTAAGGCGCTGTACATAGTGAATAGCCCGCGCGCCAAGAAAAATGCACAAAATCGAGTCCTGTATCAAATAAACTAAAAAAATCTAAAATTTTCACATATCAATCAAACCCTAGAATTAGGTGAGACCTATCTAAAACAGCTAGTTTCGTACTGACATTCATAAACGTTTTGAAGATATTTTTGATGAAAAAAAATAGGCGGCGCACTTTTTTTCAAACGAAATATCTTGCAATCTGTTATGGGTATCAACACAAAACTGGCTGTTTAAGATAGCTCTCACTTAATTCTAGGGTTTGATATGTGAACATTTTCGATTTTTTATGTGTATTTGATACAGGAATCGTATATGTGCATTTTTTTTTTGCGCTCGGGCTAATTCACTATGCCCAGCGCCTTAACCTATAACTTATTTTACTAACATAGTGTTAATAAAGATAGAAATTAAGACTAATAACACAAATATGGAACTATAGTATTCGAAATAAATGATTTATTTATTATTATTATTACTAGTGGTTCGCCTCGAACTATGAACTCGCGACCCCATATCTCAGCAACCCCTCGACCGATTTAGCTCATCTTCGAACTTAAATTCTCTTGGCCTCATTTATCTGCCTACCAAATTTCATGACGATCCGACTAAAACTCAAGTTATCGTCGAACGAACATTCATACATACATACATACATACAAACATACAAACGCCGGATAGTTCAAGTAGACTTGGAGAACTTCGCTCGCTTCGCTCGCTCGTTCAATAAAATTATCCGGACAATGGTAGTTTCAGCTCCTGAAATAGTAGTGCTGTTTAGCCAACCGCAGAGCGTTGGTTGCCCAGTGGTAGAATATTGGACTCGGCAGCGAGAGACCCAGGTTCGATTCCCGGCGCAGGCATGTACCTCTGACTGTTTCTTTTCAAATAAACGTACATTTGTGACTTTTGTAGCAAAACTACTCGCTAACCGTGAAGGAAAACATCGTGAGGAAACCCGTGGCTTAGTCGGCTCCACACGTAGGTATTGACTTGTCATTCCTGTGGGCTAGGCCGACTAAGCTGCCAGGATGGTGAAGGTGCTGTAAAAACAATGTCCCAGGCACTGTAGCGCCGAGTGGTATCTTCACCCATCTAGTGTGATTGAAGGTGCCACTGGACGCTGTATAATTCAACTCATTACTTAGATGGTCTTTCCTCTGGGATTGGCCGACTAAGCTGGTGGGATGGCAGTATAGGTCGAAGATAAAGCTCCAATGATAATTGAGTCATCTAGTTGCATCTAGTTTTATTTGTTAGCCTACTCCATCTAAAACAATGTTCCAGGCACTGCAGCGCCGAAAGGTCTCTTCACCCATCAAGTGTGAGTGAAGATGCTACTGGAAGCTGTATAAATAATGTCATTACATAGATGCAAAGGCCCTAGTTTTTTTTTTTTTTGCAATACCCGCTAGTTTTCTATGTGATTTCAGGTCAGATTATTTTTGTTGGTAACGTGAACATCGCGTAAGCTAACATTCCGCATCTTTATAATATCAAAACAAGAGCCAAGAAAAAAACACGCCCATCACAATAAAAACTCGATTTAATCCGCCGCAGACAGCGATCGGTAAGAAAATCATTTCCACGTGAACGCACGACAAACTTCGTGACGAGACCACGAAAGATTGAGTTAAGGACTCTATTACTACCTCTTTTACTTACCAGATCATCTCTACCGCCCACGTAGACTTTATTCCTTAGGTGGTAAAAGCGAGTTTTATATCATAAGGATGGGGATAAGTTGGTAAAGGTGCGAGTGTAATCGGATGTTGAATGTTGGGCGGAGTGAGGAAAATTTATGTATTTTTTCTCTTGCATCGTGGTTTCTCGTTGTTTTCGAGTCTAGGACAATACATGAATGTGAATGTAGCCTATGAATTTATGTTTTTTAAGAAGGTCGTACTATGACGTAACAACTTCACACACTTAGCTTCAAAAGGGTCGGATAAGGCACCAAACTTTGGACATTTTAAATTAAACATGTAACAAAATAAGTATACTCACCGGAATAAATTCAATCAAGTAAATATGTTTTCTATTAAATGACGGTTTTACTCACTTCTATTTCGTCGGTGTAGCCGACTAGTTTGGTTTCTCATTCGGAGACCTTAAATAGTATTTAAAAAGATATAAAGATAAATCATTATTAAAATAAATAATTAGTAATTGATGATGTATCGTATCTTCTCTGGCCGGTTTCCAGCTACCATCCATTATTTAACGTCTTTCCATTTCAATTCATTTCTTGTTTGTTACATGTTTCTTCGCGATATTTTCTGTGCGTGTTGTCTTTATTATAATAATGCCTTCCATTTATTAATCCATCGCCAGGCTCATTAATTCATCTCTTACCTGCCTTTTAAAACAACTCCGGTCTCCACAGAGACTTCATTCGACAGATCATTTTCCGCCGCGACAAAGGCGGTCCCGTGGGTTTGCGAATGTTTTCAGTTTGCCCGGTAATTGTTTATGCTGACTCACTTCAAACGGGACGGGTAGGGTGACCATGGTGGCTGTATTTGAGGGATTATTTAAGACTAATTTAAGAATTAAAACTTTAAAGACTGCATCAAGCGAGACTGGCACGCTTGCCGAAGATAGAGACGCATGGAGGGATGGCATCAGAAAAGGGCGAAATTTTTTTGTCCAGTCCTGGTTCGGCGATCTAGCGGACAGGCGGAAAAAGAAACACGCTCAAGATCCAAATCCCTCTGGCGGATCATTGCAGTGTGATCTGTGTGGCTCCCAAATTGGCTTATTCAGCCACGGTTAAAAGTGCCAAAAATACTACGCTCTGCATAAACCGTCCGCAATGGACGAATATTATAAGGCCTATCATGATTATGATGTCAAAATTTGTTTTTTTTCTATAGTAAGTTTGTGGTCTGCATTATTTAACACATATTACGACACAAAGATTCGATATTGCATAATAAGCCGACCCAAAGACGTTTATAAAATCACATTGGTCCAATATTTGGTTCTGTTTTAAACCAATTCAAACTTTAGGACAAGTCTTTCTGATACGGTAACCACCCGTGAGCTGTGCCGCTATTCTAAAAAAAATACTCAACCTTTGATCTTCCAAACGAAAATAGCTCATTATTTTTTTTTTTTTCATATTTAAAAACGGTTATTTTTCGGTGTATATTTTAGAGAATATAGGGGCTGGATGGACCGGTATGTAGCTAGAAAATGTTGTGCATCAACCAAAACCCACAGTCACCCTACCACGTGCTTCATTGATCTCCACGTCAAAGCGAGCCGCCCGCGAAAAGGCATCCGGCGGAGACTCGCTTCCGCCTCCATGCACCTTTAATGAAGTAAAAAACACTGCCTAAGTAATCGTCTGACTAAAGACCTCCTTTACCGTACTGAACACTAACAGGAAGAGGTCACGTTACTCTGGTTGTAGGCCTTGGAAGTTTGGAAGCTGGTGGTCTTTAAGTTTGATGAAAAAAGGCCTGGAGGAAAGGTCGCCAGTTAGTTGATGGTTTGTACAAGTACTTGGCAAAGAGAAGTAATAATCATTGTTTTTTATGACGAAAAATGAGGGTGCGTATGGTGAATAAGGTTTTGTTTTTTTGACGCAGTGAATGTGTTATGTTATGCCGTTTGTGGACGTTTTGGGGTGGTTTTGGATGGAGAATTAATCGCGGTAATGATCTGTGTGAAGTTTCTAATGGTACAGACGCATGTCGCTCTTAAATTTTCCGCAAACTTGTGAGTATCCTAGGAAATAATGTGAAAGAAAATGTAAGAAAGTTACCTACCATTGACTTACCTTCATAAAAATGAATCCACGAAATTGCTTATCTTGCTCATCATGCTCATTAAGTTGGCATCCAATAAAAAATTGATATAAAAAATATTCTTCTGATACCTACATGACTTTCCTGGGATACTATTGCAAGTTAACAGATATTACAGCTTGACTGCAACACAACACAATATTGCTTGACTTGCTTGTTAACTTGGCTGGTGAAGGGAAAATAAAACTCTGCCAGCTATGACTATGGTAATATTTATTTTGTCCACCGGCCAAGACAAGTATAAACATAATTAGATATTATGAAGAACTCTTAGTTTAGTAGTAGTGAGAAAGTATTTTCACATGGCAACTTTACACAAAATGTACAAAAACAATAGTCATAGAGCTAAAAGCGGCTATCTTTTGCAGACAATATTAATTTGGAGTTGGACCAAAAATTCGCCGGACAATAATTATAGTCCCTCGTCTAAGCAGGCCTTTAGTTAAAAAAAAAAATCCAGTGGCACCTTCACTCACACTGGATGGATGAAGAGACCACTCGGCGCTGCAGTGCCTGGGACATTGTTTTAGATGGAGATAAATTATCAGTTATGTATCTTGAGAGACTCGTCCAAATGATCCCTAACAAGCTCGTCACAAGTCTTCAGTGCGAGCTCGCGCCCTCTCAGTTGGATCATCAGGTCCAACGCCAGTTTCAGTTTTTCCGGGTTCTGGTCCTGTAAAATAAATAATAGCCTTTATAAGAATGGACTCGGAAGCGAGAGACACAGGCTAGATTCCCGGTGCTGGCATGTACAGTCGGCCCCAGTCTCAGATACCCCTTTTTGTTCGATTGGCGCCCTTATGCCGCGCGTGGTAAGAGCTGCCATGGGGTATCTGAGATTGTGGCCGACCGTACCTATGACTACATAGATATTTTGTGTACATTTGTAATTTGTAGTAGCATAACACTCGCTAACCGTGAAGGAGAACATTCTGAGGAAACCCGAGTGTCTGAGGCATAACCTATCGCCAATCCACATTGAGCAGGCGTGGTGATCGTGGTGATTAAGCCCTGAGAGAAGGCCTTTGCCCGGCTAGTGGGACACGTACGTACAATTCGGTACGCAAAGTTTTTTGTTCGAAAGTCCGTTATTGGCTTAATCTTATCTTTAGACAATATTGAGAAACTGATTTCAATATTTTTTATTTTGGTTCAGTAGTTTGGATTTTACAACGTTTCAAAGATACGGTTTTATGACGTCACGCGACGGTCTGCATACTGTAATGTTGGCGGTCATAGGAACAAAACATTTTAGCGCATAAAAACAAAACTCTGGACCAAAATAAAAAAATATTTAAATTAGTTTCTCAATATTGTCTAAAGATAAGATTAAGCCAATAACGGACTTTCGAACAAAAAACTTTGCCTTCCGAATTTTACAGCCTACATCTTACTTTTTAAGTTATCATGAATTTTATAAAGATCTTTTCTCGGCGCGGGAGGAACTAAACTATTTGAAGCTAACATTCCCAACTTACCAGAGACCTCCTGTAGATGACTCCCGTTAGCATTTTGCCCCACAACATTTGCAAAAGTATAGGGCCCGAATCATCATTGGTTTCTATGATGTGCAGCTGCATCTTCGCATGCTTGGTCTCTGCTATAGTATCTGTTAACAAAATTAAAGACTCAGAAATCGAAAACACGGATGGAAAACATAATTTCAGCTAGCTAACTTGATAGTCAAAACAGTAGATGATGCCCCGCCATTCCTCTCGGTCAGAGGTTACGATAATACAGAGGTTAGGTGCTGCTGCAATGGGGATACGTGGTTTCCTGCTTTGTTGGCGGTATTTTAACACCCTGAATAGTTAGAATCGCTGTCAAACTTGTGGTTTGGTGTGGTAATGTGGTGTGTGATAGTAAAAAAATCTCTATTTTAACACCAAATGGCGCATCGAATGTTGATTGAATCCGCTGATAGCTGTTTTGACACCAAACATCCACACTTACTCTTCTTATCCTTACTAAAGCTGTTCAGCGATAGCACTTGCTCGAAACACCCACTGACTCCGCCTAGGGACCTAGACCATACGTCAAAGGGTTGTCTTGCGTGGTACCGCTGTCTGATGGTCAGCCCGCCGTGGTTCTTCAGGAGTTTCAGATCCACCTTCGTGTGGAGGGTCTGGTTGATGAGCCAGCGGAGGCCGGACTGGAATGTAAATGAGAAGAAAATTCACTACTATAATAGTGTTGCAAAAAGGTTCTGGCCAGTTGAGGGTAGCGCCAATGATACAAGCCAGTTTTACTGTGGGAAATGAAATGTAGAAAAAAAATATCTGTTGCTTTATCGAATACAGTATTATTTGGAGAGTGACTATTCGAATTAATTTATCGTACAAGGCTGGGAGTTGGTAGACTGATAGAGTAGACTTCGCTAAGCCTGAATATTTTTTTTTTTGCCCGTTCGCGGTTGAAAGTTTTATTTTTTTACTTTCAAAGCGTAAATGTAAGGGTTGATATTTTTTGTCGTAAAAGGCTGTACATTTCTAGAGTGGTTGTTTAGACTCCGATAAACGTTGTTTAAAATAATGAAAATAATACTATTTTTTTATCCTGAAACAAAAATTGCTACAAAGTTTCGCTACAAAATGAAAAAAAAAACTGAAGAATGTCCGTGGGTCTGTTAAATCACTTGAAACTTTATGACCTTGTAGCCTAAAAATTTTGAAATACACCTGTTTTTGTTTCATTCAAATCGAGCCAGTAGTTTTAAAGTTACGACGGTTTTAGTTTCCGTCCTTTTGGAGTTTTTCGCGCGAGCGCGGCAAACTCGCGTGACGTCACAACTCTACACGCACCCGACACATACACCGTAACACTCATTCAAACGGCTGTATCTTTGGAACCGTACTAGGTAGCCAGTTGAAATTTTAAGAGATTATGTTTTATTATGGTGGATTACCCAAGAAATAATAAAAATAAAAAAATATTAAAAAATAAGAGGGGTCCCCATACAAAAAACGTTGTTTTATACTTTTTGCTCTTTAGAAAAAACGGTAAGAAATACAAGCATCAAACTTGGTATGATTATAGGACTTACTCCATAGTATAACAAAAAAATATAAAAAACGGTCAAGCGCAACTCGGACTCACGCGCCGAGGGTCCGTATAACCAGTTTTTTTTAATGTATGGTGGTACAGAACTCTCAGTGCGCGATTTCTACTCGCACTTGGTCAGTTTTTATGTGTGTTTAGTCAGTGTTACAGTAGTGTTTTAATATAATATTACTTAGTTATAACGTTAAAAATTCGCTTGGGACAGGTTTTAAAGCCGCAAGCTCTGTTTAAAATATTCCCTAGCACGGGTTTGTACTTAAAATAATATATTCTTACTTAGCTATGGAAGACGACTTTGAAAAATGAAAAATGACCTGACTAAACACACAAAAAAACTGGCCAAGAGCGAGTAGAACTCGCGCACTGAGAGTTCCCTACCGCCATACAATAAAAAAACTGGGTATACGGACCCTCGGCGCGTGAATCCGAGTCGCGCTTGACCGTTTTTAGGGTTTCGTACCCGAAGGGTTCCACACGGGACACTATTACTAAGACTCCGCTGTGTGTCCGTCTGTCTGTCTGTCCGTCTGTCTGTCCGTCTGTCCGTCAGTCTGTCACCAGGCTGTATCTCATGGACCATGATAGTTAGACAGTTGAAATTTTCACAGATGATGTATTTCTAATGCCGTCATAACAACAAATACCAAAAATCAGAATAAAATAAACATTTTAAGGAGGCTCCCATACAACAATTGTAATTTTTTCACCTTTCTTATAGATGGTAAGGAACCCTGCGTGCGCAAGTCCGACTCGCACTTGGCCAGTTTTTATATTATTTTGTTATACTATGGAGTAAGCCCTATTATATAATCATACCAAGTTTGTTGCTTGTATGTCTTACCGTTTTTTCTATAGAGCAAAAAGTATAAAACAACGTTTTTTGTATGGGGACCCCTCTTATTTTTTAATATTTTTTAATTTTTATTATTGATTTGGTAATCCACTATAATAAAACATAATCTCTGAAAATTTCAACTGGCTACCTAGTACGGTTCCAAAGATACAGCCGTTTGAATGAGTGTTACGGTGTATGTGTCGGGTGCGTGTGGAGTTGTGACGTCACAGCAGCTGACGACCGCGCGCCCGTCGCACAGGTAGTTTAAAATTAAATATCTCAAGAACTATAAGTCGTATCAAAAAAAATTTTTCACCCAAATTTTCCATTTTTAATACAGTGTATGGTAAGATAAAAATCAAAAGTTGATGGTATTCTTCATTGTGCACTTCCCGTCACGATACTTTCGTTGAACCTTAATCCTACTAATATTATATTTGCGAAAGTTTGTAAGTGTCTATGGATGGATGGATGGATGGATGGATGTTTGTTACTCTTTCACGCTGAAACGGCTAAACGGATTTGGATGAAATTTGGAATAAAGATAGCTTAGACATCAGAATAGCACATGGGTTACATATTATCACGCTTTTACACTTAGGAGCAAAGTAAAGCATATATCTTTTATGTAGTCCACTAAAAGGGCAAAAACTAGTATTACTATAAATTATGTCATACCACATCAGTTTCGCTAAACTCCACTTTATAGCACGACACCGACAGATTCTTTGGAAATAGCTCTCCAGGGATAACAGCTACAACTTGCCATTTACCAACTACATCTTTAAGGTCGAAATTCGCTTGAAACTTATTACACTCATTGGTTTTCACTTGGCCTCTTATCTGGTTTATGAAGAGGAACATTAAAAGGATGGATGGGAATTTAAACATTGTGATAGTGCGAGCTGGACTGAGTTTCTTGGGTAACTGGAATTGTTGAACTGCTAAGTTTGTTACGTCATCTCATCACCTATGGGCATAAAACGTTTAGAGGTGGCACTTTGGATACACTTTTCTGTGAGAACTTTATAAGCTTTCTACAGAACTAAATGATGCCAAAATTTCGCTGCATTTACACCATGCGAAAAAATAAACTAGTTGTTCACCCCGAACTATGAACTCGCGACCCCTCATCTCAGCAACCCCTCGACCGATTTGGCTCATGTTCTAAGTAAAAAATTCTCTTTGCCTCATTTCCTCCGCCTACCAAATTTTATGATGATCCGACTCAATTTACTCAAGTTATCGTCGAACGAACATTCATACATACATACATACAAATATATATAAATACTAGTGGTTCGCTCCGAACTATGAACTCGCGACCCCAGTCACAGATGTGTAACTTTGCTTACGCCATTCGCACAGGCGCGCGCGCGCTTTGCATATAAACTAAACAACTCCATATCTCGGCAACCCCTCGACCGATTTGGCTCATGTTCGAACTTAAAAAATATTTTTATTTCGTTTACCCGCCTACCAAATTTCATAACGATCCGACCAAATTTACTCAAGTTATCGTCGAACGAACATTCATACATACAAACATACAAACATACATACATACATACATACATACATATAGGTACATATATACATACATACATACATACATACAAACGCCGGATTGTTCCAGTAGACTCGGAGAACTTCGCTCGCTTCGCTCGCTCGTTCAACAAACGCCGGATTGTTCCAGTAGACTCTGAGAACTTCGCTCGCTTCGCCCGTTCGTTCAATTATATTGACTTTGTCTCAAATACTTTATTTGAATTTGAATTAACAAGTGATTATTTTGCCCTCTCCATCACTTTCCTAGCATCTCCATCCCAACGAGTCACGAAAACGCAGTAAACCCGTGTGAATTAGGTAATGGCCTCCAGACAGGATACCCTAATGTGTCACTGCCTGACTCGGTCGCGTGCTAACTCGCAAATTGGGGCACGGTGTTGACGACCGACAATGTGACTCAGTAGCAATATCAAGTGGTACAGTCGGCCACACGCTAGGATACACCTTTTTGTTCGATTGGCGCCCTTATGCCGTGCGCGGTAAGAGCCGCCAGGGGGTATGTGTGACTGTGGCCGACCGTACCTGCCTGCCTAAAAGTTTTTAATGACTCCGGTATTTGCTAGCATCTTGTTGAAACATTATCCACGAAAGGGCTATTAACAGCCTAAACTGTGTCTTAATAAATAAGAAATAAATAATAACAATACCGGCCAAGTGCGAGTTGGACTCGTGCACAAAAGGTTCCGTACCATTATCTGTAAAAACGGCAAAAAAACATGTTTGTTGTATGGGCGCCCCCTTTTGTATTTATTTTATTCTGTTTTTAGTGATTTTTTTATTTAGCGGCAGCAGAAATACATAATCAGTGAAAATGTCAACTGTCTAACTATCACGGTTCATGAGACATTTAGCTCTAAGCACCTACCTACCTCTACATTTACCTTTTTTTAACCCCTCACTCAAAATTTTTGTTATTCGGTTTTTCATTTCATGTGTTTTTGGCAATAAAGTATTTTTCAGTTTCACTTTCAAATACAGCCTGGTGACAGACGGACGGACGGATAGCAGAGTCTTAGCAATAGGGTCTTTTACCCTTTAGGTACGGAACCCTAAAAACGTCACCCAAAGCCCAACGCACACACAGCATTCCCATTTTTTGCTAACCAGGGCATTGGAAAACTATTTACCCACCAGGTTCGATTTAAATTTCAATTTTATCAATGAAATCCCCACACCCCAGAATTGTCTTTTAAAATTATCCTTCAGCGCAGGAGCCTGCAAAAATACGGTCATTGTTTAAAAAGTCAGAGCGTACATACTTTTCCGTGAACAAAGGCAGTAAAAACGGTTTATGGACTTGTTATTGCCGTACCGATGGACAGAGGAGCTGGTGCAAGGAATAAGACGTGTTACAAAACATCGTATCATACAAGAGGGTTGATTTGTTAGAACTAATATTATAACTACAATATTGGCAACATAATGCGGTCGCCCAGGCATAGTCATTATACAGGGTGTTAAAAGACCGCCAACAAAGCGGGAAACCACGAATTGTCCTCATCATAAGGAACATTTTTGCCCAAGGAACTATGCCTGGGAAATCAACGGTTTCCGAGATATTGAGGTTCAAAGTCAGACTTTTCAAAAGTTTTTTTTTACAGAAATGTATTCAGTATCTAGTTCTTAACGTATCGTCTCAAGAAGCCATATCAAAATTATGAATAGATCCTACATAAAACGACGTTATAATTGCAACCCGCAATGTATTGTAAACATCGGCACTTCAAGTTTAAGTAACATAAACTTATACCTACGCTTGCGCAATATGACTTCTGTGCGTTACACATCCATTGCGTTATAAAATATTTTTCAAAATTATAACCTAAAAAACCAAAATCATTTCCCAGCAATAATTTATCAAAAAAGTACTTTGTTTTGGTGTCTAGTATGCGTGGCTTTCGGGTTTGTTGGCGGTCTTTTAACACCCTGTATTGGGGCAGGCGAATGGAAAACGCGCCAGGGGAAGGGCTCCAACCAGATGGTCTGATGCGATAAGGACAGCGGCTGGAGGAAGCATTCACCGGGCAGTTTATATGACGGAAGACCGCTGCCAATGGTCGCGATCCTCAGCCATGAGGAATCGATTAAGAAGAAGAAGAAGATTGGCAATGATAGCCATTTTTAGTGCTCGACAATATTGTCTGCAACACTGGCCCATATATCTATAGCAACTTCACAGCGACAACACTAAGCCACAACAATAGACAGTGGCTGAAACAACTGTATAATTTGCCGGCAACATACGAAAATGCATCGGCCATACAAAATATGTGTGGCGAAATCCATAACCGAAATCTGCAATATTGCATAGGCTGGCAGGTATTGCCGTCAATGGTACCGGTCCTCGCAGCCACATATGCCGAAAAATAATGCTTGTTTAGAAGCCTCTTCATAATAAAATATTTATTTTTTTCCCTAGCACAGGATAGGGCTTTAGAAAAATAAAAAAGTCAAATACAGGAATGGATCATAAAGAAGGCTGTGGATCGACAGAAACTTTTCGCCCGTGACTTGCACTACGCGCGAAAAGCACAATCGCTCCAAACAGATTTTAACGTACCTATGAAAATCTCCGCCCGCACTCCCTTTGAATTTTAATATATCTCAGATCGGGACTTTATTAGCGAGAGAAGAAAAGAAAATATATTGAAGTGAGAACATTCTTTTCCTAGTAGAGTTTTGTACGAGAAATGCAGTGATAAACATGTCGGATCGCGTTGAAAATACGAAGGTGGCTTTTTGTGTGAATGTTTTTGGGGTTCCGAAGTAGTGGGAAAATTCGTTTGAGAAGTATCAGTCGGAAAATGGTAAAATGCAAGCTTTAGATTGTGAAAACATTAGATTTACATGTCGACGGAACAATACCTATTTGTGTTTGTGAACGATTTTTACAACCGATAGTATCGAACTCCATCTAAAACAATGTCCCAGGCACTGCAGCGCCGAGTGGTCACTTCACCCATCTAGTGTAAGTGAAGGTGCCACTGGACGCTCTGTATAAACCATTTCATTACGTACTATCGAACTGTGAGCAAATATTTTTTGCAACCTTGGCTTAACCTCAGGTTTACTTGCTAAACTTATTGCATTTTGTATAAATAGGAAATGTTTTACCTCTACAGGGTGCACTCTAAGTCGATGGCGGAACTTTAAGTAGGCTATCTACTGATCATAACAAACAACTTGTACTTGCAACTTGCAAAAAAAATGGAGTGAAAAAAATATCAGCTGTTCCATACAAAAGGTCGACTCAGTACTGCGCCAAATGTATGAAACAGCAGATATTTTTTTCGCTCTATTTTTGTCGCCACCTAGTACAAGTTGTTTGTATTGATCAGTAGACAGCCTACTTAAAGTTCCGCTATCGACTTAGAGTGCACCCTGTAGATACACTTTTTGGAACTGCATAAATAAAAGAGTGAATTAGAACCCCCATATCCCAAAATGTCAGTCATTAATCTTACCCTTTCACGACTAGTTAGTTCGATGCCCGCCTCCCACTCGCTAAAGACTGAAAACTGTATCAAAAAGGATTAAAATTGTAACGTCTCATTAACCTAAAATATTCATAAAACTGAGTCGGGTCATTTGGCCCCTCTTTTGTCTTGAACTTTGAAACACAATATTTTCACTTCAGAAACAGTCAGCGTTTTTAGAAAGTTGATTAACATAACTACATTATCATAACAAAACCTAGCAGCCAATTTTTCATGAGTTTTGGAAAATATTAAGGTCTTTGTAATGAGATGATTTATACAGCGTCCACTTCACTCACACTAGATGGGTCACAATAACAACTAGGAGGCTGCAGTGCCTGGGATATGTTTAGATGGTGTAGGCTTGCCCAACACCTAATACCATCTTCTCAGCTAAGACAGCCTAGCCCACAGGAAAGACAATGTCAATACGTGCAGAGTCAACTAAGTTAAGAGTATCAGACTCGCCAACTGTATAACCCGTGCCATTAAAGAAACGATATATAAATGGCGGACACCCACGCGCCCTCTCGCTTTAATCATATCTCCGTCTATACTCACACGTAACGTTAGCAAAGTCATTTTAGGCAGTCCTGATTAGTCACCTACGCTTGGCTAATAAAACACGCCAAAATACGTTCGCCTCTTATTGAGTTTTTAATGTTTGTCGAGTTATTTCAATATTGTAGTGTTGTTATTTGTTGAGGTTTGTGTTATTTACTACGATTTAATAATTTTGATCTTATTTTCATAAAGATTGTTGTTTAATAACAAACCCAACGTAGAACAATTACCTAAACAATAAAGAAAGCACCGTAAAACAATATTTCCTAACCAAAAATGTAAGAAAGTTTTAGGTATGAACCGAAATTGTATTTTCGTAACCTCTTTTTCAGACCTTACCATAGGTACCCGCCGCCATTTTCATATCGTTTCTCTATTGGCACGGCTTATAAAGGAGATAAGTAAGGGGCCAGACATACAGAAGAAACATGGAACGGAGATGCGGCCTCGACGCCACTCAAGGGCGTCGCCAGCCGATGGCGCAGGGGGGGGCAAGTTGACTTTACTTATATACTACAATTCATACTTTTCTCATTCTCTATGAATGAGAAAAGTAGGTATGAATTGTAGGTAAAGTCGACAGCACATGAAGCTTTTCACTTGTACTACGAGCCTTTCATCTACAGCCAGAGCGTAGTTGAGCGTACGGAATATTAGGAGTGGAATTGGTGAATTCATTCGAGTTTCGACGTACGGGAATGATTGTTCAAGGCTTGAACTTCAAGCAAATTAACTCAAATACTTAGGACGTTGGTTGCATTATATTTGGCGACTTTTTTAGAATCTCTAGGGGGGGGCAGCTGCCCCTCCCTGCCCCCCCTTGGCGACGCCCTTGACGCCACGCCACTGTCACGTCACTGTCATACAAATTGTATAGAAGCGACGCGACGCAAGACACACAGGAGAGACGGAGCGAAGACAAAGCAAAACGTCAGGTTAATACAAAACGTCACGACCGCGCCGCGACTTCGTCCCACGTGTTTTTTGTGTGGCTGATGCCTAAGACCTAAAAAGTAAGATGTAGCCTGTACAATTGTACATGTCCCACTAGCTGGGCAAAGGCCTTCTCTGAGAGAGAGAGTTCGAGCTTTATCACCACGCGTGCTCAATGCGGGTTGGCGATTTTTGCGTTGAGGGTATAATGCCTCATACGCTCAAGTTTCCTCACGGTTTTTTCCTTCACGGTCAGTGAGTGGTATTGCAAATCCCAAATATACGTAACTTTGAAATAAATTAAAGTCGTAGGTACATGACCGCCCCGGGAAAAGAACCTGGGTTTCTCGCTTCCGAGTCCATTGTACCCACTAGGCCACCACCACTCCTAAGACCTAATAAGTGAAATCTCATCCAAGCGTCAATTCGTAGGACCCCTACCCCTAAGCCATAAATAACCCTAAAATGCGTCAGATGTCAATCGAACTACAACTTACGAGCGACCGTCCGTAATAGACTCCATATCGGCAGCCGCAATCGAAGAAATGTTATTATCTCCAGGGAATTCAATAAGCAAATACAATGGCGTCACTTAGACCAGCTATATCAAGACCCACGCTTCAGTAGGAAATGGGACCAAACTAGATGTCTTGAAGGTCGGTTGTGTTAGTGCGATAGTTGCAGTGAGTGACATGATGACGTCACTTTATGGTCGGAGTAGGACTTGCAATCAGAGTGGAGCCGATGCGCGTTTATTGAAATCTGCTCAGCCCTTGCGATGTGAAGAGTGGCCATAGATCTCACAATGCCACAGAAGTCACGAGTTTAAAAGCCCGTAATATCAATCACATTATAAACCAAAAAAGCTAGTTTAAACCCTATCTGTCGATTAATTTTCTTACAAAATGCGAGGTTTAATCTATGGTCTGGGTGTAAACTGTGATTGATAGTATTACGGGCCTTAGTAAGTAAGATACATGCATGCTTAGATGAAAACAAAAAAGGGAAGATACGGCACTCACCCATTACGCGTGGTCCTGCAAAACTGAGTCCATGGACTCACTTTCATTCAGTCGCCGGTTGGACACTGACCGGTTGGACACTGACTTGTGTGATAGAATTAGATGCATCGGCGCGCAATAGCGAAACATGTTCTCGTCTCGCTCGGGCTTGTTGGTTTAGCGTATCGCTTATTCAAATAATTGTAAATGTGATTTGAATGAGTTAAAGCTGTGTGAGTTTATGTGCATGAGTGCGTTCGAGCCCATTTTTTCACGGCTGCTAGTAAGAATGTGCCGTATCTTCCCTTTTTTGTTTTCATCTAAGCATGCATGGGATTAAACTAGCTGCTTGTTACCGTTCCAAATCTATATCTCGGATCGGTAATCGGTATCTGTCTATACAGACAGTTTATACTTTGTAATAGAGACCCGTTTGGCACCCATTGGGACGGAACCCCAAAAAGGCTATGTTACAAACACCCAGTAACTAAACTCCTTGGCTCGTCAAGTTCACGAGAACAATAAAATTAGCAAACAATAATAGCGGAAAGAGACAAATTAAATCTGTTTCTAACCCGAGCCAGGTGGTTTGACTGTCCCTAATCCCTACTTTTTTTGATACAAACAGACAAGGGTCTCTTTAAAAAACTCACTCTCGCATCGACCGTCAAAACTCTAGAAAATAAATTTTATTAAAATATCACACGAGCCCGATTCCAGATGCGAGTACATCCCAGCTCCATAGCCTTTCAAACAACATTTCAAAAAAGGTAGAGAATAAATTTAATGACGGAGACGTCAAGGGAGCCGCGCAGCTTCTCTTCTCCAGTGACGCGGTTGCACCTGACACTGCAGAGACGCTCACCGCACTGGAGTCGAAACATCCATCTCCGGCAGCCACATCCCGCCTGCCGGATGCCCCCGACCCCTCTGAGCGCGCGCCCGAGGCCACGCCGGAGGACGTGCGGGCCGCGATCGCGTCCTTCCGGAATGGCTCCGCCGGCGGCCTCGACGGCCTGACGCCCCAACACCTGAAAGAACTCACCTTCGGCACCACTGGAGACGTCGGCGGCGCCCTTCTGGGGGATTTGACGCGGCTAGCCAACCTCCTGCTGTCGGGCAAGGTTTGCGAGGATGTCACAGACATTTTATATGGAGCAAACCTGCAAGCGCGCTCCGAAAGAGGGACGGTGGCATCCGGCCCATTGCCATCGGCAACACCATCCGTCGTGTTGTCTCGA
Source organism: Zelleria hepariella (assembly GCA_949319315.1). Classification (NCBI taxonomy): domain Eukaryota; kingdom Metazoa; phylum Arthropoda; class Insecta; order Lepidoptera; family Yponomeutidae; genus Zelleria; species Zelleria hepariella. Next base: position 37,660,224 of record OX439378.1, on the reverse strand, counting down.
AGGTGTGCTGCAGGTACATTCTGCCCCAACTAGAGGCAGAATTCCAGCCCCTGCAGCTCGGCTTCGGGACTAAGGGTGGGTGTGAGGCCGCCGTCCATGCGGCCCGCACCTTCCTCAAGCACGACGGAGGTGAAGTGTTGCTGAAGTTGGATGTTAAGAACGCATTCAACTCAGTAGACCGAGGCGCCCTGCTGACGGAGATCAAGAACAATATACCTGCCACATATCCCTATATGTGGCAGTGCTACAGCAAGCCGACGAAACTTATTTACAACGGCCACCTACTACACTCCGCAGTAGGCTGTCAGCAGGGCGACCCGCTCGGACCGGCAATCTTCAGTTTAGCCATCCACCCCTACATTCGGTGCATAACTTCGAAATTCAACCTTTGGTACCTAGACGATGGGACCCTAGGAGGTGACGCACAATCAGTACTTTCAGACATGGAAAATTTGATTCAAAATTTCCAGTCTATTGGTTTGGAACTAAATTTCTCTAAATGCGAGCTCTACCTCAGGGAGAACCTAGCTGACGATAAAAAGCATGACTTGGCCACAAAATTCAACAGTTTAGCACCTAACATTAAAATTTTAAGCAAAGAATCACTGCGCCTCCTAGGAGCCCCAGTACTGGACGATTCCTACGAAAGATTTGTGGATGAACAAATCAGCAAATTTGAGGAATCATCCAGTCGTCTCAAGGAAATTAACCCACACATGGCCTATACGATAATAAAATTCTGTCTTTTCACCCCTAAATTTACGTACGTATTACGCTGCTCAACATTTTGGCGATTCATTCCACTTTTAAAACGGCTTGACGAACTGATTAGACTAACATTAACGGAAATTCTAAATTGCCCTTTAGAGGATAGAAACTGGACCCAGGCCACCCTGCCGATCCGCCACGGTGGCCTGGGCATACGAAAGCCTTCAAGCGTCGCACTGCCAGCGTTCCTGTCCTCGGTCCATAGCACAACCGACCTCATCGGTAAAATCATTTTCCCGTCACTTGCTGGCGTAGAGGTCACGTGCTTGGCCGAGGCCAGGAACGCTTGGTTAGACGCGGTCGGTCCGAGCAAGGACCTCCCGCTGAGTCTGGCTTCGCAGAGGCTCTGGGACGAGCCGCTCTGCATTCAGGTCCAGACTGACCTCCTTGACACGGCTGGAAACAATGCAGAGCGCGCTCGCCTCTTGGCGAGCTGTGAGCCAGAGTCAGGTTACTGGTTGAATGCGATACCATCGGTGAGCACAGGTACTCTGCTCGAGAGCACCACCTTCAGCCTGTCGGTGAGCCTTAGGTTGGGGGCCAGGACGAATGAGCCACATCGCTGCCGTTGCGGTGGAGGCGTCGACCAGCTTGGTCACCATGGTCTGGCATGCCGCCGCAGCGCTGGACGCATATCCCGTCATGCGGCCATCAATGACGTCATCCGTCGGGCCCTTGCTAGCGCGAGTGTACCAGCTATGCTAGAGCCACCTGGCATAGCTAGGGACGATGGCAAGAGGCCCGATGGCATGACGCTCATTCCCTGGCGGAACGGGCGGTCGTTGGTATGGGACGCAACGTGCGTCGACACAGTAGCACAGTCCCATACCGCAGCGACCGCCTGCTGCGCCGGCGCGGCTGCGGCGACAGCAGAGGCGAACAAGAGGCGCAAATATGCAGGCCTGGGACAGGGCTACATATTTGCGCCTTTCGGCGTAGAGACCCTCGGGCCGTGGGGACCAGGTGCGCGACAACTCTTTAAAGAGATCTCGTCGCGCCTGGTGCACGTTTCATATAACTGACATAAATATTTTATTATGACAATTCGATATAGATTGCGTAGGCGATTTGACATGAGGTTACAAAAAAGGTTTGTTTACAAACCAACCTATCAATGAACATCGAATTGTCATAATAAAATATTTATGTCAGTTATATGAAACGCGGGCCTGGTTGATGCCTCGGGTGACCAGAGGGCTGGTGCCTACCTCGGGCAAAGGCTGAGCCTCGCCATCCAGCGGGGCAACGCCGCCAGCCTTCTGGGCACCCTTCCGAGCGACGGCGGCGATCTGGCCCAAATTTTTTATTTAAATTAAGTAGGTTAAATTAGTATAGTTTTCTTTTTATTATTTCTTATTAGTTTAGTTTTGTATATTTAATTTCGTTTAATAAATTTTTCATCTCCTTAAGCTTAAAATGAGCAATCTTCTTTTTACTTTTAAAATCGGCATTATTTACGGTGATTATCTTAAAGAATACAGGGGCTGGTGTATATTTTTTCGTAAAATTCGTACAAGATGCCTTTTGCGGAGGAGTCAGCATAGGAATTTTGATGTAAATAAGATGGAATCAACTGAAACGCAATCTCTATTAAATTTATAGGAAGGGCAATGGCGTATCAGACGAAGTAGTGAGCCCTCTCTAAACTCTCCTAGCTCTGCGCATCCCTCCGATGATTGCCACCGATAGTTTGAGAGGGCGCCCGTTCGTAAACTTTTACGACACACATCCGACACAATTACGGAGCGTCGTAGTCTCAATCTCTGCTGCTTTGAGACTGGTGCCACGGAAAGTCTCCTTTTTAAGAAATAGGTACTTCTGGAAGATGTAAGAAGATAGAAATAAATAAATATCGGATGCGTTATGGTGATCAAATATCTGTTTTCAGTACATTTTGCAATACAAAATGTACTAAAAACAGATATCGCAATAACGCATCGACCGATAAAAACGCGCCTTTAAGTTTTAGTTACCTGTAATTCCTTAAATTAATTGCAATATTAACTTTACAACCCCATATCTCGGCAGCCCCTCGACCGATTTGGCTCATGTTTGAACTTTAAAAAAAATTTGATTTCATGACGATCCAAATTTACTCAAGTTATCGTTGAACGAACATTCATATATACATACAAGAGCCAGATTGTTCCTTTAGACTCTGAGAACTTCTCCGGCATTGCTCGCTGGTTCTGTTGGAGCCCTATGTCATCGGCTGCTGCAGCTTGCAAGGTGCGGGCGCCGCGGTACCTAAACCGGTCGCGCCGGCCGCGCCACCTATCGGATGCAAGCGGCGAACTCACTTCATCTTCGACTTACTTACGTGTCGACACCTATTTTCTAATTTGATATAATTGAACGAGCGAGCGAAGCGAGCGAAGTTCTCCGAGTCTACTGGAACAATCCGGCGTTTGTATGTATGTATGTATGTTTGTATGTTTGTATGTATGAATGTTCGTTCGACGATAACTTGAGTAAATTTGGTCAGATCGTTATGAAATTTGGTAGGCGGGTAAACGAAATTAAAAGAATTTTTAAGTTCGAACATGAGCCAAATCGGTCGAGGGGTTGCCGAGATATGGGGTTGTACAGTTTATATGCAAAGCTCGCGCGCGCCTGCGCGAATGGCGTAGGCAAAGTTACACATCTGGAACTGGGGTCGCGAGTTCATAGTTCGGAGCGAACCACTAGTATAACTAGTGGTTCGCCCCGAACTTTGAACTCGCGACCCCAGTAAAAGATGTGTAACTTTGCTTATGCCATTCACCCAGGCGCGCGCGCGCTTTGCATATAAACTGTACAACCCAATATCTCGTCAAACCCTCGACCGATTTGGCTCATGTTCGAACTTAAAAATTCTTTTAATTTCATTTACCCGCCTACCAAATTTCATAACGATCCGACCAAATTTACTCAAGTTATCGTCGAACGAACATTCAAACATACAAACATACAAACATACAAACATACCAACATACATACATACATACAAACGCTGGATTGTTCCAGTAGACTCGGAGAACTTCGCTCGCTTCGCTCGCTCGTTCAATTAACATAAACCAATACAGTCCACTCGCATCATTACTACAAACCCAGGAGCTAATACAGGTTCAATATAAAACTTTGGCCTCTATAGCCAACATTATGCCCACGTCTTTTAATTAACTAAGGGTGGTATTCTAGAACGCTACTTAAACTCAGTTTAAACAGAGTTTAGACTGTCGATAAAGCAGTGCATGTTTTGATATGAAGGGAGGGATATTCAAATCAAAACATGCACTGTTTTATCGACAGTCGACACTACTAAACTCTACTTAAACTGAGTTTAAACAGAGTTCAAGGAGCTTTCTAGTTTGAACTGAGTTTAGACAGATTTTAAGTAGCGTTCTAGTTTGAACTGAGTTTAAGGCTGGTATTAATAGTCCTCTGAGATCACCTACTTGAGATCGGTCTCAAGTAGGTGAACTCAGAAAACAAAAATCACCGACTTGAGACATTGGCTTATTAATAAACCTATCTTAGGCGCGAACTTGAGTCCTCGATTTGAGTAAAGAATGAACTATTTGAACGAATGATACCATTTAAGGTTCAAAATGTGGTCAAAAAGCTTAAACCCAACTCAAAAGTACTAGGCGCCCATACATTATAAAGAGACTATTCGAAAAGGCACAACCTGAGTTTGGCCTCCTTTTGGTCCATAAAATTGTCCATGGTCCGGTGTTATTCAGTTGGCAACTTGTCATTTCTATAATAGTCCAGGATTCCACAAACATAAAAGTGATGTTACAAGATATAACACGAACTCTACTCCAAATAGGTACTCGATTATAATAACTAGTGGTTCACCCCGAACTGTGAACTCAGGATGACTAACTTTTTGCTAACCCCATATCCACTCTTCGTCCGATTTGGATTTGGATGTTAGAATTTTAAAATTCTTTTAATTCCATTAAGCCGCCTTTATATTTTTATGACGACACAATCATTCATACATACAAACATACAAACATACTTCGATCGCTCGTTCAATATGACGACACAATTTTGTAGCGGCACCCTGGTCTAGACAAAAAGGAACAGATCTGACTCGCTTCAGCCATTTTTATTCAGCATTGTTATTCGTTACTTTGGCAACAAAGAGCTTGATCTTGAGTGAGTAACTCAGCATATTAATAAAGCAGCGCTTACTTGAGACCGATCTCAAGTCCTCGACTTGGGTCAAGAATGAACTATTTCAACGACTTGAGTAAAGAATGTACTAGGCTACCATACATTAGAAAGAGGCTAGCCACAACCTCAGTTTCACCTTCAAAGAGGTTCGTAAGGTGAACAACTTTTTTCACTGTTTTCAGAACTGTCGAATAAAAGAAAAATCTTTTTCTATTGTCAAACATCAGTCAAACTACGAAAATAATTATTATAAAAATGTCTCGTAAATTCTTGTGATTTTCAGTATATTGAACGTTTTAGTCGGTTATGGATAATAAATGGCGCCAGAGAGGTTATTTTCAATATTTTGGCCGAAAAATATCATGCCGGAAACTTCCAACAGAGAGCTTCAGTTCATTCGAGCTTCCGTTATTCGAGCTTCCGTTTTTCGAGCTTCAGTACCTAGCGGACCCAGTTGGATGACCTCTACAAACGAGTTGCTGACAAGACAGGTATTTATTCACTATAATTGTATAAAATATACATAGTTCACGATACAAGTTACAGATATCGTCTAGTTTACGATATAAGTTACAGATATCGTCAGTTAGGTCTTTAAAATGGGGTATCATCAACGTTTTTTGCGCATTTAATATAACTTTAGAGGTTATGTTTACGTAGAGAAAGTAGTAATTAGCCAAGCGAATTTATAATAAATTATAGAGCGACTGCAAACCTAACGTTTGATCGCTGCGCACATCATTCTACTACATTAATGTTTTATTTTGATTACAGGAAAATCAGAAAGTACCTACTGTCCGACGCATAATCGACGAAGTAAGGGGGTTATGATAGGAGGGATAAAAACCAAGGCAATTTTAAAACACCAGCTTTGGTCCCGAAACCTGGAATAATGTGTGGAGAATGAACACATAAAATGAGGGGAAGAATACTCGACTCAGCGCAAATTCATGTCAGGTGTAGAAATTTTAGATGATGATTAGGAAACAATATTGTATTAATAAATATGTTACAACTCTCCCAGGCTTGTTTATTTTCCAATTAGAAAAAATATATATAATTATGTAACATTAATTAAGGTCTTCCCTATTCAGATTTATCTTCAAGTATCAACTTAATTTACTAAATACCTACTACTCGTCTGAATGATACCACACCCTCAAGTTTTCCCTACTATATCCGCTTTATATTTTATGCATGCCTAGTAACCTCTATGGTCCAACTGGGCTTTGAAAAAAACTAGGTACGAGTAAAGAGGTTTGAATTGTATGTTGTGCTGCCATCTACATGATATGTATCATACTACATGAAGCTTTCTGTCACCAATCGCCATATAAGAGATTCCGGATGTTTATGCACGCCTAATACCTTCAGACCATTGACATGACGTCATTCACGTTACAGCACTCAAATTATATTGTACACACGACAGCACGTCAAAGTGTACACTTTTGTTGTAAAGTCGACCGTAACGTAAGCGAGTAGAGTGCTAGCGTGTAAAGGTCGACGTGTTGTCGTGTGTACGTGCGTTTCACGAAACAATTCCCTTGGATTGTACAAAATTAGTCCCTATTACATCGTAATAAGAGTTTCGTCAAGGGAACTCTTTCGTGAAACGCAATAGAGCCCGGATTTTCAGTAAGGAAAGAGTTGAAATATACTTTCTGCCTTTTTATTAGTGTGTGGTGTAGTTTCTTACAAGATTATGGGAGCCTGCAAAAAGTAGTTTTTCTTTGAAATTAAAACTTAATTTTGACAACACTTCAGTATTTGGCCAAGTACAAGCTCGTAGCTTCTGATTCTACCATGCCTTTATAGGTAGTATTTGAGTTTTAGATGGTGACGCGGTGGTGGCATAATGGGTAGAACAATGGACTCGGAATCGACGGATCCTGGTTCGAGTCCCGATGAGGGCATGTACCCTACCCATGACATTAATTTATTTCAAAGTCGCATACATACCACTCCCTGACTGTGAAGGAAAACATCGTGAGGAAACCGGAGCGTCTGAGGCTATATACCAAACTAAACTCAAACTTAGTACCAGCTTATTTTTTTAAACCTCAGCTCTTCGGAGTTCTTGCTTGGTAATATGACTGTGGGGCTCTGAGCTGCTGGAGTTTTGCAGCTCGAAGAACTCGGGCTGGTAGAAACACTTTTCTGGCTAGTCATAGCGATGTGGTAGAGGTGCCGGTCGAATGACGACGACAAATTATTTCACACCACAAGGTCCCTTTCCACGTAACTTCCGATGTCGACTATGGTCCTAAGTATATTGTTAAGCTGCAGCTTCTTGCGGTAGGTTCGCTTTGGATGCGCGCTGACTAAACATCATTTTTGTATATTAATTATCAAAGAAAATAACTCCCCTTCTTGCTTTGCGTAGTCGGGTAATGAAAAACACGAACTTGAGTCGGCTATCGCCTGCACTTGGAAATGACAGTCGCAAGTCTGGTCTCAAGTAGGTGAACTCACGTAAGATTGTGTCTATTAATAAGCCAGCGACTCCGGTCTCAAGTAAGTGATCTTACAGCTTCTTAACATTTTATGCATGCCTAGTACTCTAAACCACGTTGTATTGAAATTGAGACGTCACGGACTGTCAAAAGATGAATGACTCACTCAATTCCGAGCTCAAGTCGGCTCTATTAATATGGCGTCGACTCAAGTAAGTCGACTCACTCAAGCAAGTCGGCTAATGTCAATGTCAATCTCAAGATCGTGACTATTAATAAGCAGACAGCTACTCAAGTTTGACATTACCCAAGGCTTGACATTTACCTCCTTGAGATCGATCTCAAGTAGGTGAACTCAGACGACTATTAATACCACCCTAAGTATCGTTCATGAATACCACCCTAAGAATGCGGAGTGATAAATTGTTTGGGAGCGCTATCTCCTTGCAAATTATTCAGCAAAGAAAGTAATATCAATTAGGAAACGTGACAAATCATTGCATCAAGCGATAGCGATCAGCCAAGCCCAGCTAACCGCACCCCAGACCGACGATATTTTAAATTTCCACACTGGGCGGGAATAAACGACAGTTATTACGGCTTACCTGGGCGGGCGGGAGCGGGCTAAACCTAGGGTTTCGTTATTATACTAGTGGTTCGCCCCGAACTATAAACTCGCGACCCCTTATCTCAGCAACCCCTCAACCGATTTAGCTCTTTGCCTTATCACCAAATTTCCTGATGATCCGACTAAATTTACACAAGTTTTCGTTGAACGAACATTCATACATACAAACATACAAACGCCGGATTGTTCCAGTAGACTCAGAGAACTTCGCTCGCTCGTTCAATTCATTGGTCTTCGAGACAAACAAAATCATCAACATCATCAGCCTGTTAACA